>CM038671.1:633464735-634137206 GCA_021605145.1 Aegilops bicornis | reverse complement strand
TTGGTAACTGCCTGTGGGTCCGCACACCACTCCTTATGTTCAGCTAAAAAGCCTTCCGGGTCGAATTTATTAAGAAATAATAAAAGATTAGAATGCAATGGGCTGCGTGGGCCTCTAGGATTTATTAGGAATTTCTGAAACTGCTATTGGGCTAGGCCCAAAATAGACAAAATTCCAAAGAATCCCCACTGCATCCCGTGAGGCACATAAAATTTGCCTTTGGTTCCAAAACACTGCTTTTATATACCGGCATCGCAAAGGAGACTGCTAAGTTGAACTTCCACCTAGAACTCTATGCTACACTAGTAAGCAACTTGAATAGTGGATCGGCCTTGAATCGCAAGTTTTCATGAATCTAGCTTCACACAAAGCCTTGACCGACACGTGGCTACCGTGGGTCTTCCCAGGGTGGAGCTTATGTGTCATAATCCGAGACCTTTCACGAAGTTTACTAGAGAGAACCCTACTCTCATTGATTGCGACGCTTAACAATCGACTCATATAGGTGCGTTCTTCAAAAGATGTTCTGCAGGACAACATCTCTGCTTCAAAGAGCCACTTAGAACACATTAAGATATACATCAACCTGCCATGCAGATTAGGAGAGTATTGCATCTTCATGGAGTGGTATTTTTTATAGTAAGGATACTCTCCTCCCAGTTGACCAACAACTTGTCTTCCACATCTAATTCACGGGATCTCCGATCACAAGAATAGGTTACCACTGTGAACAACCCATATTGTGGGTCTCATACCCATCTCCCTCGATGCATTATCTATCACATTACGTGATAGACCCTTAGTAAAAGGATCTGCCAGATTTTTAGACGTTTGGATATAATCCAATGCAATAACTCCGGAGTTACTCATTTTTCTGACAGACTTTAACCTTCTCTGAACGTGTCTTGATGACTTCATGTTATCCTTAGAGTTGTTCACTTTCGTGATCACAGTTTGATTGTCACAGTTCATAAGGATACCCGGTACAGGTTTCTCAACTACCGGCAAGTCATTCAAGAGTCGACGAAGCCAATCTGCTTCGACTGTAGCTGTATCTAGTGCCGTGAGTTCTGCTTCCATTGTTGACCTCATTAAGATTTTCTGCTTGCAAGACTTCCAAGAAACAGCGCCATCTCCATGAGTGAATACATATCCGCTTGTGGCCTTTATCTCATCAGCATCTGAGATCCAGTTTGAGTCACTATACCCTTCAAGCACCTTTGGGTGCCCAGTGTAGTGAATTCCATAATTCGTAGTGCCTTTCAAATAACGCAAAACTCTCTCTAGAGCTTTCCAATGCACATCTCCTGGTTTTGAGACAAACCGACTCAGTTTGCTAACAAAGAAAAGAGATGTCAGTCTTGTAGCAATCGGCTAAGTACATAAGCGAGCCAATAATCTGAGAATACTTCAATTGATCTCTAGCAATTCTTCGATTCTTTCAAGCAAAGACGCTAGCATCATATGGTGTTGGAGAGGGCTTGCAGTCACTATAGCCAAAGGGACTCAAGATCTTTTCCACATAGTGAGATTGAAGCAATGTAATCCCACCATCACCATCTCTCAACAACTTGATGTTCAGAATGACATCAGCCACTCCTAAATCCTTCATCTCAAAACAAATGAGATAGGAACTCCTTGACCTCCTTAATAACATTCAGATTTGTTCCAAAATTAGTATGTCATCAACATACAAGCAAAGCATAACTCCCTCGCCCCCACCATGGCGATAGTACACACATTTGTCAGCTTTGTTCACAACAAAGCTCGCAGCTGTTAAAGTTCTTTCGAACTTCTCATGCCACTGCTTGGGTGCTTGCTTGAGTCCATACAAAGACTTCAAAGAACTTGCACACTTTCCTTCCTCGACCATCTATTACAAACCCATCCGTTGTTCCATATAAATTTCCTCATCCAACCCTCCATTTAGGAAAGCAGTCTTAACATCCATTTGATGAACGAGAAGACCATGTGAGGCAGCTAGTGAAAGTAGAACTCGAATAGTGGTCAGTCGAGCCACATGTGAGTAAGTATCAAAGAAGTCTTCACCTTCCTTTTGGGTATAACCCTTATCCACGAGCTGAGCCTTGTACTTTTCGTTAGTACCATCGTGCCTAAGCTTCTTCTTGAATACCCATTTGCATCCTATAGGTTTGCACCCATAAGGACGATCGCTTATCTCCCAAGTTTCATTCGCCAAGATGGAATCCATCTCGCCACAAACCGCTTCCTTCCAAAGAGTCAACATCTTCGCATGCATAGGCCTCTCAAATAGAACTGGAGTGTCATCTATGAGATACACAAGAAAATCATCACCAAAGGACTTTGCAGTCCTCTCCTCTCTTGCTCCTAGTAGAAACTTCGTTGTTCTCCTCCACAGACTTTCAAAGTGTTCCATCGAAATGGCAGGTTCAAGAATTGTAATCGGTTCCCGATTCGATGAACTAGGCATCTCCCGATTAGATGAGGTAGCCATATCCTTCATGGGAAAGATATCTTTAAAGAAATTCGCATCATTCGACTCCATGATCGCATTCTGACATGCATGTCGTACCTCAGATTTTACAACCAAGAATCTATAGCCAATGCTATGAAAAGCATATCTCAGAAAACACAATCCACGCTTTTTGGTCCCAGCTTCCGCTTCTTGAATTGGCACATTGACTTTCGCCAAATAACCCTGTGTTCGTAGATAAGAGAGCTTTAACCTTTTCTTCTCCCATTCCTCGAATGGAGTTATCTCTTTGTTCTTTGTGGGAACTCGGTTTAGGACATGACATGCAGTCAATATCGCCTCCCCCCACCATGCCTTGGAGAGACCCGATGTGTCTAACATGGCGTTAACCAAATCAGTTAGAGTACGGTTCTTTCTTTCGCCACCCCATTTGACCGAGGTGAGTAGGGAGGCGCCCTCTCATGGATTATACCATGTTCCGCATAAAAAGCATCAAATTCATTGAAAAAATACTCTCCACCACGGTCGGACCTAAGCCTCTTGATTTTTCGATCAAGTTGGTTTTCCACTTTAGCTTTATAGATCTTGAAAAGTTCAAAGCCTCATCCTTAGATTTCGTAAGATACACACGACAAAGATTCTAGTGGAGTCGTCAATTAACGTCATGAAATATTTCTTTCCACCTTTTGTCAAAACACCATTCATTTCACAAAGATCTAAATGTATAAGTTCTAGTGGTGCAAGATTTCTCGTCTCCGCAGCCATGTGAGACTTACGAGGTTGCTTAGCTTGCACACACACTTGACACTTAGATCCCTTGACAGTGGTGAAACTAGGGATTAAGTTCAACTTCGCTAGTCGCGACATGTAACCAAAGTAACATGACAAAGACGTGAATGCCACACATTTGATTCACTATTGTTGCAAATATGATCAACAACTTTATTGCAAACGTCTGATAAGGATAAACGAAATAGGCCTCCTGACTCATAGCCTTTACCAACAAAGGTTCCATACTTGGATATTACAAATTTATTCAACTCAAAGACAAGCTTATAGCCATCTCTACACAGAAGAGATCCGCTAACAAGATTTTTATTGACGGAGGGGACATAATGCACGTTCTTCACCAAGACGATCTCCCCAAGTAAACTTCAGATCGACCGTGCCAACACCACGAATAGAAGCACTTGAACCGTTGCCCATCAGCACGGTTGAAGTCCCTGCGGTCTGATAAGACGAAAACGTGGAAATATCACCGCCTACATGCACATTAGCACCCGTGTCAATCAACCAATTAGGAGAATGACATACTGAAAGAATAGTGGGAAATATACCATACCCAACATCCTTCATGTCAGTGTCTCCAATGACAACATTAGCGGTTGCTACCTCTTGAGCACTGCGTTGGATTTCCCCGAAGACGAGAGGATGATGCAGCAAAGTAGCGTAAGTATTTCCCTCAGTTTTTGAGAACCAAGGTATCAATCCAGTAGGAGGCTACGCACAAGTCCCTCGTACCTGCACAAAACAATAGCTCCTCGCAACCAACGCGATTAGGGGTTGTCAATCCCTTCACGGTCACTTACGAGAGTGAGATCCGATAGAGATGATAAATAATATTTTTGGTATTTTTTGGTATAGAGATGCAAAGTGAAAAGTAAAAGGCAAAGTAAAAACAAAGCAAGTATTAAAGTAATGGAGATTGATATGATGAGAATAGACCCGTGGGCCATAGGTTTCACTAGTGGCTTCTCTCAAGAGCATAAGTATTCTACAAAGGTGAACAAATTATCGTTGAGCAATTGATGTAATTGAGCATAATTATGATTATATCTAGGTATGATCATGTATATAGGCATCACGTCCGAGACAAGTAGACCGATTCCTGCCTGCATCTACTACTATTACTCCACTCATCGACCGCTATCATCTAGAGTTTTAAGTTAAAAATAGAGTAACGCCTTAAGCAAGATGACATGATGTAGAGGGATAAATTCATGCAATATGATAAAAACCCCATCTTGTTATCCTCGATGGCAACAATACAATACGTGCCTTGCTGCCCCTTCTCACATCGAAAGGACACCGCAAGATTGAACCCAAAGCTAAGCACTTCTCCCATTGCAAAAACTACCAATCTAGTTGGCCAAACCAAACGGATAATTCGAAGAGACTTGCAAAGATAACCAATCATACATAAAAGAATTCAGAGAAGATTCAAATATTATTCATAGATAATCTGGATCATAAACCCACAATTCATCGGTCTCAACAAACACACCGCAAAAATAAGACTACATCGAATAGATCTCCACGAGAGAGGGGGAGAACATTGTATTGAGATCCAAAAAGAGAGAAGAAGCCATCTAGCTACTAGCTATGGACCCGAAGGTTTGAAGTAAACTACTCACACTTCATCGAAGGGGCTATGGTGATGATGTAGAAGCCCTCCGTGGTGGATGCCCCTTCCCATGGAGCTTGAACAGCCCCAAGATGGGATCTCGTGGATACAGGAAGTTGCGCGGTGGAATTACGCTTTTGGCTCCTGCTCCGATCGCTTGGGGGTATGTAGGTATATATAGGAGGAAGGAGTACGTCGGTGGAGCAACAGGGGCCCACGAGGCGGGTGCGCCTAGGGGGCGCCCCACCCTCGTGACCGCCTCTTTGTTCCTTGGAGTAGGGTCCAAGTCTCCTGGATCACGCTCGTGAGAAAATCACGCTCCCAAGGTTTCATTCCGCTTTGGACTCGTTTGATATTCCGCTTTCTTCAAACACCTAAATAGGCAAAAACAAAGAATTTCGGGTGGGCCTCCTGTTAATAGGTTAGTCCCAAAAATAATATAAAAGTGGAAAATAAAGCCCAATATAGTTCAAAACAGTAGATAAAGTAGCATGGAGCAATCAAAATTATAGATACGTTGGAGACGATCGTGCATCCCCAAGCTTAATTCCTGCTCGTCCTCAAGTAGGTAAATGATAAAAAGAGAATTTTTGATGCGGAGTGATACTTTGGCATAATTTCAATGTAAATCTTCTTAATTGTGGTATGAATATTCAGATCCGAATGAATACAAAATAGAAGTTCATATTGACATAAAAATAATAATACTTCAAGCATACTAACTAAGCAATTATGTCTTCTCAAAATAACATGGCCAAAGAAAGTTCATCCCTACAAAATCATATAGTTAGTCTATGCTTCATTTTCACACACAAAGATGTTCCCAACTTCTATACCCGATGACAAGCCAAGCAATTGTTTCATACTTAAATAATCTCAAACTTTTTCAACCTTCACGCAATACATGAGCGTGAGCCATGGATATAGCACTATGGGTGGAATAGAATATGATGATGGGGATTGTGTGGAGAAGACAAAAGGAGAAAGTCTCACATTGACGAGGATAATCAACGGGCTATGGAGATGCCCATCAATTGATGTCAACATGAGGAGTAGGGACTGCCATGCAACGGATGCACTAGAGCTATGAATGCTCAACAAAAGAAAACTAGTGGGTGTGCATCCAACTTGCTTGCTCATGAAGACCTAGGGCATTTAAGGAAGCCCATCGAGGAATATACAAGCCAAGTTCTATAATGAAAAATTCCCACTAGTATAAAAAGACAACTTATGAGACTCACTATATGAAAAACATGGTGCTACTTTGAAGCACAATATATGAGACTCGCTACATGAAGAACAAGGTGCTACTTTGAAGCACAAGTGTGGAAAAAGAGATAGTAACATTGCCCTTTTTATTTATTTTCTTTTTTGGGCCTTTCCTTTTTTTCTTCTTTTTGGCCTTTCTCTTTTTTTTTGGGCAATGCTCTAATAATGATGATCATCACACTTCTATTGATTACAACATAAGGATCACAACTCGAAACTAGAACAAGATATGACTCTATATGAATGCCTCCCGTGTGTACCGGGATGGTGCAATGAATCAAGAGTGACATGTATGAAAAATAATGCATGGTGGCTTTGCCACAAATACGATGTCAACTACATGATCATGTAATGGCAATATGACAAAAGTAAAGTATGTCATGATGATGATGAACGGAACGGTGGAAAGTTGCATGGCAATATATCTCGGAATGGCTATGGAAATGCCATAATAGGTAGGTATGGTGGCTGTTTTGAGGAAGATATAAGGAGGTTTATGTGTGATAGAGCGTATCATATCACGGGTTTGGATGCACCGCTAAGTTTGCACCAACTCTCAAGGTGAGAAAGGGCAATGCACGGTATCGAAGAGGCTAGCAAAGGCGGAAAGGTAAAAGTGCGTATAATCCATGGACTCAACATTAGTCAAAAGAAATCATATAATTATTGCAAAAATTTAGAAGTCATCAAAAATCAAGTACTACGCCAAGATGCTCCTAGGAGGATAGATTGGTAGGAAAAGACCATCGCCGTCCCTCGACCGCCACTCATAAGGATGCACAAGCCAGGTACACTTCATGTTTCAAATTTGTTACACAACTTTAACCATACGTGCATGCTATGGGACTTTCTAACTTCAACACAAGCATTCTTTAAATTCACAACTACTCAACTAGCATGACTCTAATATCACCATCTTCATATCTCAAAACAATTATCAAGCATCAAACTTTTCCTAGTATTCAACGCACTCAAAAGAAAGTTTCACATATCTTGAATACCAAGTATATTAATATTAAGCAAATTACCATGCTATTAACAACTCTCAAAATAATCTAAGTGAAGCATGAGAGATCAAAAGTTTATTTAAAACAAATCCACCACCGTGCTCTAAAAGATCTAAGTGAAGCACTAGAGCAAAAATTATCACGCTCAAAAGATATCACTACAAAAAAATACACTTCCGTGATGATATGTGTTTGTCACAGTAGGTCGCGTTTTTTGTCATGCATGTACATCCATGACAAATTTATGACAGAATCAAGATAGTCATACATGTGTTGTCGTAGAAGTGTTCCATGACATTACCAAAATTATCATCACGGAAGTGTCCACTTCCATGACGATAAATCGCGTGTCACAGAAGTGCTTTCGTCAAGGGTGACCGACACGTGGCATCCACCGTAACGGAACGCCGTTAAGCTATCAGGTCGGGTTTTGGATCGGATAACCCGTTAATGTACCGACCAATGGGGATTTTCCACGTGTAAAATCATCATTGGCTGGAGCAAACACGTGTCGGCTCACCGTTGGGACAGATGTCATCCGCTCATTGGACCGAAGGCGCCTATGATACGGCGACACGCGGCACGACCCAACAGAGGCCCATTCCGGTGAAAAGGCCGGCCCGTTTGACTTGGTCAAAATGTGGCGGGCCGGCCCATGGAAAGCCTGTTAACGGCATGTTCGCATATAGCCCATTTACAACCCGCTAACCCAAGGCCCGTTACGCCCTATCCGAATTAGGCCCAGTAGCATCATCTGGGCCACCCAATATGATTCCAAATTTCATTTTCACTTCGCCCATGTATGGCCCATGACGCTTTTCGGCCCATATGAGGCCCTATGTAACTCTTGGCCTATTAATGCCGTGGTGAACCGCCCGTTATGAACAAAGGTATCACTTTACACCCATTAACGGCCCGTGGTGAAATCGCCCATAATGAACAAAGGTATCACTTTACACCCATTAACGGCCCGTGGTGAAATCGGCCCGTAATGAACAAAGGTATCACTTTATACCCATTAACAGCCCGTTATTACATTGGGCCGTTTCCACCCATGTTATCTTTCGCCTTCTCGAGCCCATTTATTCTTGGGTCATTTCAAAGATTCGCTTACTTACGGCCACATCGCTATTTTCGCCAGGGCCAAATTCAGCCCGTGGTTACAGTCGGCCCGTTTGTGGTCCATTAATACGTTGGGCCATTTTCATAGCATCATGAAATACGGCCTATTGATGGTCCATTATGGTCGGCCCATGAATGGACGATTCCAACTCTAGCCCGTTTACGACCATAATGTGGCATGTTATTGGCCCATGTTATCATACTGCCCGTATAAGGCCCATTGATGATACGGCCCGTAGAAAGCCCATTGTTTCTACGACCCTTAGAAGGCCCATTTTTTCTACGGCCCGTAGAAGGCCCATCGCTTTCTACGGCCCGTAGGAGGCCCAAAGGTCACTACAAGAAATATTAGCCCATGGTTATTGTAGCCTAGTTTTAAAAAAATAGGTTATTGCAGCCACTAGCAAACCGCGGAAAAAGAACTGCAATGACTACAAGTAAACAAATAAACAAGACAACAAGGAAATAAATAAGCAAGCAACTTACGCTAGGCTATCACGGCTATCACATATTACATCCACTTTGGGCATCAAAGTTCGCCACCAAAGGCAAATAAACGCTACCGATAAAAGAATATACAAAACCGAGAGCACTTCGTATAGGCACTAGGCCCCGCCAGAAGGGCCCCCAAACAGTGAAGAAGCTGAGTAGACCTCGCCAGTGTCAACGGTAGATGCATCAACACTAGATTTAAGGCTTGATGGTGCGACGGCAGTCCTCCGACATCTTCATTGCATCTTTGACTTCAAGTCGAGCTGAAATGGAAGCAAGCCTTTCCGCTTTAAGTTGAGATCAAGAAGTCGAATCGATCGAGGCAGCGATCAGACAGAGGTTTTCTCACACCGCCGGTGAGTAGCTTCAACTCACCGCCTTCATCAAGACAGACCTTGGGGTCATCTCGCTGTCCACAAGATGGTTTGGCTCACTATCTTCCCCGAACTTCGTCTGCGTAAGAGATACGACTCAAAGAGAAACAAGGAGACACGTAATAGGTTTCACAATTATATAAGCAAATAAATGGATCTGTTCTCATAAGGAACATGTTTTTACAACTACAATTTGAAATCGGTAGTTGTTGCAAACATCCAATCGATGTAAACAACAAAGCAAACAAAGAAGTGGAGGAAATGATGCCTATCCAAATCTATACTAGAACAAAGTTTGAAGGCTTGAGAAGGATGAACTTATATTACATGTTAACACGGCTGGACAAAGCCCTTCTCCATGTTGATGGAAGGATAATTCAATAAATTCCCAAAGAAAATTCTTTATAAGCGTTGCCATTATTCTACATTTTGCAAAGAGTAAATATAGATCAAATAATATTGGAAGAAACAGAGGATAATGAAGCTCAAAAGTGCATCGATGATACATAATCAAATAGCAATTAATTAAGTGCAGCGTTACAAGGCAAAAGGCTGAGAGGTACTGACGAGAGCAATGCAGAGCCCATTATTGTTTTGAGATCGTATGATCCTTTGAGCAAGGAGATTCATCTGAAATTAGTTTTCATACAAGAGAGAAGGTAAGGCACAAGCAGAAATTTAGGAGTTCAAATTTTGAATTGATATCATAGGCAAGACTGACGCTGGGCTCCCAGCAGCTTCTAGTAGGGGTTTGGCCACTTTGGAGTAGGGGTAAAGTGTGGTACAGCTTGGGCCTATTTTTTCTGTGGGTCACGATCTATCTCGATTTAACAGTATCACTACCTTTTCCAAATACATAGTTTGTACTCCTTGAGGATCTGCACTCACCCTCTTCCTTTTGGAAATCTATTACGAAAGAACAACATTTGACTGGAAAAAGATAGTGTGACGACACATGGAATAGGTACAGAAAATGGACAGGTATGGCATATAATCATATATGATGGTTAAACTAAGCAGATGGTGTAACAAAGTAGAAGTAATGCAAGAGGTTAGATGCAAAATATGTGCGACCAATACAACTTTGCAAAGCTAGAGCAAGCACCTTGATGGGTGAATAAGATAGGCCATCCTCCACCATGCCAAGTTTGTTAGCCAAAGGATCGCTCCGCAATATTCCTCTCGTATGCCCATTCTCATATTCATTTTGATAATGTTCAATATCCGACATGCATGAAAACATAAAACAAGTGAGATTTTCTTTGTAATGCGTAAGTGATTCTAATCCAATACCGCCTCCCTCAGAAATCCCTTTGTGCTATCTCTGTAATTCTTTTAAAAGATGCCATGCATGTTGTAATTTGTTGTGTGCATTAATATAATGTGGCCTACTACTCAAAATATGAGAGCTCCGTATGATGACACTTCGCAGATGATAGCTTCAACATATAGTAAAGAAGAACAAGTCGACCGACCGATGATTCAAAATATACTAAGGAGAACAACTCGACCGACCAAATGACCGCAAGAGAAGAGTATAATCTTAAAGAAGAGCGTAAGAGCAAGCAGATTGAAGATATTACAAGTCTTTCAATACAATGTCGGTTGGCCACCCATGATGAACCAGGAGCGCAGAGAAATACTATTCTTTCCTGGTCTCTCCATATGTGGCTCACATGCATTTCAAAACTAAAGTAGGAACATTTAGCTCACCAATTAAACATCTCTCGCTTTACTAATATCAGCAATAATATCATATATGAATTTGTACAACTAAGCTTGTTTAGCTCGATGGGTGGAGCAAAGGTATTATTACCTAACCACGTAGGCTTATTGTGGTCATCATAAATTGGGGAAAACATAAGCATGATGAGTACAAGGTTGACTGTGGCAAAGGGATGGCAGATCTGAAGTCGCAAACCGCATTAAAGGGAAGTTAGCAACCGATTTTAGCTATGAAAAAACAACTAAGATATGGAATGAACAAGAAAGAACGGACAAAAAGAGACAAAGAAATGCAATTATGTCAGTTTCTCTATATGTCGCGACATGCATTTGGAAACTCAAGTGGGACCTTTAGCTAACCAATTAAATGTGTCGGTTAACTAATATCAAGATTATATCACAATCATATTTGAACAACTAAGCTTTCGAATTCTGAGTATTGTGTTGTTTAGCTTGAAGGGTGGAGTAATGCCAATACGACAGAAAGCACCTACGCAGATCATAGTAGAGTAGATAAAAGGGGAAAACCCCTAAGCATCAAGAGAAAAATCAGGAAAGTGAAACTAGCTGGACCAGTGGGTGGCGCACATGCTTTTTGAAACGAATATAGGAACGTTAGGTGACCAATTAAACATTCTCTGTTTCAGTGATATGAGCATCATATCAGATTCGTATTTCAACACGTAAGCTTTGGGTTGAGGTCTTGACGAGCAGTGCTAGCACGACACGAAGCACCTACGATGATGGTAGTGAATATAAAGGAGGGAAACCATAAGCTTTACGAGTATAGTGCCCGTGCCATGGCGGATCTGAAGGTGCAAACCGGACAAAGCTACTTCGCAACCAATGTTTGCTTTCAACTATCCACTACGATTTGGTACGGACAAGAAAAGTACAGTAAACAAATTATGATCTATTTTCCGGGTGAGATCAATAACTAAGCACATATGGAAGAGTACCACCTCTCTTGCGACACCGTGTAGGCCTATGCTGATACGTTGAGGATGTCATGGTGCGATGGTCGTCGGCAGCGGGAAGAAGACTTTAGACGGCGTATCGACCGGGTCGGGGATATATCCTGTTGCCGTGGACGAGGCGGTCGTAGGAGCGGCAACGGCAAGGTGGACGACGGCGCCGATGAAGCGAGAGGAGGCGATGAAAGGATCCCTGGTCCAGCGTGGATGAGAGACGTCCATATCTTGCAAAGGGACGACGGGTAGGGGTAGCGGCTCCGGCAAGGTGGAGGATGGGGTGGCGGACGGAGGAGGCTGGCCGCAACGGAGGTTGTCGTGCCACCGACGGTGTATGAATGGGGAAATGGAGGGAGGGGGATCTCAAACTTTGGGACGCTTCTCAAATGGGGAAAGTTACGAACTTATCCCCCTTTAAAATTTCGGACATCGCGTCGGTTGGGGATAGGACGGTAATCTCAAGATCTCCCAAATATTTGCCGTAACTATTTCAAGCGAGGAGAGGGTGTTTTGTCACCACGGTTGGCGCCCACGGTGTATGAACGGGTTGAGGTAGGGCGGTTGTGTCACGCCCGATGGAAGTTACACATCTGCCCCTATTTAAAATATTAGCCTATATCAATTTCGGACGAGGAGAGTTTGTTTTGCCGCCCACCGTATGAATGGGGAAATGGAGGAAGAGACACATGTCTTTTGGACGAGCTTGAATCAAATGTGTTTTGTCGCCCACGCTTACGCCCACCGTGTCTGAATGGGCTCAGAGGTCGTCGTGTCACGTCTGATTGAAGTGACTAGTCTACCCCTATCGACAGAAGTGTAAATCCGGTCTATAAGGATGTACTCAGTGTTAGGGCTAGACAGTAATTTCCATCTTGCAAACACTTTCTTCGGGCATCCCACAAATTATAGTGGATGTTTAGCCGCTTCGTTCAAAACTTGGGAGAATTAGCATTCACATTTGCCCTGGGACCTGGCAAACTAAATTCAAATCCAATTTGTATTCGATTACGAATATCCACAGATAATTATACGTTTTGTTATTTATTTCTTCAACACCACAACAAAGATTTATTCCACCTTTATATATGATTATGATTTAGAAATGTCGTGATCTTCGAATTCAGTAGGTTGGATACACTGATTCAAACAGCTTATTTCATCCAATACAATATGCGCATACCTAAAAAACAGTTCACCTTATGTCAATCATACAAGTACTGAGGATTACCTCGCCTAAAAAATTCGGATCATTGCAACACATGGACAACATGGAATTCCAGACAACATAGGGGGTCTTGCAACATAATACATTCAGAGACATGACATAACATGCAAGTACAATAATATAATGACAATTTCAACTGGTATCTAAAGAAGAACCAGGATTACCTTGGGCTTCAGATAGCAGAAACAGCAGGACCTCCTCCGTCTTCAAATGCAACATTCTTAGTTCCTCCAATTCTTGGGTTGCTTGCATAATGCGTGCCGCTAATTCGTAATTTCCAGCCTCAAGATAAAGATTACCTCATTCATGGCAGCCACACCATCTCTTTCTGCCTCTAGTAGAGCCTCAAGCACTATAATATTTGTGCTCAGACTGCTCTCCCGCGGTGTTGCCTCCGAATCGCTACCATCTGGTAACATGGATGGCGCATCGCTTCCACAAATAGATTCTGGGGTTGTACATTGTGTCCTAGTGTGAACGGCATCCTGAAAGGTTTCACGGACATAAGTAAGAGATAGTTATCGTATGATCCAGGCAGTAAGCTTACATGGTAAATGACGGACGAATTATTGCCGAGCATGGCAGACTATATTTGAATGGTTCGAAGCAGCATCAGCCGAAAAGAAATTAAAATGGTAAGATGAAACTAGGGATGTAAGTGGAAAATAAACGACATCCGCCAGTCCCATCTAGTTAGTTTTTGCTACCTCCCTAGTTCATTTTCCTAAAAAAAAAAACTCTTCTCGAACTATCATACCACTAGTGGACTTTAAGCGGGATTAGACGGGACCCAGCTTGACATCCCTAGTTGAAAGGGAGTGTACAACCGCTTATATTTAAGTTGCCAAGGCATCTAAGCAGTTGAAATAATCTGAGAAAGCACTTAACAGTGTGGCCTCATATAAACTACGAATACAGTCTTGTGATGAAGTTGAGAGGAAAAGTTAAGGACTCAAATGAAATAGGTATGCATTTCTTTACGATATTACAGTAGGCACTACTGGCATATTGGCCAACTCAGGTATAGCGTAACAACAAACAAGCATTCGAATCAAGCAATACAAAGAAAGCGTATAACCGAACTATTTGTAATTCGGTAGGATTACACATTGAGGGCACAAGCCAAGAAAGCAGCCCACTGCATTACATTTCACATGTACTAAAACACATTGGCTTACCATATGTTCTTTGTGAAGCCTAGCTGCTGTTGCAATGTTCTTTGAAAATATCGTCAAGATCCCGCCAAGGTTGCAAATCTAGTTGTTGTAGTTTATTCTGCACCATCTATTTAGGTAAAATTAATTTTAATCGCATGCACCGGGTCCGAATTGATCATCAATGGTTCATCTAAACTAATGAAAGAAGGGTGTGTGCATACACGACAATATATCTGCTTCCCTCTATTTTTATGCTTGTTCGAGGTGCCGGCCCCAAAAGAACAAATATTTTGCTTGATGGGGTTGGCAGCTCCATGATTAATAGAAGCATCAAATTAGTCATGCAACTTGGGAAGATCAAGAACACACAAACAAGTAATGAACAGAGGCTCGGAATAGTGATGTAATAGCTAGCATCGTAAATGTAGGGTAAAACAAACAAAAGCAATGGAACCACATGCTAGTTTGCTGATGTGTAATTAAACATAGAGAACATTAACCAGTCCGATGGAACCAACAGTGGCATCGTAACAAAACTAAAGCATATTAACTATATGTGCACCGGTATGTAATTTAGCACATGTAACATGTTCACCGCCGTAAGTATGGCCCTCAGTGCAAGCGAATAACGCGTCTCATGAAAAATTGAATGATGCCTCAAGAAATTCAAAGGTGCGGTGCTTATCCTAGGAAAGTGAACGAGGCGCCGGCCGTTGGATGATAGTACTTGATTCTCGGCGTATGGGTATCGTTGTCATACTTGATAGCTAAGGATCGTTGATGGTGCTCGTGTTATGTTGAGTTTGGGCCGCTTGTCGGTCAAGCGGCTCGGCGCTTCTGATTTGCGGCGCCTGTCGACATACAAGAAAGATCATCTGTTGTAAGTGAACAGTTGCACGATAAAGAGAAAAACCGAAGGAGTAAAAATCGAAATAACCTGATGAGGCTGTGGCGTCGGTAAAGCAGGGCCGGTGGAGTTGAATATGGCGTCCGTGGAGCGGGTCCGGTCTGCGATGGGACGAAGGCTTCAAGTGGTGCGTTGTACAATGCTTTCGGTGAGGCGGATCTGTTGCCAGGGCGAGGGCTTGTATGAAGCGCCAACAAGGGGCGGACTAGGGAGTCGATGAAGGGCCTACGCTGTGGTGGACGAAGGGCGCCGGTTAAGCAGATCCGGTGCGGTGGACCATGATGGCGGTCAAGGAGATCTGAGCGGCTCCGGTGAAGTGGTGAGTTGGCGCTGGGGGTTCCAAGGTGCGGAAGGTAGATCCGGCGGGTGTGAGGTCCACTGCTGCGGCGGAGGACTAGATTTGGCGGCTTGCCGTGGTTGGGGGGTCGGGAGGGTAAGGAGGGGCCTGGGAAGAATGTTGGGGGCAAAGAGGGGAAAACAATGGAGTTACCAAAGCAGCCCTTTTCCGTTCATGTGGCAGGGGTAAAACAGGAATATCGCGGGGCTAAACTTTCGGGCGCGTGATATTTCGATGTGAACGGGAAGTTTGAAAGCTTTTGGTGCCTAAAATTATAAGTATTCTGCTCTCATACGGCCGACTATGATATCATGGCCGACAATTTGTTTGTTTTGCATGCAAAAAAATGTGTTGAAAATCAGTGTCGCCAACTCGAAACTTAGATTGTCCATTCAATTCAAATATGGATCATTGAGCTACTACAAGCAAATACCATCATACGGTCCAATTCAAATGAAATTCCAAATGTGTTTATCCTAAATATGATGACAAAAGCAAAAATGTGTATGTGTATGAATAAAGTGAATGATTATAAAGTTTGAACATGCCCGTATGTGTATATCTCTAGGTTTGATATATGAATTTGAAATCACAAAATTTCGGCTTAAAAAATGTACCTCCGTTTAAATGAATTACAAGAGCTAATGATGGAGTCAAATTCCAAAATTCCAATCTTAGGTTTGTAATTCTTGTACATCAAGGTATATCACGCATGTTCAAAAGTATCGTTATCTCATAGTACAAACTGTGAAACAAATTGATCAACCAAGGGTGCACAATATCTCAATTACGCTTAAAGTCCCTCAAATATAGACACCTCACTCTTTATCCAAGTCAACCCCCCCCAACCACACACACACACACACATAGAGAAGTCGTTCTCTCCCCTGCACACCAACACACGAGCACATTAACACCCCTCTCTCTTAAGTCCGGACCCCAACATAGGTCTCTATCACTTTGTCTCCTGTGCATGCACACATCTCTTCCCTCACTCTCTAGGTCTCCCGCTATCTCTCTTACCTGTGCACACGCACTATGTAGAGTGTATATTTCCCATACACACAAAACGTCTCCCCAAACGCCTATCTCCCTAGTTATGTGGTTCTCAAGACTCACCTCACACACCACCCCCACTGCAAACAAGCACACTTTGTCTCCTTGTGCACCACTCTCCTCTTTCTATCTCTCCCACATGCGGACCCGCCCCAACTCCTTCCCTGAATACATATATGTCGTGACTCTTTGCATAGCTCCCTAATGTATAATCGTTCTCGATTTCGCACATTGTTCTCTACACCATCTATTCTAGATCTCTTATGAAGTCCCTATCACACACACGATGACTCGCTTCCCCTGCGTCTCCATTCATAGGCCAATTTCGGACAACATCAACATTGTCTCCCTATATATACGCCATTTATGGACACAAACGACCCCTCTGTTCCTCTCTCTCTCTCTCTCTCTCTCTCTCTCTCTCTCTCTCTCTCTCTCTCTCTCTCTCGTCGCTAGCTCTCTCTCTATCTCTCGCTCTCACACCCCTCACCCACACACACACAAGATGTCTCTACCAAATAGACTGCCCCGCCCCGCACCGTGCTATCTCGCTACTACACATGTCACACCATTCCCCTTCCCTTATACTAGGTTTACATCATCAAGGGTTTCTCTACTCCACATACACTCTCTCCTCACACACACAAACGCTGCACAAACACACATGCACACGCACAAACACCCATTTATCTAGATCCTCATCTCTCCCCATGTCCGCATGTGTATCTCACACACTCACTCTCTAATTATGTATATGTGTCTCCACGTTACACAACACAAAGCCCCATACATGTCTCTCTCTATCCTCCACACACATAGACACAAAGAATCTGTTATCATTTCCTCAGTCTCTAACATATCGCACATGCACACTGCCTCTCTCTCGCAAACACGCTCAACAATGAATAACTTACCGTCTACTCATCAACAGTCGTGGCAGTACGGCGAACACGAGACGTGAAAAAGAATAAATCTACACATGCTTAGACCACCTAGTATGACTACTAGGACTAGAGCAAGCCAAAAAGCGTGCTGCCATCACCCCACTCCTTGTCGGCGACGGGAAAATCTTTGTTTTACACAGTTGAGAAGTCATTGTGCTAAGGCCCCACATGCCGAGGCGTTGAATAGAATGTAGATGCTAGTTTACGGAAGCAAGTATCGATAATACATTTGTATCTCGATACTTATATTTCTTCTTTTATAAAAAACCGAGTTGGTGATGATGGTAATGTGCCATCTTGCAATATAGACCGTCTGATCTATATCCGATGTATGGAAATTAAACTAAAATATACCCGCACCCTCTCCACATTTGCAGACAAGGCCTTCCCTCGTTCATCCTTATCTCCAACAAACCTCATTGTTGAGCAATTAAGAAAGGAAGCCTCTGGAACAAACCTGGCCTAGTGGCCGCTGCATCGTCAATCCCCATGCCTCCGCCAGTCCACCACCAACCACCACCACACCCAACTCCTCTTCACCTTATCTCATATTTCTCGAGATATCATTAGTTTTTACACATGGGATTACTCCCAAGGGTCAATCACAACAAGTGTTTTTATAAAAAAATGCATCTTGATGTTCCGTTAATGCACATATCTTGCTAGTACTCCTACACAAGACTAAGTTGGTGATGTTGGTGTGTCTGCCATCCATCGTTTCTGACCATTAGATCTACATCTAACGATTGTGAGGTAAGTTGTTGCCTTTTCTCACCAACATCCCACTTGTTTACCAATTTGCAGAAAAACCCATAATTAGTATCTTAAAACCAACCACATCCCTCCCTGACCTCACCAAAACAGCCCAAGGAATATATTATAATTGAAACATAATATACATATGTATATCAAAATTAGGGTGTTTTGTACCAAGTTTGTGAATAAGTATTATTCTAATTACGATTCATTGCAACGGACATGAACATTGCTAGTATTTCCAACCATGTATTTTTTTCCAGTATTCCATAGTTTCGAGTTTTCCATCAAGATATTAGTCACTCGTGGTTGATATTTACTTTCAATCATGTAAACATATGCACTATGTAACTAGCATTGCTTATTGGCTTCCAAAGCTTAACTTTCACTCCTACTTACAATATGTAGAGTATTTAACAAAAAACTACCACTTTCAACCAGCCCTAGGAAGAATCTATTGTACAAAAAATAGCAAAAACATACCCAAAATTTCTTAATCCACGCCAAAAACTACTACCTAGTACTCATACCGATTAGGTTCGTTTAAACCCATTTATGACTGGGTTGGCCCACACGTCCGTGCTGGCGAGGCAGCTTAAACCAACACATTTTGTTTGACCGTTGACACGAGGGACCCACATCTGACCTTCTATCATGTTATTACCCCTCAAATCATTATTTTTCCTGAACATTACTTCAAACAGTACTGATGCGTGTTCGTCGGTGGCGCCGGTGTTGAGCGAGTTGGCCGCCGTTCCGCCGGACGGGCCGCGCTGGCCGCACGGGTTGGCAGGCTGGCCCGAGCGTGACCCATGAGCGAGCAAGCCGCTGCGCTGGCCTTCGCTCGAGCCAGATGGCTGGCTTGGCCTTGCTGAAAGCAAGCCGCCGCTGCGTGCTAATCTAGCTAGCAAACCTTGCGCATAAGCAATGGACGGAGCTATCTTGGCTAGCTAGCGTCATGAAGCGCCGGACGGAGCTGGCATCCGGCTGCCGCAACATGGGCTCCGCACCACGGGCGGTTTTGACCTCGCTTTCTACCGCGGCGGTAGCTGCGTCCCATGGCCGAGGATGACTAGGTGGACGGGCCGAGGTAGGAGGTCACTCGAGGATTTTGGTTGGTAAGAGCATGTACAATGGTTGATAAGGTAGTCTTATCTTAAGTCTGCCACGTATGCAAGTGGTAGTAGTTTCTTGGCATTTTAGTGGTTTCTTGCATTATTAGGGGTTTCTTGTAAGGAACGATGTACGTACTACTAGCGACAAAAGGCGATTCTAGGTTGCGTTGTACTCCAACGAGTACTACTAGTGGTCGCGAGTGTATACCTCGCTTTGTGGGTTCGATCCTACGAACGCACGCGTGACCTTTTTTAAAAAATAGTACTAGTACTACACTTCGCTGCGAGCCAATATTTTACATGGGTAGTTTGAGTTTTGAAGTCAAACGGACGTGCGGCCCCACAATCTTGGTGCACTGGACAGCCTAGCCACGTGAACGGGTTTTCCTTCCCAAGATCCTCGTGGCTCGGCGTTTCGCCCTAGCCGCACCTCGCTTGCAGCTTCCTCATCGCCTAGTAGTAGCATATTTAAACTAGCGCCTCCCAATTAAGCCCGAGGAGCCGGAAAAGCTGGCGGGGCATTGGGAACTGTGCAATATGGCTCAGACTCTATGTAAAGTGTTGTACTACTAGTACTCAGAAGCTTGTGGCGTTGCACGCATGGACTTCACTCCATTATCGGCTCTACTATAAAAGAAATTCCTCTTGACGTGTTTTTTTAAACGGAGGCAAAAGCTTTGCTCCATCTCATTCATAAAGAAGGAACTACTAACAAAGTTCGACGAGATCCATTACACCTCCACAAATGGAAGCGAAAAGCCTAGTCTCGCTATATCAAATAACTCAAATGTTCTGCCCCCGCAGACCGCAGTAACCGTCGCTGATAAATAGGCTGCTAGTGTGTGCGTGAGAGGAGCGGCTGAGTAGGCCAGCTACTCCTACGTGAGAGGAGCGGCTGAATATAGCACCGAGAGTACCCACTAGGCCACTACGCATGTGTACTTCCCCTGCATTGATAGTACAAATGATGGTTCTAGAGAACAAGAGTACCCTCCACTTCCAACCTGTAGCTCCTTGGCCCCGAGATTCAAGAGTTCAAAATCGTGCACTATACTAGACTAGACTAGACTAGAAGTACAATACATCGCACTAATACTGTAGTTGAGAAAAGTAGTACTGCATCAAGCACAAGACGAGTAATGCATTCTCCGTCACATAATGTAAGAGCATGGTTAATAGTACAGCTAGCTGATGGCTATAAGCCAATGCCATGTCATCTACAGTCCATCTTATAGCCAACATGTACAATAGTAGATCAAAAAAGTATACTACTTTTTTTATTATGTGGCCCACCTTTTATTCTCACATAGTGCCTAGGAGCACGTGCTAGAGCTGGCTCTTCACGAAGAGCCCGCTTACCTTCTCTCTCCTCTTCTATTTCCTCCAACTAAGCAGAAATATACTAGTTTATTCCTTATAGCCAGCTGACTCAGCTCTATTGTACTTGCTCTAAGACGTTTTTTGACACTAGTTGGCGTGTACAAAAAATGGCAAAACATACCCAAACTTTCTTAATCCACGCCAAAACTACTACCTAGTGCCAAAAATTTCTTACTAGTGCTATTATTTATAGTATAATGCAATCCCATAACGCTCCATAATGCTAGTAGTAGTAGTAAATAATAGCCTCACCCCTTCGCCGAGGAACGATCTACAGCTTGGAAGGGACGAGGCCTCATGTTACTACGCCTTATCTCCTCCTCGCCAGCCCAGTTCGTCGCTGCTCCCATGGATTCGCCAGTGTTCTCCTCCTCGTCGGGGCTGGGAGACCTTGGACGACGATCCTCTGGGAGAAATCGCAGGCCGCTCCGACGTCCTCACCGCCGCAAGACTCGGTGCTTCCTGCACCAACTTTTTCAAGATGCTGCTTAAACAGGTTTGGAAAAAGGCCATGCTTGTTGGTCTTCCATGCGTCCTCGAGGAGAAGGTTCTTCTATGGGACAATCCTTCAACAGTCCACCGCTCCCCGCCATGGTTGCACGTTGACCCCGATAGAGTTGCCGACGTTGAGAGGTAGTCGGATTTTGTCCGATGAGCGTGTCAAGAATGGAGTTTGATCATGTAGTACTTAGTTATTCCATTTCCATCCCGTAATTTCTCCGCTGCCCACCGCCTTATATATAGGTTCGGGTCGGTGCCAACGAAGATTGGCTTGCATACCTCCGGCTGGATACCACCATCATTTTGCACAACATCCACAGCAAGGCGGCCGCTCGTAGACCCTTCTCCACCATTGGGATCGGCCTTCCGGACTGGCTGGGCTTGAATACGTATGATGATGCCTACATGAGATTGAAGAAGATATCAATTGTGGACCCGCCGACAAAGCGACGCGGCTACGAAGATTACTATCTCATCACGGTGTTCGACATAAGGATTGCCATCAATGCAAGATGCAGTAACGGCAGAGGCTGGCGCATGTTGGCGGCGGCAGATTTGTACCCCTACACGTTCGAAGACGCCGTGCGCCATCTAGGCCGCATCTTCGCGGTGACAAGCCAGGGAACTTGTTTCATCTGGTTGCCATCCTACGGTACGGGAGATTACAAACGGAATGCACAAACCATCATTTGCATCCCTAACGGTACTCCATTATTTTGCAGGGACCACCATCCCCGATCAAAATAAGATCACCGATCCTGGATGTGCATTTGCATCCGCGATTCGGTCTAACCCGGAACCTTGTAGCTGACTTTGGCATATTGGGATCAACTATCTTAGCAAAGTTACCCATGGTACCACTGATGTGCAACATGGTCACACAATCTACCACGATCGGACCGTCACCATCTACCCAGGTATTCCATTTTTTAACCCTCTCGCCTTATCTTTCATTGTATACTTAGTACTACTAGTAGGAGTACTTTTTACCTTGGAGGACGCGCATAGCTAGCTGGGCCCTTGAAGACTTGAACCCACTAGCTGCCACCATTTTTGTTTTTCCATGTCTTACTATCTCATCCATGTAGCCAAGAGTGGCTATATATAATAAGCCGGTTATTTTACTTCCTCTATAGCGGAGTAGTACTATTTGCTGCACAAGACATCGACCGCCATATTTGAGCACAACATTATTATGCATGGACCTTGACTATGTACATCACCATGTGTCCAGATCTGGGATGCCGCGTGTACCAGATGAACGGCGCCGAGGTTCGACCCCGTGATGCTACGTGGGTGCCGAGGAACACTCTTGGAGAGTACTCGCTTTTCATCGGGGACAACTACCCCATTGTGAAGCGGATGCCACCTTCCGTGCACGACACGGAAGGCCCGCCGTTCATGAAGCATGGTTGTGTCTCCATTGCGCATCACGGATGAACGACATGCCGGACACGCTTATCCTCGATTTATGCCGCTTCAGCTTGGATGAGTCTCCATCGTGTGGAACCGGACTAGAAAGCTGCGACAATGATTCTCGTTGCCCATCACTATGGATCGTGCCATCCATGAAGAACACCTAGGACTGGAACCTGGAGGAGCACATGCATGTAGCCCATCTATAACGTGTAAATGGAGTACGGTAATTGTGAACGGTAGCGCTGTGAATATATGTAGACTAGTCATGCACAAATTTATCACATGAATTGGAGATGAACTTGTGTGGCATACTAGCATTTGTCCTTTAGAATTTATTACTATTAAATGTGTTATGTGTACGTGCAACTTGTGTGGTTGTTGCACGGGCTCCAACACGCTCTTTGAGAAAAAAAGGTGGCACAGCTTTGGATATCCGTGACGTGGCGGCATCATACAGTAGCATCGTTCGCTATAGTTGGAGTACACTCCTACTAGGACGACAACTCCTATAAAACCTTGCGCTTGGCTCTTTGCCTCTTAGGGAGGTTCAACAGTTCATACTCGTGTGAACCTTGCACTTGCCTCTTCGCCTCTTCGGAAGGTCCAACAATGATGATACTACAAAGACAAGATGTCGTCTAGCAATCGACATCGATTGAACTGTCAGACGCCCAGCCGAGGGCGTAGGGGAGGGCGAGGGAGAGGAAGAGGGAGAGGGCGCCAGAAGTCAAAACCTCTCCTCGTCTCCGCGAACCACTGCTGCAAGGGCGTAGGGAGAGGCGTAGTAAGCAAGCTTCTCCTCGTTCGGCGAGTTGACGGGACACATCAAAGCAGTACTAGTACTAGTAGTAGTCCATACTGCGTCCTTTCCGATTAATATGGCTTAATTTGAAACGAGAAAATACATCGGAGGTCAACGTATGTAACAATACGCTCTTTACGGTCACTATATATAGTTTTATGCTGATTATACGATCACTAGCTCATCGTAGAGCACCGTATTGCACCCTCTTGACCGCCACATAGTCGACATGGCACTTTGTTGATCTGGTTAAATTGTCACCTGGTTTCGGGTCCCACACCGCCGCTTGGCGGAGCAAAGAAATCAGTTAAACAAAACTTTACGCAGCGCCACACGAGTCCAACCCTTGCGCCCAAACCGCCTCGGGTTGTGTATGTGAGTGCATGCACGTGTCCTCCTCGGCCTTCCAACAAAGAGTGTACATCGGCTATAAAACAAAGAGTGTAGTAGTACATGATGTACATCTACACTTCCAATGCATTTAGCCTTTAATCTAAATCGACATTGATTGACTAATGCACCAACTTGTGCCAGTAGGTATAGGCTACATGTCTATCCTTAATTACAGCATGCAACGGCCTTCATTTAATCTTTCTTATCTCAATGGTCGATGCACACATAAGTCTGCTACTTTTGGGCGTTAATTATACCCTGGTCAATGTGTAAATCTCTAAATGTACAGTCTTTCACGAAGGTAGGGAGTAGGTTGAGCACTTGAGCGTGAGCGTGTGTGTTGCGTCGTGTGATGTGTGCCGCATGGGGTGCGTGAGTGTTGCGTGCGTCCATGTGGAGTACGTGTGAGTGTTGCATGTTGCATGCATGCATGCATGCATGCATGGGGCTTACTCCCTCCCATTGACATGTTCATATTTCAAACTTCCTCTGTTCCCTCCATATGGTGATACTCCCTCTGTTCCCAAATACTCTAGTACGGAGTAAAAGCCTCCCTCTGTTCCCAAATACGGAGTATTTGTCTTTCTACAGATTTCAACAAGTGACTAGGTACGGAGCAAAATGAGTGAAGTGAGCGTAGAGGCATAGGGATACTGTAGAAAGGTAATCCTCGCGATCCATCATTCCCCATCTCGGTCAGAGAGAACTATTCAACTAGTCTTCGCAGTGAAGTGACAATACACGCTGCAGCAGATGGGACACGTAATTAATAAGTTGAACCAGCGTGTTGGTGTTACTAAATCAGCCTTACCCAGTACTGCCATCATGTTTGCTAGTAGAGCACGCTTCCGCAAATACGCCTACGCACATGTGTCCTCCATTAACTGACATATGAGCCCTCTTGTGGTAGACCCACATGTCATCGGTGTAACTGTTTACACTCCGGAGGACGGTGCCTATATCCTGGTAGTAGTACTAGTAGAATTGAGATTTAATGCACTTTCTTCCCCGTCTTCCACTCTTCTTCCTCCTCTCTTCTTCTTCCTCCTCTCTTCCCCATCGCCGGCCGCACACCATTTACCCCCGCTCACCGCCGCCCGCCACGCCATCTTCCTTGGTAGCTCAAGGTACCATATGCCCCCGCCACCGCCGCCACACGAGGAGAAGCTTCTTCGCTCCCCGCTCGAATCCACTTCCCCGCTGGCTCGCAGGCACCGAAAACCCCAATGGCAGAACCGACTGACACGCAGAGCCGTGATTGGAATTCCCTCCCTAATGTTCTCTTAGAGAAGATCTGTAGTCGTATGGACCTACTCAGCACCGTCCGTCTGGCCGCATGCTCGGTGTCTTTGTACCGTCAACTCGTCTGCAACCGGCCGGGTCTTTTCAAGACACCCTGCTTGCTGATTCCCGATCCTTGCAGGTGGCCCAGACACCGACTTGACGATCCTACGGAGGTTGCCGTGGTGCCCCTCGACATGCTACCACTACCCGTCCACCTGTCCTTCATGCGCCGCCACTATCAGGCGGGCATGAAGGCCAACTGATCGTCCTCATCCACCACACCGGTAGTCTGTGGCGCCTCGTGGATATCTACACCCAGCGAGAGATCACCCTTCCATCGTTGGATACCGCCGACATCGAGTCTCGCGTTCACGGACACTCCTGCCTACTACGCACGACATACGTCAAGCTTTTGGCTCGACCTCTGCTTGCGTAAAGTTGTAATCATGAAGTGCCCACACCATCGTAAGACTACATGGATTACAAGCTCATTGCCTTGTTCAACATGGGATTAGTCTATCTCGAATCCGGTCGCCATACATGGTTATGGCTCATCATCAATCCTGTTGAGGCAACATTTCGCTCGATGCTATAGTGCATGATGGCATCATTTACGCCGTCGACGCATTTACAGATTGGCTGCATATACCGTGGAATCTATCGTCGTGTAATTGTTATATCACATCTCATATTTACCTTATGAATAAGACTTCCTGTTCATCTTTTACAAATTTAGAATGCATAGCATGTCTATAACCACATCATTGCTATATGTTCCTCTCATTTCCTAGATTTTATGACCACACATGTTATTGTTAGAGTTGATATGAGAACAATTGGCATCTAATGATTGTTAGAATACATATTATGAGCATAACATCATGATTGCTATATGTTACTCTCGTTTACTAGATTTTTTATAACAACGCATGTTATTGCTTAGAGTTGATATGAGAATAGTAGTAGTAAGTGCTATGGTAGAATATGAGTAGGCTACCGTCATAGCTGTTTTCCTCTCATTGTTACATGATGTTTGAACCATGACATGTTGCTAGAATATGAAAGCCATTGGCTTATTTTTTAACTTGGGGTATGATTATGACCACGGCATTGCAATTCTCTGTCTATGATATGTGTCACCGTTATAATAATCTTAATTCCACACATACTCGAACATGATTGTTTATTTTTGTCCTTTTGGTCTCCAATTTGAATTGTTGCAAACAGACGCGAATGCGCTGGCCTTCATGATTCCAGACTCGAATCATACCAGCCGATGGGTGGTGGTTTATCGCCGTTCAATTTGAAGGCGGTCATTTGATGCTCATTCGCACATACCAAATTGACCAACCCATTACATCAAACCACATGCAAGACAATGCGTATGCTCGTGACATTGATGGCTATGGATGCTTCGTGTTCGAGAAAGATCCCAGCTCCATGGGCCAGCGTATTCAATCGAGGCGGGTTTAAAGCCTCGGCAACCACTCCATGTTCCTCGGGCTCAATTATCCGATCATCCAACCAATCATCGATCATATCACCGGCGATGATTACCGTATTGTGCAACTTCCATTCGCTAGGGGGAACTGTGTTTACACATCATACCATGGGTTTCATGAATCACCATATCCAAAGATTCGTCGACGCAGCTTGTTGCTGTGTAATCTTTCAAGTGTGAAAGGCATCAAGCTTCCATGCGATGGATGGCTTTTGCAAACCCGACATGCGGCGATGTGGTTCATGCCAACAGCAAATATGCACAACTTGATTCGTGTTGATATCTAGACTAAGCCATGTATTCTGTTGTTGTAGCACGACCCTCTTTTGTTGGATATTATGTACTGTTGTTAGTTTGAAGCACTCCTCTGGTTTGAAGGATAGATACCTTCCTGGGATCAAGTGCATCCTAACTCACCTGCATAGGATGTACTGATAATGATGATGGAGATGTCATGCGTAAGCCATATATATACATAATATACCGCTTAGGCTTCAAGTGCGTACTTGTTAGTTAAACCTATGTATAAATTGTGACACTAAATACGACTAGTAAGTAGTACAAGAGCAAAGATTAGTATACGTCGGTCAAATTATTCATCATGTCCACACATTGAATTGAAGTGACAACATGTCATGCGTGAGGTGACACAAGAATCCCAAATACGTGTTCGGGTATTCCGGACTTCAGATTTGGAGTACCACTTATCTGTCGAAATCTTTTTTTTCGAAACGGAGGCAAAAGATTTGCCTCATCCATTAAATAAGAGGAGAATAGAGTTCAGAGTTTTTACAAGCGCCCTTGCAAAACGGCATGGCAATTACTCTCATACAACTGTCGAAGAAGCGCGAGTTTTTACTCTGTCGAAATCTTTCATCATTCACTTAAAAAGCGATCGATTGGTCATACATTGAGTACCATATAACCGGAATTACCGATGCAAGTCGAAGAAGGATTGGCCGGTCAGCCGGGTGGCATCAAGTTCGATCCCACGGATCGAGCTGATCGAGCACCTTGAGGCCAAAGTGAGTGTTGACAACGAGATTTCAGTCTCTCATAGATTTGTTCATACCAACCATCGACGAAAGCACGGCATATGCTACACCCAACCCGAGAAACTTCCGGGTAAGACACCGATCGGCCGCCTACTTGCACAAACATATTCCTTTGTTTATAGCTCTATTTTTCTTTTTAGACGCAGACCGGTGAAACAAATACAATTTGATGCTTAATAAAAAGTGAAACAAGTGATCGCAACATGCCAAAGATGTTATGAAAATGCCAACTAGGTACACTAAAACCTGTATTCCACAATATTGCAGGTATCACACCGAGTGGCCTAAGGAAGCATTTCTTCCAACAAGCACCTGTATGCTCAAAAGGGGCACGTGGACGCCAGCCGCAAGATACAATGGAGTGCGGCACGCACGCCGATGTGGCACAAGACCGCAATACCTTGCCTGTGATGGTCAACGGCCGCAGACGGGCAGCAAAAAAGGTTCGTAATGCACACCAACAAGAACTTCACCAGCAGAGGACCAATCGGGTGATGCACCAGCATACCACATCGGGGACCCGGAGCAAGAGAAGGAGCGGAGCTGGTCCTTCCGCAAGATTTTCTACCGCATTTAACACTAGGGCCGTGGAGTAGTTTTGTATTGGTAGTTGTACTACCTTATCGTCCGCAAGTTGGTATTGTTGTTAATGATCTTTTGGTATGAACTTGCATTTGCTTCCAACCATCATGCCGAGGGTCGACGTGGATATAAAGCTGAATCATTTGTTTTGAAACGAATTCTCGTGCACCTGATTTTTATTTGATGGGTAGCATAAGCACCCGCCGCTCAATTCCCGATTCTGCATTTTTTTCAAACAAGTGCATGCACTTATTATCACGATAAAAAACAATATCCGTGATGCGTCCCAGCTTATCGACCGTGCTTGCAGAATTCTCTCGCTTATTGAGCACGATATTGTTTTTTCAGGTCGAGCAAGTTTCAACTGGTTGTAGACCCACCGTGGTTGGTTTTGTTTTTAATGTGCCCATCCCATGACGACAACGGGGCACAAAGATCCAGCAGGTATCTACTCGCCTCGCCCGCTAGCGTTAGTTATATTTTGTCTTACAACATCCGCAGCATTTTTGTTATGAATCAAACACACAGCCCAGCTTCTATTTTCCTCTTGAAACGCATGTCCTACATCCGCTTTTCTAATCTCTACCTATAGTTTTACTAGTTCATATACACGTATCATTATATTGAAAACACATAAAATTCCCTTTTCATATTTACATCCTTATTTTTGTTGTTTTTTCCCACCCAGCGCTTATTTTTTTACCACTGGTTTTCCCTTAAACCAACTCAATTGTCCCACGTCTTATTTGCTTACAAAAACAAAACGATTTTTTTGGCAAATCAATCACTTCTTAAAAAATGTTTATCATTTCGGGATTACACTAGTTTGGACTCCACCGAAATATGCAAAATAAGGTTGAACTTTTTGACCGTGGTCCTGGGCAGAAAATGGGCTGTAATAAATTACTTAAGAATTAGCAAATGGGCTGCAAATTATAAAAATAGCAAATGGGCTGCAAATTATAAAAAATAGCAAATGAGCTTTATGTTGTCTCGCCACAGATTTGGAGGCTGACTTGTGGGCCTACTAAGTTCATGCGCATACACAAGGTTTCTTAAAAAGAAACTTAGTCAACAATCAACTCTACTAATACGTAATCGTTAGATGTCAATCTAACGGCAATCGTGCTTCTTCAGCCTCTAATCTTCCCCGCCTCCCAAACCAAAGGTTGCCGGAACCGCTTTGCTCCCGCCTCCCATGGCGGCAAGTGCATCGGGCAGGCCTCACGGCCCCATCATACTCGTATCCCCGCCTGTCTATCCCTCTACTCACCCACACCTCCTGTTATTTTCCGGCGACGGCAACGATCCACCAACCTCGTACTCTCCACCGCATGGGCAGCCACTGTCGTGTCTTCGCGGCTCCCTGTCGTTCCCTTCAGAGGCCTCGCCATCGTCCACCGCCCTGGTGCTCTCGG
Source organism: Aegilops bicornis (assembly GCA_021605145.1). Lineage (NCBI taxonomy): Eukaryota > Viridiplantae > Streptophyta > Magnoliopsida > Poales > Poaceae > Aegilops > Aegilops bicornis. The sequence continues at coordinate 634,107,555 of CM038671.1, read as the reverse complement.
CGCGGCGTGGTCAACGATGTCCATCCAACGGCCGTAGTGCTTCTTCAACCTCTGGTCTTCTTGCTCCACCGCCCAAACCAGCGCCCGGTCGTGCTGCGTGCTCCTCCCTCCCTGCGGGCCGGGTCAGGATGCCGCGGAGGCCTCACCGCCCCGTACTACTCTCACCGCTGGCCAGGCCATCCCTCTACTCCCCCACACCCCCTGTTATTCTGCAGCGATGGCAGCCGAACCAGTGAACCCTCGTACTCCTCTCTGCGCGGGCTACCACTGATGCGTCTTCCCCGGCTCCGCGTCGTCCACTTCCTAGGCCTCGCCGTCGTCCAGACCACCGCCCTGGTGCTCTCGGTGCAGTGTGGTCAATGTGGTCAATGACCGCTGGAGAGGCTGACAGCTGGGTCCAGGCGGCCGCAAGGAAGTGCCTCCTTATTACGCGCAAAATAATTATTCCTCCACCTGACAGCAGGGACCCACCGGACGGGCCACCTTATTTCGCGAAAAAACGCTTTCTCGATCGCTGGGACCCATCGGACGGGCCAGCGATTTCGTGAAAAAACATTTCCGCTGTCATCTCGACCCACCGGAAGTGCCTCCTTATTACGCACAAAAAATGAATACTCCCCGCTAGCCGGGACCCACCATGGTGGGAGGCTGACTTAGGGCCTACTAAGTTGATCGGGACGGGGCCTTTGTCAACTTTAGTCAATATGAACGATTCTAACTCCAAAGGATCAGACGATGGCCATCCAACGGCCGTAGTGCTTCTTGCTCCAGCCGCCCAAAGCAGCGCCGGTCGTGCCGCATGCTCCTGCCTCCCGTGGGCGGTCAGGTCTTTGCCCATGAGGCCTCACCGCCTCTACTATTCCCACTGCCAGGCCTTGCGGTGACGGCAACCTCACACCACACCAACCAGTGAACCCTCAGATTCTCTCCGCTGGCTTCCACCGCCAGTCTTCCTCGGCTCCCCGTCGTCCCCTTCCTAGGCCTCGCCGTCGTCCACCGCCTTGGTGCTCTCGGCGCGGCGTGGTCAATGTGGTCAACGACCAATTCCATCGGAAGAGTACTGTACGTGGAGAGGCTGACAACTGGGTCCACGGCAGCCGCAAGGAAGTGCCTCCTTATTATGCGGAAAATAATTATTCCTCCACTGACAAATAGGGACCCACCGGACGGGTCACCAGATTTCGCAAAAAACATTTCCCCACCATCGGGACCCACAGGACGGTCCACCGTATTTCATGAAAAAACGTCCCCCTCATTGCCACTGACCCACCGGAAGTGCCTCCTTATTACGCACAAAAAATGAATACCCCCGCTAGCCGGGACCAACCTTGGTGGGAGGCTGACTTAGGGCCTACTAAGTTGATCGGGACGGAGGCCTTTGTCAACTTTAGTCAATATATGAATGATTCTAGCTCCAAAGGATCAGATGATGTCCATCAAACGGTCGTAGTGCTTCTTCAACCTCCTGGTCTTCTTGCTCCAAATTACCAGCAAATACCGGTCGTGCCCGCTTCCTGCCGCCTGCGTGGCCGGGTCAGGATGCCGCGGAGGCCTCACCGCCCTACTACTCCCACCGCTGGCCGTGCCATCCCTCTACGCACCCACACCCCCGTTATTCTGGCGACGGCAGCCTCACACCGCAGCCGAACGAGTGAACCCTCATACTCCTCTCACGCTGCGGCATCCACTCCCTGCCTTCCCCGGCTCCGCCGTCCCTTCCTAGGCCTCGCCGTCATCCACCGCCTGGTGCTCTCGGCGCGGCGTGGTCAACGTGGTCAAGGAATGGCTTCCATCGGACGTGGATCAGACGTGGAGAGGCCGATACCGGGTCCACGACCGCAGCAAGGAAGTGCCTCCTTATTACGCGCAAAATAATTATTCCTCCACCTGACAGCGGGGACCCACCGGACGGGCCACCGTATTTAGCGAAAAAACATTTCCCCCTGTCTGCTGGGACCCACCAATTACATCTTCGCACGCAAGGAATTGCGTCTGACAAAACGATTCGCCCCACCGCTGGGACCCACCAGCTACATCGCCGCACGCAAGGAAGTGCTCGGCGGTCGGGACCCACTGGTTGAAGCGCACGTAGCATTGTCATTCGGTAGCGAACGGTACGCATATATATACCGGTGGATGTAGAGGCGCCGCACGTGTCGTAGTAGAGGCGCTGTGTAGCATGTACACGCACGCATATCGCCGAGGGTGCAAGAAAGAAAATACGCCACGCACGCATATACGGGCGGGTCTCTAACGCCTATCGCGCTGCACGCATATGGCTAGGTCGGAACGGAGAAACAAAGATCGCCGTCGTGTTCATGGGGAGCCAACCGTTGGGTCGGAACGAAATGCGTGGTCGTGTTCATCGGGAGGGCTTGGACGGAATAAAGCGATGGAAACGAGGCTGGCGTATCGCGACAACGGAGGAAACGGCCTTGTGTTCGACCGCCACGCTCAAACGGGTCCTGTTGATCGGGAGGGGCTCAGCGCATCGCAAAACGGAGGAAACGGCCTCCTACGGTCGAAACGGGGTCCTGTTGATCGGGAGGGTGTGGCGCATCAAAAACGGAGGAAACGGACCTCCTACGGTCGAAACGGGGTCCTGTTGATCGGGAGGGTGTGGCGACCGCAAAACGGATTTAAACGGACTTGTGTTGGAGCCGCCACGGTCGAAAAAGGGGGAGGTGTGGTGTACCGCAATACGGACTCCACGGGATACCGCTCATATCCACCGTCGACCTCCTCCACCTCCACGGGCTACCGCCGACCTCCTCCACCTCCACGGCTCCTGCTCATCCAGCCTCCATCACGCCGCTTACTCCACCGGCTACTATTCAACCACCCTCCACACGGGCACCCTCCACCGCTCATCGCTCATCCAGCCTCCACACCACGGGTCCTGTTCAACCACCCTCCACGGCCACCCTCCACCGCTTCACTGCTCATCCAGCCCTCCACACCACGGGTTCCTGTTCATCCAGAGGCAACGCCACCGCCACTGCTCATCCAACCCCCGCAACGCCATCGCTCATCCCGCAGGCAGCATCGATCGGCTTCATTAGCGGCAGAGCGGCGAATCGCCCATCGGGTTCGATTAACAGCCATCGATCGATCGCCGGGTTCAAGAACGCTGTAGCATGCAAAGGTAATCGCCGGGTTCGATTAAAGCCCAACGCCTCGCTCGGCTTCAGTTAGAGCCAACACCTCGCACACACGCGCGTACGTACGAGAGAAACGCGCATTGTTCCGCCCCCGAGCTCCCACCATAACCGGCAACTCCCCGAAATTTTCCTCCCCCTCGCTTCTACCACGGTTTTTTTCCGTCATGGACGGCCCAAAGAATGTCATGCAGCAGCGTCTCCGGCCCTCCCAGGACGAAAAGCCCATTTTCTGTCATGATTTTTTGTCATAGAAGTAGGAGCCCACCACATCTATGATGATACCGGGTTTTGTCACAATTATCGTCATAGAAGTGTCATATGTATGACAAAAAAAATTCGTTCGGCCCAAAATGTCACAGATGTGTCTTTTTTTTGTAGTGTATAAGTGAAGCACTATGAGCAAAACTATCAAGCTCAAAAGATATAAGTGAAGCACATAGAGTATTCTATCAAATTCCTATTTATGTATGGCTCTCTCAAAAGGTGTGTACAGCAAGGATGATTGTGGTAGACTAACAAGAAAAGACGCAAATGATACAAGACGCTCCAAGCAAAACACATATCATGTGGTGAATAAAAATATAGCTCCAAGTAAATTACCGATGGAAGTAGATTTAAAGAGGGATGCCTTCCCGGCATCCCCAAGCTTTGACTTTTGGTGTCCTTGGATTATCTTGGGGTGCCATGGGCATCCCCAAGCTTAGGCTCTTGCCACTCCTTGTTCCATAATCCATCAAAAGAATTTACCCAAAACTTGAAAACTTCACAACACAAAACTCAATAGAAATCTCGTGAGCTCCGTTAGAGAAAGAAAACAAAATAATACTTTAAGATATTGTAATTAACTCATTCTTTATTTATATTGGTGTTAAACCTACTGTATTCCAACTTCTCTATGGATTATAAACTATTTTACTAGCCATAGATTCATCAAAATAAGCAAACAACACACGATAAACAGAATCTGTCAAAAACAGAACAGTCTGTAGTAATCTGTAACTAACGCAAACTTCTAGAACTCCAAACAATCTACCAAAATTATACGACCTAGAAAATTTGTTTATTGATCAGCAGCAATTGGAATCAGTATTTTATCACGTTCTGGTGATTTTTAATAATTCGGTCACTGAGCACAAAGTTTCTGGAAGTTACAGCAAGATCAAATAACTATCATCCAAGAAGATCCAATAGGTCTAGCTTGGCACAAACACTAACTAAAACATAAAACCACATATAAATAGAGGCTATATGGATTATTTATTCCTAAACAAAAGCAAAAGCAAAAAAAACTAAAAATAAAATTGGGTTGCCTCCCAACAAGCGCTATCGTTTAACGCCCCTAGCTAGGCATTAAGATTTCAATGATGCTCACAAGAAAGACAAGAATTGAGGCACAAAGAGAGCATCATAAAACATGTGAGAAACACACTTAAGTCTAACATACTTCCTATGCATAGGCATATTATAGGCAAACAAATTATCGTAGCAAGCAAAAACTAGCATATGCAAGGAAGCGGAAAGGAACAATAGCAATCTTAACATAATGAGAGGTAATTTAGTAACATGAAAATTTCTATAACCATATTTTCCTCTCTCATAATAATTACATGTAGGATCATAAGAAAATTCAACAATATAGCTATCATATAACATATTCTCAACACGATCCACATGCATGCTAAGTTGACACTCTTCCAAAATAGTGGGATTATCATTAACTAAAGTCATGACCTCTCCAAACCCACTTTTATCAAAAATTTCATAAGATTGAATATTCTCCAAATATGTGGGATCTAAAGTTGACACTCTTCCATACCCACTTTCAATATTATTGCAAACACTATTATCAATCTCATATTCATCATGGGGCTTAAATAAATTTTCAAGATCAAAAGAAGAATCACCCCAGTCATGATCATTGCAACAAGTAGTAGACATAACAAAACTAGCATCCCCAAGCTTAGGGTTTTGCACATTATTAGCATAATTGACATCAAGAGAATTTATAGTAAAATCATTGCAATCATGCTTTTCATCGAAGGATCTATCAAGTATGGGTGCAATAGCAATGATCTCATGTTTAACATAAGGAACTATAGCAAATTCATCTTCATAAATATTGGCATCATGGCCACAAGAAGCATCATGGTCATCAAGGGATATTTCAATCAAATCATCGGAATCATCATTATCTATAGATTCATGCATATCATTATTTTCTTCCAAAGCAACGGTCATTCTTTCAATAAATTCTTGGACATAGACATTATGAGCAAGGTTTTCATTGGAATATTTAAGTATGACGGAATTTTCAGATTTGTTGAGAGTAAAATCATACTTTTCAATCAAAGAAGCAGCTTCATGAGCACCCTTAAAAATGACAAATTCTTCAATTTGTTCGATATCATAGTAACTATAAACATCCCTTGCATAAGAAGATAAGATTTCGTTATCATTGAACTCACATAGGTAGGGAAGGTGTTTTTTAGGGTTCTTAGAGCAACAAGTAAAATCACACATTTCACAAAGATTCCAAGCATAGCATAGCAAACTATTTATATGATACTATAAGAGTCTCCCTTTTTTAGACAAACGATGACGCACAAAATGAGCATGCTCATCTAAATATTTCCCATCAACTAGGCTAGTTGGGGTTTTAGCACGAGCGCATAAGGATCGAAGATGATCCAAGTAGAACACTTTAAGTGGATCCATAGCAATAGATTTTCAGCAAGCAAAGATGCAAGCATATAGAAGGCACAAGGAAACACAAACAAAGATACATACAGGGAGAAGGCGAACGAAAAAGAGAGGGCGAATAAAACGGCAATGGTGAACTGGAGGAAAGGAAAACGAGAGGCAAATGGCAAATAATGTAATGCGGGAGATAGGGATTGTGATGGGTACTTGGTATGGTGCTTGACTTGTTCTTTCGTGAGCCTCCCCGGCAACGGCGCCAGAAATTCTTTTTGCTACCTCTTGAGCACTGCGTTGGATTTCGCCGAAGAGGAGAGGATGATGCAGCAAAGTAGCGTAAGTATTTCCCTCAGTTTTTGAGAACCAAGGTATCAATCCAAAGAGGAGGCTACGATAAGTCCCTCGTACCTGCACAAAACAATAGCTCCTCGCAACCAACGTGATTAGGGGTTGTCAATCCCTTCACGCCACTTACGAGAGTGAGATCTGATAGAGATGATAAATAATATTTTGGTATTTTTGGTATAGAGATGCAAAGTGAAAAGTAAAAGGCAAAGTAAAAACAAAGCAAGTATTAAAGTAATGGAGATTGATATGATGAGAATAGACCCGGGGCCATAGGTTTCACTAGTGGCTTCTCTCAAGAGCATAAATATTCTACGGTGGGTGAACAAATTATTGTTGAGCAATTGACAGAATTGAGCATAGTTATGAGTATATCTAGGTATGATCATGTATATAGGCATCACGTCCGAGACAAGTAGACCGACTCACTGCGCATCTACTACTATTACTCCACTCATCGACCGCTATCCAAAGATGCATCTAGAGTATTAAGTTAAAAACAGAGTAACGCCTTAAGCAAGATGACATGATGTAGAGGGATAAATTCATGCAATATGATAAAAACGCCATCTTGTTATCCTCGATGGCAACAATACAATACGTGCCTTGCTGCCCCTTCTCACATCGGGAAAGGACACCGCAAGATTGAACCCAAAGCTAAGCACTTCTCCCATTGCAAGAACTACCAATTTAGTTGGCCAAACCAAACGGATAATTCAAGAGACTTGCAAAGATAACCAATCATACGTAAAAGAATTCAGAGAAGATTCAAATATTATTCATAGATAATCTAGATCATAAACCCACAATTCATTGGTCTCAACAAACACACAAAAAAAAGAAGATTACATCGAATAGATCTCCACGAGAGAGGGGAGAACATTGTATTGAGATCCAAAAGAGAGAAGAAGCCATCTAGCTACTAGCTATGGACCCAAGGTCCAAGTAAACTACTCACACTTCATCGGAGGGGCTATGGTGATGATGTAGAAGCCCTCCGTGGTGGATGCCCCCTCCGTGAAGCTCCTAACAGGCCCCAAGATGGGATCTCGTGGATACAGGAAGTTGCGGCGGTGGAATTAGGTTTTTGGCCCTGCTCGATCGCTTGGGGCATGAGGTATATATAGGAGGAATGAGTACGTCGCTGGAGCAACAGGGGCCCACGAGGCGGGGCGCCTAGGGGCGCGCCCCACCCTCGTGACCGCCTCTTTTGTTCCTTGGAGTAGGGTCCAAGTCTCCTGGATCACGCTCAGTGAGAAAATCACGCCCCGAAAGTTTCATTCCGCTTGGACTCCGTTTGATACTCCGTTTATTCGAAACACTGAAATAGGCAAAAAACATCAATTCTGGGCTGGGCCTCTGGTTAACAGGTTAGTCCCAAAATAATATAAAAGTGGAAAATAAAGCCCAATATAGTCCAAAACAGTAGATAAAGTAGCATGGAGCAATCAAAAATTATAGATACGTTGGAGACGTATCAGCGGTCTTGCCGCCTTTCCCAGGATGACGCTTGTCATAGCGATTGGGGCAACTAGGAGCCCAATGATCAGGATCTCCACACACATGACAAACACCTTTCTCCTTGTCATTCTTCTTCTTGAAGTTCGTGTGCTGCACAGCCTTGTTCTTCCCATCAAACTTTGCTTTACCATCAAGCTTGCCCTTGTTCTTGAACTTGTGGGACTGGAAGTTTTTCTTCTGTACCAGATTGGCACTAGATCCTCCATCAATACCTCGAGCACGTGTGTCCTTTGCTCTCGCCTTTTCTTCCACATCAAGAGTACCAATGAGATCCGGAACGGAAAACTCTTGTCTCTTATGCTTCAAGAGTAGCAAAGTTCCTCCATGAAGGAGGAAGCTTAGTGATGATACCCCGCAACAAACTTGTCCGGTAGCATGCAATTGAAGTGCTCAAGTTCTCTAGCAAATGATCAGATCTCATGAGCCTGCTCAACCACAGAGCGCTCTTTAGTCATCCTGTAATCATAGAATTGCTCCATGATGTACAACTCAAGGTCGGCATCCGAGACCCCAAACTTGGCCTCGAAAAGGCCCCACATATCTTTTCCATTGTCAATCGACGATAAGCATCAACTATGTTCTCACCAAGAACACTCAAGAGAGCAGCCTTAAACAGAGTATCCATTTTCTGAAAATCTTGTGCCTGTTGGGCATCTTGCTCTCCTTCAGTTTGCCAAGAGTGGCGCCATAACAGCTCATGGTCTGAAACCATAAGATCGCTCTCACGCTACCACCTCTTATAGTGGATACCCTCAAACATAGGAGGTCTCATGGAAGCAAAGAAACCACTGTGGTAAATTGCCTATAATAAGGTTTTTGGATTGTTGGAAATATGAACAATTTACCGAATGATTTTATTAACCGAAATACTAGATAAAGCATGACTAGTATAGCAGTGATAAAACAAGTCATGCGATTTGACAAAGTGAAGGTAAATAACATATGTATATATGAGCTAGAACCGATCATCTCTCGAGCAGACAGTAGATTAAGATGCATATATGATGTGGATCCTAACATGTGTAGGGCAAACACTAGAACAAGGAACTGTAAGGTGACCTCTAACAGAAAAACAGAACACGATCGGATAAAGCAATGAGCAGGTAGGCACTGAACTTGGGTCGGTGTCCTCCATGTCGTCGACGTCGGGGAAGTAGTTGTCGGAGTCCGGGGCTTCCGTGACGAATGTGACGCCCCAAAAATTTAACCATGTTTTGTTTATTAAAATTTTGCCAGGAAACTTAAACTTTTAGTTTCTGGATTTCCTTTTGATTTCAGAACCATTCTTTTCTTTATTATTATGGAGTTTTTACCCCAAGTGAAAACTTTTCAATCATTATTGGACTCATTTACCCTCTCAAATAAAACAATTTCTTTTATCAGTAGGATTATTTATATAATTATTTATCCATGAGCTTTATCTCTCTAAAATGGTTTTCCATAAGTTTAGGACCCCATTTGCACTGCAACCCTTTGATAAATTCATTTAAAAATCCCACCAAATTTTGGGGATGTCATGTGATGTTTTTAAATCACTTTTATGCAAAAATATATTTAATTCATTGAATATTTTGAGTTCTACACCAAGTTTTCAAATCTGGTCCAAAGGCAATTTTGCACTACAACCTAATTAAATATTTCTTTAAAACTCCCACCAAAATTAGGGGATGTCAAGAGGAGTATATTATTCATCTTTATGCAAAAACCCAATTGGTGCTCTTTGAAAAATTTGAGTGAATCATCCTCATTTTCATTCTGGTCCAACTTGATGATTTGTACTGCAACCATATTTTAACTTGCTCCTTTACCCATGATTATTTCTCCTGCTTATAGACCACCCTGTCAAACCCTTAAGTCCAGAAGAGTGGACCCATTGCAGGATTTTAAGTGCATGCAATTATGCCCTTTTCTTTCTGTCTGTAATCAGTTTTCTCACAAACTTGCACTATCAAGTTTCTAGACTTGGCCAACTAACCTTGCCATCCCCACCTGCATCTAAAGAGACCCTGATCTGGAGATTTTGGCCTCTCCAAGAGTTTCCTAGATGCTCTTGGCATTTTGTCGAACACCTTGAGTGCAGGGGCAGTTTTGGCATGATTTTAGTTTTGCACTGTGACATTCCACCTCTGGACAAACTAGCATGTCCACTAAGCTCCTAGACGACCCTAAAACAGGCCTCCTAATCCCCAGCCTCATCCTAATCCTCTAGCACACGCTGACATTTCGTTGAGCGCCTGGCGTGCACGCTCTGGGCGCGGCCAGAGCACGCACTTTGCACGCAAGGCAGCTGAAGTCGCCAAGGTCTCTGCCACCTACCCGCGCCTGGCCCCGGCCTCTCCACTCTCCCAGCCAAGGCCGACCCCCCTCCTCACCGCAGGGCCACCCTGCCCTCCTCGGCGCCTCTACAAGCCACATCAAGCCGCCACCGCCGCCCGACAACCTCTGCCTCGGCCAGGCGCCGCCCGAGCCACACGCCAAGGCTCGCCCCTTGAGCAGTGTGGAGTTCGTCGGAGTGCGCCGACCAGCTCCAACCACCTCCACGTCCCCCCTAGCTACAGAATGGCGGTCGCCGGTGATCTTATCCCCGGCCGCACTTCTGCCCAGTGCGCATTTCTGCCCTCCTCTTTTTCTTTTCCCGCAGATCCCAAATAAATCCATAGCAGCAATTTCACATCCAAATTCGATGATTCAAATTTCTACATACTTCTAAATTCTAGCTCCATTTATCTAGATGGGGTGAACATTTTTTTCCTAAGCCTGGTTTTTGTTGGATCTAATAAATAGTCCATTCCCTTGATTATTCCAGCTTAGTCAATTCATAGGAAAATCATATAACTCCAAATGAGTTGATTCTTTTTCCCACCTCTCTCAAATATTTTCTAGTTTATTTCCAGATTTATTTGAAAATAATTTAGACAACTTTTTGTACCATTTTGAAACTATGTGTTAATTTGAATATTTTCAAAATAGGATTTTTGGAGGAGAAGAAAACTTTCAAAAAGTTTTGGAGAGCACCTCACCTCTCCACACCTTGAAGGCAAGCATTCAACCCCGCATAATATTTTTGTGTGTTGGTTGACGCGATTATAACTCCACCTTAATACGGAGAACTCAAGTTATTTTATGTGGTGACACGATCATTTGCATGAATGCATATTGGAGACTTCCTTGTCGTTGGAAGTGGATATACGTGTGATGGTAATCGCCCTCGTATGCCTTGCTCGCATGCTGGAAAGAAATCCGGAAATCCTCCGCCTTGGGTAGGCGTGAGCTTGTCTCCGGTATCCGTCAGGACGGTTATGTCCGGTATGGCATAGTAAGGTATAATGAGTGGTGATCCTGTTGGTTGAAATATTTTTGTTATGCATATAATGCAGGGAATCTTAAACCTCCTGAGTCGACCGTAGATCGAGTCTTGTTCCAGTAACCCCCATACTTGCTTCGTACTACCACTTGTCAATGGCGCAGGTAGGGTACGGTTCAGTAAGTGTAAACCCCTTCCTAGCACACACCGTACATAGAGGCCATGGTGGAAGATACCGGCTGCATCCGGCAGGCATGCCACCTGGTCCGGGGGCATGGGTGTTTCCGGTTGGGACCGAGAGGGGGGCACCCCTTAGAGCGCGCGATATAACTTTGATCCCATGCTACGCGAGGTTGTAGCCTCCCCACTTAGAGTTTTGCTTAACAGGTGTTGTGGGTGATTCCGCATAATCGTAAGTTAAGTCGGTGTGCGAAAGTTAGGCGTGTTTTCAATTAAAAGACCAGAATGGAATTAGTCCCGATGGACTAAAGGAATCCGTTACTGTGGGTAAAGAGTACACCCTCCGCAGAGGTTAAATCTATTCAATAGCCGTGTCCATGGGTAAGGACTACCAGGATGGGTCAAGTGTCGGTCTTAGTGTCGGTCTTCGGAGGAGAAAATGTTAAACCGAACCCGGATCATGACTTGTGACTTGTGATGATTATGATTATTATTATTATGGAATAACCCCTTTATATTATTTGAATTATCGAGTATCCCTGGGATGGTTCTACCTCCTGGATATTCACTGTGATTATTTATAAGCCCTTTATGTGGTGTCGCTCAGACGCCCGACTGTGGCATGCTTGTTATTTATTTACTTTATAAGCCCTTTATGTGGTGTCGCCGACGCCTCGATCGTGGCATGCTTGTTAATTATTTGCTTTATAAGCCCTTTATGTGGCGCCGCTCGCCTCGATCGCGGGCCTCGATTGTTATTTATTTACTTCATAAGCCCTTTATGTGGTGTCGCCAGACGCCCGACCGAGGCATGCTCGTTATTCACTATCCTTTCGAGACGCTTTCTTCGCACATCCAATCGGTGCATTTCATTCTTACTCTGTTATTACATATTCATTGTTGCATATAAATAACCTGCTTGCATGCATCAGGGATTTTATTTTTATGACTGACGTTGTGATCATAGAATGTTTTCAGAGCATGATTATCGGTTGTTATATTATACCCGTGTTCATAATGTTTGCGAGTACATTCAAAGTACTCACTGGCTTGTCCCTGGCTATTGTCTTGGCCAGATTTCTTGCTTGGAGAGGAGCGCTACGATGACGGCCCCGGAACCTAAGCAATGGTGATAGCAGCCTCACGAGTTAACTCGGTCACCGTTCCTCGTGGGAAATGGAGTCCCATAAACGCCGATGATCCACAAACCGCTCGCCATCAACCACTAGAAACCATTTGTTGTATTCACAGCTAGAATGGTCTTGTACCACATATTATGTTTTTTACTTGGAATTTCTGTATCAAGTTGGTGCCTCATCAACTAACAAAGAGTCCCGGGCTGGTGAGCACAAGGGCCATTTTCTGGAAATTAATATCCCGAAAATCCGGTCCTGACAAACTTGGTATCAGAGCCAGTTTGACCATTGGCTAATCCTATCTTAGCCATGTCGAAAAACTTAGGCAAACTAACCCACCAGACCTTAACTGAACCCCAGCCAAGCTTCTCGTGCAAGATAGCCACACAGTGACCCCGAAACTTTTGGTAGTCGGTGCCCAATCTATCAGCCTAGCCTGTCGATCACGCGCTAGTGACCGACACATATATTGTCCTATTCGCAAGCGTGCGAAGGAAGACTCCGTCCCCTTTTCTATAAAAAGGGCATGCTAGCCTCAACACAAACTCTTTCCCCCAAACCGAGCTATAATGCCTGGCCCCGTCGTGCACAATGAAACCACGTCAAACAACCTTGGAGGTTTTGTGACCGTGCTAGCAAACCTCACCCGCCGTGCCTTCAAGTAGAAGAGCCCCTGTAATATGTGGTGTACCAAGGATCCATGAGTGGTGAGAGCCACACCTGGGCCATCAGGCACATCTATGGTAGGGGTCTATCTCCAGAACGCAGTACAGGTTCACCGGAAGGACAACTTCCTTTGAGCCACAAGCCATCCAACTAGCCGCGCGAGAGGTTATAGTTTAACTCCGGCACTTGTCACCCAGAGTTAACTCGTCAGCCGCTTTTATACTACCCCAGCCATGAAGGGTATGGTAGACCACCCCAAGTTGCCAACGGAGATCACGAGACGGATCCTGCATTGTTGCATCTGGTGCGCTATGTAAGTGCACTAGAGGATATGTTCGATCAAATCACCCTTGATTTGATCGCCGCTCGTGGAGAGCTGATTCACCGAGCCCAGGCAAGAAGAAAAGATGAGCCCGACGCCGACAACCCAGTCGTGCTGTTCGGACAACCAATCGAGTCCTTGAGGTCTGCCCCAGCCATCGACCATAATACCTTGATGTCCCAGAAGTGCTTCTTCGCCTTTTGGGAACACATTCCAACAGGATGGTGGCCAACAATCCCCGGGATGGTCACCATCGCTACCCCGACCCTGCAGCCCCTCAACCCCCTCCAGCTAATCCTGACGATGAGACCCGTGGAGAAGCCTCGACGTCCGCAATGCACACCCGCTTAGATATTAACGAGGTAGACTAGAGTCGCTCGAGTAGTACCAAGCCTTAGCATGTCCTCGCCTTGTAGCCAGGTGACCTCAGCATCACCGTAATTAAATGTTGTTGCTTGTGCGCCCTATTTTTAAATAGTAGCCATGCATGAGTATGTCGATGTACGATTGCATTTTTTAACCCTGCGTAGCTGCCAAAAACCAACCTCAACGACACGAAGTTTGTGCTATGAGTAGACTTTTTGTTTTCAACTAGTGGGAGTAATATTTTCAAAAACAACTCTTAACAAATCTCGAGGACGAGATTTTTTCTTAAGGGGGGTAGTGTTGTGACGCCACAAAAATTTAACCATGTTTTGTTTATTAAAATTTTGCCAGGAAACTTAAACTTTTAGTTTCTGGATTTCCTTTTGATTTCAGAACCATTCTTTTCTTTATTATTATGGAGTTTTTACCCCAAGTGAAAACTTTTCAATCATTATTGGACTCATTTACCCTCTCAAATAAAACAATTCTTTTATCAAGAGGATTATTTATATAATTATTTATCCCCGAGCTTTATCTCTAAAATGTTTTTCATAAGTTTAGGACCCCATTTGCATCAAGAACCCTTTGATAAATTCATTTAAAAATCCCACCAAAATTTGGGGATGTCATGTGATGTTTTTAAATCGCTTTTATGCAAAAATATATTTCATTCATTGAATATTTTGAGTTCTACACCAAGTTTTCAAATCTGGTCCAGTGGGCAATTTTGCACTACAACCTAATTAAATATTTCTTTAAAACTCCCACAAAAATTAGGGGATCTCAGTAGGAGTATATTATTCATCTTTATGAAAAAACCCAATTGGTGCTCTTTGAAAAATTTGAGTGAATCATCCTCATTTTCATTCTGGTCCAACTTGATGATTTGTACTGCAACCATATTTTAACTTGCTCCTTTACCCATGATTATTTCTCCCGCTTATAGACCACCCTCGCCAAACCCTTAAGTCCGTAAGAGTGGACCCATTGGAGGATTTTAAGTGCATCCAATTATGCCCTTTTCTTTCTGTCCAGAATCAATTTTCTCACAAACTTGCACTATCAAGTTTCTAGACTTGGCCAACTAACCTTGCCATTCCCACCTGCATCTAAAGAGACCCTGATCTGGATATTTTGGCCTCTCCAAGAGTTTCCTAGATGCTCTTGGCATTTTGTCAAACACCTTGAGTGCAGGGACAGTTTTGGAATGATTTTAGTTTTGCACTGTGACCTTGAACCTCTGGACAAACTAGCATGTCCACTAAGCTCCTAGACGACCCTAACACAGGCCTGCTAATCCCCGGCCTCATCCTAATCCTCTAGCACACGCTGACATTTCGTCGAGCGCTGGCGTGCACACTCTGGTAGCGACAGGCCAGAGCGCTTTACTGCGTCGCTTGAGTCGCCCAGCGTCCACTGCCACCTACCCGCGCCCGTCCTGGCCTCTCCCCTCTCCCAGCCGCCGTGCCCGACCCTTCCCTCACCGCAGGGCCACCCTGGCCCCCTCCTGGCGCCCTACAGCGCCGCCACCGCCGCCCCGACAACCTCTGCCCTGGACGGCACCGCCCGAGCCACACGCGCGCGCCAGCTCGACCCTTGAGCAGTGTGAAGTTCGTCGGAGTGCGCCGACCAGCTCCAACCACCTCCACGTCGCCCCTAGCTACAGAATGGCGGTCGTTGGTGATCTATCCCCGGCCGCCGCGGAACCGCCATTGCTCGCCTATTTAAGGGGCCCCCGAGCTCGTCCTGCACTCGAGCAACTCATACCACCTCTCTCACTCCCTCACCGATCCTCCCTTAGTAGCGTAAAGACCAGAATCTGGTCATCTTCTTCTTCTCCCAAGAACCACGACCGCTGCCTCTGTCTTGTTCATTCCAGCGCCACCGTGGCCTCCCTCTCCACTCTCTTTCACCAACAAAGATCCTCAGTAGCACCCACGAATCCATCCCCATGCTCGATTTTGATCAGGACTCGCCGCAGGCGAAAGCCCCATCTCACCTGACGCCGCCGTCCGCCAGGAAGCTCGTCGCCGGCGACTCCGTCCACGTCGGCGACCATGGCGGGTACCCACGGGTTCGCCTCGACCACCTGAGCACACCCATGTGCTCAGATCCCCGAGGGGTGCCTCCGTTTACCGGCGAGCCTCGCCGTAGCTCCGCCTCTGTTCGGTCGAAGGAGATGGCGCGCGTGGATCGGTCAAACCGACCGATGGGCGAGCGGGCTCGCCGTCGATGACCCAGCGTCCCGACTCATCCAGAGTGGAGACGTATTCCCCAGAATACGTGTTCGACGTCATCGGCCCTCCCGCGCAGTCGAACGGCTGGGCTAGGCCCAGTTGTGCCAGACGGCTAAGTCTCGCCCAGTGCGCACTTCTGCCCTCCTCTTTTTCTTTTCCCGCAGATCCCAAATAAATCCACAGCAGCAATTTCACATCCAAATTCGATGATTCAAATTTCTACATACTTCTAAATTCAAGCTCCATTTATCCAGATGGGGTGAACATTTTTTCCTAAGCCTGGTTTTTGTTGGATCTAATAAATAGTCCATTCCCTTGATTATTCCAGCTTAGTAAATTCATAGGAAAATCATATAACTCCAAATGAGTTGATTCTTTTTCCCACCTCTCTCAAATATTTTCTAGTTTATTTTCAGATTTATTTGAAAATAATTCAGACAACTTTTTGTACCATTTTGAAACTATGTGTTAATTTGAATATTTTCAAAATAGGATTTTTGGAGGAGAAGAAAACTTTCAAAAAGTTTTGGAGAGCACCTCACCTCTCCACACCTTGAAGGCAAGCATTCCGAACCCTGGCATAATATTTTTGTGTGTTGGTTGACGCGATTATAACTCCACCTTAATACGGAGAACTCGTTATTTTATGTGGTGACACGATCATTTGCATGAATGCATATTGGAGACTTCCTTGCTGTTGGAAGTGGATATACGTGTGATGGTAATCGTCCTCGTATGCCTTGCCTGCATGCCGGAAAGAAATCCGGGAAATCCTTCCGCCTTGGGTAGGCGTGAGCTTGTCTCCGGTCTCCGTCGGACGGTTATGTCCGGTATGGCATAGTAAGGTATAATGAGTGGTGATCCCGTTGGTTGAAATATTTTTGTTATGCATATAATGCAGGAATCTTAAACGCCCCGAGTCGACCGTAGATCGAGTCTTGTTCCAAGATAACCCCATACTTGCTTCAGACTACCACTTGTCAATGGCGCGGGTAAGTGCAGTTCGATGAGTGTAAACCCCTTCCTAGCACACACCGCATATAGAGGCCATGGTGGAAGATACCGGCATCCGGCAGGCATGCCACCTGGTCCGGGGCATGGGTGTTTCCGGTTGGGACCGAGAGGGGCACCCCTTAGAGCGCCGCGATATAACTTTGATCCCATGCTACAGAGGTTGTAGCCTCCCACTTAGAGTTTTGCTTAACAGGTGTTGTGGGTGATTCCAGACACCGGTAAGTTAAGCTGGTGTGTGCGAGTTAGGCGTGTTTTCAATTAAAAGACCGTAAATGGAATTAGTCCCGATGGACTAAAGGAATCCGTTACTCGTGGATAAAGAGTACACCCTCTGCAGAGGTTAAATCTATTCGAATAGCCGTGTCCATGGGTAAGGACTACAGTCTGGGATGGGTCAAGTGTCGGCCTTAGTGTCGGTCTTCGGAGGAGAAAATGTTAAACCGAACACGGATCATGACTTGTGACTTGTGATGATTATGATTATTATTATTATGGACTAACCCTTTATATTATTTGAATTATCGAGTATCCCAGGATGGTTCTACCTCCCGGATATTCACCGTGATTATTTATAAGCCCTTTATGTGGTGTCGCCAAGACGCCCGACTTTGGCATGCTTGTTATTTATTTACTTTATAAGCCCTTTATGTGGTGTCGCCGACGCCTCGAATCGTAACATGCTTGTTATTTATTTGCTTTATAAGCCCTTTATGTGGCGTCGCTCAGACGCCCGACTGTGGCCTGATTGTTATTTATTTACTTCATAAGCCCTTTATGTGGTGTCGCTCAGACGTAAGGCATGCTCGTTATTCACTATCCTTTCGAGACGTCGCTTCAGACATCCAATCGGTGCATTTCATTACTACTCTGTTATTACACATTCATTGTTGCATATAAATAACCTGCTTGCATGCATCAAGGATTTTATTTTTATGACTGACGTTGTGATCATAGAATGTTTTCAGAGCATGATTATCGGTTGTTATATTATACCCGTGTTCATAATGTTTGCGAGTACATTCAAAGTACTCACTGGCTTGTCCCTGGCTATTGTCTTGGCCAGATTTCTTGCTTGGAGAGGAGCGTTGCGATGACAGCCCCGTAACCTAAGCAATGGTGATAGCAGCCTCACGAGTTAACTCCGGTCACCGTTCACCTCGTGGGAAATGGAGTCCCATAAACGCTGATGATCCACAAACCGCTTCCGCCATCAACCACTAGAAACCATTTGTTGTATTCACAGGCTAGAATGGTCTTGTACCACATATTATGTTTTTTTACTTGGAATTTCTGTATCAAGTTGGTGCCTCATCAACTAACAGTAATCCTGGGGCTGGTGAGCACAAGGGCCATTTTCTGGAAATTAATATCCCGAAAATCCGGTCTTGACAAACTTGGTATCAGAGCCAGGCTGACCATTGGCTAATCCTATCTTAGCTGTGTCGAAAAACCTAGGTAAACCAACCCACCAGACCTTAACCAAACCCGCCAAGCTTCTCGCAAGATAGCCACACAAAGTGACCCCGACACTTTTGGTAGTCGGTGCCCAATCTATCGCTTAGCCTCGCCGATCACGCCGCTAGTGACCGACATATATTGTCCCATTCGCATGGCGCATGAAGGAGACTCCGTCCCCTTTTCTATAAAAAGGGCATGCTAGCCTCAACACAAACTCTTTCCCCCAAACCGAGCTATAATGCCTGGCCCCGTCGTGCACAATGAAACCACGGCAAACAACCTTGGAGGTTTTGTGACCGTGCTAGCAAACCTCACCCGTCGTGCCTTCGCGTTAGAAGAGCCCCCAGAATATGTGGTGTACCAAGGATCCATGAGTGGTGAGAGCCATCAATTCTGGGCCACTGTGCACATCTATGGTAGGGGTCTATCTCCGTAACGCCCCTACGTGTTCACCGGAAGGACAACTTCCTTTGAGCCACAAGCCATCCAACTAGCCGCCATGAGAGGCTATAGTTCAACTCGGCACTTGTCGCCCAGAGTTAATCGTCGCCGCTTTATACTACCCCAGCCATGAAGGGTATGGTAGACCACCCCAAGTTGCCAACGGAGATCACGAGACGGATCTCGTGATTGTTGCATCTGGTGTGCTATGTAAGTGCACTAGAGGATATGTTCGATCAAATCACCCTTGATTTGATCGCCGCTCGTGGAGAGCTGATTCGCCGAGCCCAGGCAAGAAGAAAAGATGAGCCCGACGCCGACAACCCAGTCGTGCTGTTCGGACAACCAATCGAGTCCTTGAGGTCTGCCCCAGCCATCGACCATAATACCTTGATGTCCCCAGAAGTGCTTCGTCGCCTTTTGGGAACACATTCCAACAGGATGGTGGCCAACAATCCCCGGGATGGTCACCATCGCTACCCCGACCCTGCAGCCCCTCAACCCCCTCCAGCTAATCCTGACGATGAGACCCGTGGAGAAGCCTCGACGTTCGCAATGCACACCCGCTTAGATATTAACGAGGTAGACTAGAGTCGCTCGAGTAGTACCAAGCCTTAGCATGTCCTCGCCTTGTAGCTGTGTGACCCTGTATCACCGTAATTAAATGTTGTTGCTTGTGCGCCCTATTTTTAAATAGTAGCCATGCATGAGTATGTCGATGTACGATTGCATTTTTAACCCGGGCGTAGCTGCCAAAAACCAACCTCAACGACCACGAAGTTTGTGCTATGAGTAGACTTTTTGTTTTCAACTAGTGGGAGTAATATTTTCAAAACAACTCTTAACAAATCTCGAGGACTAGATTTTTTCTTAAGGGGGTAGTGTTGTGACGCCCAAAAATTTAACCATGTTTTGTTTATTAAAATTTTGCCAGGAAACTTAAAATTTTAGTTTCTGGATTTCCTTTTGATTTCAAAACCATTCTTTTCTTTATTATTATGTAGTTTTTACCCCAAGTGAAAACTTATAAATCATTATTGTACTCATTTACACTCTCAAATAAAACAATTCTTTTATAAGTAGGATTATTTATATAATTATTTATCCCTGAGCTTTATCTCTCTAAAATGTTTTTTCATAAGTTTAGGACCCCATTTGCACTGCAACCCTTTGATAAATTCATTTAAAAATCCCACCAAAATTTGGGGATGTCATGTGATGTTTTTAAATCGCTTTTATGCAAAAATATATTTCATTCATTGAATATTTTGAGTTCTACACCAAGTTTTCAAATCTGGTCCAAGGCAATTTTGCACTACAACCTAATTAAATATTTCTTTAAAACTCCCACAAAAATTAGGGGATCTCGGTAGGAGTATATTATTCATCTTTATGCAAAACCCAACTGGTGCTCTTTGAAAAATTTGAGTGAATCATCCTCATTTTCATTCTGGTCCAACTTGATGATTTGTACGCAACCATATTTTAACTTGCTCCTTTACCCATGATTATTTCTCCGCTTATAGACCACCTGCCAAACCCTTAAGTCCGTAAGAGTGGACCCATTGGAGGATTTTAAGTGCATGCAATTATGCCCTTTTCTTTCTGTCCAGAATCAATTTTCTCACAAACTTGCACTATCAAGTTTCTAGACTTGGCCAACTAACCTTGCCATTCCCACCTGCATCTAAAGAGACCCTGATCTGGATATTTTGGCCTCTCCAAGAGTTTCCTAGATGCTCTTGGCATTTTGTCAAACACCTTGAGTGCAGGGAAAGTTTTGGCATGATTTTAGTTTTGCCTTTGTGACCTTGAACCTCTGGACAAACTAGCATGTCCACTAAGCTCCTAGACGACCCTAACACAGGCCTGCTAATCCCCAGCCTCATCCTAATCCTCTAGCACACGCTGACATTTCGTCGAGCGCCTGGCGTGCACACTCTGGGCGCGACCAGAGCGCGCGCTTTGCACGTGCGTGCGCGCGAGTCGCCGCGTCCCGCTGCCACCTACCCGCACCCGTCCTGGCCTCTCCCCTCTCCCAGCCGTCGTGCCCGACCCTTCCCTCACCGCAGGCCACCTCAGCCCCCTCACAGCGCCCTCTGGTGCCC
This sequence comes from Aegilops bicornis, assembly GCA_021605145.1. NCBI lineage: Eukaryota > Viridiplantae > Streptophyta > Magnoliopsida > Poales > Poaceae > Aegilops > Aegilops bicornis. The sequence goes on along the minus strand of CM038671.1, from coordinate 634,086,599 downwards.
GCCACCGCCGCCAGACAACCTACGCCTGGGCACCGCCGAGCCCACTGCCACAGCGCCCGGCTCGACCCTTGAGCAGTGTGGAGTTCGTCGGAGTGCGCCGACCAGCTCCAACCACCTCCACGTCGCCCCTAGCTACAGAATGGCGGTCGTCGGTGATCTATCCCTGGCCGCCGCGGAACCGCCATTGCTCGCCTATTTAAGGGGCCCCCGAGCTCGTCCAGACCCTCGAGCAACTCATACCACCTCTCTCACTCCCTCACTGATCCTCCCTTAGTAGCAGAAAGACCAGGCTGGTCATCTTCTTCTTCTCCCGGCAACCCCACACTGCCTCTGTCTTGTTCATTCCAGCGCCACCAGGGCCTCCCTCTCCACTCTCTCTTCACCAACAAAGATCCTCAGAGCACCCACGAATCCATCCCCATGCTCGATTTTGATCGGGACTCGCAGCGAAAAGCCCCATCTCACCGACGCCGCCGTCTGGCCAGAAGCTTCGCCGGCGACTCCGTCCACGTCGGGCGACCATGGCGGGTACCCAGGTTCGCCTCGACCACCGAGCACACCCATGTGCTCAGATCCCCGAGTGCCTCCGTTCACCGGGCGAAGCCTCGCCAGTAGCTCCGCCTGTTCGGTCGGAGGAGATGGCGCGCGTGGATCGGTCAACTCGACCCGATGGGCGAGCGGGCCGCCGTCGATGACCCAGCGTCCGCTGACTCATCCGTAAGTGGAGACGTATTCCCCAGAATACGTGTTCGACGTCATCGGCCCTCCCGCGCAGCCGAACGGCTGGGATAGGCCCAGTTGTGCCAGACGGCTAAGTCTCGCCCAGTGCGCACTTCTGCCCTCCTCTTTTTCTTTTCCCGCAGATCCCAAATAAATCCACAGCAGCAATTTCACATCCAAATTCGATGATTCAAATTTCTACATACTTCTAAATTCAAGCTCCATTTATCCAGATGGGGTGAACATTTTTTCCTAAGCCCTGGTTTTGTTGGATCTAATAAATAGTCCATTCCCTTGATTATTCCAAATTAGTAAATTCATAGGAAAATCATATAACTCCAAATGAGTTGATTCTTTTCCCACCTCTCTCAAATATTTTCTAGTTTATTTCCAGATTTATTTGAAAATAATTTAGACAACTTTTTGTACCATTTTGAAACTATGTGTTAATTTGAATATTTTCAAAATAGGATTTTTGGAGGAGAAGAAAACTTTCAAAAAGTTTTGGAGAGCACCTCACCTCTCCACACCTTGAAGGCAAGCATTACGAACCACGGCATAATATTTTTGTGTGTTGGTTGACGCGATTATAACTCCACCTTAATACGGAGAACTCGTTATTTTATGTGGTGACACGATCATTTGCATGAATGCATATTGGAGACTTCCTTCTTTGTTGGAAGTGGATATACGTGTGATGGTAATCGTCCTCGTATGCCTTGCACGCATGCTTTGGAAAGAAATCCGGAAATCCTACGCCTTGGGTAGGCGTGAGCTTGTCTCCGGTCTCCGTCACGGCAGTTATGTCCGGTATGGCATAGTAAGGTATAATGAGTGGTGATCCTGTTGGTTGAAATATTTTTGTTATGCATATAATGCAGGGAATCTTAAACCTCCTGAGTCGATCGTAGATCGAGTCTTGTTCCAGTAACCCCCATACTTGCTTCGTACTACCACTTGTCAATGGCGCAGGTAGGGTACGGTTCAGTAAGTGTAAACCCCTTCCTAGCACACACCGTACATAGAGGCCATGGTGGAAGATACCGGTACGCATCCGGCAGCATGCCACCGGTCCGGGGGCATGGGTGTTTCGGTTGGGACCAAGAGGGGGCACCCTTAGAGCCTTGTGATATAACTTTGATCCCATGCTACGCGAGGTTGTAGCCTCCCACTTAGAGTTTTGCTTAACAGGTGTTGTGGGTGATTCCACACGGTAAGTTAAGTGGTGTGTCTGAAGTTAGGGAGTGTTTTCAATTAAAAGACCGTAAATGGAATTAGTCCCGATGGACTAAAGGAATCCGTTACTCGTGGGTAAAGAGTACACCCTCTGCAGAGGTTAAATCTATTCGAATAGCCGTGTCCATGGGTAAGGACTACAGTCTGGGATGGGTCAAGTGTCGGTCTTAGTGTCGGTCTTCGGAGGAGAAAATGTTAAACCGGAACCTGGATCATGACTTGTGACTTGTGATGATTATGATTATTATTATTATGGAATAACCCCTTTATATTATTTGAATTATCGAGTATCCCTGGGATGGTTCTACCTCCTGGATATTCACTGTGATTATTTATAAGCCCTTTATGTGGTGTCGCCAGACGCCTCGATCGCGGGCATGCTTGTTATTTATTTACTTTATAAGCCCTTTATGTGGTGTCGCTCAGACGCCCGACTGTGGCATGCTTGTTAATTATTTGCTTTATAAGCCCTTTATGTGGCGTCGCTCAGACGCCCGACTGTGGCCTGATTGTTATTTATTTACTTCATAAGCCCTTTATGTGGTGTCGCTCAGACGCCCGACTGAGGCATGCTCGTTATTCACTATCCTTTCGAGACGTCGCTTCAGACATCCAATCGGTGCATTTTATTACTACTCTGTTATTACACATTCATTGTTGCATATAAATAACCTGCTTGCATGCATCAAGGATTTTATTTTTATGGTAGCGTTGTGATCATAGAATGTTTTCGAGCATGATTATCGGTTGTTATATTATACCCGTGTTCATAATGTTTGCGAGTACATTCAAAGTACTCACTGGCTTGTCCCTGGCTATTGTCTTGGCCAGATTTCTTGCTTGGAGAGGAGCGTTGCGATGACAGCCCCAGAACCTAAGCAATGGTGATAGCAGCCTCACGAGTTAACCTGGTCAGCTGTTCCTGTGGGAAATGGAGTCCCATAAACGCTGATGATCCACAAACCGCTTCCGCCATCAACCACTAGAAACCATTTGTTGTATTCACAGGCTAGAATGGTCTTGTACCACATATTATGTTTTTTTACTTGGAATTTCTGTATCAAGTTGGTGCCTCATCAACTAACAGTAATCCTGGGGCTGGTGAGCACAAGGGCCATTTTACGGAAATTAATATCCCGAAAATCCGGTCTGACAAACTTGGTATCGAGCCAGGCTGACCATTGGCTAATCCTATCTTAGCCAGGTCGAAAAACCTAGGTAAACCAACCCACCAGACCTTAACCAAACCCGGCCAAGCTTCTCGTGCAAGATAGCCACACAGTGACCCCGACACTTTTGGTAGTCGGTGCCCAATCTATCAGCCTAGCCTGTCGATCACGCGCTAGTGACCGACACATATATTGTCCCATTCGCAAGCGTGCGAAGGAGACTCCATCCCCTTTTCTATAAAAAGGGCATGCTAGCCTCAACACAAACTCTTTCCCCCAAACCGTAGCTATAATGCCTGGCCCCGTCGTGCACAATGAAACCACGGCAAACAACCTTGGAGGTTTTGTGACCGTGCTAGCAAACCTCACCCGCCGTGCCTTCGCGTTAGAAGAGCCCCGAATATGTGGTGTACCAAGGATCCATGAGTGGTGAGAGCCATCAATTACGGGCCACTTTGTGCACATCTATGGTAGGGGTCTATCTCCGTAACGCCTCTGTGTTCACCGGAAGGACAACTTCCTTTGAGCCACAAGCCATCCAACTAGCCGCGCGAGAGGCTATAGTTCAACTCCGGCACTTGTCGCCCAGAGTTAACTGTCGCTCGTTTTATACTACCCCAGCCATGAAGGGTATGGTAGACCACCCCAAGTTGCCAACGGAGATCACGAGACGGATCCTGCATTGTTGCATCTGGTGCGCTATGTAAGTGCACTAGAGGATATGTTCGATCAAATCACCCTTGATTTGATCGCCGCTCGTGGAGAGCTGATTCGCCGAGCCCAGGCAAGAAGAAAAGATGAGCCCGACGCCGACAACCCAGTCGTGCTGTTCGGACAACCAATCGAGTCCTTGAGGTCTGCCCCAACCATCGACCATAATACCTTGATGTCCCCAGAAGTGCTTCGTCGCCTTTTGGGAACACATTCCAACAGGATGGTGGCCAACAATCCCCGGGATGGTTACCATCGCTACCCCGACCCTGCAGCCCCTCAACCCCCTCCAGCTAATCCTGACGATGAGACCCGTGGAGAAGCCTCGGCGTTATAATGCACACCCGCTTAGATATTAACGAGGTAGACTAGAGTCGCTCGAGTAGTACCAAGCCTTAGCATGTCCTCGCCTTGTAGCTGTGTGACCCAGTATCACCGTAATTAAATGTTGTTGCTTGTGCGCCCTATTTTTAAATAGTAGCCATGCATGAGTATGTCGATGTACGATTGCATTTTTAACCCCGGGCGTAGCTGCCAAAAACCAACCTCAACGACACGAAGTTTGTGCTATGAGTAGACTTTTTGTTTTCAACTAGTGGGAGTAATATTTTCAAAAACAACTCTTAACAAATCTCGAGGACGAGATTTTTTCTTAAGGGGGGTAGTGTTGTGGCCCCAAAAATTTAACCATGTTTTGTTTATTAAAATTTTGCCAGAAACTTAAACTTTTAGTTTACGGATTTCCTTTTGATTTCGGAACCATTCTTTTCTTTATTATTATGGAGTTTTTACCCCAAGTGAAAACTTTTCAATCATTATTGGACTCATTTACCCTCTCAAATAAAACAATTCTTTTATCAGTAGGATTATTTATATAATTATTTATCCCTGAGCTTTATCTCTCTAACATGTTTTTTCATAAGTTTAGGACCCCATTTGCACTGCAACCCTTTGATAAATTCATTTAAAAATCCCACCAAAATTTGGGTATGTCATGTGATGTTTTTAAATCGCTTTTATGCAAAAATATATTTCATTCATTGAATATTTTGAGTTCTACACCAAGTTTTCAAATCTGGTCCAGTGGGCAATTTTGCACTACAACCTAATTAAATATTTCTTTAAAACTCCCACAAAAATTAGGGGATCTCAGTAGGAGTATATTATTCATCTTTATGCAAAAACCCAACTGGTGCTCTTTGAAAAATTTGAGTGAATCATCCTCATTTTCATTCTGGTCCAACTTGATGATTTGTACTGCAACCATATTTTAACTTGCTCCTTTACCCATGATTATTTCTCCTGCTTATAGACCACCCTGCCAAACCCCTAAGTCCAGAAGAGTGGACCCATTGGAGGATTTTAAGTGCATGCAATTATGCCCTTTTCTTTCTGTCCAGAATCAATTTTCTCACAAACTTGCACTATCAAGTTTCTAGACTTGGCCAACTAACCTTGCCATTCCCACCTGCATCTAGAGAGACCCTGATCTGGATATTTTGGCCTCTCCAAGAGTTTCCTAGATGCTCTTGGCATTTTGTCAAACACCTTGAGTGCAGGGAAAGTTTTGGCATGATTTTAGTTTTGCACTGTGACCTTGCACCTCTGGACAAACTAGCATGTCCACTAAGCTCCTAGACGACCCTAACACAGCCTGCTAATCCCCAGCCTCATCCTAATCCTCTAGCACACGCTGACATTTAAATCGGCGCTGGCGTGCACACTCTGGGCGCGACCCGGGCCTTGGCGCTTTTGCGTCGCGTCTTGTTGCAGTCGCGTCCGCCACCTACCCGCACCCGTCCTGGCCTCTCCCCTCTCCCAGCCGTCGTGCCCGACCCTTCCCTCACCGCAGGGCCACCCTGGCCCCCTCCTGGCGCCCTACAGCGCCGCCACCGCCGCCCCGACAACCTCTGCCCTGCACGACACCGCCCGAGCCACACACGCGCGCCAGCTCGACCCTTGAGCAGTGTGGAGTTCGTCGGAGTGCGCCGACCAGCTCCAACCACCTCCACGTCGCCCCTAGCTACAGAATGGCGGTCGTCGGTGATCTATCCCCGGCCGCCGCGGAACCGCCATTGCTCGCCTATTTAAGGGCCCCCCGATCTCGTCCAGACCCTCGAGCAACTCATACCACCTCTCTCACTCCCTCACTGATCCTCCCTTAGTAGCAGAAAGACCAGAACTGGTCATCTTCTTCTTCTCCGGCAACCACGACCGCTGCCTCTGTCTTGTTCATTCCAGCGCCACCAGGGCCTCCCCCTCTCCACTCTCTTCACCAACAGCATCCTGTAGCACCCACGAATCCATCCCCATGCTCGATTTTGATCAAGACTCGCCGCAGGCGAAAGCCCCATCTCACCTGACGCCGCCGTCCGCCAGGAAGCTCGTCGCCGGCGACTCCGTCCACATCGGCGACCATGGCGGGTACCCACGGGTTCGGCTCGACCACCTGAGCACACCCATGTGCTCAGATCCCCGAGGGGTGCCTCCGTTCACCGGCGAGCCTCGCCGTAGCTCCGCCTCTGTTCGGTCGGAGGAGATGGCGCGCGCGTGGACTGGTCAAACCTGACCAGTGGGCCAGGCGGGCCCGCCGTCAGTGACCCAGCGTCCGCTGACTCGTCCGTAAGTGGAGACGTATTCCCCAGAATACGTGTTCGACGTCATCGGCCCTCCAGCTAGCGATCGAGCTGGGCTAGGCCCGGATTGTGCCCAGACGGCTAAGTCTCGCCAGTCGCGCACGCCCTCCTCTTTTTCTTTTCCCGCAGATCCCAAATAAATCCACAGCAGCAATTTCACATCCAAATTCGATGATTCAAATTTCTACATACTTCTAAATTCAAGCTCCATTTATCCAGATGGGGTGAACATTTTTTTCCTAAGCCTGGTTTTTGTTGGATCTAATAAATAGTCCATTCCCTTGATTATTCCAGCTTAGTAAATTCATAGGAAAATCATATAACTCCAAATGAGTTGATTCTTTTTCCCACCTCTCTCAAATATTTTCTAGTTTATTTTCAGATTTATTTGAAAATAATTCAGACAACTTTTTGTACCATTTTGAAACTATGTGTTAATTTGAATATTTTCAAAATAGGATTTTTGGAGGAGAAGAAAACTTTCAAAAAGTTTTGGAGAGCACCTCACCTCTCCACACCTTGAAGGCAAGCATTCTGAACCCTGGCATAATATTTTTGTGTGTTGGTTGACGCGATTATAACTCCACCTTAATACGGAGAACTCGTTATTTTATGTGGTGACACGATCATTTGCATGAATGCATATTGGAGACTTCCTTGCTGTTGGAAGTGGATATACGTGTGATGGTAATCGTCCTCGTATGCCTTGCCTGCATGCTGGAAAGAAATCCGGGAAATCCTCTGCCTTGGGTAGGCGTGAGCTTGTCTCCGGTCTCCGTCGGGACGGTTATGTCCGGTATGGCATAGTAAGGTATAATGAGTGGTGATCCTGTTGGTTGAAATATTTTTGTTATGCATATAATGCAGGGAATCTTAAACCTCCTGAGTCGACCGTAGATCGATTCTTGTTCCAGTAACCCCCATACTTGCTTCGTACTACCACTTGTCCCTGCCGCAGGTAGGGTACAGTTCAGTAAGTGTAAACCCCTTCCTAGCACACACCGTACATAGAGGCCATGGTGGAAGATACCGGCTGCATCTGGTAGGCATGCCACCTGGTCTGGGGGCATGGGTGTTTCCGATTGGGACCGAGAGGGGGCACCCCTTAGAGCGCGCGATATAAATTTGATCCCATGCTACGCGAGGTTGTAGCCGCCTCACTTAGACTTTTGCTTAACAGGTGTCGTGGGTGATTCCAGACACCGGTAAGTTAAGCTGGTGTGTGCGAGTTAGGCATGTTTTCAATTAAAAGACCGTAAATGGAATTAGTCCCGATGGACTAAAGGAATCCGTTACTCATGGGTAAAGAGTACACCCTCTGCAGAGGTTAAATCTATTCGAATAGCCGTGTCCATGGGTAAGGACTACAGTCTGGGATGGGTCAAGTGTCGGTCTTAGTGTCGGTCTTCGGAGGAGAAAATGTTAAACCGGAACCTGGATCATGACTTGTGACTTGTGATGATTATGATTATTATTATTATGGACTAACCCCTTTATCTTAGTGTCGGTCTTCGGAGGAGAAAATGTTAAACCGGAACCTGGATCATGACTTGTGACTTGTGATGATTATGATTATTATTATTATGGACTAACCCCTTTATATTATTTGAATTATCGAGTATCCCTGGGATGGTTCTACCTCCTGGATATTCACTTTGATTATTTATAAGCCCTTTATGTGGTGTCGCTCAGACGCCCGACTGTGGCATGCTTGTTATTTATTTACTTTATAAGTCCTTTATGTGGTGTCGCTCAGACTCCCGACTATGGCGTGCTTGTTATTTATTTGCTTTATAAGCCCTTTATGTGGTGTCGCTCAGACGCCCGACTGTGGCCTGGTTGTTATTTATTTACTTCATAAGCCCTTTATGTGGTGTTGCTCAGACGCCCGACTGAGGCATGCTCGTTATTCACTATCCTTTCGAGACGTCGCTTCAGACATCCAATCGGTGCATTTCATTCTTACTCTGTTATTACATATTCATTGTTGCATATAAATAACCTGCTTGCATGCATCAGGGATTTTATTTTTATGACTGACGTTGTGATCATAGAATGTTTTCAGAGCATGATTATCGGTTGTTATATTATACACGTGTTCATAATGTTTGCGAGTACATTCAGAGTACTCACTGGCTTGTCCCTGGCTATTGTCTTGGCCAGATTTCTTGCTTGGAGAGGAGCGTTGCGATTACAGCCCCGGAACCTAAGCAATGGTGATAGCAGCCTCGCGAAGATAGGAGTTAACCTGGTCAGTTGTTCTTGTGGGAAATGGAGTCCCATAAACGCCGATGATCCACAAACCGCTTCCGCCATCAACCACTAGAAACCGTTTGTTGTATTCACAGGCCAGAATGGTATTGTACCACATATTATGTTTTTTTTGCTTGGAATTTCTGTATCAAGTTGGTGCCTCATCAGCTAACAGTAATCCTCGGGTTGGTGAGCACAAGGGCCATTTTTTGGAAATTAATATCCCGAAAATCCGGTCCTGACAACGAAGTAGTCGATGTCGTATGAGCTCCCAAAACCTTATCACCCTTCTCCGTCTGAGGACTCAAAGAGGTGCGGTTTCGGAGGCCTATTGTCCCGACTCGCGGTGCACGCCGCAAGTCGGGATGAGGAAGACAGCAGCAGCGCAGAGATTGGAACCAATGGCGAGAGGAAGGAGAAGTTCTGGTGCTTCTCGCTGAGAGGAGCGACCTCCCTTTTATAGGCGCAAGAGAAGGAGGCGAGAGGGCAGCGCCAGGAGCTGAAGGGAACAAGGGAGACGAAACGAACAGATAGCAGCCGAAGGGTGCAGCGTTCGTATTCAATGTCCACTACAGCAAAAACTTTTCAGCTCCCGAGTGACCTTTCGTATACCTGTAGTGCGTGGCAAAAAATTAGACATCGGCTCGGCTCATTCCCGCAACCCGCGGCGAGGCGAGGCGGGCGGCGGAGGAGGAGCGCGCGTGGATGTCCCTCTTGTTCTCATGCTCATACAAGTGGGAAAGGAGCCTCCCTTATAAAGAGGTCCAACCCCCTCTAAACTAGCAATGTGGGACTAAACTTTAGTTCCACCTATTTCCTTGCATGAATGGGCTGCGTGGGCCTCTAGGATTTATTAGGAATTTCTGAATCTGCTATTGGGCTAGGCCCAAAATAGACAAAATTCCAGCACTACACGCAGGCCAGCACATTTTAGGTAGGCGTCTGGTTGTGCCCGCTAGTTGGACCGGCCCATTTGCAAGCTAAGCGAGATATAGCCGCACCCACGAACTCCTACTTGACACAAAATGCACCAAATACGAAATTCTAGGAATTCCTATAGTATTAGCATCTTTTAGGGGATAAAGTCAAATTTTATTGATCAGATACCACAGAAAGTGAAATACATCTCGAATAATTAAGAACGCCTACCCAGTCCTCTAAGAGCAAGTACAATAAGCTTATATAAGTAGGTTATAAGAGTTAAAATTATTTCTTCTACTGGCATGGAAGGGAGCGAAGAAGAGAGAGAAGGGGAGCCGGCTACAGAATAAGAGCCCTGCAGCATGTACTCCTAGGCATTACTATGTGAGAGTGGGAGGTATGAGATGTATTAACTAAGTAGCGCATCTTTATATCTAGCTATTGTATTTGCTGGCTGTAAGGTTGGCTATAAATAACATGATAATATCATATAGCCATCAAGTTTTTTTAGAGGTGCCAACACTTTTTATTGATCTATGATAGCAATGAGAGGAATACATGCCGGGTCATGAGGAGATAAAAGCCACAAATGGCGATCCTGATCAAGCAAAAGAGAGTGTTAGACAAGATTTTGTGCATCATTATTTGATGCTCTACTTTTGAAAATAAAGCTACAATTATTAAAAGCGGAACTCCCCAGAGAGATTTCTTTGATGACTTGATAAATAAGCTCCTCCAGTCCCTCCTTGTAGATCAGCTACCACCTGCTTGCAGTCGCAAGCCACCATGAAATTTTGAAGGGATAGGTCTTCGACTAATGCCAGCGCTTCACGGCACGCGATTGCTTCCAGCATGCCAGATCAACAACTTCTGGAATGACCAACGGCGAGGAACCCATGTACTGACCATGCTGGTCTCTGCACACCGCTGCAGCTGCCCCTAGACCACTGGCATTAGCTTTTTTTAGGGGTAAGGCCTAAACTTTATTGATCGAAAACCACAGAAGGTGGGATGATGTTTGCATCATGTGGTTGGCCAAACCACACATGACGCCTGGGAACTAGATTTAGAGCAAATTTTGCTAATCTATGAGCTTCTACATTACTACTACGACTCTCAAAAACAAAAGTACATAAAACGAGGTAGATCTTGCTTTAATCTCCGTGATGATCGCACCATTCTTCCCTTGACTCCCTTGATTTATGTCTCGGACCACTTGCTTGGCGTCGGATGCTACGATGAACTGATTGAGGAGCAAATCTTCATCGATACATAGGGCTTCCCTGCATGCGATCGACTCCATGTTAACTGGGTCGTCACGCCTTGTATAACCAACGCTAAACTTCCCAAATAATTACCATCGTGGTCTCTGCACTCCACTGCTGCCGCCCCCCTTCTTCCCGTTCTGACAGCTGCATCAACATGGATTTTCGCGTGTCCAGCTGGAGGTGCATGCGGACGTGTAGCTCGAGGCCGAGCCATCACACTGGTTGGTCTAGGAGATGGTTTTGTTTTGTTGATCAATTCTAGCTCCTTGATATATCTTGTGGCAAAAGAATGAACTGAATGTGGACTCTGAAAGATGCCTTCATGTATAGCCTTTCTCCTCGCCGACCAAATCACCCATAGAGTTACTGCAAGCTTCACAAAGGACGCATGTGATAAGCCCTCCATCTGAGCAAACAGCCATCGTTTTGCATTTGTTTCCTCACTAGTCACTAGGGACTCACCGATTTCTTCCTCTACCAGGACCCATGTGCATCTTGAGGTGGTGCACTCTAGGAGTGAGTGGCGCCATGAGTCTTGTGATCCGCATAATCCACATGCTGATGATGTTGACATGTGATGGTGCGCCCTGACATCTTCAGTCGGCAAAGATAGCTTGGATAACCGCCACAGAAACATCTGAATTTTTGCAGGGACCTGTACCTTCCACAGAGACTTCCATGACTTCTCCTCTTGAGACCCAGCCGAAGGGCTGATACGTCTCCAACGTATCTATAATTTTTTATTGCTCCATGCTATATTATCTACTGTTTTAGACAATATTGGGCTTTATTATCCACTTTTATATTATTTTTGGGACTAACCTATTAACCGGAGGCCCAGCCCATATTTGCTATTTTTTTGCCTACTTCAGTATTTCGAATAAAAGGAATATCAAACGGAGTCAAAACGGAACGAAATCAACTGGAGAAGTTATTTTTGGAAGGAAAGCTACCGGATGGACTTGGACCCCACGTCAAGGAAGGAACGAGGAAGCCACGAGGGTGGGGGCGCGCCCCCTGCATCGTGGGGCCCTTGTGGCTCCCCTGACGTGCTTCTTCCGCCTATATAACTCAACGTACCCTAAAACTCCCAAAACAGAGATTAGATCGGGAGTTCCGCCGCCGCAAAACCTCCAGAGCAACCAAAAACCAATCGGGACCCTGTTCCGGCACCCTACCGGAGGGGGGAACCCTCACCTGTGGCCATCTTCATCATCCCGGCGCTCTCTATGACGAGGAGGGAGTAGTTCACCCTCGGGGCTGAGGGTATGTACAAGTAGCTATGTGTTTGATCTCTCTCTCTCGTGTTCTTGATTTGGCACGATCTTGATGTATCGCGAGCTTTCCTACTATAGTTGGATCTTATGTTTCTTCTCCCCCTCTACTCTCTTGTAATGGATTGAGTTTCCCCTTTGAAGTTATCTTATCGGATTGAGTCTTTAAAGATTTGAGAACACTTGATGTATGTCTTGCCGTGGGTATCTGTGGTGACAATGGGATATCACGTGATTCACTTGATGTATGTTTTGGTGATCAACTTGCGAGTTTCGCCCATGAACCTATGCATAGGGGTTGGCACACGTTTTCGTCATGATTCTCCGGTAGAAACTTTGGGGCACTCTTTGAGGTTCTATGTGTTGGTTGAATAGATGAATCTAAGATTGTGTGATGCATATCGCATAATCATACCCACGGATACTTGAGGTGACTATGGAGTATCTAGGTGACATTAGGGTTTTGGTTGATTTGTGTCTTAAGGTGTTATTCTAGTACGAACTCTAGGGCTGTTTGTGACACTTATAGGAATAGCCCAACGGATTGATTGTAAAGAATAACTTTGAGGTGGTTTCGTACCCTACCATAATCTCTTCGTTTGTTCTCCTCTATTAGTGACTTTGGAGTGACTCTTTATTGCATTTTGAGGGATAGTTACATGATCCAATTATGTTATTATTGTTGAGAGAACTTGCAGTAGTGAAAGTATGAACCCTAGGCCTTGTTTCAACTCATAGTAATACCATTTACGCTCACTTTTATCATTAGTTACCTTGCTGTTTTTATATTTTCAGATTACAAAAACCTATATCTACCATCCATATTGCACTTGTATCACCATCTCTTCACGAACTAGTGCACTTATACAATTTACCATTGTATTGGGTGTGTTGGGGACACAAGAGACTCTTTGTTATTTGGCTGCAGGGTTGTTTGAGAGAGACCATCTTCATCCCTCGCCTCCCACGGATTGATAAACCTTAGGTCATCCACTTGAGGGAAATTTGCTACTGTCCTACAAACCTCTGCACTTGGAGGCCCAACAACGTCTACAAGGAGAACGTTGTGTAGTAGACATCAAGCTCTTTTCTGGCGCCGTTGCCGGGGAGGTTAGTGCTTGAAGGTATATCTTTAGATCTTGCAATCAAATCTTTTTGTTTCTTGTTTTAGCAGTAGTTTAGTTTATAGAAGAAAACTACAAAAAAATGGAATTGAGTTTGTCTCATACGCTTCATCTTTTTAATATCTTTCATGAGTATGATGGGAAGGAAAATTGTGCTCAAGTGCTAGAAGAAGAATTACATAGAATGCTTGGCATGAAATATGTGAATGATGAGCATGATTGCAATGTTGTTAGTATGAATTCCTTGAATATCCATGATGCTAATGATATGCAAAGCCACAAGCACAGGGATGCTATGTTTGATGAAGATGATATGTTTAGTCCCCCAAGCTTTGATGAGCAAATTTACTATGATGAAAGCATGCCTCCTATCTATGATGATTATTGTGATGACACATATGCTTTAAAGAATAATGATAACCATGAAACTTGTCATCTTGATCTTAATTTCCAATCACATGATAGTTATTTTGTTGAGTTTGCTCCACTATTATTCATGAGAAGAATTTTGCTTATGTGGAGAGTAGTAAATTTTCTATGCAAGTAGATCATGAAAAGAATGCTTTAGGTGCTGGTTATATTGTTGAATTCATTCATGATGCTACTGAAAATTATTATGAGAGAGGATCATATGCTTCTACATATCGCAATAATATCAAGTTTCATCTCTATGTGCTTAAAATCTTGATGTTATGCTTGTTTTACCTTCCTATGCAAGTTGATTATTGTTCCCATAAGTTGTTTGCTCACAAAATCCCTATGCATAGGAAGTGGGTTAGACTTAAATGTGCTAGTCATATTCTTCATGATGCTCTCTTTATGTTTCAGTTCTTATCTTTTATGTGAGCATCATTGAAATCATCATGCCTAGTTAGGGGCGTTAAACGTTAGCGCTTGTTGGGAGGCAACCCAATTTTATTTTACTTCCTTGCTTTTTGGTTCTGTTTAGGAATAAATAATCCATCTAGCTTCTATTTAGATGTGGTTTTATGTTTTAATTAGTGTTTGTGCCAAGTAGAACCTTTGGGAAGACTTGGGTGAAGTCTTTATGATCATGCTGTAAAAAAACATAAACTTTAGCGCTCACGAGATTAGCTAGAACTTTTTACTGGAAAGTGCTATTTAGTTGATTACTTTTGCAGATTATTACTAGACAAATTCCTCAGGTCCACCAATTTATTTTAGAATTTTTGGAGTTCCAGAAGTTTGAGTTAGTTACAGATAACTACTGCACTGTTACATTTTGACAGATTCTGTTTTCATTGTGTTGTTTGCTTATTTTGATGAATCTATGGTTAGTGAAATAGTTTATAAACCATAGAGAAGTTGGAATACAGTAGGTTTAACACCAATATAAATAAAGAATGAGTTCATTACAGTACCATGAAGTGGTGTTTTGTTTTCTTTCGCTAATGGAGCTTACAAGTTTTCTGTTAAGTTTTGTGTTGTGAAGTTTTCAAGTATTGGGTAAAGATTCGATGGACTCTGGAATAAGGAGTGGCAAGAGCCAAAGCTTGGGGATTCCCAAGGCACCCCAAGGTAATATCCAAGGATAACCAAGTGTCTAAGCTTGGGGATGCCTCGGAAGGCATCCCCTCTTTCGTCTACATCCATCGGTAACTTTACTTGGAGCTATATTTTTATTCACCACATGATATGTGTTTTACTTGGAGCGTCATTTTATTTTCTTTATCTTTGCTTGCTGTTTGAATAAAATACCAAGATCTGAAATTCTTAAATGGGAGAGTCTTCACATAGTTGTATAATTATTCGACTATTCATTGATCTTCACTTATATCTTTCGGAGTAGTTTGTCATTTGCTCTAGTACTTCACTTATATCTTTTAGAGCACAGTGGTGGATTTGTTTTATAGAAACTATTGATCTCTCATGCTTCACTTAGATTATTTTGAGAGTCTTAAATAGCATGGTAATTCGATTAAATAATCTTAATATGCTAGGCATACAAGATTTGTAAGAATTCTTATGAGTGTGTTGAATACTAAGAGAAGTTTGATGCTTGATGATTGTTTTGAGATATGGAGGTAATAATATCAAAGTCGTGCTAGTTGAGTAGTTGTGAATTTGAAAAATGCTTGTGCTGAAGTTTGCAAGTCCCGTAGCAATGCACGTATGGTAAACGTTATGTAACAAATTTGAAACTTGAGGTGTTCTTTGATTGTCCTCCTTATGAGTGGCGGTCGGGGACGAGCGATGGTGTTTTCCTACCAATCTATCCCCCTAGGAGAATGCGCGTAGTGCTTTGGTTTTTGATGGCTTGTAGATTTTTGCAATAAGTATGTGAGTTCTTTATGAATAATGTTGAGTCCATGGATTATACGCACTCTCACCCTTCCATCATTGCTAGCCTCTTGATGCACTGCATTGCCCTTTCTCACATTGAGAGTTTGTGCAAATTTCACGTGCATCCAAACCCCGTGATATGATATGCTCTTTCACACATAAACCTCCTTATATCTTCCTCAAAACAGCCACCATACCTACCTATTATGGCATTTCCATAGCCATTCCGAGATATATTGCCATGTAACTTTCCACCATTTGTTCATCATGACACATTCATCATTGTCATATTGCTTAGCATGATCATGTAGTTGACATTGTATTTGTGGCAAAGCCACCGTTCATAATTCTTTCATACATGTCACTCTTGATTCATTGCATATCCTAAGACATCACGGAGGCATTCATATAGAGTCATACTTTGTTCTAGTATCGAGTTGTAATCATTGAGTTGTAAATAAATAGAAGTGTGATAATCATCATTTAATAGAGCATTGTCCCCCCCCCCAAAAAAAAAGAGAAAGGCCAAAGAAAAAAAAAGGAGGAAGGCCCAAAAAAAAGGGGCAATGTTACTATCCTTTTTTTCCACACTTGTGCTTCAAAGTAGCACCATGTTCTTCATATAGAGAGTCTCTTGAGTTGTCACTTTCATGTGCTAGTGGGAATTTTTCATTATAGAACTTGTCTTGTATATTCCAACAATGGGCCTCCTCAAGTGCCCTAGGTCTTAGTGAGCAAGCAAGTTGGATGCACACCCACTTAGTTTCTTTTCTTGAGCTTTCATACATTTATAGCTCTAGTGCATCCGTTGTATGGCAATCCCTACTCCTTGCATTAACATCAATTGATGGGCATCTCCATAGCCCGTTGATTAGCCTCGTTGATGTAAGACCTTCTCCTTTTTTGTCTTCTCCACATAACCCCCATCATCATATTCTATTCCACCCATGGTGCTATGTCCATGGCTCGCACTCATATATTGCGTGAAAGTTTATAGGTTTGAGATTACTAAAGTATGAAACAATTGCTTGGCTTGTCATCGGGGTTGTGCATGATGAGAGCATTCCTGTGTGACGAAACTGGAGCATGACTAAACTATATGATTTTGTAGGGATGAACTTTCTTTGGCCATGTTATTTTGAGAAGACATAATTGCTTAGTTAGTATGCTTGAAGTATTATTATTTTTATGTTGATATGCACTTTTGTCTTGAATCTTTCAGATCTGAATATTCATACCACAAGTAAGAAGAATTACATTGAAATTATGCCAACTAGCATTCCACATCAAAAATTATTTTTTTATCATTTACCTACTCGAGGACGAGCGGGAATTAAGCTTGGGGATTGTAACACCCCCAGTGTCATGCTACAGTAACCCTCTGTGATTAAGCTAATCATTTTACTAAATAGTGCTTGATCACCTTCGATTCAAATATCCTTTGAAATTTCCACTTTCAAATCAAATTCATTTTTGCAAGTGAAATATGGAGTTGCACAAAAGTTGCTGCAAAATAGTTCATCATTTAGCCTAAATTCCATAACAAATGATTGTTAAGGAAAACAACATCACCTCCAAGTCAAGATGGACTATAGCAAATAAAACAGTGCCTTTTTAGCATTTTAAAATGCTATTTTTACTTGTGAAAAATACCAAACGAATTCTTCTGGTCGCCAAAATATTTGTGGCACTGTCTAAGATCACAAGGGAATAAAAGGGCTACTTCCCATATTTTTCCTAAGTAAATAGCATGCCCAATATTTTCTTACCCATCTCTGTTTATTAAATAAAAAAACAAAAACAGAAAGCAAAGAAGGAGAAAAAAGGAAGAAGAAGAAAGTCCCTGCGCACTTGGGCCATCATCTCCACAGTACAGGCCAAGCCCACCTTCCCCCAATCATCCCTTCCCTGTACAGACAGAGGGCGTGGCAGCCATCCGGCCACCGTGGCCGCGCCCTGTCTGCGTGCCGGCCATCCCCCGGTCACCCCGGTGGATAAGACGTCGCCGCGACCCCTCCCAGCAACCCTAGCTCCTTTCCCCTCTTTTCCTCGCGCCGCCATCGTCTTCCCACGCTCGACCGAACCACCGCGTCATGACCACTGCCTCGCCCTTGTTGCCGCGGCCACTGCCGTCGCCGTTGCTCGAGGGCACGTCCTGGAGGATCGCCGTGTTCGGCTTCGTCCGTTCCGGGGACCAGCTCGAGCCGGGGAGCTGCATAACCGCTGCCATTGCCGTCTTCCTCAACCGGCCGTCACCAACTCGCCGTCGATGCCGTCGCTCCTGTCCATCCCGGCGTCCCTGACCTCGTCCCCGGTACTGCTGTGAGCCACTCTTCCAAACCCCCCTCTCCCTATTGTCGATTAGTCGTCGTAGCCGCCGTCCCCGAGCTCGTCCATGGCCGCGCCGGGCTGTACGGGCACCTGCTCGGCTGCTGATGTTGCTTGCTTCCTGCTGCTCTGCTACTGCGGCCCTTCGTCGCCTCGCTGCCGCCCGACCCGTGCACGCCCCGTCACGCCTCAACCCGCGCCCCCTGCCCTGCCGCCTGATGTTGCGTCGTTGCCGCGCTGCCCGCAGCTGCTCTAGCCGTTGCTGTTGCTCTGCTAGCTGCCCTTACTCCTGTCTGCTTCCTGCCGCTGCTGCTTTGTTGTTCTGCTGCCGCTGCCGCCTTGCTCTTTGCTGCTGGTACTTTTGCCGTAGCTTCTGCTCTTTGCTATTGCTGCTAGGTACTGCAGCTCTGGTTACTAGCTGCTGTTTCTCATGGCTTTGCATGCCATGGCTATGGCCAAGTGCATCATGTGCGTGCTATGTGTGGGTGGCCGGCTGGCCAATTGGCAGTGGTGGTCGGCCCTGATTAGATTAGGGACTAATCCCCCTCTAATACTATCACACTTTGAGTCTGTTACATGTGGCCCCCACTAGGTAAATTGTTTAACTAAAATAATTTTAACACATGTTACGCTTACATGTGGGTCCACTGACCCTGTTGACTGGTCAATCATTGACCTGGTCAACAGTCAACCAAACCCCTGTGTACCCATAGCAATTCTGCCTTTTAAATTCGAATTAATAAAATTCCTGAAAATAAAAAATGCAATAAACTTTGAGAAACTCATATAAAATAAACTGTAGCTCGGATGAAAACACTTTGTACATGAAAGTTGCTCAGAACGACGAGACGAATCTAAACACGCGGTCCGTTCGCCCGCTACACGTCCCTAGCATAGAAAACGTTGAACTTTTCCCTCTCCGTTCATCTGTCTCGACAGATAACCTAATCGGAAAAGTTTCCGGATGTTTTCCTCTTCGCCAAGACGCCTAACGCCACGTTAGATCACCTCTGCCCGCTTATTGTCTTGTTATGCTTATATTTGTGTGTATTTACCGTTTCTTCCCCTCTTCTCTCCCATTGACCCCGAGACCGGCCGTCGATGCCCCTGTGATTGACTACGCCGACGACCCCTCCTTGCCGAGCAACCGTGCAAGCCCCCCTTTGATCATCTCGATATCGCCCATTCCATTCTCTCATGCTTGCATTAGATTTTGCTCTTGTTATTGTTTGCTCCTATTACGATGCATAGCACCTTTTGTATCGATGTTGTACCTTACACCTTATCCTAAACCGCTTAGTATAGGTTGGTTAGTGATCCACCAAAGGACCCTCACTTTGTCTCGGCGCCTCATTTGGATTATCGTAAGACCCGATCAACGGATCAAGACCGTGCCCCAAGACCGCACATCACTTTCCCCTTAGTTGTTCGACACTCTTTGGGTTACTATCGAGTACCGAGGGTGAGACCTCTTCAAAGACTTCCGATGTTAACCAGAGTGTAGTCATTCGGTCGTGGTCATCGAGGGTGATTTCCTCCTTAACCACTTCCGACACGACTACTGTGCAACCCCTCAAGTGTGAACCTCTGAGGTGATTCCTCTTACGCTCACCTTGATGATTACATCTAGTGGAATTCATCGGGGTGATTCCTCGGGTTTTCCCTTGGTGTTTGGACACACGGATACTTGGACTTTACCATCGTTACTTGGAAAGATTGCCCACGAGGGGTACCGCCATGAGCTTAGTTGCGAGTGATGTGTGAAGGAAATATGCCCTAGAGGCAATAATAAAGTTATTATTTATTTCCTTATTTCATGATAAATGTTTATTATTCATGCTAGAATTGTATTAACCGGAAACATAATACATGTGTGAATACATAGACAAACAGAGTGTCACTAGTATGCCTCTACTTGACTAGCTCGTTAATCGAAGATGGTTATGTTTCCTAACCATAGACATGAGTTGTCATTTGATTAACGGGATCACATCATTAGGAGAATGATCGATTGACATGACCCATTCCGTTAGCCTAGCACTTGATCGCTTAGTATATTGCTATTGCTTTCTTCATGACTTATACATGTTCCTATAACTATGAGATTATGCAACTCCCGTTCTGAGGAACACTTTGGTACTACCAAACGTCACAACGTAATCGGGTGATTATAAAAGAGTACTACAGTGTCTCCAAAGGTACTTGTTGGGTTGGCGTATTTCGAGATTAGGTTTTGTCACTCCGATTGCTCGGAGAGGTATCTCTGGCCTTCTCGGTAATACACATCACATAAGCCTTGCAAGCATTACAACTAATGAGTTAGTTGTGAGATGATGTATTACTTAACGAGTAAAGAGACTTACCGAATCTAGATTGAACTAGGTATTGGATACCGACGATCGAATCTCGGGTAAGTAACATACCGATGACAAAGGGAACAACGTATGTTGTTATGCGGTCTGACCGATAAAGATCTTCGAGAAAATGTAGGAACCAATATGGGCATCCGTGTCCCGCTTATTGGTTATTGGCCGAGACATGTCTCGGTCATGTCTACATTATTCTCGAACCGTAGGGTCCCGCACGCTTAAGGTTTCGATAGCGATGCTTATATTATGAGTTTATGTATTTTGATGTACCGAAGGTTGTTCGAGTCCCGGATATGATCACGGACATGACGAGGAGTCTCGAAATGGTCGAGACATAAAGATTAATATATTGGACGGATATATTTGGACACCTAAAGGTTAGGAGAAGTTTGGAGCTCAGGAGGTTACCTGGAACCCCGGGAGGTATATGGGCCTTATTGGGCCCATGTAGGAAGGAAGGAGAAGGAACAAGGGAGGCGCGCCCCAAGCCCAATCCGAATTGGGGAGGGGGCCCCCCTTTCCTTTCTCCTTCCCCTCTTCCTATTCCTACTACTAGTACTACTTCCTAATACTAGTACTCCTTCCTTCCCTCCAAATAAGATAAGGAAAGAGAGGAAACCTACTTGGAGTAGGTTTCCTCCCTATGGCGCCCCTTGAGGTAGGCCACCTCCTCCCTCCTCCTTTATATACGGGGTAGGGGGCACCCTAGAACACACAAGTTGATCCTTGAGATCGTTCCTTAGCCGTGTGGTGCCCCCTCCACCATATTCCACCTCGGTCATATCATAGCGATTGCTTAGGCGAAGCCCTGCGTCAGTAGAACATCAAGATCGTCACCACGCCTTGCGTCGTCTTGTGGAACTCCCTCTTCCCGAGCTTTGCCGGATCGAGCCCGAGGATCGCCATCGAGCCGAACGTGTGCCAAGAACTGAGGCGCCGAGTAACGGGCGCCCATCGGCCGGATCGCGAGGAGAACGTCGACTACTTCCTCTACGTTGTGATCGACTCGGGAGGCGCCGGAGTAACGGCGTTGGGATCTACCGGATCGCGAGGAGAACGTCGACTACTTCCTCTACGTTGTGATCGCTTCCACTTTGGTCTACGAGGGCACGTAGACAATACTCTCCTCTCGTTGCTATGCATCACCATGATCTTGCGTGTGCGAGGAAATTTTTGAAATTACCACGTTCCCCAACAAAGTGGCATCGAGCCAGGTTTTATGCGTTGATGTCATATGCACGAGTAGAACACAAGTGAGTTGTGGGCGATACAAGTCATACCGCCTACCAAAGATGTCATACTTTGGTTCAGCGGTATTGTGAGATGAAGCGGCCCGACCGACATTACGCCAGACGCTTACGCGAGACCCGGTTTCACCGCTACGAGCACTCGTGCTTAAAGGTGGTGGCGGGTGTCTGTCTCTCTCACTTTAGTTGAACTGAAAAGTGGCTACGCCGGTCCTTGAGAAGGTTAAAACGAGTCTATTTGACGAAGTATCGTTGTGGTTTTGATGCGTAGGTAAGAACGGTTCTTGCTTTCGGCCGTAGCGTACCACGTAAAACTTGCAACAACAAAGTAGAAGACGTCTAACTTGTTTTTGCAGGCATGTTGTGATGTGATATGGTCAAGACGTGATGCTATATTTTATTATATGAGATGATCATGTTTTGTAACCGAAGTTATCGGCAATCGGCGTGAGCCATATGGTTGTCGCTTTATTGTATGAAATGCAAACGCCTCATAATTGCTTTACTTTATCACTAAGCGGTAGCGATAGTCGAGAAGCAACAGATGGCGTAAACGACAACGATGCTACGATGGAGATCAAGGTGTCGCGCGGTGACGATGGTGATCACGACGGTGCTTTGAGATGGAGATCACAAGCACAAGATGATGATGGCCATATCATATCACTTATATTGATTGCATGTGATGTTTATCCTTTATGCATCTTATCTTGCTTTGATTGTGGTAGCATTATAAGATGATCTCTCACTAAAATTATCAAGAAGTGTTCTCCCGAGTATGCACCGCTGCCAAAGTTCGTAGTACCCGGACACCACGTGATGATCGGGTGTGATAAGTTCTACGTCCATCTACAATGGGTGCAAAACAGCTTGCACACGCAGAATACTCGAGTTAAACTTGACGAGCCTAGCATATAATGTATATGGCCTCGGAACACGGAGACCGAAGGTCGAGCGTGAATCATATAGTAGATATGATCAACATAGTGATGTTCACCATTGAAACTACTCCATCTCACGTGATGATCGGACATGGTTTAGTTGATTTGGATCACGTAATCACTTGGATGACTAGAGAGATGTCTGTCTAAGTGGGAGGTTTTAATATGATTAATTGAACTTTAATTTATCATGAACTTAGTCCTGGTAGTATTTTGCAAATTATGTTGTAGATCAATAGCTCGCATTGTTGCTTCCCTATGCTTTTATATGTTTGTTTTGATATGTTCCTAGAGAAAATTGTATTGAAAATGTTAGTAGCAATGATGCGGATTGGATCCGTGATCCGAGGTTTATCCTCATTCTTGCCTGAAGAATTATGTCCTTAATGCACCGCTAGGTGACGGACCTAATGCAGGGAAGCGGATGCAGACGTTATGAACGTTTGGCTAGCTCAATATGAGCATATACAGACGTTATGAATGTTTGGCTGGCTCAGTATGATGACTACTTGATAGTTTAGTGCACCATGCTTAACGGCTTAGAATCGGGACTTCAAAGACGTTTTGAACGTCATGGACCATATGAGATGTTCCAGGATTTGAAGTTAATATTTCAAGCAAATACCCGAGTTGAGAGATATGAAGTCTCCAACAAGTTCTATAGCTAAAAGATGGAGGAGAATCGCCAACTAGTGAGCATGTGCTCAGATTGTCCGGTACTTTAATCGCTTGAATCAAGTGGGAGTTAATCTTCCGGATAAGATATTGATTGACGTAATTCTCTAGACACCATCACTAAGTTACTAGAACGTCGTGATGAACTACAAGATGCAAGGGATAACGAAAATGATTCCCGAGCTCTTCGTGATGTTGAAATCGTGAAGGTAGAAATCAAGAAAGAGCATCAAGTGTTGATGATTGACAAGACCACTAGTTTCAAGAGAAGGGCAAAGGGAAAGAAAGGGAACTTCAAGTAGAAAGACAAGTAAGTTGTCACTCCTGCGAAGAAGCCCAAAGCTGGACCAAAGCTCTAAACCGAGTGCTTACCGCAAAGGAAATGGTCACCGAAGCGGAAATGCCCCGAATATTTGGTGGATAAGAAAGGATGGCAAAGTAAACAAAGGTATATTTGATATACATGTTATTGATGTGTACTTTACTAGTGTTCATAGCAACCCTCAAAGATTTGGTACTAGTTCAGTTGCTAAGATTAGTAACTTGAAACGGAGTTGCGTAATGAACAGAGACTAGTTAAGGGTGAAGTGACGATGAGAGTTGGAAGTAGTTCCAAGATTGATATGATCATCATCGCACACTCCCTATACTTTCGGGATTAGTGTGGAACCTAAATAAGTGTTATTTGGTGTTGAGCATAAATATGATTTGATCATGTTTATAGCAATACGGTTATTCATTTAAGTAAGAGAAAAAATTGTTGATCTAAATACATGAATAAAACCATATATGGATACACACCCAATGAAAAAGGTTCATTGGATATCGATCATAGTCATACACATATTCATTATATTGAAACCAAAAGATGCAAAGTTAATAATGATAGTGCAACTTATTTGTGGCACTTGCCGCTTGGGTCATATCGGTGTAAACGCATGAAGAAACTCCATCTTGATGGACTTTTGGAATCACTTGATTATGAATCACTTGGTGCTTGCGAACCGTGCCGCTTGGGCAAGATGACTAAAACTCCGCTTCTCCTAACAATGGAACAAGCTCTTGACTTATTGGAAATAATACATACCGATGTATGCGATCCAATGAGTGTTGATGCTCGTGGCAAGTATCGTTATTTTCCGACCTTCACAAGATGATTTGAGCAGATATGGGTATATCTACTTGATGAAACATAAGTCCGAAATAGTTGAAAGGTTCAAAGAATTTCAGAGTGAAGTGGAAAATCATCGTAACAAGAAAATAAAATTTCTGCGATCCGATCGTGGAGATGAATATTTTAGTGACGAGTTTGGTCTTCATTTGAAACAATGTGAAATAGTTTCAACTCACGCCTATATGGAACACCACAAAGATAATGGTGTGTCCGAAAGTCGTAACCGCACTTTATTGGATATGGTGCGATCTATGATATCTCTTATCGGTTTACCACTATCATTTTGGGGTTATGCATTAGAGACAAATGCATTCACGCTTAATAGGGCAACATCTAAATCCGTTGAGGCGACACCGTATGAACTATGGTTTAACAAAGAAACCTAAGTCGCCGTCTCTTAAAAGTTTGGAGTTGTGTGAAAAGTTTTCACCGATAAGCTCGAACCCAAATCGGAGAAGTGCGTCTTCATAGAATACCCAAAGGTAACTATTGGGTACACCTTCTATCACAGATCCGAAGGCAAGTTTTTCGTTGCTAAGATGGATCCTTTCTAGAGAAGAAGTTTCTCTCGAAAGAAGTGAGTGGGAGGAAAGTAGAACTTGATGAGGTAATTATACCTTCTCCCTTATTGGAAAGTAGTTCATCACGTAAATCAGTTCGATGATTCCTACACCAATTAGTGAGGAAGTTAATGATGATGATCATGAAACTTCAGATCAAGTTGCTACCAAACGTCGTAGGTCTTCCAGAGTAAGATCCGCACCGTAGTGGTACGGTAATCATGTTCGAAGTCATGTTACTAGACCATGATGAACCTACGAACTATGAGGAAGCGATGATGAGCCCAGATTCCGCAAAATGGTTTGAGACCATAAAATCTGAGATGGGATCCATGTATGAGAACTAAGTGTGGACTTTGATGGAGTTGCACGATGATCGGCAAGCCATATTATATAAATGGATCTTCAAGAGTAAGACAAATGCTGATAGTAGTATTACTATCTACAAAGCTCGACTTGTCGCAGTAAAGGTTTTCGACAAGTTCAAGGTGTTGACTACAATGAGATTTTCTCAATCAGTAGCGATGCTTAAAGTCCGTCCGAATCATGTTAGCAATTGCCACATTTTATGAAATCGGCAAATGGATGTCAAAACTACATTCTTTAATGGTTTTATTAAAGAAGAGTTGTATATGATGCAACCGTAAGGTTTTATCAATCCTAATGGAGCTAATGAATGTGCAAGCTCCAAATGATCCATCTATGGACCGTGCAAGCATCTCGGAGTTGGAATAAACGCTTTGATAGTGTAATCAAAGCATATGGTTTTATGCACTTTTGGAAAAGCCTGTATTTACAAGGAAGTGAGTGGGAGCACTACAAAGATTTCTGATAAGTATATGTGAATGACATATTGTTGATCGGAAATAATGTAGAATTATTCTTCAAAGCATAAAGGAGTATTTGAAAGGAGTTTTTCAAAGAAGGACCTCGGTGAAGCTGCGTACAAATTGAGCATCAAGATCTATTGAGATAGATCAAAAACGCTTGATGAGTTTTTTCAATAAGAACATACCTTGTCAAGATTTTGAAGTAGTTCAAAATGGAACAGTCAAAGAAAAGTTCTTGCTTGTGTTGCAAAGGTGTGAAATTGAGTAAGACTCAAATCCCGACCACAGCAGAAAATAGAAAAGAGAATGAAAGTCATTCCCTATGCCTCACCATAGGTTCTATAAAGTATGCTATGCTATGTACCGGACCTATTGTATACCTTGCTCGATTTTTGCAAGGGGTACAATAGTGATCTAGGAGTAGATCATCGACATTGGTCAAGAACATCCTTAGTAAGGACTAAGGAAATATTTCTCGATTATGGAGGTGATAAAAGAGCCCGTCAGAAGAGTTACATCGATGCAAGCTTTTTACACTAATCCGTATGACTCTAAGTCTCAATCTGGATACATATTGTAAGTGGGAGCAATTAGCTAGAGTAGCCCGTGCAGATCATTGTAGACATAGAATACTTGCAAAATACATACGGCTCTCGAATGTGACATCCCGTTGACTAAGCTTCTCTCACGAGCAAAACATGATCATCCCTTTGTACTCTTTGGGTTTTAATCACATAGCGATGTGAACTAGATTATCGACTCTAGTAAACCCTTTGGGTGTTGGTCACATGACGATGTGAACTATGGGTGTTAATCACATACAGATGTGAATATTAGTGTTGAATCACATGATGATGTGAACTAGATTATTGACTCTAGTGCAAGTGGGAGACTCAAGAAAATATGCCCTAGAGGCAATAATAAAGTTATTATTTATTTCCTTATTTCATGATAAATGTTTATTATTCATGCTAGAATTGTATTAACCTAAACATAATACATGTGTGAATACATAGACAAACAGAGTGTCACTAGTATGCCTCTACTTGACTAGCTCGTTAATCGAAGATGGTTATGTTTCCTAACCATAGACATGAGTTGTCATTTGATTAACGGGATCACATCCGTAGGAGAATGATCAGATTGAAATGACCCATTTCGTTAGCCTAGCACTTGATCGCTTAGTATATTGCTATTGCTTTCTTCATGACTTATACATGTTCCTATAACTATGAGATTATGCAACTCCTGCTTACGGAGGAACACTTTTGGTACTACCAAACGTCACAACGTGAATCGGGTGATTATAAAGGAGTACTACAGTGTCTCCAAAGGTACTTGTTGGGTTGGCGATTTCGAGATTAGGTTTTGTCACTCCGATTGTCGGAGAGGTATCTCTGGGCCTTCTCGGTAATACACATCACATAAGCCTTGCAAGCATTACAACTAATGAGTTAGTTGTGAGATGATGTATTACGGAACGAGTAAAGAGACTTACCGATGAATCTAGATTGAACTAGGTATTGGATAACCGACGATCGAATCTCGGGTAAGTAACATACCGATGACAAAGGGAACAACGATGTTGTTATGCTATCGACCGATAAAGATCTTCGTAGAAAATGTAGGAACCAATATGGGCATCCGTGTCCCGCTATTGGTTATCGACCGGATACATGTCTCGGTCATGTCTACATTATTCTCGAACCGTAGGGTCCGCACGCTTAAGGTTTCGATGATGCTTATATTATGAGTTTATGTATTTTGATGTACCAAGGTTGTTCGAGTCCCGGATATGATCACGAACATGACGAGGAGTCTCAAATGGTCGAGACATAAAGATTAATATATTGGACGGATATATTTGGACACCGGAAAGGTTCCGGAGAAGTTTGGAGCTCCGGAGGTTACTGGAACCCCCGGGAGGTATATGGGCCTTATTGGGCCCATGTAGGAGGAAGGGAGAAGGAACAAGGAGGGGCGTGCCCCCAAGCCCAATCCGAATTGGGGAGGGGGCCGCCCCCCTTTCCTTTCTCCTTCCCCTCTTCCTATTCCTACTACTAGTACTACTTCCTAATACTAGTACTCCTTCCTTCCCCTCCAAATAAGATAAGGAAGAGAGGGAAACCTACTTGGAGTAGGTTTCCTCCCTATGGCGCGCCCCTTGAGGCCGGCCACCTCCTCCCTCCCTCCTTTATATACGGGGTAGGGGGCACCCTAGAACACACAAGTTGATCCTTGAGATCGCTCTTAGCCGTGCGGTTCCCCTCCACCATATTCCACCTCGGTCATATCATAGCAGTGCTTAGGCGAAGCCTGCGTCAGTAGAACATCAAGATCGCCACCACGCCGTCAGGCTTGTGGAACTCCCTCTTCCGGAGCTTTGCTGGATCGGAGCCCGAGGATCGCCATCGAGCCGAACGTGTGCCAAGAACTCGGAGGCGCCGAGTAACGGCTGGGATCGGCCGGATCGCGAGGAGAACGTGACGACTACTTCCTCTACGTTGTGATCGACTCGAGGCGCCGGAGTAACGGCGTTAGGATCGGCTGGATCGCGAGGAGAACGTCTGACTACTTCCTCTACGTTGTGATCGCTTCCGCTTTGGTCTACGAGGGTACGTAGACAATACTCTCCCCTCTCGTTGCTATGCATCACCATGATCTTGCGTGTGCGTAGGAAATTTTTTGAAATTACTACGTTCCCCAACAATGTGGAGTCGGGTTGACCTGGAGGGTGCCCGCGAGATAATTACGAGGCGTGGCCGGGCATTCCTAGCCCTTGCCGCAAGTCCTCGAGACGGGTTAACGGGGTCACATCTTTCGTGAGTCTCTGCTTGTTACATCGCGCTCCTAATCCACTACGAGTTGGATATTTGATCCAAGGGGCCTCTGGCCTGATAGCACTAACCATCACGTGGGCATAGTATGGGCGTTCTGCGTCGTATACATCAGCCGAAGCTTAATAGACGCTGGCCGATCGGCGGCGCGCTGCCGGGTTGGACTGCGTTAGCGCCTTCCTTGTTGATGGAGGTAGCTAGGTCTGCTTACCGGCCGCCCTCGCAACGTGTAGGAGTTCCTGGGGAGATGGCCCATGACCCACAGGGGCATAGGTTTAGTCCGGCGTCTTGGCCTCTCTATTAAGCCTAGGTCGGGTTGTGGCGTATTGTTTGGCCGAGGCGGGCATGACCCAGAAAGTGTGTCCTAGGAGTTAATCGAGCGTGGTGGGTAAGTTGGTGCACCCTGCAGGAAGAAAACAACTATCGATAGCCTGTCCTATGGTAGCGGATACTTGGAGTTGTATCCCGATCGATACAACTAGAACTGGATACTTGTGATGAGAATTGGATGGTGATGAGTAATGGATTGTGATGATAAATGGATAGTATGGCTCGGGATTTCTTTCTCGCAGGAGTCGAGAAAGGATCTCCTACGAGGTTGATAACACTACTTCTACCTTGCTTTGCGCTACTCTACTCCCTCCTATTTGCTGCAAGATGGTGGTTTCCGAAGATGCTAGTCTTCGATAGGACTAGGCCTTCTCTCTATTCGGCATTTCTGCAGCCCACCACATATACAAACCTTCCTTTGATAATGTTGCATATGTAGTGTAGATCCTTGCTTGCAGTACTTTGGATGAGTACTCACGGTTGCTTTGCTCCCCTTTTACCCCTTTCTTCTTCTTTCCTGCTGATGCAACCAGATGACGGAGCCCAGAGCCGATGCCACCGCCGATGCTTACTACTACGTGGAGGCCGCCGATGACCCGGGGAGTAGTTAGGAGGCTCCAGGCAGAGGCCTTGCCTTTTCGATCGTTGCTGCTTTTGTGCTAGCCTTCTTAAGGCAAACTTGTCTAACTTATGTCTGTACTCAGATATTGTTGCTTCCCCTGACTCTTGTGTTTTCGAGCTTATGTATTCGAGCCCTCGAGGCCCCTGGCTTGTAATATAAAGCTTGTATTTTTTAAATTTGTGTCTAGAGTTGTGTTGTGATATCTTCCCATGAGTCCTTGATCTTGATCGTACACATTTGCGTGCATGATTAGTGTACGATTGAATCGAGGGCGTCACAGGGATGCATGATACATCTCCAACGTATCTATAATTTTTGATTGCTCCATGCTATATTATCTACTGTTTTAGACAATATTGGGCTTTATTATCCACTTTTATATTATTTTTGGGACTAACCTATTAACCGGAGGCCGAGCCCAGATTTGCTGTTTTTTGCCTATTTCAGTATTTCGAAGAAAAGGAATATCAAACGGAGTCAAAACGGAACTAAATCAACTGGAGAAGTTATTTTTGGAAGGAAAGCTACCGGATGGACTTGGACCCCACGTCAAGGAAGGAACGAGGAAGCCACGAGGGTGGGGGCGCGCCCACCCCACTAGTGCGCACCCCCCTGCCTCATGGGGCCCTCGTGGCTCCCCTGACGTGCTTCTTCTGCCTATATAACTCCACATACCCTAAAACTTCCAGAACAGAGATTAGATCGAGTTCCGCCATAAAACCCACAGAGCCACCAAAACCAATCGGGACCCTGCTCCAAGACTTCACGGAGGGGGGGAACCTCACCGTGGCCATCTTCATCATCCCGGCGCTCTCCATGACGAGGAGGGAGTAGTTCACCCTGGCCGAGGGTATGTACCCAAGAGCTACGTGTTTGCTCTCTCTCTCTCTCGTGTTCTTGATTTGGCACGATCTTGATGTATCGCGAGCTTTGCTATTATAGTTGGATCTTATGTTTCTTCTCCCCCTCTACTCTCTTGTAATGAATTGAGTTTCCCCTTTAAAGTTATCTTATCGGATTGAGTCTTTAAAGATTTGAGAACACTTGATGTATGTCTTACCGTGCGTATCTGTGGTGAGAATGGGATATCACGTGATTCACTTGATGTATGTTATGGTGATCAACTTGCGGGTTCCGCCCATGAACCTATGCATAGGGGTTGGCACACGTTTTTGTTGTGATTCTCCGGTAGAAACTATGGGACACTCTTTGAGGTTCTATGTGTTGGTTGAATAGATGAATCTGAGATTGTGTTATGCATATCGTATAATCATACCCATGGATACTTGAGGTGACATTGGAGTATCTAGGTGACATTAGGGTTTTGGTTGATTTGTGTCTTAAGGTGTTATTCTAGTACGAACTCTAGGGCTGTTTGTGACACTTATATGAGTAGCCCAACGGATTGATTGGAAAGAATAACTTTGAGGTGGTTTCGTACCCTACCATAATCTCTTCGTTTGTTCTCCGCTATTAGTGACTTTGGAGTGACTCTTTATTGCATTTTGAGGGATAGTTATATGATCCAATTATGTTATTATTGTTGAGAGAACTTGCACTAGTGAAAGTATGAACCCTAGGCCTTGTTTCAACTCATTGCAATATCGTTTACGCTCACTTTTATCATTAGTTACCTTGCTGTTTTTATATTTTCAGATTACAAAAACCTATATCTACCATCCATATTGCACTTGTATCACCATCTCTTCGCCGAACTAGTGCACCTATACAATTTACCATTGTATTGGGTGTGTTGGGGACACAAGAGACTCTTTGTTATCTGGTTGCAGGGTTGTTTGAGAGAGACCATCTTCATCCCACGCCTCCCACGGATTGATAAACCTTAGGTCATCCACTTGAGGGAAATTTGCTACTGTCCTACAAACCTCTGCACTTGGAGGCCCAACAACGTCTACAAGGAGAAGGTTGTGTAGTAGACATCAAGGGCCAGCTGAATTCTCGAGCCATGCCTCCCTTTGCTTCCTGGTCGCCACAAGCATATTATATGCGGATCTCACCGTGAACTAGCCATTTTTCTTGAAGTGCCAGCACCAAAAGTCCGAGGTGTTTCTGGTGCATAGTGGGATGCCAACAACGATTTCTGCATTAAAGGGTAGTAAAACTTCCCTCACCCGTTACATGTTCCAGGTTGTTGTGGTTGGATCGATCAATTCTGAGACAAACATAGATGGTGTAGGCGTCAAACACCCATATGGACGAAGCATCTCATCCCTAGGCAGCCAGTTTTCAGTCCAAATTCTCGTTGTCTCTCCATTACCAATTCTTTTTATTAGTCCTTGCTTGAGCGTGTCCCTGCCCTCTATGATTGCTCTCCATATTTGACTAGGATGAGCGCCCAATGTGGCTTCCAGAATCGAGGTGTTTAGAAAGTAAACGCTTTTTAAGATGCGAGCACTCAGGGATTCTGGATCTTGCAATTCCCGCCACGCTTGTCTGGCCAACAAGGCCAGGTTAAAAAGCTCAATGTCCTTGAATCCTAATCCTCCCATAGCTTTTGGCTGTGTCATCTCCTTCCAGGACACCCAATGTGGTTTGCGCTGGCCGTTCTTGCTCCCCCACCAAAATTTCCTTATGAGCATATTGAGGTGTTCACACAATCCTCTAGGCAATTTAAAGCATGACATGGAATAGACAGGTATTGCTTGCGCCACCGCCTTGACCAACACTTCTTTTCCTGCTGTAGACAAAGTGCTCTCAATCCATCCTTGGATCTTGCTCCACAACCTATCCTTCAAATATTTGAAAGCCTCGTTTCTCGAGGATCCAATGTCAGAAGGCATGCCCAAGTACTTTTCATTCAGTGTTTCATTAGGAACGTTTAGCAATCCTTTTATATCATGTCGTATGGCATCTGGAACCCCCTTACTGAAGAAGATTGAGGACTTGCCAAAATTTATGCGCTGTCCCGACGCTTGACAATAAGTCTCCAGCACCTGGTTCACCTCATTTGCCCCCACACTATTTGCCTTGAAAAACAGCAGGCTGTCATCTCCGAATAACAAATGGCTCACTGGTGGCGCCGTGGTTGCCACTTGTAATCCACTTAAATTTGACGACTCACTCTTTAATTTTAGGAGGTACGAAAGGCCCTCTGCCGCCAACAAAAACAAGTATGGAGAAATAGGATCCCCTTGCCGAATACCATGAGATGGCTTGAACTCCTCGAGTTTTTTCCCATTCAACATAACAGAAAAGCTTACCGAATACCACTGGCATTAGCTTTTTTTTTAGGGATGAAACCACTGGTATTAGCTTTTTTTAGGGATGAAACCACTGGCATTAGCTGAATGTACGTATTAGCCATGCTCTAAAGCGGTCATTACCAAACCTTGGGCTTTACACGTAAAAAAAACAACTTGGGCTTTCTCCAATACTTGTATCAGGCCCAGCTCAGCAGGCGTCGGCCCATGCGTGTTGTCGTTAGCTAGGAGGAAACCGGCTTGCGAAGGAACTCTCCTTCTCTCTCAAAAAAAAAAAAAAACCCGAAGGAACTCCCCTGCATAAAAACTGACCTTCCCCGTCGTGCTCCTTCGGTCCGTTCTGTCCTCCTCCGTCCCTCCCTCCATCGCTCGCGCCTCGCGGATCTCAGGTACCGCGCAACTCCTCTCTCTCCCGCTCCCCGCCGCACGCCAGGTCACCACCACCTCCTCCGCAACCGCCTACCTCTGCGCCCACTAGGGTTTGCTCTGCACCGCCTCTCGCCGGATACCTCGGGGCGCGCCAGGATCCGATTGATCACGAGTCGCGTCCCCTGCGCGCTTACCAACCTTCTCGCCCGCGTTCCCAGATCCGTGAATCTGTAAAATCCGTTTTCGCGAGGCATTGTTCGTGTCTAGTTGTTCGTGAATCTGTGATCAGTTTGGGTTCAGACGGTCGGTGCGTGGAGCGGCTGCAGCTTGCGGTTATCAGTTTGGATCTGTAGTAAACTCCAATGGCGGCTCGTAGTTAGTAGTGTCAGTAATAGTTGGGTTCTGAGATAACGAGTTTGAAGATGACAATTCGGTTCTGGGATGGCAATTCGGATGTCAAATCTGCCGTTGCCATATCAGTTGTCTGCCGGGCCCGTCTACATTATGCTCGACTTGTTTGGATAGTTTAGCTCGAGGGTCTTAGAATTCTCTGATGTTGTTTGAGTAGGGATATCTGATCATAGTTTTTAATCTGCATCTGCATCACGGTGAATGCTTTAGGATAGTGTTATTTTAACTGACGTCAACCAGTTATTACCTACTTATATGGACATTGTACTTTCGAAATTCATAAAATATGGTATTGGTCTGGGAAAATATGTCTGAATTCACTTGTGTTCATAATGATTACCTTCATGTAGATGTTCCCTTGTCTTTCTGTTCTTGCGTTTTACTTTACCTCGTGATTTGGCGTCAAAATGCACCTGTATCTCATTAATATATATCAACATACTGTATTCGCTGTCACGAGCAAAACTTAAGTGGCAGAATATTTTGTGAAATCCTATTTGATATGTGCATAAAACATTTATTTCCTGTCCATACTCTTTGTACATGAGTGGCTGTAGATTTGCAGTTCTCAATACTTTCAAGTTTCAACTATCTTGCATGCTTTGTTTCTGTGAGAAATAATTAGCTTCTCTCTTGCAGTTCTATAACTTGTCGATTTGGCCTTGGTAATTCCTGGGACTGACGGAACCACTGAAAATGGTGAGTGTGTTTATTTTAGTTCCTGGTACTTTATTTTAGTTCATTAATTCTAAGTAGTAATATTTTTTCCCTAGAACTACTCAGAATAAATGACTGTTTCTTTTTATATGCACTCAGGTGGTTCTGGCAGCTTCTATAATATCAAAGTCTGGAAAGGGTGAGTCTGTTTGAAATTCCGCAGTTACTAAATTTCTTCTATTGATCCATGAGTTGGTTACGAGATCTTATGGGTTTCAGCTCTAGCCTACCCAAACTTGTTTGTGATTAAAGGCTTTGTTGTTGTTGTTGTTGTTGTACTGAAGTCCTTTTATTGATTCTCATATGAGATATATCCTCTTTTTATAATGTTTTCAAGAAAAAACAGAAATGCAGCCTAATCTTAGTAGCTATAGGCATATAGGAAAATCTGTCTTATATGGATGAGTAGAGTTGTTTATAACAGCAGCTCTGAAACGGCCTTTCTGCTTCAGTGTTGTTCAGTAAATCTATGATTTATGTTTTTCTTAGTGTATGTTTGTATCTACAGATGTATTCTATATATTATATGATATTGTTTATTTACTTGAACTGCAGCACTTGCTTCAAGGCAATATGTAGACATGTCTCGGATAAGGATCGAGGGACTGCTTGCAGCGTTTCCAAAGTTGGTTGGAACTGGAAAGCAACATACTTATGTTGAGACAGAAAATGTCCGTTATGTTTATCAACCAATTGAAGAGCTGTATCTGCTACTCATCACAAATAAGCAGAGCAACATCCTTGAAGATCTGGACACACTGAGGCTGCTCTCCAAAATTGTATCCTACTTTCAATCATGTTATATTTCTGTTGTCGAAAGCTAGGTTGTTGCAATTTTAAAAAGGATTGTGCCAAAAAAAGAAAAGAATAAGATGTAGCTAACTCAGAAAAAAAAAACACTAAATGCTAGCAACTCGATATCAAACTTATTGGAACAAAAATCAACTCAATGATCATAGGTCAGTAGACTATTACCATCTGTTTTTTTTTCTTAAAACCTAGTTATATAATTGGTTTTATATGAATCAATGTTGCAATGGTTTCCTTGAATATCTATAAAGGTACCTGAATACTCCCCTTCTTTGGACGAAGAGGGTGTCTGCAAGGCTGCATTCCAAATTATATTTGCTTTTGACGAAGCCATTTCTCTTGGAAACAAGGAAAATGTAACTGTTCCACAAATTAAACAATATTGCGAAATGGAGAGCCATGAAGAGAAGCTGCACAAGCTGATCATGCAAAGCAAGATAAATGACACTAACGATCTCATGAGGAGAAAAGTTACTGAGATTGAGAAAAACAAGGTTTGTCCTACATATACTTGAACAAAAAACATGTTCTTAGTTTAGGCGTTACAAGGGATATCCACCCCTATTACTAGCCCCCCATGTAGACATAACAATCTTTTTTGCTGGATTGTGCAGATTGATAGAGGCAAGACTGGGGAAGGATTTGCTCCAACAAGAACTCCAAATAGCTTTAATGACATGAACATTAGAGGTGGTCCAGGGTCAGAGATTAATCCTATATTTACTGACAAGACAAGAGGTTTGTACTCAGAAAAAATGCATGTTGCGTGGAAACAGAAACCTATGTATTAGTAACATATTTGTTCTCTTTTACCACTGATGTTAATATTTATGTTTTCAATTTGTAGTATCGTATACTTGCAGTAAATTTGTGCATAAATAATTCATGGTGTATCGGATGGAATCTGGATGATCACAGTATCATATGCTTGCATTCCCCTAGGACACTTCCAATATGGATCATCCGTGGATTCATGATAATTATTAGCCGGTTCTCATTATGCTTTACCCTATTCATTTTATCAGGAATTTGCAATTGGTTCTATTCAAGTAGACTAAGTCCCTAGCATGGAGTATATTTACTTTTGCAGTAGGTGACTTGTTCATGAATTAAAAGATGTAACTATCTGTTGTGTCAGCAAGTAAATTATCATCTTAGTTTGAAAGTTATGACGTGTTCTGATTCACAACCAATTAACAAGGAAAAAAGTAGAACAGTTGCAAGAAAGAAATATCTTCGTTCACATATTTCACACAATTTGCTGAGACTTGCATGACTTCAAACAGTAAAGCTTTCTTTTATGGTGATATGTGGTTAGAGGAGAGATGAGGCAACCAATGTGTGAGTATGGATTTGGCTTTGTGGCTATTATTTGTGTTTAACTGCTAGGTGCATTTATACAGGGCGATCATCTGCTCCTTCTCCTGCTCCTAGTAAAATGTCTGGTGGAATGAAATTAAGTAAAGCGCACAAGCCAAATCAGTTCCTGGAGTCTTTGAAAGCTGAAGGAGAAGTTATTCTGGAGGATACTCAGCTAAAGTCAAAGTCATCATCATCTATTCCACCAAGTGATCCTATCACAGTGACCATTGAAGAGAAGTTGAATGCCACAGTTAAAAGGGATGGCGGAGTTACTAATTTTGATGTTCAAGGAACCCTTGCTCTCCAAGTTCTTAATGACACTGATGGTTATATCCAGTTGCAGGTCATTTTCTATGTCTGAGTTCTGGATCTTTACATACTGATACTACTCATTCACTTGGAACATTCAGACTATTAAGCAATGCAATCTGTTAATTCAGTTTTAATATGAATTTGCATAAAGCTTCTGTTCATGTGTATTTATAGTAGTGAGTCACACTGTTTTGTACACTCCTCAATATCCATTGATGCGACTAATGAAATGGTCTGTTAGATCACTCATAGCACACAATAACCAAACTTCCATATATAACTCACCACTGTCCTATCTTACACTATGAATTTTTGAGACAGGAAAAGTGACACAATTTTGTTTAGTACATGCTACTGTAGCAACATGAGTAGGAGTTGCTTGCCTGCAAGCACTGCTTTTTTGGCTAACAGCACGTTTGAAATTACTAAAATTTTAATTTGGAGATACAATTTTTTCCTACATTTGGTACAGATTGAGAACCAAGATGCACCTGGACTTAGCTTCAGGACGCACCCTAATATTGACAAACAGCTGTTCAACGGCCAGAAAATTGTTGGGGCAAGAGATCCAACAAGGCCTTTCCCCAGTGGTCAAAATGAAACACCCCTGGTGAAATGGAGAATCGAGGGGTTGAATGAGTCTTCTCTGCCATTGACAGGTATACTGCAACT
Organism: Aegilops bicornis; assembly: GCA_021605145.1. NCBI lineage: Eukaryota > Viridiplantae > Streptophyta > Magnoliopsida > Poales > Poaceae > Aegilops > Aegilops bicornis. The sequence continues at coordinate 634,049,196 of CM038671.1, read as the reverse complement.
GTTTGCTTTTAGTAGCTTGCTGGTTTGTACTTGCATAACCTGTTTTTGCCAATTCCAGTGGTTTGTACTTGCGTAACCTGTTTTTGCCAATTCCAGTCAGTTGCTGGCCTTCAACATCTGGAAATACAACTGTTGTGAATATTGAATATGAAGCTTCAGACATGTTTGATTTGCACAATGTTATCGTCTCTATCCCTCTGCCCGCACTTAGGGATGCTCCAAGTGTAAAGCAGATAGATGGAGAATGGAGGTAATGTTCTAACTTCCTCATCTTCTCTTAAATACCCTGCTAAAATGTGCCCAGCATGTGCACAGACCAAGAAACACTAAATGTGGGACAAATTTCCATGTACACACACTTGTTAAATGACATGCTACAACCACTCCCAGAACATATTAAGGGCATAGAGTGGAAATATGGCAATAACTATGCTCTTGGTTCACACAAGACTCACTGTGAAGACACCTGAGTCCGAGGACACTTCATAGTCAAATGGAGTAGTAATTTGATGTATATTTAGGCTGTATTTAACATGGCTCAGTATTTCATTTTTATGTAGCACTCCCTCCGTTCACTTTTATAAGTCTTTTCAGACAACTCAAAATAGGTTGTTTTGCACATTGTCTGAAATGTCTTCAAGGTCTTATAAAAGTGAACAGAGGGAGTATAACAAATTAAGCAGCTTTAAAAACAAGTGATTAAATTTATTCCACATTAAAAAAATGACTTACTCGGATGATAATTTCTCCAGGTCACCCATCCATTTCATTCCTCTTTAAAATAGTTTCTTTATGCAAGTTTCTCCGGATTGTCCATCTAGTTAGTTATTACCTGCACTCACGGTCTTGTGTCTTTATTTATCCAGGTATGACTCAAGAAACTCTGTGTTGGAATGGTCTGTTATGCTTATCGATCAATCCAACCGAAGGTACATGAAGTATATTTTCTCAGTAGTGTTACTTCTATCATGCAGTTTGTTCCCATGGTGTTGATAACACTTGTCTTCTATTTATTTTTTCATTTGCAGTGGTTCCATGGAGTTCTCTGTTCCCGCTGCTGATCCGTCGACATTTTTTCCCATCTCTGTTGGATTTTCTGCATCAAATACATTTAGTAACGTGAAGGTTTGTTATATTACTTGTTTACATGCATGCTTGCATCTTCCCCTGCTTTGCTCTAGTGACTCCAGAACTATGGACACAGATAAGCATAATGCTATACTGAGAATAGCATATTGTATTTGAATGTGGAATTTGCATAGTTGTGTGGCTGTATCACATCATTTGACTTGCATTAAGGCTGGTTGAATATTCATTGTCTCTGCAGTACGTACAACCTCACAGAATTTTCCAGTATGATGTTAGACAGTGAACAGTCTACCTGTGTAGAGTTTGTATGTTTTGCTTTCTTGCCTCTTCCTTTCCATGTGTCAAGCAGTAGGATGTCCTCTTACTGGCTTTTATGGCATTTTGATCTACTCTGCTTTGCAATTAATATTTTCAGCCACATTTCAAATTTCTTTATGTCCACCCTTGCCTCATCATTTCTTTAGGAGCAGCACTTTGGAAAAAGAATAAACCAAATAAGTTTATAGTAGGTCTCTAGTCGTAAACTGATACTGGAAGCATTTTATTTATGGGCTTTGTGATATTTCTTACTGTTTACTCGATGAGACTGCAGCACATCGTTCCAGAAATGCTATTCTGCTTGGGCCGAGTTAATCCATTTGTCTAGGTTCGATGTTTCTCGAATCTGTAATTCTTATGATCTCCTGCAAATTCTGGTTTCAGGTTACTGCCATCCTTCCATTGCAGGGAGGTACTTCAAAATATTCACAGCAGGTTCGACTGGTCACTGTTAACTATCAAGTGGTCTGATGTCGTTTGTTCTGGTCGAGTGATTGCGCATATCTAGGGAGTATATAGGAACTTTTGATTTTTGTTCATGAAATGTTGAGCTGTTGCGACATCATCTTTCGGCTCAAGAGTTTCATGGTATAGAGGATAAAAAGCTGGTATACGGAATTGCATTTTTGTACTTTATATTGTAGATTGGTGAACGGAACGTTGTGTTCTTTGTGCCCACAGATGCAGTATATGGAAATATATATGACACTCTCGTCGCCCGTTTTCTGCTGTTACTACATTGTTGGATGTCATCCACTAATATGTTTTTTAAATGCGTGTTAAGTGGTCGCTTGTAGTTTGTATTCTTTCATCTTTTGTTTGAGTCTTACTTTCACCTTCAGTCAAATGTATCCGATTGCTTAACAAGATGCACAAATGCAATTTTCTTGTGGTTGGTTCTGGGTCCTTACCGGCGTTTGGGGTTGTATTGTTTCTGGAACGTTCCAGCAAGACCCGTTTGCTGTCCATGGCCAGAAGGCGAGATGTGGTCGTTGCCGGTCAGTGTGATGCGTGGCGATCTGGGCCGTTAGAACTCTGGATTGTTCCAGATGCGCGTCCTAATTCGTACAGTTGTACCAGTACCTGTTCGTCTCTTTCTGCTTTTGATTAGGACAGCGCATTGTTTACCGCTGGATTATGTGTGCTCTGTATGGTCCAGGAGAGAGGAAGAATTCATCACGAATTGCAAAGGTGAACACTGGACGCGAAATTCCTCGCATTTTTTGTCACTTTCTTTGCCAAACCCTGAATAAATCGCTCCATCGGCCGTCACTCAGGTCACGCACACACTCTCCAAGTCTCCATCCCTGCCCATTGCGTTGCTCGTCTCGTCTCCCTTGCGCGATCTGACACTGCCAAACGCCACCATACATACGTTCCCATGGCGATCAGCAGCAGAGCTGCAGCTTGTACCGCACTGAGTTTCCCGAGCACCGCCGCCGCCGCGCCACGCTTGAGCGTCTCCGTGAACCGGAGAGCTCAGCCGAGGAAGGCGATGGCAGCCGCGGCGCGCGCGACCAGGGCTGGCGGCGCGGTGCTGGACCCGCCGGCCTTCGACCAGTCCCAGCTCGACACCCTGCCCCCAGCACAAGAAGGTGCGTATTCAGCAACGCCGAACCAAAACCAAATCATCGTTTTGAGCTCTCCATTCCTGATGCTCGGTGCGCCGATATTGATATATTGCGTTGCGTCATTGCATGCAGGAGGAGACACTGGGAGGCTCAAGGACCGCAAGGGCACCGGCAGCGGCGACAGCTACAAGGTGCTGCTCCTAGACGACCCGCGCCACACCGAGAAGCACGGTATGTATCTTTTCTTTTTTCTCCTTCTCCTAGATCGATCCCGGTAGTGGACTAGTGGTGGAAATGAATGGACCGATGAAGCAACACAGCATACGTCTTTTCTTACCACCGTGTGTGTGTGTGCTGTGGTGTGCAGTGGAGACGGCGTTGCCGCAGGTGGTGCCGTCGGTGACGGCCGAGGCGGCGCGGCAGCTCTTCCACGAGTCCCGGCAGAAAGGCGCCGCGCTGGTCATCGTCGCCGTCAAGGTACATACCATACCACACGCATGCCCGCCCTCCCTCCCTCCCTTTTATTTAGTTCAGTCTGTCGAATAGCTAGCGCGCGGCGTGCACACCTCCGTTTTAAATCTTAGTTGAGCCAACACGTCTCGATCTACTGCAGCTCCAAGACTTGGAGGACACTCTTTAACTTGTTTCCCTTTCTCCTTATATATTATGGGGGTAGGGTATGGCTTAGATATAGCTTTTTGGGCTAGTTTAATTTAAGAGATACTCTCATGATGGCTGAACAGGAGCATGCCGAGTTCTACGCGCAGATGATGGTTCGCCACGGGCTCCGATCTGCCATCGAGCCCGAGTCCGACATGGCATCTTAACTTAACCGTGTTTTCAGAGACAAGAGAGCACCTGCCCATCCTCGGCGCTGGGTTTTGGAGGACCGGAGGAAATTTCAGCTAGTGCTAGTATGTAAGCTCTGAGCATTTATGTAATCACATGTAACATCGAGTAAGTGAAACCAACGAGACTCAGAGAAGCTCTGAGCACATTATTCCATGGCGTTTCACGTCTGCCAGCCAGCGCGTCGAAATGCATGGTTCTGTCCAGTGATGCTACGCATCCCAGCATGCGATTTTCTGGGTGAAAGCAGTGATCTAAACGCTCTTATGTTTCTTTACGTAGGAGTAACATTAAGTAAGTGAAGCCAAAGAGAATCAGAGAAGTGACTGTGTGCACAGAATCCTGCCAGCCAGCCAGCATGTCGAAATGGGTTGAGCTAGCGTATCATACTTACATTCTTGGGTGCCTGGTATGTCGACACGTCTGTTGGGGCTAGGACCAGAGCTTTGCATAGGGCCTGCACGCACGCAGGCGACATCATTCCGTTCCGTGGCGACACGCATACGCACGGCAAGCCCCATCACACGAGTTCGTTCGTTCGCTGGGCGCAGCAGAGCTCAACGTGAGATACTATGAACTACTCAAAAAAGGGGCATGGAAGTGTATAGAGAAATGCGTGCTAGAACCGAGCCCAAACGTGGTGCTTTCGGGTTCCCCGAAGCAATCTCTCTCTGCTTTCATCCCTTTCCCCGTGCGTGCTGCTTCTGCAATCATGCGGCAGTCAGCATGTTGTTATTCTTTCCGGGAAGACTGCTCTCTGCCGCCGGCAGTAGTAGTAGTAGTACTAGCACCGCTCGCCATCATCACAGCTCCTGCAAAGCCCTTTTGCCGCTAATCACAGCGGCAGGCAGGCCACATATTCTTAATCTCATTCTCCTTTCTAGCAGGCAGTGTTCGCAGCTCGGCTCCTTCGGGTCGTCAGCCAGTTCACCATGTCGAGCGCCTCGGACACCAGAGCCAAACAACACAGGTCACTCGCGGTGTTGGTGGTGGTTCGGCCGCCCCTTTCGTCCACAGGCACAGCGTGCGCGAGCAGGACGGGACGCCGCTAGCTGCCGCGGCCAGATGCGCGTCGCGAATTATTATTTGGCGCCACCACCCCCAGTTTCCCTCCAACCCCATGTGCGGATGTGCGTGCCGGTCTCAGCCTCATCTTCTTCCTCCCGCCTCCATTCACACACCACACCTCGCCGCCACTCACTATACTACTACTAGTAGTGCAGTATTGCCGACACGGCAGAGGCACCCCGGGCCACCCACTTTCCGCGTCGCTGCGCTGCGCCGCTAACTACCCAACGCTAGCAGATTCTGCAGTGCCAGCCAGCCGGTCTGTAGCAGCCGCGCCTAATTTAGTCTCGCAAGTCAGTCACCTACACCCAGCCCAGCCCAGCCAAGTACACGATCCGATCCTCCTCCCTTTCCCTCCCCCGCCACCCTGAGCTGTGCTGCCCCCCGCCGCAGGTCAATCATCGCGTGGCCAAGGGGAAAATCTCCGCACATTTTGCACCTCCTGTACTTGCTGTACCCACCGTGGGGGCGGGCGCGCTTGCTGGTCAGAGCGAATGAGAAGGGAATGTGATGAGATCGGCAGCCCCATTTCTTTAGTGCTTCCATCCACGGGGACCCAGCCCGGCCATGGCCCCTCTGAGCTGAGCTAGCTGTCATGGCGTAAGGATCGAAAACCAAATCCCCTGCTGCTGCTGCTGAAATCCATGCAAGCAACCTCAGCCTTCTTCGTGGTGGCCCTGAGTATCTTATAGACAAGCTCCTGTCAGCAGCGGCAGCAGTCGCAGCACGAGCGTTTGCGTACTGTGCAAGTGCAAGCAAGCTCAAGCTCCACTCTACCCGCTTCTTCCACTCCACCGCCACCACCCGGTGTGCCGCAGTCCAGCTCCACCCACTGGAGCTTGCTCTGCCCGGACCCCGATGGCTCGCGGGCTCGCGGCGGCTCTGCTGGCGCTGCTAGCAGTGTCATTCGCGGCGGCCGCCGCCCCGGCCGACCAGGAGGGCGACCGGATCCGGGAGCTCCCGGGGCAGCCGCCCGACGTGGGCTTCTCGCAGTACTCGGGCTACGTCACGGTCAACCAGGCCCGCGGCCGCGCGCTCTTCTACTGGCTCGTCGAGGCGGCGCCGGCGGCCGGGCCCATCGCGCCGCTCGTCCTCTGGCTCAACGGCGGGCCCGGCTGCTCCTCCGTCGGCTACGGCGCCTCCGAGGAGGTCGGCCCCTTCCGTATCCGGCCCGACGGGAAGACGCTCTACCTCAACAAGAATTCATGGAACAAGGGTGCGCACCTGTCTTCTTCTTCTTCAGCTTGAGCTCCAATTATTAGCAGCGCTGGCCGCATTGGTCCAATGTCGCCGGCGACTTTCACTCAGGGTGCGTGCGTTCTTGCTTGTGGTTGCAGCCGCCAATTTGCTCTTCTTGGAGTCGCCGGCCGGCGTGGGCTTCTCCTACTCCAACACGTCGATGGATCTGTACACCGCCGGAGACGCCAAGACAGGTAGCCGATGGCTGGTCCATGGCCATTTTCGTGCGAGCTTTCCGGTGACACTGATTCTTTCGGAGTTTTGATGCCAACTTATTGTCCTTTGCCTCTTTTTTTGTCTTGTCTTGCAGCACTGGATGCCTACGCTTTTCTGGTGAACTGGCTGGAGAGATTCCCACAGTACAAGTACAGGGAGTTCTACATTGCTGGAGAGAGCTACGCAGGTAATGTATTTTGTAAGGCCTGTTTGTAATGCAGGAATTTCGCAAGGATTCCACAGGAAATGGTTCAATTCTGGCAGGATTTTTTTTGGAAAATATCATCTTCCAAATTTGAATTTTCTGTTCAGACTCTTTGTTTAATGGAAGACTGGTTATTTGACATTTTCAGGCCATTATGTTCCCCAGCTAGCCAAGCTCATATACGAAAAGAACAATGGCACTCAGAATCCAACAATTAACCTCAAAGGATTCGTGGTAAATATTTGAAATTCATGTTTTATGGACTATTTTCCAATATACTCCCTCCGTCCCAAAATAAGTGTCTTTGATTTAGTACAACTTCAGAACAAAGTTGTATTAAATCAAACATTTATTTTGGGACGCAGGGAGTACATGCTAGTTTCTGGAAACTTACTATTCCTGAAAATTAAGGTGGGGAATGCGGTTACGGATGACTACAATGACTATCTTGGCACATTTGAGTACTGGTGGAGTCATGGCCTCATCTCTGACAGCACTTACCACAACTTGAAGAAGACATGCTTGTTTGATTCCTCGGAGCACCCTTCCCCTGAATGTGTCAAGAACCTGAACCTGGCTAGTTCCGAAGAAGGCAACATTGACCCTTATAGTCTGTATACAAAGCCCTGCAATAGCTCAGCCTCTCTCAAACTTGGCCTGGGAGGACGCTATGTAAGTGTTTTCCTTCTAAAATTTCATAACTGATAATTTTGCAACTCGTTAAAATTCCAGTTCTTACATCAAAAGTACACTGGAGTGTGGATTCTATGAGCAGGCAGCAGTGCAATGTCAATAACGAAATGATGGTTAAACAATAGCCCAAGAGGGTAGTTGTTAAGCAGGGTAGACGAGCTGAATTATTTAATATCAGCCCAGTAGGTTGGCCGCCATTTTAGACTGAATAAGGAGCAACGTAGTTCAGCTCAGTGTAGTTCTCTGCTAAGGAGGGTACAGTTGGTCCAATAAATGGAAACCAAATGTCTGATAAACTGAAGTAATGGGTGCGATGAATAAATTGTCTGTTGAGGAAATTTACATTTTGGCGATTACGTTCGATCAGGTGATTTTGCTTTTTTTAGAAGGTTCTGTTTTGTGTGTTCTTGTACAGAGTGCATGCACTTCCATGCAACTGTGGCATTTAACACTGCTTGAATTTCGATAGTGATACACCAAGTATTTTAGATCAGATATATATGAATGTTGACATGAAACGTGATGTTTATTCAATTTGCTGCAGTAATTTTACGTTGCCTTAGAACTATTTGTTCTATTTCTGATTCTTATTTATCTACCTAGGATTGTTATTTTCACTTGATTGAATAGATGTATGTCGTAGAGCTAGATATTCTTTGATTGTATTGTTCGTCTATATATTTAAGCTGATGATACTTTTTACAGCCTTGGTTGTCCAGAGCTTATGATCCTTGCACCGAAAGATATTCAAATATATACTACAATCTGCCAGAAGTGCAGGCGGCGTTGCACGCTAACACAACTGGAATTAAATACCCTTGGAAAACTTGCAGGTTTGAGCCGTTTTAGCTGCAAAATACACCTTAAAGTTCTGTTCCTTTCTTAAGCATATATATACTCATTTGCCTATTTATTGCAGTGATATTGTCGGATCGTATTGGGCGGATTCCCCCAGATCTATGCTTCCTATCTACCATGAGCTAATTGCAGCTGGTATCAGGATATGGGTATTCAGGCAAGTGCCAGAAGGCCCAACACTTCCTTATTTCAGATCTCCTATATTCCGCATTACCGAGCCATTTACTGAGTTTGCTTGTAGATGTCTAGTATAAGTTTTTGTCAGTTTAACCTTAAGCCCATCTTGTTTCTGAGTTATGGAATCATCTTTATGTGTTTTGTATTGACTAACTGCAGTATCTAAGCACCACATTATATTGATATCGGCTTGTCTGAATAAATAGAGATCTTCTCCAAACATTTAGATTATTGCCCCTAAAGGGAACGAACAGGAATAGAACTCCATATTCTCACATTGTGAAATGATTTCTGGTTTGCTGCAAAATAGTCTAGTTGTATTATCTATTCCTCGTGGATAATAAGTGACCATGCATTTTACCTTTACGCAGTGGGGATACAGATGCTGTTGTTCCTGTAACCGCAACAAGATATTCGATAAGCGCTCTCAAGCTACCAACGCTGATGAATTGGTACCCTTGGTATGACCATGGGAAGGTGGGTTCAGCGAAATAGTTATTCACTAAACTTAGAAAATTCTATCTGAGAATGAACCGTTTCAATCTTACATCGAATGCTCCTCTCTGTTTTGCAGGTTGGAGGTTGGAGTCAGGTTTACAAAGGACTAACTCTCGTCACCGTGGCAGGTGCAGGGCATGAGGTACCTCTGCACCGGCCTCGGCAAGCATTAATACTATTCAGACACTTCTTGAAGGACACACCGATGCCTACTCAATAGCCACTTGAAGCAAAATGATAGTGTAAACTACGAAAATCATATTCACCGTTTTTCACATTCTTTTTTTGTTTGATTTGATCATTACAACATTTTATTCAGTTATCTCTATTGAAAATGTATGTATCTTAGCTAATAGGGGAAACTGACATTTGTACTACTGCAGCTAAAAGAGCTCCTTGTATATGATATAGTGATTATTTGAGAAGTATAATTTCCAGATTTACTCACTGCATAGAAAGAAAATACCCCCTCCGTCCCATAATGTAAGACGTTTTTCAAGCTTGTTTAACCTGCAAAAACGTCTTACATTGTGGGACGGAGGGAGTAACTGGCATTTTGCATATACAAATTCTTGGATCAGAAAAATGGTGTTTCTCACCATGGAATCCAACTTATTAACTGAGGTGCTACTTGCATGGACTTACCTGGAGCCCTGACTGCAAACCTTTAACGTTGTGCTCCAATTCCGAATTCCCAGCAAGTTGACTGCATAGAAGAACTGATGGTGATAATAAACATAACATAATAAAGCTCCATCACATGAATTTATCTTGTCAGCCAGCTTATGGAATCAGTGATGACAAACTGAAATATATTTATCTATGGATAATCAAAACAGAATCCACAATTTAGATATCAAGAGAGAAAAGCCCACACAGAAAGCTAGAATTAAGCCATTGACAAATACTAGGTGGCTCAAAATTGCAACCATGGCTCACTCCATTACCAGGACACAAAAACTATAGTAGGATCAACTTACACATATCAAACTCTGGGGTCGTCTTCCACTATGAACAAAGGAACAAAATTCAGCAACAGTGTGTCATATCATATCATATCATAGAGAGAAGGGATCAGCGGGAGGAGGATCATCCGTCGAGGGCTGCAGCGCGCCGATCCTGATGAGGTAGTTCCTCCTTCTCGACGCGCCGGCGCCGACGCCGCCGCTATCGTCGCCCGGGCTCGTCCGCAGGTCGTCGTCGTCGTCCGAGCCGGCGCACGCGGACAAGCCGGCGGGGTCCTCGTCCTCGTCGACCTCGTAGGCGGCGCCGATGCGTCCGCCGCACTTGCCGCAGAGCAGGCGCGACCTCCTGCGGAAGAGGCGCCAGGTCCAGGGGCGGAGGCGGGGCGCGCAGGTGACCTCGTCGGCCTGCGTGAAGCGCGTCTCGTCGACGGCGACGAAGGCGACGACGCCCTTCTTCCTGATATTCTTGCCGTACTTGGAGCCGATGCCCGCCGTGTTCCGCGCCGCCGAGCTCAGGTTCAGCGCGTAGCCGCAGTACCCGCAGCTGCCATCAATGAAAGAAAATCGAGCAGTGAATCGCCAATCATTGGTGCAAGAACCGTCTCGCCGGCGGAGAAGAAAGTGGAGGTGTGGATGGAACTGGAAGTGGAAGCGGAAGGTACCTGTAGGTGACGTCCTGGATGGTGGAGTAGCAGCTGTCGATGGAGTTGGACCTCACCATGGACGGACGACGATCGGCGGCGATGCTCGAGCTCTTGGCCGGAGTCGGGGAGCGCTCCGCTTTGTGTGTGGCCGGCCGGAGCAGGGGAGGGATCGTGGGGAGAGTGGGGCAGTGGGGGCTAAAAAGAGCGGTTGCTTGCTGGTGGCGAGCTGATCGGGTCGAGCAGACGGACAGGGAGGAAGTGGTACTAGTAGTACTTTGTCGTCCGGCGCTCCTCGTGTCGCCACCTCGCGCCGTGCGCTTGATATAAAGTCATTGCTAATTAATCGGGAGCGCCGGGTAATCGGCATGGGTGCTTTGCTTGTGCTCTGACCATTGCGGGCACGCCAACTATCGCTACGGCGGCCGGACGGGCAGACGTGGATGCCGACGGGGCCTGCACCCACCGCCGGGTTCGGGTGGACGCGTCGGAGCGTGCCATGTGTCGCGCGCCGGGAGGGCCTGGCCCGGCGGCGGCCGCGCATTCACGCCCGGCCTCCGTGCCCATGTGCACGGCGCGGCCGGCTGCCGCTCGCTCGCTGGGGCATGGCCGGCGCGGCACGGCTCGGCCTGGTATTATGATGTGTGTCAGCAGAAACAACGACACAAATAAACGCTCAAGGAGCGGCTGATGCGTACGTAAGTAGGTAGTACAAACGACTTGCAGTACGTACATTATTGCATATACATACATACTGGATGTTCATCAGTCATCTCACAGAGGGGCAGGGTGCGCTGAGTTTAGTTTTTGTGCCTAGGTCGTGACGTGCAGCGTCTCAGTCCTCGATCACAAAGGTTACGCCGTCGTGCTTCTTGAAGTAGTGCGTGGTGTGATCCACGACCTGCAGATTACACAAGTATGGTCAGATCAGATGGGGACCACTGTCAGTGCAGCCAGGTGAAGCAAGTGCCCTCGGCTTAGACTTGAGAGAGCCATGTCTAAAAAGACCAAGAGCAGGATAAAGTTACATAATTTACATAATTCTATGAATTCATTCACATCCTATAGAGATGAGATGATAAAGTTACACTCGATGCGTATAATTAGTACGTACTTCTTCCAGTAAGATGGGATGTGATGATCAACTACTTGGACGAACCAATCTTTTTTAGTCCCAACATTTTGAGTTTGGCCTAAGTGCTACCCGATGGAGTTGTTTAAGATTGGGTGCCCAGCATTTCTTCCATTAGAAAAATCTGGATGGAGTACATCAGGCTTTCAACTATGCTTAGATTATTCAATCTAGGACAGGACCAGGACGTGGCAGGTTGGTTTGAAACTCCAGTAGATGAATGATGCACTTCTACAATACTCCTATCAAGCTTTCGACTCACTACCAAAATAATATAGGCTGGTAGTTTTCCGACTCCAGCTCACAAAAGTTTACCCAAGGCAGGATGAATATACCCACTGTACATACCAGTAGCACATGGACTTATAATTGTAATACGTAGTATAAAACTACAAACTCATCATGAACTGTCTGAAACTCTATGAAATTGAAAGTTAGGTAATGCAGTAGTGCAAAGTGTGGAAAATACACAAATGTTCATATATACTCCCTCCGTTCCTAAATATAAGTCTTTTTAGACATTTCCAGTGGACTACAACATACGGATGTATGTAGACATATTTTAGAGTGTATATTCACTCATTTTGTTCCGTATGTAGTCACTTGTTGGAATCTCTATATTTGGGAACGGAGGGAGTATATAACTAAACTGCCTCATCAAACTTCTGAAAATGGAGGCAGCAACTTCAGTATTGTCATAGAAGCATAGAAGCTACTTCAAAAGAAACTCTCATCCTAGTATCATGGTTTCCCTCACATTTCCTAATTCAGGTCGGTCCTATGAAGTTCCAGTTTTATAACTAACAACGACACTGCAACTGCAAAGCCAGACAAAACTACCTCGGATTTATTAGAAGCCAGTTGGAACAACTGTTTTCCAGACAAACTAAATGCAGCAATGAACTTATAATACTGCAACGACATGGCAGTACGGCACTCACGTTGGTGTTGCTCAGCTCCAGGTTAAAGTAACAACACAATTTTATAATTTCACACCCTAAAGAGACGAGATGATAAACTTAAGAGTGGATGTGTATAATTAACTTCTGGTAAGGGAGATGTGATCAACTACATGGCCGAATTCTTTTTGATCTAAACTCTAAAGGATATCCGATCTCTTTTAGATTGGGTGCGCAACATTTCTTCCATTAGAAAAATCTGGATGGAGTGCATCGGGCTTTCAGCTCCACTTTAGACTATTCAATCTTGGACAGGATAGGACAGGTTGGTCTCCAACTCCAGCGGATGAATGATGCACTTCTATAAGATAATAATGCAACAGCAATAGTTTTAACAGGTTTCCGACTCTACAAACAATAGCAGTATAAGAAATGTTGGCGGTTTTTCAACTCCAGCTCACAAAAGTTTACTTAAGACAGGATGAATACCACTGTAGATAGCACATGGACTTGTAAGTGTAATAGGTACTACCATAAAACTGCAAACTCATCATGAACGGTCTGACAAACTTTCTGAAATTGAGAGTTAGATAACGTACTCGTCAAAAAGTGTAAAAAATGCATAAATGTTCATATATCATAACTAAACTGCCTCATGAAACTTCTGAAAATCGAGGCAGCAAGTTCAGTATTGTCTACACTAGCATAGAAGCTGTACACAAAAGAAACTCTTATCTTGGTATTGTGGTTTCCCTCACGTCTCCTAATTAAGGTCGGTGCTACAAAGTCCAGTTTTATAACTAACACTGACACTGCAACTGCCAAGCTAGACAAAACTACCTCAGAATTATTAGAAGCCAGATGGAACAGCTGTTTCCCTCTCTTAACGATATGACGCGCAATTCTATTGCATGTAAAAAAAACTGTTTTCCAGACAAACTAAATACAGTAATGAACTTATAAATGCAACGACATGGCAGTATGGCACTCACATTGGTGTTGCTCACCTCCAGGTTAAAATAACATAGTTTTATAATTTCACGCCCTAAAGAAACGATTTAGATGATAAACTTAAAGTTGATGTGTATAACCAACTTCTGGTAAGGGAGATGTAATCAGCTACAACCGAATTCTTTTTGATACAACACACTGGGCTTGATCTAAACTCTGAAGGATATGCGAGCTCTTTTAGATTGGGTGCACAACATTTCTTCCATTAGAAAAATCTGGATGGAGTACATCGGGATTTCAACACTACTTTAGACTATTCAACCTAGGACAGGATAGGACAGGTCGGTTTCCAACTCCAGCCGATGAATGATGCACATCTATAAGATGATAATGCAGCAGCAATAGTTTTAATAGCCTTCCCACTACAAACAATAGCAGTAAAGGTTGGTGGTTTTCCAACTCCAGCTCACAATAGTTCACTTTTGGCAGGATGAATGTACCACTGTGGGTAGCAGTAGCACATGGACTAACTGAAACTGAAAGCTTTATAATTGAAATGCGTACATAATTGTGAACTCATCATGAACTGTCTGACAAACTCTCTGAAATTAAAACTTTAGGTAACGTACTCGTGTGTGAAGTGTGAAAAATGCACAAAAAATCGTATATTGTAAACTGCCTCATGAAGTTTCTGAAAATTGAGACAGCAACTTCAGTATTGTCTACAGTATTACCATAGAAGCTACTCCTTCAAAAGGAACTCTGATCTTAGTGTTGTGATTTCTATTGCATTTCAAAATTAAGACCGGTGATATGTGAGGCTCTACTGCTCTAAGAAGACGCACGAAACGAACACGTTCAATTTTATTCCAACCAACAATGACACTGCAACTGCAAAGCTGGACAAAACTTCCTAGAATTAATTAGAAGCCAGATGGGACTATTGTTTTCCAAGCGGACTAAATCCAGTAATGAACTTATATAATACCAGTGCAATGATATATCACTCACATTGGTGTTGCTGAGCTCCAGGTTATAGAAATCCACGGCGTCTGCCTTGAACAGCGGCCCTGCGTGCCAGGTCCCGGCGTGCAGCTTGAGAAACTTGGGACCAGAGACCCGGAAGACGCAGACCTCGGACGGATCGGGAGGCAGATAGAAATGCCCAGCGCGCGACTGCACGAGACTCGTGCCACGGTCCTGGCCACTCTGCTCGTCCACGATGGAGGGCTTGGCCACGCCGAGGTACCAGTCCTGGCCGCCGATGGAGCCCAGGCACTGCGTCACGCTGGCGTGGTGAGTGATGGACGAGAACTTGAGCGGCCTGCTCTCCAATCTCATGATGTAGAACCTGGTAAAATGGAGAGGGGCAAATAAAAACTCAGAATCTTCGGTCTAGTTCAGGTAGCAGAGGATGATTGGTTGGTGCTAGGATGTGGAGAATCGAACCTAGGGATGCCGCGGCTGAGGTCGAGCTGGGCGTCGTGGGGGCCGAACTGGTCGCCGTCGGGGGAGGCGGCGATGACCTGACCGAACGGCGCGAAGGACTCCGGCGTGGCCTCCACCGGCCGGAGCGTCACCACCCTCGGCTCCTCCTCCCGCTTAGCTTCCATCGCCTGCGGCGCCGACGACGAGGTGGCTCTGGCTCCGGCGCGCACGGCTCTGCCGCGCTTGCTGTTGCTGCGAGGAGGGAGAGGAGGAGTGGCCGTGCTGCGGCGGCAGAAGTGGGCGAGGCGGCACGCGCGGCCCAGGAGGCCCAGCGCCTCCATCCCCCAAACCTTTTCCCGTGGCCGAAATCGAAGCGTGCGTGCGGTGTGGTGTGGCGTGGTGTGGTGCGCCGCAGTGTGCTGGTACTAGGCTACCGTGCGGCGTGGGTGCCCCGATGCATCTCTCGTAATCTGTCCACGCGTCCAGTCCGAATGAGCGGCGCTGTACACGAGTGCAACCGTGACGCGACACGCGAGTAGCAGCTTTGCAGAATCCGCAAAGCCGTTGTATTTTTTATGCCAGCGTCACTGTGTCAAGGTATCTGATCTTGTTTTGCCATCCAACATCGTCCTGCATATATTTATGAATGAATTCGCGCATCCAAACTCTTGCAAACCGGCGTCAAATCTGGGGAGGTTTTGCGGCTGTCCAACCTCCACCATGCACTTGTCTGATAATGAGACCGCTTCAACCGTGTCATGCAACGATCTGGCTTTCTATCTCCCTCTTCACGAAACAGTTTCGTACACCGATAGGTTGTCTAGTTTTCTGTAGGGCCTAATTCTGGACGGCGAAGCCCTGTTGGTTAGTTGTCATCGGATGTGTGCAACCCGGTAGAAAGGTCGTAGTTTTGATCTTATTTCAAGAGATACGCCGAGGTTTTGTCCGAGGGCCTCCCGAAGGGCTGTCCGAGGGACTGTTCAAGTTTCTGTCCAAGGGCCTTCCGAAGGGCTGTCCGAGGGACCGTCTGAGAAGTATCCGAGGGAGAACATCCTCGCGGTTGGGATCTCCACCGACTCTCCTTCCACCGCGCTTCGAGTCAATAATGATCAGACCAAACCTTGTATGCATCTTCTTGGTGGTCCTGGCGTGCTCGTAGTATATTTTTTTTTAATTTTTTGTTGCGTTATCCTACAGTGGCATCAAGAGTCGTGCTATGCGTAGATGCATGTTACGATCTAGAATACATGAGATGTATAGGTATTGCACAATATAATTTTGTAACAAATGAGATCTATTGCTGAAATTATTTGTGCAGGTAATCGATGAAATCTATTACCTGATGTTCTTGTTGCTTATCTTTAACATGCATATTTCTGATCTTGACAGCATGGTGGAGTGCTTTAGTTCTGGCAATCCACGATCATGATAGATCAACGAAGTGCTTTAGTTCTTTGGGTTACCATTGTTAAAGAAATATGAAATTTAGTAAACTAAAGGGCAATGCAAATATGATGTGCATGGAGTTCTTACGTATGATGTAGTTCAGTATGGGGCTCGAGATTTTTTATCTCATGTTTCATACGCCCCGCAAAGCTAATCCGGCGATTTGAATAATCATATTTGATGATGAACGTTGGTAGCCGTGGCTTGTTTCGAAACCTTAGAAGCCACGTAAAATAAAATCTACACAAACCGATTAGAGGTATTTAACTTGGTTTTGCAGGATGCATTTGATGTGGGATAGTATTCGTCACATTTAGTGAGATTATGTATGAAATAGCTATATAATGTAAATTAACTAACATGACCTATGTGTCATGATTCGGCATGATGGCTGAAGCCAGATGATTATCACCTTAATGACATGCGTGTCAACCTTGTTGTAATGCATTAATTTTATTAGCTATAATGATAGCAATATTATTTGATGCATCTTCAAGACGGTGACAAGTTTTATGCGAAGGTGGACACCAATGCAAATGCCCAAGACGAAGAAAATAAAGACTTCTAGAAAGGGCGATACCATATCATGCTATTATCAATTGCCTGAGATGTTTATCCCTCTTGATGCACCCTTTTGATTGCGTGGTAGTTGCTTTTATTATGGTGATCTCTAACTTAATATGTAGTTAGTGTTCTCCCAAGTATAGCACGTCTGAAATACGTATCTTTTTGGGGTGTGCCATGTCCACATGGGTATGAACGAATTGCGAAGTATGAGGCGGGTGATGGTCAGACCTCATAGCAAGATCACTTGGTTGTCTTGACGTTCACGCAGGATTGTCCTGAGCTCGGAACACATCCATCGAAAAATGAACAAGAGTCACATAGAGATGTGATCGGGAAGTTGGCCTACCGTTGAAATTCGTGTCGTCAGTGATGTTCACATCAATGACGCTGAATTAAAATATGAGTCTTGTATCACTCACAATTGCTACTTGTGAGCTGCGTTGGGATTTCCTCGAAGAGGAGAGGATGATGTAGTACAATAGAGATAAGTATTTCCCTCAGTTAAGAACCAAGGTTATCAATCCAGTAGAAGATCCTCGCAACACCTCGTTAGCAGTACCTACACACAAAATAACAAATACTTGCACCCAACGCTGCCAGGAGGTTGTCAATCCCTTGGCGGTAATTGCAAGGATCAAATCTCATAGTTATAGATAGATAACTAAAACTCAAAATAAAATAAATAAAGAAAAAATCAGGAAGATGTCTACTGGAGCTACCCACTTCGATCAATTAGCCAAGATTTTGACATGATACGAAATCACTGGTGCTCGATCTAGTGGTATTTTTGTGGGTTGGACTCGAAATCCAAATTGTGCTAGCTGACTGATGACCCACGAGTATAGGGGATCAATCGTAGTCCTTTCAATAAGTAAGAGTGTCGAACTCAACGAGGAGCGTATGAAATGACAAGTGGTTTTCAAAGAAGGTAATCATCTCTGCAAGCACTGAAATTGTCTGTAACGAATAGTTTGATAGAAAGGTAATTTGTAACGAGCAAGTAACGGTAACGGTAAATAAAGTGCAGCAAGGTAGCCTAATCCTTTTGTGGCAAAGGACAGGCCAAACGGTCTCTTATGATAAGCAAAGCGTTCTTGAGGGTACATGAGAATTTCATCTAGTCACTTTCATCATGTTGGTTTGATTCGTGTTCGCTACTTTTATAATTTGTGTGGGTGGACCGGTGCTTAGGTGTTGTTCTTACTTGAACAAACCTCCTAGTGATGGCGACGACGATGATTTCCCCCACCGGGAGGGAAGTTCCCCCGGTGAAGTCGCTTCATCGGAGGGCAAAAGTGCTCCTGCCCAAGTTCCACCTCGAGAAGGCGGCGCTCCGTCCCGAAAGTCCTCTATTTATTTTTTCTAGGTCAAAATGACTTATATACCAAAAGATGGCACCGAAGGTGGGCCGAGGAGGGCACAACCCACCAGGGAGCGCCTGGGCTGCCTAACGCGCCCAGGTGGGTTGTGCCCACCTGGTGGGCCCCCTCTAGTAGTTATTTGCTCCATTATTTTTCATATACTCCAAAACAATTCTTTCTAAATTTTCAGCTCATTTAGAGATGTGCAGAATAGGTGACTCTGACGTAGCTTTTTCAAGTCTAGAATACCAGCTGCCGACATTCTCCCTCTTTGCGTAAACCTTGCATATTATGAGAGAAAAGGCATTAGAATTACTCCATAAAGCATTATTATGCATAAAAACATTATAAATAACAGTAGGAAAACATGATGCAAAATGGACGTATAACTGACAAAGAAAAAAATCTGGTGGGAAGAAATCCCCAAAAGTAAAGCAAGCCTCGAAAGTGTTGAGCAAAGGTAGACTCGGGGGCCATAATTCTCACTAGATCCTTCTCTCTTGAAAATAGCATACGCTGGGTAAACAAATTACTGTTGGGCAATTGATAGAAAAAGAAATAATCATGACGATATCCAAGGCAATGATCATGTATATAGGCATCACGTCCTAGACAAGTAGACCGACTCTTGCCTGCATCTACTACTATTACTCCACACATCGACCGCTATCCAGCATGCACATAGAGTATTAAGTTCATAAAGAACGGGGTAACGCCTTAAGCAGGATGACATTAAATAGAGTATTAAGTTGGCTTGCAAAGTAGTCATTAGATTTTTACCTAGGTACCTGTAAT
The DNA here is from genome assembly GCA_021605145.1 of Aegilops bicornis. NCBI lineage: Eukaryota > Viridiplantae > Streptophyta > Magnoliopsida > Poales > Poaceae > Aegilops > Aegilops bicornis. The sequence goes on along the minus strand of CM038671.1, from coordinate 634,030,230 downwards.
TTGAGTTTGTGGCCTTGTATAAGGGAATGGAGGGAGTATTTATTTACGGTGTAGATTCACTCATTTTGCTCCATATGTACTCTGTCTCAGTGTAGTCTAGTCACTTGTTGAAATCTCTAGAAAGGCAAATACTCCTTTCCGGTTTACAGGGCTATACTAGCAAGTACTACAATAGTGGGCTCACATAGCAATTTTGTCTCATGCAAGAACCTGGCTATATGCATGCTCCAAGGTTCGCAACTGCCACGTTCGGGTTGCGCTTGGCTCTTCGCTTCTTCAAGAAGACGAACAATGATGTTACTACTACTTCTACAGTATCAAATCCACTGCTGCATGTCCGTCCACCGCGTGCGGGAGGGATAGCTTGTTATAAGCAAAAGCATGTCCTCGTCTGCGAGCCACCGCGTGCATGGGCGAGGGAGAAGGCGTGTAGTAGTAAAATCAAGCTTCTCCTCGTTGTACGAGTTGACGCGGCACATCATAGCACTGGCCCCACATGCTTGCCTCTAAACTTGGCTGAAAGACCCGCAGTGTACAAAATATTTGCTGCAACCTCTAACATTTACCCCACCACAATATATTCCTGTCTTGACCAGATGAGCGTGCAAACTACAATCACCAGGATGACAGGTAGGGCCAGAAGATTATTTTAATCAAAAAATGCTTCGAGAAGGCCTCATAGCATGGAGCCGACCCCAACGATTTTAATCTTAGAGGCACGGTACACGCTACCCTAGACTACTCTACACATGAAACTGCCATACGAGCGTCCGGACTGCGCTTGGCTCTTCGCCTCTTCGGGAAGTCGAACAATGATGGAGTACTACTGCAGTGGAGGAGTACTACAGTATGCTTCTGGCCATCTGACACCGGATGAACTACTGCATGTCCACCACGTGCGGGAGGGAGAGCGTGTAGCGAAAGCTTCTCCTAGTCCTGCCAGCCACCACGCTCATGGGCGAGGGAGGGACGCAGCTTTATTGACTTCGCTTCCCGCGCTGCGTGTATGACAGGTGGGCCCAACAGGTGGGTGGCCCACCTGTCATACAGCCAAAGGCAGGTGCAGTTAAGGCACCGGAGCTCAGTCCGTGAGGGAGAGGGCATTGTAGTAATCAAACTTCTCGTTGTTGTACGAGTTAACGCGACACATCAAAGCACTGCACTCGATATATTTCAATAATTTGCGTTTACTGATGCATTAATTACAACGCATGCATGCATGCCATGACTCTCCTTTTGATACTTACATGTGTTGATTTAATGCACCTTGAAGTAGTATGAATATGTTATGGTAAAGCTTTGTAATGCCCCGGCCCTAAAGCAAGAGATGGTTGTGCACGAGGAGGGCGAGATCATGCAGACGAAACCGGACCCGAAGATGGAGCTCTCTATGGTCTCGATGGACCTCACCTTGCTCCACTGCCCCTTGTGCCTCCGCCCCTTGAAGCCTCCGGTGTATCAGGTTCGAATATACCTCGTCCGTTCAGCTGATCGAGCAAGGTGCAGGTTTCTTGATTGATGTGTTGTTCGAGTGATTTGTGCAGTGCAAGGGAGGGCACTGCCCACGCGGATCGCCGCATCGAGCGCCCGGAACCAAAGGGCGCGCGAAGTGCGAGCACGGCGGTGGCTTCGACGTGCGGAACACGGCGGTGGGTGCCGTCCTCTCCTCGGTGAGGGTGGAGTGCCCGCATGAAGGTTGTGGGCTCTACGTCACTTACCACAAGCTTGCCGATCACTAGAGCGTGTGTCCGCTCGTGCCCTACAAATGCCCCATGCCCGTCTGTGGCTACGAAGGCCCGCCGCGAGTGCTCTCCCACCACATCAGCACCGTGCATCCCATGCTCGTGCACATGATCCAGTACGGCAAGGTGCTCCAGCTGCAAGTGCCACTGTCGGAGCCACGGCTCTTGCTGTTCGCCGAGGAGGTTGGGCGCGTGTTTTTCTTGGTCGGCGGCGTGCTCAACATCGGCATGCCTATCGTCGTGTCGGTCGTCTGCATCAGAGCGGGGGCGTCCCCACTGCCGCACTACATGGCTAAGCTGTGGGCGAACGGCCCGCCGGGGGAGCCCAAAGGCAGGACCGGCGCCGTCAAGGTGGAAATGGAGGCGACAAGCAGCAAGGATCCCGGCGACATCGCCGTGCAGGAGCTGACCTTCTTCACAGTTCCGCCCAAGCTGCTGGCCGGGGCTAAGCTGGTGTCCCTCCACATTCAGATTGACAAGCTCACGTCCTAAATGATTCTATAGTGCCTTCTGTTTATCTTAGTAATATGCTAATATATGGGTTAGTTCAGTCTAATTTAGCTTAAGAGATGGTGGGTTTTGGTGGCGATGCAGCAATTACTTCGACATCAGATCAACAGTTAAAGTAATTTCCAATAGTCGAACGGATATTTTCTGTCTGTTGGATATAAAGATCCTTTGGGTAAGAAGTATAACAACTTATATGCTTGTTTGTTCAGGAAGTGTTGCATACTTGTGCGAGTTGACGCGACACATCAAAGTACTACTACTAGTAGTAGTACTCCCTTTGATCCTAATTTCTCTGCGCATAAGTTGAGGCGCAGATACCAAGGAGGGCCTGGTTGTGTCTATACTTGGACAACTCACCTGACTGTGCACCAGTCAGATGAAGCTTGTGTCATGTTGGTGCCATGTGCGGCCTGCACATTAACCAAAACCTCGCGCCTCCAGCTTAGCCTCCATGTTTTAAACTTCTCAATCTCAAGGCCAAGGAGCAACGTGAAACATATGATAGAGCCAATCGGATGGTTAAGAACACTACAATTCGCAGCTACAGATGCGTGTGTGAGAGAGGACGAGTGCGTGCGTGCACCTCTTCTCTTCCTGTATAACGTACTAAACTCAGAGTACAAGTGTATGTGGGTGGCATCGACCTAGGGAGCTAGAGATGGTGTGTGCGAGAAGTCGCGAGAGATAGGTGTAATGCCTCTGGAAAAAAGACTAGTCTATAGCTCGCCACGAGGCTATTCCTGTCGAATGCCCCAATAACCGTAAGATAGGTATCCGACGGTGCCAGTTATTGCACGCACACAACAATAGAAAAGGAACTACCATGGCATATGCTACACCATGGCCGAGAACACGTGCCCACGTTACACCATCCGGGAATAGTGCCACACTTCGAAACTAGAACCATCAATAAATTTTAAGCTTGCGTCTCGTCACCTTTAATTACTACTACCACGCTATATTTAATTGCAAACCTGTTCACACCAATCACAACCTAAATGGTTTCCCACTTAGGAGTGTATTAGTACTCGGTTATAAATACTACTATGCCAAGATGACTGCACATTCCTCCTCAACTCCTCATCCACAAAAACAAACAAGTCATTCAACATCCTTCCCTTGCGTCTGCCATGGCCAGGGTGAGCTCTGGGTCGAGAGATTACCACCAGGGAGAGGCGAGCATGGAAGCGGAAGCACGAGAGATGTCTCGCCTCGCCGTGAAAGCAGTCGACATGTCCCGTCGCGCGGAAGTAGCAGCACATAGGTCCTCCGCACCGTCGAAGCAGCACGGAGGTCCCGCCGCACCGTCGATGTAGCAGACTGGTCCGGCTGCGCCGCGGAAGCAGCAGAGATGTCCCGCCGCGCCGCGAATGCTGCAGAGATGTCCCGCAGCGCCATGGTGGCCTGGGAAAATGTCTCGCGGGCAGGCGACGACTCTTACAGGCGCATGCATGCGATCGTCCATAGCCAGATGGATCAGATCTTTGGCTGGGCGAGGTTGCAGGATGACATGAAGGCCTCGTTTGAATAGGCTACCATCGTCATCCGGCAACTAAGGGAGGGCAATGAGAGGCTCCGGGCCGAGCGCGACCTGCTGAGGGCGAAGATTGTCCGAAGTGCAGAGCAGCAGGAGGAGACTAGTGCCTTGTTGAAGAGGACCGACGTCATCGTCAAGAAACTTATGAACGAGAATGACATGCTCCGCATCGAGCGCCAAAGGCTGGTGGAGGAATCCGTGGATGCTCTCAAGCAGCATCTCGAGGACACGACAGAGCTCATCGCCGCTCGGCGCGGAGACTAGTTCCCGCGGCCTGCAGCAACGCATCAAGAAAGTAGAGATCAACAAGCTAGATCGTTGTCTTCCTTCTTCTTTTGCCCTTGTGTATTTCGGGCGTAGCCGCATGTGGCTTTTTTAATTATCTTCCTAATTATGTAAGACAATTATTATCCACTGTCGTCGTCCTTATATATTCATCAGTCTTGCTATAAGTCGCAGTAGATGCTATATAGGTCCGTCGGATCTTACATCAAGATCCGTGCAAAATTTTCTTTTCAGATTTTATTTTCTCTCTCTTAAATATCAGTCGAATGAGACATAGCCACGCCATTAAACAGAGGCTCGGGCGCCATTAATGGAGACCTTGGGAGAGAGGTGGACGGCAGATGGAGGTCAAAGGGCTCTCCTCCCGATATGCACGCGCAGGGGTCTAATCGCACGCCTCCCGTACTCAAATAGCTACCCTGCACGACGCCTCCTAGCTAATAAAAGAAGGGGACGCGTGGCAACACGTACATGGTAAATAGAACGCCCACGGTTTCAATAATACTTGTGTTTCCGATTGTAACGTGACAACACTTGTTCCAAAATGACTGTTGATTGTTAATGTGTGCGCCTTCGCAAATCGGACAGCAAAATTACCACAACATGTTGGTGCCATGTCATGACACCAAGCCAAGTTTCATGATTTTCATGTGTGCTTTGGATTTATAGAAATTAAAAAACCAAGTTTCTCAATGTTTCCAGCCGAGCCACGACGCCCAAATGTTTGAATTTCATTCCCATTTATTGCATGTGACCTAGAAATTTACCCGAGGACACACATGTGATTTTTCAACCAACTTTGGTGCACTGGAGCATGTGCTTGTATTTCAAATTTGAATTATGCACACAGAGGTGACACGTTCCCTCTCAGAACCACGAGCCTTCTTGAGAGAAGCTCCGGTTTGCAAGAAGCTTATACCAAAACTTGTTCCAAATCGGCCCAATTTTTTACCACAGCATGTTAGTTCCGTGACATGACACCATGCCAAGTTTCATGATTTCCAGGCGAGTTTTGGATTTACATGAATTTAAAAACCAAGTTTCTCGATGTTCTCAGCTGAGTCATGACGCCTAGATATTTGATTTTCATTCCTATTTCTTGCATGGGACCTAGAAATTCACCCAAGGACACACATGTGATTTTTCAACCAACTTTGGTGCACCGGAGCATGTGCTTGCAGTTCAAATTTGGACTATGGACATTAAATGTCCAGAAACTCAATTAATGTATAAAAAGGCCAAACGAACCCAGAATAAGGGCACTCATATAGTTCTATGTTGCCTCTGTAAAGAAAATCAGGGGGGAGGCAGCGTATATCGTTTTGCACACAAAGGTGACACGTTCCCTCTTGAAACCACGAGGCTTGTTGAGAGAATCTCCGGTTTTGCAAGAAGCTTATACCAAAACTTGTCCCAATTCAGCCAAAAAATATACATATGAAAATAGGTTTTAGATTATCCCGAACATCTCGCTACCTAGACCAATGTACTCTGATTTGAATTCAACATAAAATGGATACAAATATTTGAATTGGAGATCGTATGGTACATGTAGTTCATAGTGAAATATGATTACTGCTATATGCATGTTTTTTGTTATCAAGATAATATTTCAATGATTTTATAACTTGACAACAATCGTATTCAAATAAGGAAAATTGATTCAAATTTAGTCCATATGGTAGAGGACAATATATATGTTCATAGGGTGGAGTAAAATGTTCATATATGATGGAAGATCAAAATGTAGGACTACATCCATTGTAAACCGCAAGGTCACCTAACGATATATTTGAATTCAACATAACATGGATTCAAAAATTGAAATTCGAGATCCTGGCATTTGTAATCATATAAAAAGGGACATGACTCTTTCTTTTGGTGGGAATTGATTTGTTTTTTCTTGTTGTTGAGGGAAGTGCGAATCGATTTGGTATTGTATAGGGTAATCTTGTTCTCCCGATTTTTTTACATTTTTCTTGCAGGTTTTTCAATGGCATTTATAACAATATAGTAAAAGGGGACATGACTCTCTTGTGTCTTGTATGAATTGTTTTTTTCGTACATGTTAAGTTTGTTCTGCCAAACATGGAATCTGCGCCTTGTTATCCTGAAATTTTCAAGCTCGAGTATCTTTTGTCTCAGATGCTTTGAAACTCCCGCCTCTTCAACCCACGACGCGCCTTGTTATCCCAAAATTTCGACACGCGCGAAAACTCCCTCCTCATCCGAGATCGGCCCAGAGCCTGCATATCGAAATCCCCTTCTACCCCTCGGTAAAACGCCTTGACTCAACGTCATGTGTCAAAACCGGTGGGGGTACGCTGGTAACTTACCCTACATTTCGGACAAGCGCGTACCTAAGCCATGGCTCCCCTACCTTCCCCTTCGTCCCCCCATTCATACACCGAGGCCGACAAAACCCGCGAAACCCCATGCTCCTCCGTCGGCCTCCCGACCGCCGCCCAGCCAGAGACTCTTCCCCGATGATGTCGTCCACCGCAATAGCTTGCCGTCCCTCATCCACCGCATCAGATGAGGATCCGTCGTCGATCTCGTTGTCCCGCCGGATCAGCCGCCCCGTCCTCCACCTCCAAGGAGCTGCCCCGACGTTCGCCTCGTCTATCGCACCACCCCCATCCCCACAGCGCCGTATTGACCTACCCCACCGAAATCGCAGCACCCTCACCAATTCCTCCGATGAAGGCGAGGCCAACTCGATGCCACCAAGGAGGTTCTACACTCGCCGCTGCATTTTATCTTTTATTCGATCTCACGGGGTTGCCGATGCTCGATACCGAGCAGCCATGGCGGGTCTCCATCGATGGCACCGTCGCCGGCCACTTCATCCACGGTGTCTCTCCCCCATGTCATTGCTTCCTCGGTGGTGACTTCCACACCGGCACTAGCTGCAGCTGCTCCGGCTCTCGCTCGCGCTGCGGCTCTGTTCTTGCTGTCGGCCGTGCTGTTGCACTGCTCTTGCTTTCGTTCGTGTTGCTGCTCTACTCTGCTATTGTTGTCGGTCGCGCTGCTGCTCCGCTCTTGCTCTTATTTGTGCTGCTGCTTTGCTCTTGCTCTCGCTCACGCTGCTACTGCTGCTGCACGACCTCTGGCAGCTACAGGAGTTACTGCTTTAGATCACTTCTTGTCGGCGGTGCTACTGCACGACTTACTCTCTGCTCGAGCGTCTGCTGATTTAGATCACTGCTTCTCTGCTACTAGTGCTCGAACGCCCTAAACATCTATTGCAATGCTCTGCTACTAGTTCAATCAGTTTCGACAGTAAAATTCAGTTTTGACTGTAAAGTTTAGTTTCTTCAGTTAAGTTCAGAGTGAACAGTATTTACAGCATCTACCGGAGCGGCTGTGGTGCGGCTGATGCATTTTACATCTAGCACTTTTTGGTGATGTATTTTACATCATCTATTGCAAATGATATTAGAGTCCCACTTCAGATTAACATTGTCTGTCTTGTCCTGCTTCAGCCTCGCCGTCGTACACCTCATCGGAGCTGCTCCAACGACGGAACCATCCATCACAGCGGAGCAGTACCCTCGCCACCGTTTCCAGAGGCCTCAGATCTTGAAAGTGCAACTATCCCTAGGTGGTTTTGGTAATTCCTAACAACATATAGCTCATTGAGCTAATACTATTTCGAGACTAATATTTCAGGAAAGCTCAATGATTGGCATGGCATGGATGAGAAAAGTGGACCCCTCAAAATGCTAAGGACAAAAGGATTGGCTCAAGCTCAAAGCTCAAGACTCTACATTTTCTATTTTAGTGATCCAAGATCACATTGAGTCTATAGGAAAAGCCAATACTATTAAGGAGGGATGAGGTGTTGCTTAATGAGGCTCTTGCTCAAAATGCTTAGTGATATGCTCCAAAGCCCTCAACTACTTTCTCACATCCACATATGACCTAAACCAAAAGTCAAACTCGGCCCCACCGATTATTTCTATCCGGCGCCACCGAGTTCAGATGTCATAGCCACTATCACAAACCCTAGGCAAATCGGTCTCACCGATAGGGATCTCGGTCTCATCGAGATGGGATTGTAATCTCTCTGTTTCCCTTCGTAACATTTTGGTCCCACTGAGATGAGCGATCGGTCCCACTGAGATTGCAATGTAAACTCTCTGTTTCCCTTTCGTAACATTTCGGTCTCACCGAAATGAGCGAATCGGTCCCACCGAGTTTACCTGACCAACTCTCTGGTTAGCTTATTACCAAAATCGGTCTCACCGAGTTTGTGTAATCGGTCTCACCGGGATTACGTTATGCCCTAACCCTAACCATATCGTTCCTATCGAGTTGCATGTCGGTCCCATTGAAAATCCTAACGGTCACTAGATTTGCTGAATTGGTCCGACCGAGTTTACCAATTCGGTCCAACCGAGTTTGGCAAGTTGTGTGTAACGGTTAGATTTTGTGTGGAGGCTATAAATACCCCTCCACCTCCTCTTCATTCGTGGAGAGAGCCATCAGAATGAACCTACACTTCCAACTTACATTTTCTGAGAGAGAACCACCTACACTTGTGTTGAGACCAAGATATTCCATTCCTACCATATGAATCTTGATCTCTAGCCTTCCCCAAGTTGCTTTCCACTCAAATCTTCTTCCCACCAAATCCAAATCCTGTGAGAGAGAGTGAGTCTTGGGGAGACTATCATTTGAATCACAAGAGCAAGGAGTTCATCATCAACACACCATTTGTTACTTCTTGGAGAGTGGTGTCTCCTAGATTGGCTAGGTGTCACTTGGGAGCCTCCGACAAGATTGTGGAGTTGAACCAAGGAGTTTGTAAGGGCAAGGAGATCGCCTACTTCGTGAAGATCTACCGCTAGTGAGGCAAGTCCTTCGTGGGCGACGGCCATGGTGGGATAGACAAGGTTGCTTCTTCGTGGACCCTTCGTGGGTGGATCCCTCCGTGGACTCACGCAACCATTACCCTTCGTGGGTTGAAGTCTCCATCAACGTGGATGTATGATAGCACCACCTATCGGAACCACGACAAAAACATCCGTGTCTCCAATTGCGTTTGAATCCCCCAGACCCTTCCCTTTACATTCTTGCAAGTTTCATGCTTTAGTTTCCGCTGCTCATATACTCTTTGCATGCTTGCTTGAATTGTGTTAATATTGCTTGACTTGTCCAAAGTTGCTAAAATCTGCCAAGAATTAAAATTGGGAAAAGGCTAGATTTTTATTTGATCAAGTAGTCTAATCAGCCCCCTCTAGACATACTTTCAATCCTACAGATCTTCTTCCCCGCCTCCGACAGTCAAACAGCATCACCGTCCTCCACGTCCAACCCAATGATGTTGAGGTCGACAAGGCTATGCGAAAGATGTTGTACAATCGTCGCATCACTTTGTTACTCTGCATTCATGTCGATCCCTCAGGGATCCTTTGCTATGGTACTACTATTCGTGCATTTGGTTAGAAGGAGTGGAGCAATGCAAAACTGGAGGATTTTTTTCCTTTGGTGTCTCTTTCAAAGAAAAAAGTAGGAATTTTAATTTCCACTTGGACATCCTTTTGAAATCAATATGCATGAAGAACAGGAGTAATTGCATTACTGGCATAATAAGATTCTTATTTTTTTTCATTTTCATGCGGTTTCACTTTAATTTGACCATGTTTCTCCATTTTTGTGTTCTTCCAATTCATGTGAACCAAACACCCAGGTTGACAGAAATTCTTTGTTTCCAAATGCTCTGTTTTGCACGTGCATTCCTATTCTATTTCTGTGATTTTCCTGTCCCTGCGTTTATAGAATCCTCCAATTCTAAGGATCCCTTACAGATTTACTTCATTTTCAGATAGGCGTCAAAGAAAACTCTGTGTGTTATGTCCTGCTCCTACCATGCCATCATCCACCCCACTTGAGGTGTGCCATCGAAAGAAGTGTTCACTGCAGCAGGGATTCCCCCTGCAGACTTTCTTTCACTGCCTCATATCATCTTCCATGTTGCTGGCAGCCACGCCAACTACATTACCATCATCAACTGAGCAGATGAACCTGAGGACTACACAATTCCAGAAGAGAGGTCACAGTCTTTCGTGTTTGCTTACAATATAGTGGTTATACATTGGTTATTATTACCTGCTACTTTATCATTCAAACTTGAGTTTTAAAATGCTCGTGGGTCTCATATCGAGGCAGCAACGAATAGTATTTGTCTACTATCTGGTTCATCTGGGGTCTTCTATGTGGTTCATGTTGGGTGGGCAACAAACAGTAGATGATCCATTGTCTATCTTTTTAAACTGAAGCTATAATCTACATGCTATCATTAGTTTGGGATCTATCCACTCGTTTGCTACCATCAGTCTTGATTGCATGCACCCCTTAGGCCTTACAAAATCTAACTATTTGTTTATTATGCATGTCAGTATTGTACACAACTGTACTGAACATGTAGAGAAAAGGAGAAGACTGTTGCGTGGGAATATAATGTCATGCAGACGCCGCTCCATGGTGGGAGAAGTGGCGCCCCCTCCCGCCATTCCAGATTGTATTCCAGAGGAGGATAACTATTTAGATGGGGATTCAGAGGGAGCCGACCACTCCTATTTACCACCTGAGGTGTTTGCTCTAACCTCGCATGCTGATGTTGGTCATATCATGCATATGGCGCCTCACATTGCTTACATTATACATCTTATATGTCATTAGCTTAGTTTAGATTTGCTTTGTGTGAATGCCACTTGTTTGGTTTCTATATCATAGTCCCACCGTTCCTAAATATTTATCTTTTTATAGATTTCAATAAGTGACTACATATGGAGCAAAATGAGTGAATCTACACTCTAAAATATGTCTACATACATCCGTATGTGGTAGTCCATTTGAAATCTCTAAAAAGACAAATATTTAGGAACGGAGGGAGTATATGGGAATTATGCAATGCCATCTTCTTTAGCCAGGCATCATATTCGTGAATCATGCAATCCATCCTGTTTAGCGAGTCATCGTATATGTGAATTGTATCGTGCCATTTTTTTCATAATGTATTCCATTTGTCAACAATGTTTATACATTCATCTACTCTTCCTGTGCATCAGCCATTTGAGTCAGTCATGGGAAAATCTAGAGTGAAAACAAGGTCTTCTGAGCAGTCAGTGCTGTCGATGCAGATTTCTTGCTGGTTACAAATAGCTCCTCGGAGGAGGATTCAGAGACAGATGACCAGTCGTATCCCCCCCCCCGAGGTGCATGCTCTAACTTGGCAAGGTTATATTGCTCATATCATGCATATGGTGTCTTGCATTGCCATGCCATCTGCTTAGATTAGACATGCTTTGTGTGAATGCCTCCTGTTTGCTTTCTATATCAGATATGTGAATTATGCAATGCCATGTTTTTCAGCCTGTTATCATATATGTGAATTATGCACCGCCATGTAGCCAGGCATCATATATGTGAATTATCTCATGCCATCTTTTTTTCATTACGTATTCCATTTGTCGATAATCTGTGTATATTGAACTACTCTTCATGTGTATCAGCCATTTGAGCCGGTTATGGAAAAATCAGGAGTGAAGAAAAGGTCTTCAAAGCATGCAATGGTACCTGTTGAAGCATATATCTCGATGGTTACAAGGAGCTCCTCAGAGGAGGATTCAGAGACAGATGACCAGTCCTATATCCCACCTGAGGTGTATGCTCTAAGTTGCAATGTTTATATTTCTCATATCATGCATATGGTGTCTTGCATTGCTTAGTTTAGACATCATATGCACAATATTGAATTCCATCTGCTTAGTTTAGAGATCATACATGCGAGTGCAAGCTGCTTAGTATATGAATCAATTATGTCAATTATATCATGCCATCCTGTATACTTAGACAACATGTATGTGAATTATTTCATCCCAACCTATTTTAGAAAGACATCATATAGTTTTGTCATGTCATCCTGTTTAGATACTCATCATATGTTGAATTATGCCATTATATCCTGTTAAGTTATCCATCATATATCTGAACTGTGTCATGCTATCCTGTTTAGTTAGGCATCATATATGTGAAATTGTGTCATGTTGTCCTGTTTGGTTAGACAACATATATGTGAATTACCACATTTGTCTATCATACAATGTCTGTACGTTCAATTTCTTTTCTTATTTATCAGCCATTTGAATTGGAGGGCGTGATGGCAGTATCTAAGGGAGCAAAAACCCATTCTTCACAAAAGACAGTGCTACCCGTGATGCAGATTGAACCATGGTTGTACTGGCCCACAAACTAGCCCCACCACACATAATCGAGACTCTTCCAGATTGCACACTTACACCGTTGGGCAGAGAACCAGCTACAACCCATCTAACCCCAACCCCAGCAGATAGTAACCCACTTCTAGTTGACAAAGCACCATGTCCACCACAAAGTACCCACACACGAGCACTTTGTAAAGCAACAACACTGCCCAAAGCACGAAGACCACCACAGCAAACCCAAACTCCACGTTTAAAGTAGAAGAGCAACTGTTCTCAGGTCAGGTCCATACTCCTTTGTTGTTGCATCACTGTATTTACTCATACCAACTACTTTCGAATTTGAAGGATCCAATTGAAACTCCAATGGCGCAACAGGTATGTTTTAAACCTATTTATTTAACTGGATTGCTGTTCTAACTTCTTGCTCTATGTTGATTTCAGTTTTAGTTGTATAAACAGTTATGTTCTCATGTGATGCACATTACAAGTGTTGCCAATGCTGTGTAGTTTCTCACACTTATATTACATCTATGTCTTTGTGTCTTAAAAATATATGAGTTGAACTATGTGTCTCTACCTTGATTTGGCAACATAAACTAGAATGATATGGACAATACAATGACCATAGTACATAGATATATGTTTGTTTCATGTTGTTATCCTGTCCACCTTACTAGTAAACCGGTTTACCAAAATGAATTTTGTATACTACATGCTAAACCTGTGATGTGTCTGCTTGTTTCTCTTGTAGTATGCGAACAGAATATTGAAGAAGAGCACCCCACTATGCAATGGTAGAGAAAGTAATGCAGATAAGGTTCAAGATAGTGAGACATCCTTGTTGGTCTCCAAGAAAGGTGATACAAACGATCTTGTAGACAGTGAGAAAACCCCCACGATCCTGCGTTGATGTAGTGTTCGAAGTTCTTGGCTAGTACCGGCACAAGCTCTTCGAACTCGTTGCGAATCACTTCGCTTCTTCTGCCTCAGCTACAAGCTGAAAGGCATCGGTCGATTGTCTTTGTGCAAGAAGTCAAGGACCGAGGAAGTCCCCGCAATTCAGATGCATACTTTCTTGTGCAATGACAAGTCTTTGGAGGATTTAAGTGCCAAACAAGAGAAAGTTAATAAGCTTGCTAAGCATCTTGTTAGCATTATGGGTACCCAGGATATTTTTTCTTGAACACTTCTGAAGTGGTTTCAGTTCTGGACTTGTTTTGCTACGACGTTTATTTGCACTGGTCGCCAACTTTGACAACTAGTGTATATGATGCTGCTTTGTTCCCTATATTTGCACTGGTGGCGAACTTTGATGCCCAGTGGATGTAATATGTGTAATAGCCGTGATAGCCTAGCGTAAGTTGCTTGCTTATTTATTTCCTTGTTGTCTTGTTTATTTGTTTGCTTGTAGTCAATGCAGTTCTTTTTTCGCGGTTTGCTAGTGGCCGCAATAACCTATTTTTTTTAAAATAGGCCACAATAACCATGGGCTACATATTTACTGTAGTTACCATGGGCCTCCTACGGGCCGTAGAAAAAATGGGCCTTCTAAGGGCCGTAGAAACAATGGGCCTTCTACGGGCTGTATGATGGATCGGCCAAACATGGGCCAACAACGGACCGCATTATGGGCCTTAAACGGGCTAGAGTTGGAATCTTCCGTTCATGGGCCGACCATAACGGGCCGTCATTAATCGGCCGTATTTTATGACGCTATGAAAACGGCCTAACGGATAACGGGCCACAAATGGGCCGACTGTAACCACGGGCTGAATTTGGCCCACAATCAGAAAAGGCCAGTAACGGGCCGTAAGTAACCGAATGCTGGAAATGAGCCCAAGAATAAATGGGCCCTAAGAAGGCCGAAAGATAACATGGGCTTGAAAGGGCCCATTGGAATAATGGGTCATTAATGGGTATAAAACGATGTACTGTTCATTACGGGCTAGTTTCACCACGGGCCGTTAATGGGCCAAGAGTTACAAAGTGCCTCATATGGGCCGAAAGATGTCATGGGCCAGACATGGGTCGGAAGTTACAACGGGCTGGAATCATATTGGACGGCCCAGATGACGCTACTAGGCCTAATTCTGGTAGGCCATAACAGGCCCTGGGTTAGCGGGCTATAAATGGGCTATGTGCGAACATGTCGTTAACAGACTTTCCGTGGGCCGACCCGCTATCTTTTAACCAAGTCAAACAGGCCGGCCTTTTCACGGGAATGGGCCTCTGTTGGGCAGTGCCATGTGTCGACGTATCATTGGCGCATTCTGTCCAATGAGTGGACGACATTTGTCCCAACGGTGAGCCGACACGTGTTTCCTCTAGCCAATGATAATTTTACACGTGGAAAATCCCCATTGGTCCGGGCTGTTAACGAGTTATCGGATCCAAACCGGAACCCGATAGCTTAACGGCGACCCATTACGGTGGATGCCACGTGTCGGTCACCCTTGACGAAAGCACTTCTATGACGCGTGATTTATCGTCATGGAAGTGGACACTTCCGTGATGATAATTTTGGTAATGTCATGGAACACTTCTGCGACAACACAGGTATGACTATCTTGATTCTGTCATAAAATCGTCATGGATGTACATGCATGACAGAAAACGTGACCTACTGTGACAAATACGTATCATCACGGAAGTGTATTTTTTTGTAGTGTTTGATGCATTACTTTGCTTGTTCTGATGAAACTATGGATTGTATCAGGGGTATAAGCCATGGAGAAGTTAGAATTCAGTAGCTATAATGCCAAAAACAAAATATGAATGAGTTTGCAGTAGTACTTCAAGTAGTGATTTGCTTTATTGTACTAACGGATCTCACGAGGTTTTGTTGAGTTTTGTGTGATTGAAGTTTTCAAGTTTTGGGTGAGATCACGATGGATGAAGGAGATAGGAGTGGCAAGATCCTAAGCTTGGGGATGCTCGAGGCACCCCAAGGTAATATTCAAGGGCTCCCAAGCAACTAAGCTTGGGGATGCCCTGGAAGGCATCCCCTCTTTCTTCTACCAACTATCGGTAATTTTACTTGGAGCTATATTTTTATTCCTCACATATCATGAGTTTTGCTTGGAGCATTGTGTATTATATGAGTCTTTGCTTTGTTTGACTTTTAGTTTGCCACAATCATCCTTGCTAGACACACTTGTTTGAGAGAGCCACACGCATATCATGATTTTCTAAAATACTTTATGTGCTTCACTTAAATCTTTTGAGCTAGGCAGTTGTTTTAGTGCTTCACTTATATCTTTTTGAGAGTTGATAATAGCAATGGTAATTTGCACAAGATATGAATTTGATCCCAAAGTGATGGATATGCAAGGGGGATATAATAAAAAATTTCATTTGGATCATTGGATATGATAAACTTGATTCCTTGCAATAGTTTTGGGATATGGAGATAGTAATATGTGAGTCATGTTGGTGAGTAATTGTGCTTTAGTAAGAATATGGTGTTAAGTTTTGTGATTCCCTATGCATGCACATAAATCCAATAGTTATGCAACAAAATTACATCCTACTTATGGTGCATTATTTAGTGTTAGTTATGCTCAATGCATGTTTAGGAAAATTTTCACTTTTTGGTTGGTCGCTTCTCAATCTATCTTCCAGCCTTCATTTGTACCAAGCAGGAATGCTGCTTGTGCATCCAACTCCTTAAACCCAAATTTGTTCCAAATGAGTCCACCACACCTACCTATATGCGGTATCTCCATGCCGTTACAAGTAAATTTGTATGTGCCAACTCCAATTTTTTAAAATGAATATCCGTTTTGTGTGCCCGTACTACTCATGAAGCGGCAGGGGGTGGCCAATATTTTCCATGCTAGGTATTTTATTATCATGATGAGTGTTTATTCACTTGTCATTTCACGAGAGTGTGGCGGGTCATAGGGATGCCCAGTCCCAAAATGAAAATAATAATGCGATAATAAATTCCATGGAACGTGTTGATAATAAATTTCACTTCGAAGGCACCCATGGATACGGCTAGCCATGGATTGTGAAAGAATGGTGGAAAGGAAATAAAATATTTTTCTTGTTTGGAACCGCCTATGAATTGTCTACCATGGAAGATATTGGGAATTCTCGGTCGTTGTCGTTGACAGGAAAAGCATGCCTCTCAAAATAATTTTTATCTCTATTTAAGTCTTGAGCTGTGGCACCTCTGCAAATTTCTGCATCCCTCTGCGAAGGGCCTATCTATTTACTTTTATATGATTTGTATTTTTAATTTGAGTCTCCATCTTCTCTTATAAAGCACCAACTAGAGAGCACTATTGTCATACTTTTGCATTGGATATAGCTAATGTTGAGTGTGTTTCATGAATGGATCAATGATTGGGCATAATGGGCTAGGGATAACTTTATTTAGCATTGATATTTTAAAAGAAATGATTGGTCGACCTGATCAGGGCCATCTCTCTTCCCTCTCCCAGAAGATCAACATCATCTTGATGGGCTTGTTCTGCTTCCGCTTCTGAGAGAAGTTCTACTCGGGGGGCATTGTGAAGTAAATCACTCGGCAGCATAGCTTCAGCCCCATAGACCATGAAGAAGGGAGTCCGACCAGTTGACCGGTTCGGTGTTGTTCTCAAACCCCAAAGTACTGATGGTAACTCGTCTACCCAGGCGCCTGCCGCATGCTTGAGGTCACGCATCAACCTGGGTTTCAAGCTTTGGAGGATCAAACCATTTTCTCTTTCTACTTGTCCATTCGACTGCAGGTGAGCGACTGAAGCATAGTTGACCCGAGTGCCTTGGGAAGCACAGAAAGCCCTGAACTCATCTAAATCAAAGTTTGAACTGTTGTCCATGATGATGCTGTGCGGGACCCTATATCTTAATGTTAATTCCCTAATGAAGCTGACGGCGGTACTCGCATCGAGGTTTTTGATGGGTTTGGCTTCAATCCATTTAGTGAACTTGTCGACTGCAACAAGCAGATGGGTGAAGCTGCTCCTGCCGGTCCTCAGAGGTCCTACCATATCCAATCCCCAAACAGCAAAGGGCTAGACGAGTGGAATGTTCTTCAAAGGCTGTGAGCTTGTGAGACATGTTGGCGTAGAACTGACAGCCTTCACACTTGTCGGCTATATCTTTTGCCATTTCATTTGCTCGCGGGCAATAGAATCCCGCTCGGTATGCTTTGGCAACAATGGTCTGAGAGGACGCATGGTGACCACAGGTCCACGAGTGGATGTCGTTGAGAATCATTCGACCTTCTTCTGGCGTGATGCACCACTGAGCAACTCCAATAACACTCTCTCTGTAAAGCTGTCCACCTATCACGGTGAAGGCTTTGGATCGACGAACAATCTGACGGGCCTCATCTTCATCTTCTGGAAGCTCTTCCCTAAGCAGATATGCAATATATGGCACCGTCCAGTCGGGGATGATGACCAACACCTCCATGATCAGGTCGACCATGGCTGGGATCTCGACTTTAGTCGGATCGGTAGAACTTTTTGGTTGCGGGGGCTCTTCTGTGGAAGGATATTGTTGAACCGATGGTGTGTGGAGATGTTCCAAGAACACATTTCTGGGAATGGGCTCTCGCTTGGAACCTATCTTTGCCAAGTCATCAACTGCTTGATTCTTCAGTCGGCGTATGTGGTGGAGCTCTAACCCTTCAAACTTCTCTTCCAACTTTCTCACTACATTGCAATAGCCAGTCATAGCTGGGCTCCTGATGTCCCATTCCTTCATCACTTGATTGACCACTAAATCTGAGTCGCCATAAACCATTAGGCGACGGACGCCGAGTGAAATGGCCATACGCAACACATATAGAAGGGCTTCATATTCAGCTTCATTGTTGGAAGAATCAAAGTGAATCTGGAGAACGTAACTGAGTTTGTCGCCTCGTGGGGATACGAAGACTACCCCAGCACCAGAACCATTCAGCATCTTGGACCCATCAAAGAACATAGTCCAATGTTCCGAGTGAATCTGAGTCGGGAAGTTGCTGCTCAACCCACTCGGCGAGGAAATCTGCTATTGCTTGAGACTTGATAGCTTTCTTTGCCTCAAACTTGATATCTAACGGAAGGAGTTCAATCGCCCATTTTGCCACTCGACCGCTTGCATCTCTGTTGTTCAGAATTTCTGACAATGGAGCGTCACTGACGACTGTAATCAAATGATCTGAGAAGTAGTGTGCAACCTTCTTCGTGGTCAAGTAAATTCCATAAACAAGCTTCTGATAATGCGGATATCTCTGCTTGGATGGAGTCAAGACTTCAGAAATATAGTATACTGGGCGCTGAACCTTTTAGGCTACCTTCTTCTTCCCGCTCGACCGTGAGTACTGTACTGACAACTTGTCCAGTGGCTGCAATATAAAGCAATAAAGGCTCTTTGCTGATTGGGGCAGCGAGCACCGACTGGGTGGAAAGCAGGGCTTTTAGCTCTGCAAACGCTGCATCAGCTTCAGGAGTCCACTTGAACTTGTCAGATTTCTTCATCAGTCGATAGAGAGGCAATGCCTTTTCACCGAGACGAGAAATGAACCGACTCAAAGCGGCCAAACAAGCAGTAAGATTCTGAACGTCATGCACACGCACAAGGTGTTTCATTCGGAGGATTGCACCAACTTTCTCTGGGTTTGCATCGATCCCTCGCTCGGAAACGAGGAAACTGAGTAACTTCCGGCCTGGAACTCTGAATGTACACTTTGACGGATTAAGCTTGATATTATATCTCCTCAGGTTGGCAAAGGTTTCAGCGAGGTCAGTCAGTAGGTCGGAACCTTTACGCGACTTAACCACGATGTCATCCATGTATGCTTCCACATTCCGACTGATTTGAGTGAGCAGGCACTTCTAAATCATGCGCATGAATGTGGCACCAGCATTTTTAAGACCAAAAGGCATGGTAACATAGCAAAAGCACCCGAATGGGGTGATGAAAGTTGTTTTTATTTCATCGGGCCCATACAGTCGGATCTGATGGTACCCGGAATATGCATCTAAAAAGGACAATCGCTCACATCCCGCAGTCGAGTCGACAATCTGATCGATGCGGGGAAGAGGGAAGTGATCTTTCGGGCACGCCCAATTGATATGCTTGAAGTCGATACACATACGGAGTGAATCATCTTTCTTGGGAACCATGACAACGTTGGCGAGCCACTCAGAGTGGTAAATCTCTCTGATAAACTCAGCTGCCAGAAGCCGAGCTACGTCCTCGCCAATTGCCTTTCTTTTCTCCATGGTGGACTGCCAGAGATGCTCTTTGACAGGTTTTGCTTTTGGGTCGACTCGCAAACGGTGCTTAGCCAGTCCCTTGGGTACACCTGGCATGTCAGAAGGTTTCCATGCGAAGATGTCCCAGTTCTCACGGAGGAACTGGACGAGCGCTTCCTATTTGCCATTGAGTGTTGTTGAAATATGAGTCGGAGCAGCGTTGGGATCGGTCGGGTGAATGTGAACTCGCTTCGTTTCACCGGACGACTAAAATGCAGAATCTGAAGCGGGCTTCTTAGAACACAACAAATCACTCGGATCTGCATTTTTCTAGTACTCTTGCATTTCCACTGCTGCCATCTGTTCATCCACAATTTTTGGGCCTTTCTGGAGGCACTCTTCTGCTCTCTGCCGATTACCAGTGACCGTGATCACGCCCCTGGGACCATGCATCTTCAGCTTAAGATACACGTAACATGGTCGGGCCATGAAACGGGCATATGCGGGTCTGCCCAAGATAGCTTGATAGGCACTGTGAAAATCCACAACTTCAAATGTCAACTTTTCCTTACGGGAATTCGTCGAATCACCGAAAACCACGTCAAGGGTGATCTGGCCGAGTGAACCAGCTTTCTTCCCAGGGATGACCCCATGGAACCGCATATTGCTTTCACTGAGCTTGGACATCGGAATGCTCATCTCCCGTGGAGTCTCAACATACAAAATATTCAGGCCACTGCCACCGTCCATCAAAATCTTGGTCAGTCGGGCACCCCCACGACTGGGTCGACCACCGGCCTTTGCCGCCACAGGGTAACAGCAACGCGTGCAGGATGGTCGGACTGGTCGAATGTAATGGGGGTCTTTGACCACTTCAAATATGTTGGTGTTGCCGGAGCAACCATGTTCACTTCTCTGTTGATAACTTTCAGTCGACTTTTGCTCTCAACGTCAGCAAAAATCACCAAAGTGGCATTGACCCGAGGGTAACCATCGTCCTCTTCTTTGTCCTTGTCCTTATTGGACTCTTTCTCTTTCTCACTGGGCTGTTTCTCTCAGAACTGCTGAATAAGGAGCCGACACTGTCGAGTGGTATGTTTGGGGTAAATCAAATTGCCCTCTTCATCCTTCTTGGTGTGAATATGACACGGCAAATCCAACACATCATTTCCTGCTTGATCTTTTACTTTCTTAGGGATCCAGGGCCCCTTGGGCTTTCCCTTGAACTTTCCCTGGGTCACAACTGCAGCTTCACCAGGGCCTGCAGGTTCAGCCTTGCGTTTCTGCTTTCGACCTCCTCCGGTGTCTTGGGCAACTGGTTTGCCCTTGCCACTGTGGAGTTGGTCTTCTTCCTCACCATTAGCATACCGAGTGGCTATTTCCATCATTCGGGCTAGAGTCATATCTCTGTCCGGCCGAATTTCAGGTTAAGCTCTTTGTACCGAACGCCTTCTTTAAAGGCACAAACAGCTTGGTGCTGAGATACATTTTCCACTGTATGATGCAAAGTGGTCCACCTCTGGATGTAATCCCTCAGAGTTTTATTCGGTTTCTGCACACAATGATGCAACTCAGTCAGCCCTGTGGGCCATTTGCATGTACCTTCTAATGTTCTGACAAACACTCGGGCCCACTCTTCCCAACTGAATATACTGCCAGGAGCCAATTGATTCAACCACGCTCTGGCTGAACCTTCCAACATCAAGGGGAGATGCTTCATGGCTACATCGTCATTGTCTCCACCAATCTGCACAGGCACTCGGTAATCCTCTAGCCAAGTGTCAGGCTTTGACTCACCGGTGAACTTGCTCACTCCCGTCACCAACCTGAAATTAGGAGGGATCTCAGCGGCCCGAATGGCTCTGCTGAAACACTCAGGTCCGGAGACATGAACTCTGCTGCCAGTCAGACGGTCTCTGTCGAGTCCTTCCCTGTGTGCTCTGTTCCTGTCGACCAGACCTTGAACGAGGATCGACCTCGCATCAAACCCTGGCTCTCTTGGCTGGACTGGGACCCTTCGCTCATCGCTGTACGGGCGCATGTCATCATACTGTCGGGGCACATACGATCCGCCCCTCGGAGGGGGCGTAGGCACTCGACGGCGGTCATCACGGCCGAGTCGATGATCATACTTCTCATGATTCCGACCCACATACTGCTCTTGGCGATGCCCACGTCCCTCACGTCGCAGAGGCGATCTTGGGCTGTGAGCCGACTGAACTATGTCAGCCACCACAAATCTGCTATGGATCCTGTTGCGAGACTAGGAAACGGCTCTGTTTTGCTCTCCTACTGCATGGAGCAGCGC
Source organism: Aegilops bicornis (assembly GCA_021605145.1). Taxonomy (NCBI): domain Eukaryota; kingdom Viridiplantae; phylum Streptophyta; class Magnoliopsida; order Poales; family Poaceae; genus Aegilops; species Aegilops bicornis. The sequence continues at coordinate 634,008,421 of CM038671.1, read as the reverse complement.
CCGGATTTGCATCAAACCTCTTCCAGCCTCTGACTGGGATGGCTGGGTCGACTCTGCTATACGGGCAGCAGTTGTGAGATTCTGAATTGGAGTGCGGTATACCTGAGGTTCAGGCGGGAACAATTGTCGCCGTCGACTAGATTCAGGGATCTGTCGTCGAGCGCGCTCGTCGAGTGAATGCTGAAGGTTCTCTAGCCACGCGCACTCAGCCAAAGTGGCCAGGCACGCAGCCTCCAAGGCCCGGGCCTCGGCGGTCTCCCCAACGATGGGAGTGTGAAGGGCCTCCATGTTGCGGCGGTGCAGCTCCTCTCTCTGCTACGAAGTGAGGGCCTTAGGATGATATTCCTCGTGAACACGCGACGGATCGCCGCCGCCACTGCGACGCATACCCGGTGGACTACGTGGAGTGTCAACCATCAGGACCCCTGCCGCAGGGTCGCTACTATCACACTCGGACAGGGTCTCGACAGAGCCAATCGACAGATCAAACAAGCCGTAGAGAGATTCGTCGGGCTCGATTGCCGCGACTTGAGGGGTGGCCGACTGACGGGCCACCGCATGCTTCACCCATCGCTGAAGCCGCGATCGACCGGATCGCTTGCGACGACGGATAGCGGGGAGCGAAGATGCTGCGGGAACCGACCGATACTGGGTCGACGACTGCCGCAGAAGGACGCCGCGAACACATGCGTGAAAGTGCGTCGCCCCGCGGACGGGGAGCGTCTCGACGTCGAGGGGGGGCCCCTGGAGCCTGGTGGAGTCATCAACGATGAAGACGAGAGCACCGAGACGGATCTCGCGGCCCTCAGCCAAACCGCCACCAGAAACCATGATGATGGGAATCGGAAAAACCATAACCTCATTGGAAAGTCGCTAAGACACCTAACCCAAGGTGGGCGCCAACTGTCGTGGTTCTAAGTCTGACAGTACAATATGTGGATACGTAGGAGGAGGCAAGATCCTACCTACGGTGAGATTGTGCATGCAAGGTTTACAAGTTCAGGCCCTTCTCGGAGGAAGTAACAGCCCTACGTCTCGGTGCCCGGAGGCTCGGTCGATTGGATTTTGCGTGAAGTTACACTGGGTGCGAACCCTTGTACCAGAGGAGGGGGATGGCTTATATAGAGTGCGCCAGGACCCCAGCCAGCCCACATTACAAGGGGTTCAATGTACATAAAGGTAGGACGTTACTGTTAACGCCAACAATAAAGGCATATAAATGATCATTAAGTCTACGGAGTGAACGCCTGACCGTTGCCATTCTGAGTGTCTTTAGATCTTCTTCATTCCAAGTGATTTCTGATGTGGTCGAGTGAGTACATCCTGGTCGAATGGAATTGGGTTATCCGAGTGGAATGCTTCTGGTCGAGTGGGTTGCACTCTGAGGTGATTATAGTCGGTAGATGCTGCTGTACTTTGAATGTCTTTGACTGTAGGGCAGTGTCCTTGGGACGGGTGTTTAGGTCTGGCCCATTACCCTACCCTAGGTACATGTCATCATCATTGATGTCTTCATGTCAAATTATAGACTATTGCTTTGAATCACTCAAGTCCAAATATCCATGCTACAGAAGAAAATAATATATGATCAATATGTTAGGTAGCATTCCACATCAAAATTTTTGTTTTTGTCATTTACCTAATCGAGGACGAGCAGGAATTAAGCTTGGGATGCTTGATACATCTCCAACGTATCTATAATTTTTTATTGTTCCATGCTATTATATTATCAATCTTGGATGTTTTATATACACTTTCAAGCAATTATATATCATTTCTTGGCATTAACCTATTAACTTAGTGCCCAGTGTCAGTTGCCGTTTTTTTGCTTGTTTTTCGTTCTCAGAATATTAGTACCAAATGAAGTCCAAATGCCATGAAACTTTTTGGAGATTTTTTTCTGGACAAAAGAGACACTAGAAGCTTCGGGAGAAGACTAGATGATGAACCATGGGCCCACAAGGCACCAGGGCGCGCCCTGGTGGATTGTGGGGCCCACATGGCTCTTTTTGACCTAACTCTGCCTCTATAAATTCTCTAAAATCATGAAACGAACAAAGGAGTCCATGAAATACTTTTTCCACTGCCGCAAGTTCCAGAACCACGAGATCCATATGAAGGCCTTTTCCAGCACTCTGTCGGAGGGGGATTCGATCACGGAGGGCCCCCTACATCATCCTTGCTGCCCTCCGATGGTTCGTGAGTAGTTTACCACGGACTTATCGGTCCATAGTTAGTAGCTAGATGGCTTGTTCTCTCTATTTGATCTTCAATACAATGTTCTCCTTGGTGTTTGCTACTTCATGAGCTTGCGTTGGTTTCTCCCCTGAAGAGGAAAGGGTGATGCAAAAAAGTAGAGATAAGTATTTCCCTCAGTTTGAGAACCAAGGTATCAATCCTGTAGGAGGAACATACAAGTCACCAATGGTTGCACCTACGAAAACAAACAAATACTTGCACCCAACGTGAATAAAGGGGTTGTCAATCCTTTCACGGTTACTTGCAAGGATGAGATCTGATAGAGATAGGTATAAAAGATAAATAAAAGTGCAAAATAAAATAAATGTAAATAAATTGCAGCAAGGTATTTTTGGGTATTTGGTTTTATAGATCTGAAAATAATATGATAGAAATAGACCCGGGGGCTGATACGTCCATTTTGCATCATGTTTTCCTACTGTTATTTATAATATTTTTATCCATAATAATGCCTTTTGGGGTAATTCTAATGCCTTTTCTCTCATAATTTGCAAGGTACACACCAAGAGGGAGAATTCCGGCAGCTGGAAATCTGGACCTAGAAAAGCTACGTCAGGCCACCTATTCTGCACAACGCCAAACAAGCTGAAACTTCAAGGAGATTTTTTATGGAATATATAAGAATTATTGGAGCAAATAACTACCATAGGGGGCCCACCAGGTGGGCACAACCCACCTGGACGCGCCAGGGAGCCCAAGTGCGCCCTGGTGGGTTGTGCCCTCCTCGGTCTACCTCCGGTGCCCATCTTCTGGTATATAAGTCATTTTGACCTAGAAAAAATAAGGGGAGGACTTCCGGGACAGAGCGTTGCCGTCTCGAGGCGGAACTTGGGCAGGAGCACTTTTGCCCTCCCATGAGCGATTACAAGGGGAACTTCCCTCCCGGAGGGGGAAATCATCGTCATCATCATCACCAACAACTCTCCCATATTGGGGAGGGCGATCTCCATCAACATATTCATCAGCACCTTCTCATCTCAAACCCTAGTTCATCTCTTGTGTTCAATCTTGTTACCGGAATAATAGATTGGTACTTGTGGGTGACTAGTAGTGTTGATTACATCTTGTAGTTGATTACTATATGGTTTATTTGGTGGAAGATTATATGTTCAGATCCAATATGCTATTTAATACTCCTCTGATCATGAGCATGTTTATATTTTGTGAGTAGTTACTTTTGTTCTTGAGGTCACGGGAGAAATCATGTTGCAAGTAATCATGTGAACTTGATATGTGTTCGATATTTTTATAGTAGTATGTTGTGATTCCCTTAGTGGTGTCATGTGAACGTCGACTACATGACACTTCACCATATTTGGGCCTAAGGGAATGCATTGTTGAAAGATCAGGTATGTCGCCTAGAGGGGGTGGGGGTGGGGTGGGGTGAATAGGCGCTTTAAAATAATTATGGTTCAGGTTTGAACAAATGCGGAATAAACCTAGTGGTTAATTTGTCAAGCACAAAACCTAGAACAACTAGGCTCACCTATGTGCACCAACAACTTATGCTAAGAAAGGTAAACAACTATGTGATAGCAAGATATATGATAAAGAACAATATGGCTATCACAAAGTAAAGTGCATAAGTAAAAGGCTCGGGTAAGAGATAACTGAGGCACGCAGAGACGACGATGTATCCCGAAGTTCACACCCTTGCAGATGCTAATCTCCGTTTGGAGCGGTCTAGAGGCACAATGCTCCCCAAGAAGCCACTAGGGCCACCGTAATCTCCTCATGCCCTCGCACAATGCAAGATGCCGTGATTCCACTAAGGGACCCTTGAGGGTGGTCACCGAACCCGTACAAATGGCAACCCTTGGGGGCGGTCACCGAACCCGTACACTTTGGCAACCCTTGGGGGCGGTCGTCGGTACCCGTCAAATTGCTCAGGGCGATCTCCACAACCTAATTGGAGATCCCAACGCTTGCCTGGAGCTTTACACCACAATGATTGAGATCCGAACACCACCAACCGTCTAGGGTGCCCAAGCACCCAAGAGTAACAAGCTCAAGGGTACCAAGCACCCAAGAGTAATAAGCTTCTCAACCTGTAACTTCCACGTATCACATGGAGAACTCAGTCCGATGCACCAAATGCAATGGCAAGGGCACACGGAGTGCCCAAGTCCTTCTCTCTCAAATCCCACTGAAGCAACTAATGCTAGGGAGGAAAATGAGAGGAAGAACAAGAAGGAGAACACCAAGAACTCCAAGATCTAGATCCAAGGGGTTCCCCTCACATAGAGGAGAAAGTGATTGGTGGAAATGTGGATCTAGATTATAGCTGGCCAGGGCCGGGCCAAATAGGCCAGCTCGCGAGCACGCCGGCACGGCCCGCCATGGGAGAGGCACGACACGGGCTAAACTGGCCGTGCCCGGCACGCGGCACGCCTTGGGCCGTGCCTGGGCCTGGAGCCTGGGCACGCGGGCTGGCACAACATGGCCCGTTTATTTTATATATATATATATATTTAAGATTTTTTTAATAAATGTATACGTAAAATATAGCCCAATAGGCCTAAAAACCAGCCCAACAGGCTGAAAATATGCAGCCCAGCGTGCTAAACGGGCCATCGGGCCGGCCCGTTTACTAAGCAGGCCGTGCCTGGGCCAAGGAGCAGCGCCCGTGGGCCGGCACGACACGGCCCGGCTATTAAACATGCCACGGCGGGCCATGCCGGGCTAGCCACGATTAGCACAGGCTGGGCCGTGCCGTGCCGTGCCGGGCCGGCCCGTTTGGCCAGGTATGATCTAGATCTCCTATCGCTTTTCCCTCAAAAACTAGCAAGAATCCATGGAGGGATTGAGAGTTAGCAAGCTCGAAGAAGGTCAACAATGGGGGAAGAACACGAGCATAAAGTACAAAGATCGTTGGGGAAGAAGACCCCTTTTATAGGAGGGGGAAAATCCAACCGTTATCCTCACAGCCCGCACCGAGTGGTACTACCGCTCCAAGGAGCGGTACTACCGCTAGGGTGGCTGTAGCCAAATGAAACACTACTGCATTGGGGCAACAAGGCGGTACTACTGCCGGAGCGGTACTACCGCCTGCCCTTGCTGTACTACCGCAGGGGTAGTGTTCAACGGCCACACAGGTGCAACACACGGAGTATACACAGTGAGGCAGCGGTACTACCGTTGGGGATAGCGGTACTACCGTGCATCCATGGATGTAAAAAATTACTGCCGCACCTACATCCGTCAGAGCTAGCTTCGAGTAGAAAGTCGGCACAGTACTACCGCTCGCAGGGAGCGGTACTACCGCTTAGGGGCGGAAGTAAAAAATTACTTTCGTGCGTGACAGCGTGCTACCTCTTGAGCACTGCGTTGGATTTCCTTAAAGAGGAAAGGATGATGCAGCAAAGTAGCGTAAGTATTTCCCTCAGTTTTTGAGAACCAAGGTATCAATCCAGTAGGAGGCTACGCGTGAGTCCCTCGTACCTACACAAAGCAAATAACTCCTCGCAACCAACGCGAATAGGGGTTGTCAATCCCTTCACGGTCACTTACGAGAGTGAGATCTGATAGAGATGATAGATAATATTTTTGGTATTTTTGTGATAAAGATGCAGGGTAAAAATAAAAGCAAAGTAAAAAAGCAAAGGCAATAATAAAGTGATGGAAGATTAATATGATGAAGATAGACCCGGGGGCCATAGATTTCACTAGTGGCTTCTCTCAGGAGCATAAGTATTTTACGGTGGGTAAACAAATTACTGTTGAGCAATTGATGTAATTGAGCATAGTTATGAGAATATCTAGGTATGATCATGTATATAGGCATCACGTCCTAGACAAGTAGACCGACTCACTGCCGCATCTACTACTATTACTCCACTCATCGACCGCTATCCAGCATGCATCTAGAGTATTAAGTTCAAGAAAACATAGTAACGCCTTAAGCAAGATGACATGATGTAGAGGGATAAATTCATGCAATATGATAAAAAACCCATCTTGTTATCCTCGATGGCAACAATACAATACGTGCCTTGCTGCCCCTACCGTCACTGGGAAAGGACATCGCAAGATTGAACCCAAAGCTAAGCACTTCTCCCATTGCAAGAAAAACCAATCTAGTAGGCCAAACCAAACTGATAATTCGAAGAGACTCGCAAAGATAACCAATCATACATAAAAGAATTCAAAGAAGATTCAAATATTGTTCATAGATAATCTTGATCATAAACCCACAATTCATCTGGTCTCAAAAACACACCGCAAAAAGAAGATTACATCAAATAGATCTCCACGAGAGAGGGGGAGAACATTGTATTGAGATCCAAAAAGAGAAAAGAAGCCATCTAGCTACTAACTATGGACCCGAAGGTCTGAGATAAACTACTCACACTTCATCGGAGAGGCTATGGAGATGATCTAGAAGCCCTCCGTGATGGATGCCCCCTCCGGCGGAGCTTCGGAACAGGCCCCAAGATGGGATCTCGTGAGTACAGAAGGTTGCGGCGGTGGAATTAGGTTTTTGGCTCCATCTCTGATCATTTGGGGGTACGTAGGTATATATAGGAGGAAGAAGTACGTCGGTGGAGCAAGGTGGGGCCCACGAGGGTGGAGGGCGCGCCCTGGGGGGTGGGCGCGCCCCCTACCTCGTGCCCACCTCCTTTCTTTCTTGACGTAGGGTCCAAGTCTCCTGGATCATATTCGGTGAGAAAATCACGTTCCGAAGGTTTCATTCCGTTTGGACTACGCTTGATATTCCGCTTTCTTGAAACTCTAAAATAGGCAAAAACAACAATTACAGGCTGGGCCTCCGGTTAATAGGTTAGTCCCAAAAATAATATAAAAGTGGAAAATAGAGGCCAATATTGTCCAAAACAGTAGATAATATAGCATGGAGCAATCAAAAATTATAGATACGTTGGAGACGTATCACAGCGTTCTGGGCTAGAGGCAGCGGTACTACCGCTCACCAGGAGCGGTACTTCCGCTCCCTTGAGCAGTACTACCGCATGCCACAGAAGCTTTAGCACTTGGCTGCCTTCATATCGCAGCTAAAGACAACAAAAGGAAACAATAAAACCATAACTGCCATAACTTCTGCAAATGAGCTCCGAATTGAGCAAACTCAAGCTTGTTGGATAGTAAGAAGAGGCAGGGGAGGTGTGCCTAACAAATAGAGGAGTGAAACCTTCAACAGAGAAGAACTGACATAACCTCAAGCATCGAAAACATTATAGAAGATGCATGTGAACTCCGTTTTCGATGAACTCGAGCTTGGCATCAAGATGACCAAAAGCTCTAAGACTCACAAAGGAAACTAAACAAGAACCAAGAAAGATGATGCAAGGATGCAATGGTTTGAGCTTCTACGAATGATACGGTCAAGCTACTCATCGAGAGCCCCCCTTGATAGTACGACAATCGATCCTATAACCCGGTCTCCCAACTACCACCATGAGACCGGTAAAATAGAAAACCTATCAAGGGCAAACCTTTGCCTTGCACATGGTCCACTTGAGCTAGATGATGACGATCTTGACTCCCTTAAGTTGGACCACCTTTCTTGATTGCGTTGGCTCGATGAAGACTAGTTGATTGCTCACCCATACTCCACTATGGGTGAGCCACTCTTCCGCACATCTTCACAAGTCCATTGTCACCACAATGACGACAAGCTTCAAGCATTTGATCTCTTCGTGATGCTCCACTTGAACATGCACACCGCAACCTAACCTCACAAAGAACTCTCACAAAGACAATGGGTTAGTACATAAAGCATAATGGACAATTCTTACCATACCATGGGATCACTTGATCCCTCTCGGTACATCTTCTATGCTTTGTGAGTTGATCAACTTGATTCACTCTTGACTTAGTCTTGATCAACCTTGAATCTTTCCAACTCTCTTTATTTGGATGATGTCTTGAAGGTAAACACGAATGATCACACAATCTTCCTATTCTTCAAGACATGCTTGCAATAAGCTCAACACTCACATGACCAATATTTGGATAATTCCTTAATAACACCTTGGTTAACTCAAAACTCCTTGAAACCAACACATGGAGTTCAAGAAATGCCTATGGACAAATCCTTCAAATATAACTAAATGCAACCATTAGTCCATAGAGAATGTCATCAATTGCCAAAACCACACATGGGGGCACCGCATGTCCTTCCAATTGTGGAGTAGCAATTAGATGATGGGTTGGGAGAGTGATAGAAGCTTAAACCCCACTTTATGCGCTATTCCGTAAGAGCCCGATTGGATCCAGAAGTTTAATGCTATGGTTAGAATCTATTCTTAGTACTTTTATCGTAGTTGCGGAAGCTTGCGGGAGGGTTAATCATAAGTAGGAGGTTTTTTCAAGTAAGAACAACACCTAAGCACCGATCCACCCACATATCAAATTATCAAAGTTGCGAGCACAAATCGAACCAACATGATGAAAGTGACTAGATGAAAATCCCGTGTACCCTCAAGAACGTTTTGCTTATCATAAGACACTGTTTTGGCTTGTACTTTGCCTCAAAAGGATTGGGATACCTTGCTGCATTTTTGTTACTACTATCTTTACTTGCTCGTTACAAATTATCTTACTATCAAACTACTCCACTACTTACAATTTCAGCACTTGCAGACATTACCTTAGTGAAAACTACTTGTCATTTCCTTCTGCTCCTCGTTAGGTTCGACACTCTTACTTATCGAGAAGAGCTACAATTGATCCCCTATACTTGTGGGTCATCAAGGCTATTTCCTGGCGCTGTTGCCGGGGAGTGAAGCACCTTTGATAAGTGGAATTTGGTAAGGAAACATTTATATAGTGTGCTGAAATTTATTGTCACTTTGTTACTATGGAAAACAATCCTTTGAGGGGTTTGTTCGGGGTATCTTCACCTCGTCCGGAACCACAATTAGCTACCCCTCAACCTACTGCACCTACTGAAAATATTGAATATGAAATTCCTTCGGGTATGATAGAACAACTGCTAGCTAATCCTTATGCAGGAGATGGAACCGAACATCATGATATGCACTTGATATATGTAGAACAAATTTGTAGATTGTTTAAGCTTGCAGGTTTAACCAGGGATGAAGTTATGAAAAAGGTTTTCCCTTTATCTTTGAAGGGAAAATCATTGGCGTGGTATAGGCTATGCGATGATATTGGATCATGGAATTGGAATCGTTTGAAATTGGAGTTTCATAAAAAAAATATCCTATGCATCTAGTTCATCGTGATCAGAATTATATATATAATTTTTGGCCTCGTGAAAGAGAAAGTATCGCTCTAGCTTGGGTGAGGCTTAAGTCAATGTTATATTCATGCCCCAATCATGAGATCTCAAGAGAAATTATTATCAAGAATTTTTATGCTTGGCTTTCTCATAATGATCAAACCATGCTTGATACTTCTTGTGTTGGTTCTTTTATGAAGAAGACTATTGAATTCCGGTGGGATCTTTTGGAAAGAATTAAACGCAACTCTGAAGATTGGGAACTCGACGAAGGTAAAGAGTCAGGTACTAAACTTAAGTATGATTGTGTTAAATCTTTTATGGATATTGATGCTTTTCAAAAGTTTAGCACTAAATATGGACTTGACTCTGAGATAGTGGACTCCTTTTGTGAATCATTTGCTACTCATGTTGAACTCCCTAAAGAGAAGTGGTTTAAATATCACCCACCTATTATAGAAGAAATTAAAGAACCGGTACGAGTTAAAGAAGAAACTATACTTTATAATGTTGATCCAGTTGTCCCTTCTGCTTATATTGAGAAACCACCTTTTCCTCTTAGGATAAAGGAACATGCTAAAGTTTCAACTGTGGTTAACAAAAGCTATATTAGAACACCTAAACCTGATGAACAAATCAAAGTAGAACCTAGGATAGCTATGGTTAAAGATCTCTTAGAAGAAGATATAGATGGGCATGTTATTTACTTCTGTGAAGAAGCTGCTAAAATTGCTAAACCTGATAAAAGGGACAAACATAGACCTGTTGTGGGCATGCCTATCAAGATCACTGTTATCATGGCTTATGTGACATGGGTGCTAGTGTGAGTGCTATTCCTTACACCTTATATCAAAAAATTATGAAAGACATAGCACCTGTAGAGTTGGAAGAAATAGATGTTACTATTAAACTTGCTAATAGAGACACCATATCACCATTTGGGATTGTTAGAGATGTTGAAGTCTTGTGTGGGAAAATAAAATAAACTACTGATTTTCTTGTTCTTGGTTCCCCACAAGATGACTTCTGTCACATTATCTTTGGTAGACCTTTCTTGAACACTTTTAATGCTAAGATAGATTGTAAGAAACAAACTGTCGGTGCTAGTTTTGGTGATGAGTCTCATGAATTTAATTTTTCCAAGTTTAGTAGAAATCTCCATGAAAAAGAATTGCCTAGTAAGGATGGATTAATTGGTCTTGCTTCTATTAATGTGCCACCGACTGATCCTTTAGAACAATATTTGCTAGACCATGAAAATGAGTTACATATGCATGAAAGAAATGAAATAGATAAAATTTTCTTTGAACAACGTCCTCTACTTAAACACAACTTGCCTATTGAAACTCTGGGAGGTACTCCTCCACCTAAGGGTGATCCTGTGTTTGAATTAAAACAATTGTCAAACACTTTGAAATATGCTTATCTTGATGAAAAGAAAATATATCCTGTTATTATTAGTGCTAAGCTTTCAGAACATGAAGAAGAAAGATTATTGAAAGTTCTAAGGAAGCACCGAGCTGCTATTGGATATACTCTTGATGATTTAAAGGGCATTAGTCCCACTCTATGTCAGCATAAAATTAATATGGAACCTGATGCTAAACCCGTTGTTGATCACCAACTTTGGTTAAATTCGAAGATGAAAAAGGTGGTAAGAACGGAAATATTAAAATTTCTGGAAGCAGGCATAATCTATCCTATAGCTGATAGTAGATGGGTAAGTCCTGTTCATTGTGTCCCTAAGAAAGGAGGTATAACGGTTCTTCCTAATGATAAGAATGAACTAATTCCACAAAGAATTGTTATAGGATATAGAATGGTAATTGATTATAGAAAATTAAATAAAGCAACTAGAAAAGATCATTACCCTTTGCCTTTTATTGATCAAATGCTTGAAAGATTATCTAAGCACACACACTTTTGCTTCCTTGATGGATATTCTGGTTTTTAAAAAATACCTGTTTCTCAACCTGATCAAGAAAAGACCACTTTTACTTGTCCTTTTGGAACCTATGCTTATAGACATATGCCTTTTGGTTTATGTAATGCACCTGCTACCTTTCAAAGATGTATGACTGCCATATTCTCTGACTTCTGTGAAAAGATTGTTGAGGTTTTCTTGGATGACTTTTCTGTTTATAGGAAGTCTTTTGATGATTGTTTAAGTAATCTTGAGCGAGTTTTGCAGAGATGTGAACAAATGAATCTTGTCTTGAATTGGGAGAAGTGCCACTTTATGGTAAATGAAGGCATTGTCTTGGGTCATAAAATTTCTAAAAGAGGTATTGAAGTGGACAAAGCTATTCAATTGAGAAAATGCCATGTCCTAAATATATAAAAGGTATTTGTAGCTTCTTAGGTCATGCTGGTTTCTATAGCAGATTTGTCAAGGACTTTTCTAAAATTTCTAGGCCTCTCACTAATCCTTTGCAGAAGGATATTCCTTTTGTTTTTGATGATGATTGTTTAGAAGCCTTTGAAACACTCAAGAAAGCTTTAATTTCTGCACCTATTGTTCAACCACCTGATTGGAACTTGCCTTTTGAAATTATGTGTGATGCTAGTGATTATGCTGTTGGTGCTATTCTAGGACAAAGAGTTGATAAAATTGAATGTTATTCATTATGCTAGTAAAACTCTAGACAATGCTCAAAGAAATTATGTTACTACCGAGAAGGAATTCTTAGCAGTGGTGTTTGCTTGTGATAAATTTAGACCTTATATTGTTGATTCCAAAGTAACCGTTCACACAGACCATGCTGCCATTAAATATCTTATGGAAAAGAAAGATGCTAAACCTAGACTTATTCGTTGGGTTCTTTTGCTACAGGAATTTGATTTGCATATCATTGATAGAAAAGGAGCTAAGAACCCGTGGTCGATAACTTGTCTAGGCTTGAAAATGTGCTTGATGACCCACTTCCTATTGATGATAGTTTTCCTGATGAGCAGTTAGCTGCAATAAATATTTCTCATAGTACTCCTTGGTATGCTGATTATGCTAACTACATTGTTGCTAAGTATTTACCACCTAGCTTTACTTACCAACAAAAGAAAAAATTCTTCTATGATTTAAGACATTACTTTTGGGATGACCCACATATTTATAAGGAAGGAATATATGGTATTATTAGACATTGTGTACATGAGCATGAACTGGGACAAATCCCATGGAAATGTCATTCTGAAGCTTATGGAGGGAATCATGCTGGATATAGAACTGCTCATAAGGTATTGCAGTCTGGATTTTATTGGCCTACTCTCTTCAAGGATGCTCGTAAGTTTGTCTCATCTTGTGATGAATGCCAAAGAATAGGTAATATCGGTAAGCATCAAGAAATGCCTATGAATTATTCACTTGTTGTTGAACCATTTGATGTTTGGGGATTTGATTACATGGGACCTTTTCCTTCCTCTAATGGGTATACACATATTTTGGTTGTTGTTGATTATGTTACTAAGTGGGTAGAAGCTATTCCAACTAGTAGTGCTGATCACAACACCTCTATTAAAATGCTTAAGGAAGTTATTTTCCCAAGGTTTGGAGTCCCTAGATATTTAATGACTGATGGTGGTTCACATTTTATTCATGGTGCTTTTCGTAAAATGCTTGCCAAGTATGATGTTAACCATAGAATTGCATCTCCCTGTCATCCTCAGTCTAGTGGTCAAGTTGAACTTAGCAATAGAGAAATAAAATTAATTTTGCAAAAGACTGTCAATAGGTCTAGAAAAAATTGGTCTCAGAAATTAGATGATGCACTTTGGGCTTATAGAACAGCCTATAAAAATCCTATGGGTATGTCTCCTTATAAAATGGTTTATGGAAAAGCTTGTCATCTGCCTCTTGAGTTAGAACATAAAGCATATTGGGCAGTTAAAGAACTCAACTATGATTTCAAACTTGCCGGTGAAAAGAGGTTATTTGATATAAGCTCATTGGATGAATGGAGAACCCAAGCTTATGAAAATGCAAAATTATTCAAAGAAAAAGTAAAAATATGGCATGACAAAAGAATCCAAAAGCGTGAGTTTAAAGTCGGAGAATATGTTCTTTTGTACAACTCTCGTTTTAGATTCTTTGCAGGAAAACTCCTCTCGAAATGGGAAGGCCCATATGTCATCGAGGAGGTTTACCGGTCTGGAGCCATCAAAATAAATAATTTCGAAGGTACTAACCCGAAGGTTGTCAATGGACGACGAATAAAGCATTATATCTCAGGTACGCCCATTAATGTTGAAAGTAATATTATCCAAACTTTGACACCAGAAGAACACGTAAAAGAGTCCTTCCGGACTACTCCAGAATCGTCAAAATAACGAGGCACATGATACGGTAAGTAAACGGACTCCTTAAAATCCGCAAAAATATTTTTCGTCAGTTTTGGAATATTTAAGAATTTTGGAAATAAAGAAACTTCCAGGAAGCGTCCCCTGGCGGGCACAATACACCAGGGTGCGCCAGGCTTGCCAGCCTGGCGCGCCCAGGTGGGTTGTGCCCACCTGGGACACCTTTCGCACTCTGTTTTTCTCCCGTATGCTTGTCCTCCAATAAAAAAATCTATATGTACTTCCCGAACCCGTTAACCACCGTATCACGAAGAAATCCTCTATTCTCTTTTTTCCTTGCTGTTTTCTGTGAGATCCCATCTACCATGACCTCTTCAAGCTCCTCCAAGGATAAGTTCTTCAAGAACGTCATCAACCCATATCTACGGGGGTTGGTGCAGCAATCTCAAACCATCAAGATGCATGAGGGGGTACTGTACATCCGCGATGAGCAAGGTCCCAAGAGCAAAGGAACTGTGGAGGCCAGGCTTGAAGCCATGGAGCAGGAAGTCTTCCGGTGCAAGGGGATGGTGGAGCGGGGGCTCAATGCCAATAACCTCATGATCACATACCTTTCCCGTGATCTCAAGGTGGATGGCAAGCCCATGAGGGACATCATCTCCACCCTCAACGAGCAAATCAACTTCCTCCAAAGCCAGATCTATGACCTCCAAAACCAAGTCTTTGAGTATGAGGCGAGGTTTAAAGGTATGAGTTTGGCTGCTAGTTGCAGGACCCGTGAGACTCACTCTTCCTCATATGATGGTGGACCATTGCCATGGAAATCCGAGGACAAGATCTCTTCTTCATAACCACCAACACCATCTTCTTCACCAGCAAAGGAGAACTAAGTATCAGGTATGGGCACTCCCCTTGGCTTCCACCAAGCTTGGGGGAGGTGCCCTGGTATCGTATCATCCCACTATCCTTTTGCTTTTACTTATTTCAGTTCGATATTTTGCATTAGATGAATAAAAGTTAGTTCGATCCTTTCCTCCTTGAGAGTTTGCTTAGTGATATATCATTGTAATCTTGTGCAAGTTATATAACAAAGTTTAGTTTGAGTTTTTGCTTTCTTTACTTTCATGTTGCAAATAAAGAAAAGATATAAGAAAGAATGAAAAAGAGAAAGGAAATAAATAAAAGAGAAAGGAAATAAATCAATAAGATCATATACTAATCCTATGGTAGGTGATGACACCACATAAGGAAAAGTATAAGTAGGAAATTTTATTAGAGATTGACAAACATAGCATTAGTCAATGATGCAACTCATGAAAGAATTAATAAGGGAAGAGAAGATTCACATATAAATATACTATCCTAGAAATCTTTTGTGATTGTGAGCCCTCATCAAAATATTATATGCCAAAATTGTTGACGTTGGACAAGGAAGACAACTTAATGGTTTATGTTTGTTTATATTCACATAGAAGTCATATTGTCATAGATCCTTCAACATGTGGTGCTTGCCCCTATCTTTGCTAGCCAAAATTCCGCACTAAGTAGAGATACTACTTGTGCATCCAAAAACCTTTAAACCCAAATCTTATTTTCAAGTGTCCACCATACCTACCTAGGGATTGAGAAACATCCCTCAAGTAAGTTGTCATCGGTGCAAAAAGGCAATAAAAATTGCTTCTAAAAGTGTGAGATAATTTAGTGTAAGAGAAAATTGAGCGTTGTACGAACTTGGATGACAAAGAATAAAAGCGACAGACTACATAATAAAGGTTGTCATCTTAAGGGGCAATACAACGTGACGTTCTTTTGCACTAAGGGATTGAGCACACAAACAAATAAGCACATGGCAACCTCTGCTTCCCGCTGCGAAGGGCCTATCTTTTACTTTTTATGTATTTACTTTTATGCAAAGAGTCAAAGTTTTCCTTATATTACTTTTTATTTTTCTCCTTTGGCAAGCATCATGTGGTGAAGAAAGATCTAGGCACATATGTCCAGTTGAATATAGATAGCATAAGTTATTATTGTTCACATCACCCTTGAGGTGAATATGTTGGGAGGCAAAGTTATAAGCCCCTATCTTTCTATGTGTCCGGTTGAAACGTTTTGCTCATGGGTACGAGGTGAGTGTTAGAAATCATAGAAGACTATATGATGGTTGAGTATGTGGACTTGCCTAAAGGCTCCGACATGTGACCCTTCCTGAAAAGATGATGAATTGTAGTTGCAAAGTTGACTGAGAACATAGTTTGTTGGTATCTAATAGAGTTTTTGCTTTATACTTCAATTGTGTGATGAACTATTACTTAATCATGAGAAGTATATGATAAAAGTTCTGTGATAAAATTCTTATGTTTAATTTGGTTGCTGTTATAATAATCAACATGATGCTTTTATGTCTATGTTTTGTTTTTATCGACACCTCTCTCTCAAAGCATGTGGACATGTTTTTCGATTTCGGTTTTCGCTTGAGGACAAGCGAGGTCTAAGCTTGGGGGAGTTGATACGTCCATTTTGCATCATGTTTTCTTACTATTATTTATAATGTTTTTATCCATAATAATGCCTTTTGGGGTAATTCTAATGCCTTTTCTCTCATAATTTGCAAGGTACACACCAAGAGGGAGAATTCCGGCAGCTGGAAATCTGGACCTAGAAAAGCTACGTGAGGTCACCTATTCTGCACAACTCCAAACAACCTGAAACTTCACGGAGATTTTTTATGGAATATTTAAGAATTATTGGAGCAAATAACTACTAGAGGGGGCCCATCCGGTGGGCACAACCCACCTGGGCGCGCCCTCATGGGTTGTGCCCTCCTTGGCCCACCTCCGGTGCACATCTTCTGGTATATAAGTCATTTTGACTTAGAAAAATAAGGGGAGGACTTTCAGGACGGGGCACCGCCTTCTCGAGTCGGAACTTGGGCAGGAGCACTTTTGCTCTCCAGCGGAGCGATTCCGCCGGGGGAACTTTCCTCCCGGAGGGGGAAATCATCGTCATCATCATCACCAACAACTCTCCCATCTTGGGGAGGGCAATCTCCATCAACATCTTCAACAGCACCATCTCATCTCAAACCCTAGTTCGTCTCTTGTGTTCAATCTTGTTACCAAAACAATAGATTGGTACTTGTGGGTGACTAGTAGTGTTGATTACATCTTGTAGTTGATTACTATATGGTTTATTTGGTGGAAGATTATATGTTCAGATCCAATATGCTATTTAATACTCCTCTGATCATGAGCATGTTTATCTTTTGTGAGTAGTTACTGTTGTTCTTGAGGTCACGGGAGAAATCATGTTGCAAGTAATCATGTGAACTTGATATGTATTCGATATTTTGATAGTATGTATGTTGTGATTCCCTTAGTGGTGTCATGTGAACGTCGACTACATGATACTTCACCATATTTGGGCCTAAGGTAATGCATTGTGGAGTAGCAATTAGATGATGGGTTGCGAGAGTGACAGAAGCTCAAAACCCAGTTTATGCGCTATTCCGTAAGGGCCGATTGGATCCAAAAGTTTAATGCTATGATTAAAATTTATTCTTAATACTTTTCTCATAGTTGCGGATGCTTGCGGGAGGGTTAATCATAAGTAGGAGGTTTGTTCAAGTAAGAACAACACCTAAGCACCGAGCCATCCACATATCAAATTATCAAAGTAGCGAACACAAGTCGAACCAACATGATGAAAGTGACTAGATGAAAATCCCGTGTACCCTCAAGAACGCTTTTCTTATCAAAAGAGACCGTTTTGGCATGTCCTTTTCCTCAAAAGGATTGGGCTACCTTACAACACTTTTTTTACTACTATCGTTACTTGCTCGTTATGAATTATCTTGCTATCAAACTACTCCACTACTTACAATTTCAGTAGGGGCCATAGTTTTCACTAGAGGCCTCTCTCTTGAAAGAACGCATATGGTGGGTAAACAAATTACTGTTGAGCAATTCATAGAAAAGCAAATAATTATGACGATATCTAAGGCAATGATCATGAATATAGGCATCATGTCCGTGATAAGTAGACCGACTCCTATTTGCATCTACTACTATTACTTCACACATCGACCCCTATCTAGCATGCATCTAGTGTATTAAGTTAACAAGAACGGAGTAACGCCTTAAGCAAGATGACATGATGTAGAGGGATAGATACAATCAATATGAAATAAAACCCCACCTTTTTATCCTTAATGGCAATATTACAAATACGTGCCTCGCTACCCCTTCTATCACTAGGTGAGGACACTGCAAGATTGAACCCAAAACAGAGCACCTCTCCCATTGCAAGAAAAATCAATCTAGTTGGCCAAACCAAACCAATAGATCGGAGAGAAATACAAAGCTATCTTAATCATGCATAAAAGAGTTCAAAGAAGACTCAAATAATATTCATAGATAATGTGATCATAAACCCACAATGCATCGGATCTCAACAAACACACCGCAAAAGAAGATTACATCGAATAGATCTCCAAGAACATCGAGGAGAACATGGTAGATGGGTCGTACCAGACCGTTGAGGGAGCCATACGGTGGGCCGCAGGCAGGCAAGTCTGGGTACCGTGGTTCCGAGAATGCCGACAGTAGCCCCCGGGCCCAAGGAGCGCTCGGACTTGGCTTCGAGGCGAAGCCAAAGGGCAAGGGTGAAGCGCCGCGAGCCCCAAACGCCTGCGGGCCAGGCCAACGCGTGGCGCTTAATGGGACTGAAGGAAATATGCCCTAGAGGCATTAATAAAGTTATTATTTATATTTCCTTATATCATGATAAATGTTTATTATTCATGCTAGAATTGTATTAACCGGAAACTTAGTACATGTGTGAATACATAGACAAACAGAGTGTCACTAGTATGCCTCTACTTGACTAGCTCGTTGAATCAAAGATGGTTGAGTTTCCTAGCCATAGACGTGCATTGTCATTTGATTAATGGGATCACATCATTAGAGAATGATGTGATTGACTTGACCCATTCCGTTAGCTTAGCACTTGATCATTTATTATGTTGCTATTGCTTTCTTCATGACTTATACATGTTCCTATGACTATGAGATTATGCAACCCCCGAATACCAGAGGAACACTTTGTGTGCTACCAAACGTCACAACATAACTGGGTGATTATAAAGGTGCTCTACAGGTGTCTCCGAAGGTACTTGTTGGGTTGGCATAGATCATGATTAGGATTTGTCACTCCGATTGTCGGAGAGGTATCTCTGGGCCCTCTCGGTAATACACATCACTATAATCCTTGCAAGCAATGCAGCTAATGAGTTAGTTGCGGGATGATGTATTACAGAACGAGTAAAGAGACTTGCCGGTAACGAGATTGAATTAGGCATTGAGATACCGATGATCGAATCTCGGGCAAGTAACATACCGATGACAAAGGGAACAACGCATGTTGTTATGCGGTTTGGCCGATAAAGATCTTCGTAGAGTATGTAGGAGCCAATATGAGCATCTAGGTTCCGCTATTGGTTATTGACCAGAGACGTGTCTCGGTCATGCCTACATAGTTCTCGAACCCGTAGGGTCCGCACGCTTAACGTTCGGTGACGATCGGTATTATGAGTTTATGTGTTTTGATGTACCGAAGGTAGTTCGGAGTCCCGGATATGATCACGAACATGACGAGGAGTCTCGAAATGGTCGAGAAATAAAGATCGATATATTGGACGACTATGTTTGGACTTCGGAAAGGTTCCAGACAAGTTCGGACAAATACCGGAGTACCGGGGGGTAACCGAAACCCCCCGGGGAGTGTAATGGGCCTATTGGGCCTTAGTGGAGAAGAGGAGGGGAGGCTAGGGCAGGCCGCGCGCCCCCTCCCCCTCTAGTCCGAATTGGACAAGGAGGGGGGAAGGCGCCCCCCTTTCCTTCCCCTCTCTCCCCCTTCCCTCTCTCCTACTCCTACTCTTGGAACGGTTGGTGTCCTACTCCCGGTGGGAGTAGGACTCCCCTTGGGGCGCGCCTAGGAGGGCCGGCCTCTCCCCCTCCTCCACTCCTTTATATACGGGGGAAGGGGGGTACCCCATAGACACACAAGTTGATCATTGATCTTTTATCCGTGTGCGGTGCCCCCCTCCACCATAATCACCTCGGTCATATCGTAGTGGTGCTTAGGCGAAGCCCTGCGTCGGTGGCATCATCATCACCGTCATCACGCCGCCGTGCTGACAGAACTCTCCCTTGAAGCTCTGCTGGATCATGAGATCATGGGATGTCACCGAGCTGAACGTGTGCTGAACTCGGAGGTGCCGTGTGTTCAGTACTTGGATTGGTCGGATCGTGAAGACATACGACTACATCAACCGTGTTGTCATAACGCTTCCGCTTACGGTCTATGAGGGTACGTGGACGACACTCTCCCCTCCCGTTGCTATGCATCACCATGATCTTGCGTGTGCGTAGGATTTTTTTTGAAATTACTATGTTCCCCAACAGTGGCATCCGAGCCAGGTTTATGCGTAGATGTTATATGCACGAGTAGAACACAAGTGAGTTGTGGATGATACAAGTCATACTGCTTACCAACATGTCATACTTTGGTTCGACGGTATTGTTGGATGAAGCGGCCCGGACCGACATTACGCGTACGCTTACGCGAGACTGGTTTTACCGACGTGCTTCGCACACATGTGGCTGGCGGGTATCAGTTTCTCCAACTTTAGTTGAATCAAGTGTGGCTATGCCCGGTCCTTGTGAAGGTTAAAACAACACTAACTTGACGAAATATCGTTTTGGTTTTGATGCGTAGGTAAGAACGGTTCTCTCTCAGCCCGTAGCAGCCACATAAAACTTGCAACAACAAAGTAGAGGATGTCTAACTTGTTTTTGCAGGGCATGCTGTGATGTGATATGGTCAAGACATGATGCTAAATTTTATTGTATGAGATGATCATGTTTTGTAACCGAGTTATCGGCAACTGGCAGGAGCCATATGGTTGTCGCTTTATTGTGTGAAATGCAATCGCCATGTAATTGCTTTACTTTATCACTAAGCGGTAGCGATAGTCGTCGAAGCAATAGTTGGCGAGACGACAACGATGCTACGATGGAGATCAAGGTGTCGCGTCGATGACAATGGTGATCATGACGGTGCTTTGGAGATGGAGATCAAACACACAAGATGATGATGGCCATATCATATCACTTATATTGATTGCATGTGATGTTTATCTTTTATGCATCTTATTCTGCTTTGATTGACGGTAGCATTATAAGATGATCTCTCACTAAATTTCAAGGTACAAGTGTTCTCCCTGAGTATGTACCGTTGCCAAACTTTGTCGTGCCGAGACACCACGTGATGATCGGGTGTGATAAGCTCTACGTTCATATACAATGGGTGCAAGCCAGTTTTGCACACGCATAATACTCGGGTTAAACTTGACGAGTCTAGCATATGCAGATATGGCCTCGGAACACTGAGACCGAAAGGTCGAGCGTGAATCATACAGTAGATGCTTATGTGAAAAACTTTCATCTTGATAAGCTCAAACCGAAATCGGAGAAATGTGTCTTCATAGGATACCCAAAGGAGACAGTTGGGTACACCTTCTATCACAGATCCGAGAGCAAGACATTTGTTGCTAAGAATGGATCCTTTCTAGAGAAGGAGTTTCTCTCGAAAGAAGTGAGTGGGAGGTGTAACACCCCCAGTGTCATGCTACAGTAACCCTATGTGATTAAGCTAATCAATTTTCCAAACGGTGCTTAATCACCTTTGTTCAATATCCCATTTGAAATTCCAGCCAATTCAAATTCAAGTGAAGTTTGAAGTTGCTCAAAATTTGCTGGAAAAATGTTCATCGTTTGTCAAAAATTCCATAACAATTATTTGTTAAGGAACACAACATCACTTTTGTGCAAAGATGAGCATTACCAATTATAAAAGCAACAATTCAGCATTTTTAAATGCTATCCTATTTATGAAAATACCGAATGAATTCTTCTGGTCTCCAAAATAATTGTGGCACTGTCTAAGATCACCAGGGAATAAAAGGGTCACTTCCCATATTTTTCCTAAGTACATAGAATGCCCAATATTTTCTTACCCATCTCTGTTTATTAAAAAAAGAGGAAAAGGGCCAGAGCCCCTAGCCTCCCCTTGGGCCTCGGCCCACCTCGGCCAGCCGGCCCAGTGCCTCCTCCCCGCACTCGATCCCCTCCTCCCCTTCTGTTCGACCGACCGAGACACTCCCGCTCGTTCCCGCCGGACCCGGCGCGGCGCCCCGCGCTGCCATGTCGCCGGCGAGGGGATAAGGGTAGCCCCGACGCCTCGGGCTCCCTCCCCACTCGCCCACTTCCCCCTGTCCTTCCTCTCTCTCACTCCCCACTAGATCCCCCCTCCACCGAGCGCCCCTTACTCCGCCCACCGGCACCCACCGCGGCGACCGCGGCTCCCAACCCTCTTCAGCGCGTCCCGGAGATCCACGGCCGTCAGCATCGTCGTCCACGCCCACGAGCAAGAGCCGGAAGCCCCTCCATCGCCGAGCCGGCCTTCTTCTTCCAACTCGGGCGCTGTCGACCTCGCCGACCACCGTCATTAGACTTCGCAGCCGACGCCGCGGGCCGTTTCAACGGCCACCGTTGCCGCCGTTCGATACGGTGCGATGCCCGCGTTCGAATGCACCAGATTCCGTGCCGAAAGAGCCCCCACATGCCACTTCTCCTTGCGCCACCGAACGCCACCGCCGCCTTGCTCGTCGCCGGCGATGCTCCGGCTACCCCCGAGCCCTCCCATCAGCACCGTTCGATGCGCGGCTCGACGCTCGCTCAAACGAGCCTACGCACGGGCCGAGCGACCCCTTGTAGCCGATTTCCGACCGTTCCCGAGCGCGCCGCCGTTGAATATGGTCACCGGAGACAACTCCGGTGCCGTTTCAGGCGTTGCTGACGTTGCTGACCACATGGACCCCCCCACAGCCGCTGCCATTGGCCCCCCGGGTCCCGTTGACCATGCTGACTGCGTAGCGCCCATTCACTCCTTGAGGGCCCCGCGTGGGCCCTGTTGACCAGTCAACTGGTCTGTTGACCGCTGATGCACGCTGACGCCAGGATGACGTCACAATTCATCTTCTGACGAATTTAGTAATTAAAACAAATTTTAGAATATTGCTAAACCTTTGAAAAATCGTAGGTAATAAACCGTAACTCCGATGAAAATGTTTTCTACATGAAAGTTGCTCAAAAAAATCCAACGAATCCGGATGCGCGGTCCGTTTACCTGTCAGATGCCTCTAACTATATGAACATGGAACATTCCCCTCTGGTCATCTGTCTGACACAGGTCCAGAACCGGGAATACATTCCCGGTTCAAATTCCGCTTCACCTATATCGTGCAGTACTACGTTAGGTCGACTCTAGTTCTGCTTATCATCATGTCATGCTTAGTGGTACCTCTGTTTGCTTTATATTTACTGTTTCTTCCCCCTCTTCTCTTCGGTAGACCCCGAGACCGATGCTGCCCCTGTGTTCGACTACGTCACCGACGACCCTCCTTCTCGTCTGAGCAACCAGGCAAGCCCCCCCTCTGATCATTCTGATATCGCCCATTCCATTCTCTCATGCTTGCATTAGTTTTTGCTACTGTTATTGTTTGCTCCTATTCTGATGCATAGCCTGCTTTTGTCACCTGCTCATTTTACCTTACCTTCTTATCCTAAACTGCTTAGTATAGGTTGGTTAGTGATCCATCAGTGACCCCACCTTGACCTTGTTGCCCCTGCTTCATCATCGAAGACCCGATCAACGAGATCGAAGACCCGATCAATGGGATCGAAGACCAGGCCCTGGCACCGCACATTACTTTCCTCTTAGTTGCTCGACACTACTGGGTTACTATCGAGTGCCGAGGGTGAGACCTCTACAACACTTTTGATGTTAACCCTGTAGCATAGCTATTCGGTCGTGGTCATTGAGGGTGATTCCGCCTTAACCACTTCCGATACAACTCTGTCGTGCAACCCCTCAAGTGTGAACCTCGGGGGTGGTTCCTCTTACGTTCACCTTGATGATTACATCTAGTGGAATTCACCGGGGGTGATTCCTCAGGTTTTCCTCTTGGTGTTAGACACACGGTTACTCTGGTTACTATGACTTTACACTGAACCATGTTACTAAAGACGGGTTGGCCCTGAGGGGTACCCGCGCGAGCTTAATTGCGAGTGATGTGGAGTCGGGTTGACCTGGAGGGTGCCCGCGAGATAATTACGAGGCGTGGCCGGGCATTCCTAGCCCTTGCCGCAAGTCCTCGAGACGGGGCAACGGGGTCACATCTTTCGTGAGTCTCTGCTTGTTACCGCGCGTTCCTAATCCACTACGATTTGGATATTTTATCTGAGGGGCCTCTGGCCTGATAGCACTAACCATCACATGGGCATAGTATGGGCGTTCTGCGTCGTATGCATCAGCCGAAGCTTAATAGACATCAGCGACTGAGCGGCGCGCCGGGTTGGACTTGTAAGCTCCTGCCTTTTTAGGGAGGTAGCTAGGTCTGCTCACCGGTCGCGTACGCAACATGCAGGAGATCCCGGGGAGATGGCCCATGACTCCTGGGGGCATAGGTTTAGTCCGGCGTGCTGACCTCTCTATTAAGCCTAGGTCGGGTTGCGGCATATTGTTTGGCCGAGGCCGGGCATGACCCAGGAAAGTGTGTCCGGCCGGAGTTAATCGAGTGTGGTGGGTAAGTTGGTGCACCCACAGAGGGAAGAAAACATCTATCGATAGCCTGTCCTCTGATAGCGGACACTTGGAGTTGTATCCCGATCGATACAACTAGAACTGGATACTTGTGATGAGAACTGGATGGTGATGAGAATTGGATTGTGATGATAACTGGATAGTATGGCTCTGGGATTGCTTTCTCCCAGGGTGTCGAGAAAGGATCTCTGGCCAAGGTTGATAACACTACTACTACTACTTTACTTTATGCTACTCTACTCCCTCCTGTTGCTGCAAGTTGGTGGTTTCTAGATGATGCTAGTTTTCGATAGGCTAGGCTTTCCCCTTCTCTTCTGGCATTCTGCAGTTCAGTCCGCATATACTACCCTTTTCTTTGATACCGATGCATATGTAGTGTAGATCCTTGCTTGCGAGTACTTTGGATGAATACTCACGGTTGCTTTGCTCCCCCTTTTCCCCCTTTCTTCTTCTTTCCGGTTGATACAACCAGATGTCGGAGCCCAGGAGCCAGATGCCACCGCCGATGCTTACTACTACGTGGAGGCCGCCGATGACCAGGAGTAGTTAGGAGGCTCCCAGGCAGGAGGCCTTGCCATTTCGTTCGATGTTGCTTTTGTGCTAGCCTTCTTAAGGCAAACTTGTCTAACTCATGTCTGTACTCAGATATTGTTGCTTCCGCTGACTCTTGTGTATTCGAGCTTATGTATTCGAGCCTCGAGGCCCCTGGCTTGTAATATAAAGCTTGTATTATTTTAATTTGTGTCTAGAGTTGTGTTGTGATATCTGCCCGTGAGTCCTTGATCTTGATCGTACACATTTTTGTGTATGATTAGTGTACAATTGAATCGAGGGCGTCACAAGTTGGTATCAGAGCCGACTGCCTGTAGGTAGCCCCCGTTCCAATTCCTATGGCCGAAGTTGAGTCTAGTCATCCAAAACTGTTTTACTAACTTGGCTATGTGGCTTACGGGCCCACGTCGCCGATGGGTGGTACTAGGATCTTTTATTCCTCGTCTATACTCTGGGACTCTAATCTCTCTTCTATTCAGGTTAAACATTTTACTAACTCTGACATTAGGTTCTCGTACCCACTTCCTCCCGGAGAGCCCCGATATTACCGATGATCGCCTGCTTCACCAGAAGATTCTGCGGATACTCCTCGATGTTTCTCGAGACTCTGTGCCCACTGCCTTACAGTTCCTGACCACCGATAATCCTCGTGAATAACCTCCTTGCCGCTTGTACCTTCATGCCAAGTTGCTTATGTTGTTACAAGATACCCCTAGCACTCTCCGTTGTTCCGAGAATCCTTGTGCCTTCTGCTTTGCAGGTTCTTTTTGCACTAAGGATAATTCACTTAACCGGGGTCCACTCATCCCCAGTTGTTCATATGCTTTTCAAAATACTTGTAAATACTATCCGATCTTCCGAGAATCCTCTTCAAACTATTGCTCTACAAATTCTTGTTTGCTTGCATTATGGTTAATTCAATTTTCTAGCATCTTCTTGTTTGATCCAATATGCCGCGAATGCTCGTAATCCTCAATCAGATCCTAGCATTCATCCTTCCGGCTCAGACATCACTCCAAACATGAGCTTGTTCTTATCAAATCAAACCTTGATTGATTGTCGATCTGTATCGATTCAACTCAATTAGCTTTTGATCAGAGCCTGTGCTTCAGATCTTCTGATTTGAAAATCGTAATTCCTTTGCATTCAAGCTTTGAAGTTATCCAGTTATATCTATAACCCAATGCCTTTGCATTCTTTCATCTTCTGGGTGAGTATCGATACTCACATCAGATCTTTTATGGACCGCCATATCCTTGGTTGGATTATTGTCCGACAATGTCCTTCATATTCATTAAACTTGTGAGTTTTGCCCTGACACATAATACCTTAGGTAAATTCTATCATCTGCTTTTGTCAACCATGCTCTGCTTTCGAGCTGGTATATATTAATCCTGAAGTTAGTGGTATATGTTCCTAAGATACCCCTACGGGTTGAACCTATGCCTTCCCTAATCCGTGTGAAATCAAAAGAGATGTGAGTCTTACTCTTCTGGTACTTCGCCAGATAAATCTTCTGCACTACAATTTCTTCGAAAATGAGGAGTGAATGAAAGGTTATGCGTTGAAGAAGAGGGAGTCGACCTTGAACCTTTGTGTTCATGCCCATGGACCCGATGTAGAACTTATCATGGAAGCTGCTCATAAAAATGATTACCCCTTGTTATAAGTTCATCTTGTATCGGTGGTTTGATCATTCATATTCATGGTTCCGACCATAGTTTCTCCTTAATTCCATTTCCCGGACAAGTTAAAATACTTGTCTCCTGCAAGTCATTCACCTGTCCAACCTCTAATTTGATCTACCTTCAAGTATTGCCTCATGTTATCTCGATGATATTGTGTCATTGCACTACCTCTTGTAAATTCTTAATTGGAGTGATACTCCGTCACATCATTCCTAGCCTGATCGGCTATATCATTATCATGCTAATTTAACTGTGCTACCTGGTCCTTATTCCCGGAGCACAACTTTTCGATGATGAGCGAAGCTTACGCGATCTTCTTCATCTTATCATTTCACCTTGAAGAACAATCTTGATTTTGAACTTGTGTCGTATCCGTGGTTCCAATAGCCATTCGCTTCATCCTTCTTGTTGCTTTATGTCGTCGCTCCTTGATGGCATCTTCATAGAGCCTCTCGACAAATGCATCGTGATCAGCATCAACATTTTGACTTCTGTTCAGATGACAATTGAATTCATGGTGAGAAATACCATCCTTGCCCCTCGATGATTGGTGATATCACCAACAACACTATTGTCTTCTTCCCAACACATGTTTGATCATGTCTTGGTTATACTTTGAGCTCCCTTCCATTCTTGCAATTGTTCCTTGAGGATTTCTTGTAATCTTCAACTCCAACCTTTACTTGAAACACCATATCATTGCTACCTCGAAGCATGACGGTGGTATTCTGAATATCAACCAGAACATTGGAAGCGCAACACTACATGTTTCTTGATCTCATATCCAAACACCGTTGTATGGGTTATATAATGAATCTTCCCTCGCCCCATTATCTAAATGCTTTTGAACTTGCTGTCCTATCATGTATATCCTGCTCCGCTTTTCCTTGGGAAGGATATACTCCCAACTCTTATGTGTAAACACATATTCCTTTCCATTGGACTGTTTGATTTGATAATCATACTTTTCCTTTCCATTGGTTTGTTTAACCTTTCTTCTGATCTATATGATATAAGCAGAAATAAATCCCTGCTTATAAAACACCCCATGTACAACCTTGTCAGTGAGACCCTGTTACTAATGTTGCTGACATTTCGGTATCACCGATGGACGAGAACTTTGCCTATTGGCCCGCCTCGAATTAACGAGCAGGAAACTGGTTCTCTTCGTCCCTCGCCCTTGGTACCAACGTTGTTGCCAACATAACTGACAGACTATCCTCTGACATGCCTTGCTACCATGACCGTGCAATATGTCGGCGTCCTTCCTACTTTTGAACCACATGGTGGGCCCATAACCCACAGTTCCACAGGATCGAAACCTGACTCCTGTACATCCTTGATTCTGAAGTATCCTTTTTCACTTGCCTTCGTATGTAATTCATGAGCCACCTTCCTAGTGATCTATTCTAGTATCAGACGCAATAATTTTTGTTGTTGTTGTTGTTGCTCTGAACCCCTTTCACCTTTTGATTAGGCATCGAATGATTGCTTGCCCGTTAAAACTTCTCATGGTACCTTCATACTTTGCTCTCAATGTTTTATTAAGTTTCAACTCGAGAGATACTTCCGCCTCATTCCCCGAATTGTTCACCAGATAATTAACCCTATAAGGGTCAGTTCTCCCGAAGTTACTCTTTACTTCCCCACTTAAATCTCGGGAGGAGATTTCTTGTAGTGGAGGAGATTTGTAACACCACCAGTGTCATGCTACAGTAACCCTCTGTGATTAAGCTAATCATTTTTCCAAACGGTGCTTAATCACCTTTGTTCAATATCCCATTTGAAATTCCAGCCAATTCAAATTCAAGTGAAGTTTGAAGTTTCTCAAAAGTTGCTGGAAAAATGTTCATTGTTTTTCAAAAATTCCATAACAATTATTTGTTAAGGAACACAACATCACTTTTGTGCAAAGATGAGCATTACCAATTATAATAAAGACCAATTCAAAGCATTTTAAATGCTATCCTATTTATGAAAAATACCAAATGAATTCTTCTGGTCTCCAAAATAATTGTGGCACTGTATAAGATCACCAGGGAATAAAAGGGCCACTTCCCATATTTTTCCTAAGTAAATAGCATGCCCAATATTTTCTTACCCATCTTTGTTTATTAAAAAAAGAGGAAAAGGGCCAGAGCCCCTGGCCTCCCCTTGGGCCTCGGCCAGTCGACCCAGTGCCTCCTCCCCACACTCGATCCCCTCCTCCCCTTCTGTTCGACCGACCAAGACACTCCCGCTCATTCCCGCCGGAACCCGCGCGGCGCCCCGCGCTGCCACGTCGCCGACGAGGGGATAAGGGTAGCCCCGACGCCTCGGGCTCCCTCCTCACTCGCCCACTTCCCCTGTCCTTCCTCTCTCTCACTCCCCACCAGATCCCCCCTCCACCGAGCGCCCCCTGTCTCCGCCCACTGGCGCCCACCGCGGCGAATGCTGCTCCCAACCCTCTTTAGCGCGTCTCGGAGCTTCACGCCCGTCAGCATCGTCGTCCACGCCCACGAGCAGGAGCTGGAAGCCCCTCCATCACCGAGCCGGCCTTCTTCTTCCTCCTCGGGCGCTGTCGACCTCGCCGACGAATCTGACTCCGGCAAGCCTTCCCCGAGCCCACTTGTGCACACCTGCAGGGCCCGGTGAGCAGCCGCTTCGACCCCCCTCTCCCTTCCCCTCCCCGTGCACCGTAGTTAGCTTCCACGAGTGCTCAAGCTCCGACCACCATTGTTAGACTTCGCAGCCGATGCTGCGGGCCGTTTCAACGGCCACCGTTGCTGCCGTCCGACACGGTGCGATGCCCGCGTTCGAATGCACCAGATTCCGCACCGAAAGAGCCCCCACATCCCACTTCTCCTTGCTCCACCGCCACCTTGCTCGTCGCAGGCGATGCTCCGGCCGCCCCCGAGCCCTCCCATCAGCATCGTTAGATGCACGGATCGACGCTCGCTCAAATGAGCTTACGCACGGGCCGAGCGACCCCTTGCAGCCGATTTACGGCCGTACCCGAGCGCGCCGCCGTTGAATATGGTCGCCGGAGACAACTCCGGCGCCGTTTCCGGCGTTGCTGACGTGGCTGACCACGTGGACCCCCCCACAGCCGTTGCCATTGGGCTCCTGGGTCCCGTTGACCCGATGTCGATCTTGGCCAGGTAGCGCCCGATCCTTTGCACGAGGGCCCGCATGATGGGCCCTGTTGACCAGTCAACTGGTCTATTGACCGCTGATGCAGGGCTAACGCCAGGATGACATCACAATTCATTTTCTGACGAATTTAGTAATTAAAACAAATTTCAGAATATTGCTAAACTTTGAAAAATAGTAGGTAATAAACCGTAACTCCGATGAAAATTTTTCTACATGAAAGTTGCTCAGAAAAGTCCAACGAATCCGGATACGCAGTCCGTTTACCTGTCAGATGCCTCTAACTATCTGAACATGGAACATTCCCCCTCCGGTCATCTGTCTAACACAGGTCCAGAATTGGGAATACATTCCCGGTTGAATTCCCCCTTCACCTATATCGTGCAGTACTACGTCAGGTCGACTCTAGTTCTGATATCGTCTTGTCATGCTTAGTGGTACCTTTGTTTGCTTTATATTTACTGTTTCTCCCCCCTCTTCTCTTCGGTAGACCCTGAGACCGATGCTGCCCCTGTGTTTGACTACGTCACCGACGACCCTCCTTCTCGTCTGAGCAACCAGGCAAGCCCCCACTTTGATCATTCCGATATCGCCCATTCGATTCTCTCATGCTTGCATTAGTTTTTGCTACTGTTATTGTTTGCTCCTATTCTGATGCATAGCCTGCTTTTGTAACCTGCTCATTTTACCTTACCTGCTTATCCTAAACTTCTTAGTATAGGTTGGTTAGTGATCCATCTGTGACCCCACCTTGACCTTGTTGCCCCTGCTTCATCATCGAAGACCCGATCAGCGGGATCGAAGACCTGATCAACGGGATAGAAGACAAGGCCCCGACACCGCACATCACTTTCCCCTTAGTTGCTCGACACTACTGGGTTACTATCGAGTGCCGAGGGTGAGACCTCTACACCACTTCTAATGTTAACCCTGTAGCGTAGCTATTCGGTCGTGGTTATCGGGGGTGATTCCGCCTTAACCACTTTCGATACAACTCTGTCGTGCAACCCCTCAAGTGTGAACCTCGGGGGTGGTTCCTCTTACGTTCACCTTGATGATTACATCTAGTGGAATTCACCGGGGGTGATTCCTTAGGTTTTCCCCTTGGTGTTAGACACACGGTTACTATGGTTACTATGACTTTACACTGAAGCATGTTACTAAAGACGGGTTGTCCCTAAGGGGTACCCGCGCGAGCTTAATTGCGAGTGATGTGGAGTCGGGTTGACCTGGAGGGTGCCCGCGAGATAATTATGAGGCGTGGCCGGGCATTCCTAGCCCTTGCCGCAAGTCCTTGAGGCAGGCAGCAGGGTCACATCTTTCGTGAGTCTCTGCTTGTTACCGCGTTCCTAACCCACTCTGATTTGGATATTTGATCCGAGGGCCCTTGGCACGATAGCACTAACCATCACGTGGGCATAGTATGGGCGTTCTGCGTCGTATGCATCAGCGAAGCTTAATAGACGCTTGCCCGAGCGGCTACTGGGTTGGACTAAATAGCTCCTGCCTTTTTAGGGAGGTAGCTAGGTCTGCTCACCGGCCGCGTACGCAACATGCAGGAGATCCCGGGGAGATGGCCCATGACCCCTGGGGGCATAGGTTTAGTCCGGCGTGCTGACCTCTCTATTAAGCCTAGGTCGAGTTGCGGCGTATTGTTTGGCCGAGGCCGGGCATGACCCAAGAAAGTGTGTCCGGCCGGAGTTAATCGAGCGTGGTTGGTAAGTTGGTGCACCCCTGCAGGGAAGAAAACATCTATCGATAGCCTGTCCTCTTAACGGACACTTGGAGTTTTATCCCGATCGATACAACTAGAACTGGATACTTGTGATGAGAACTGGATGGTGATGAGAATTGGATTGTGATGATAACTGGATAGTATGGCTCTGGGATTGCTTTCTCGCAGGGTGTTGAGAAAGGATCTCTGGCCGAGGTTGATAACACTACTACTATTTTAATTTATGCTACTCTACTCCCTCCTGTTGCTGCAAGTTGGTGGTTTCCAGAAGATGCTAGTCTTTGATAGGCTAGGCTTTCCCCTTCTCTTCTGGCATTCTGCAGTTCAGTCCACATATACTACCCTTTTCTTTGATACCGATACATATGTAGTGTAGATCCTTGCTTGCGAGTAATTTGGATGAATACTCACGGTTGCTTTGCTCCCCCTTTTCCCCCTTTCTTCTTCTTTCCGATTGATGCAACCAGATGTCGGAGCCCAGGAGCCAGATGCCACCGCCGATGCTTACTACTACGTGGAGGCTGCCGATGACTAGGAGTAGTTAGGAGGCTCCCAGGCAGGAGGCCTTGCCTTTTCGATTAATGTTGCTTTTGTGCTAGCCTTCTTAAGGCAAACTTGTCTAACTCATGTATGTACTCAGATATTGTTGCTTCCGCTGACTCTTGTGTTTTCGAGCTTATGTATTCGAGCCCTCGAGGCCCCTAGCTTGTAATATAAAGCTTGTATTATTTTAATTTGTGCCTAGAGTTGTGTTGTGATATCTTCCTGTGAGTCCTTGATCTTGATCGTACACATTTGTGTGTATGATTAGTGTACGATTGAATCGAGGGCGTCACAGGAGGAAAGTATAACTTGATGAGGTAACTGTACCCGCTCCCTTATTGGAACGTAGTTCATCACAAAAATCTGTTCCCGTGACTCCTACACCAATTAGTGAGGAAGCTAATGATGATGATCATATAACTTTAGATCAAGTCACTACCAAACCTCGTAGGTCAACAATAGTAAAATCCGCACCAGAGGGGTATGGTAATCCTGTTCTGGAGTTCATGTTACTTGACCATGACGAACCTACAAACTATGAGGAAGCGATCATGAGCCCAGATTCCATGAAATGGCTTGAGGCCATGAAATCTGAGATGGGATCCATGTATGAGAACAAAGTGTGGAATTTGGTTGACTTGCCCGATGATAGGCAAGCCATAGAAAATAAATGGATCTTCAAGAGGAAGACGAATGCTGATAGTAGTGTTACTATCTACAAAGCTAGACTTGTCGAAAAAGGTTTTGACAAAGTTCAAGGTGTTGACTATGATGAGATTTTCTCACTCGTAGTGATGCTTAAGTCTGTCCGAATCATGTTAGCAAATTGCCACATTTTATGAAATCTGGCAAATGGATGTCAAAACTACATTCCTTAATGGATTTCTTAAAGAAGAGTTGTATATGATGCAACCAGAAGGTTTTGTCGATCCTAAAGGTGTTAACAAAATGTGCAAGCTCCAGCGATCCATCCATGGACTGGTGCAAAGCATCTCGGAGTTTGAATATACGCTTTGATGAGTCGATCAAAGCATATAGATTTATACAGACTTTTGGTGAAGCCTGTATTTACAAGACAGTGAGTGAGAGCACTACAATTTTCCTGATAAGTATATGTGAATGACATATTGTTGATCGGAAATGATGTAGAATTTTTCTGGAAAGCATAAAGGAGTGTTTGAAAGGAGTTTTTTCAAAAGAAAGACCTCGGTGAAGCTACTTACATATTGAGCATCAAGATCTATAGAGATAGATCAAGATGCCTGATAAGTTTTTTCAATGAGTACATACCTTGACAAGTTTTTGAATTAGTTCAAAATGGAACAGTCAAAGAAAGAGTTCTTGCCTATGTTCTAAGGTGTGAAGTTGAGTAAGACTCAAAGCCCGACCATAGCAGAAGTTAGAGAGAGAATGGAAGTCATTTCCTATGCCTCAGCCATAGGTTCTATAAAGTATGTCATGCTGTGTACCAGACGTATTGTATACCGTGCCCTGATTTTGGCAAGTGAGTACATTTTTGATCTAGGAGTAGATCACTGGACAGCGGTCAAAAATTATCCTTAGAAGACTAAGGAAATATTTCTCGGTTATGGAGGTGATAAAGAGTTCGTCGTAAAGACTTGCGTCGATGCAAGCTTTGACACCGATATGGATGAGTCTAAGTCACAATCTGGACACATATTGAAAGTGGGAGCCATTAGCTAGAGTAGCTCCGTGCAGAGCATTGTAGACATAGAAATTTGCAAAATACATACGGATCTGAATGTGGCAGACCCGTTGACTAAATTTCTCTCACAAGCAAAACATGATAACACCTTAGTACTCTTTGGGTGTTAATCACATAGCGATGTGAACTAGATTATTCACTCTAGTAAACCCTTTGGGTGTTGTTCACATGACAATGTGAACTATGGGTGTTAATCACATGGTGATGTGAACTATTGATGTTAATTCACATGGCGATGTGATCTAGATTATTGACTCCAGTGCAAGTGGGAGACTGAAGGAAATATGCCCTAGAGGCAATAATAAAGTTGTTATTTATATTTCCTTATATCATGATAAATATTTATTATTCATGCTAGAATTGTATTAACCGAAACTTAGTACATGTGTGAATACATAGACAAGCAGTGTCACTAGTATGCCTCCACTTGACTAGCTCGTTGAATCAAAGATGGTTGAGTTTCCTAGCCATAGACATGAGTTGTCATTTGATTACCGGGATCACATCATTAGTGAATGATGTGATTGACTTGACCCATTCCGTTAGCTTAGCAATTGATCGTTTAGTATGTTGCTATTGCTTTCTTCATGACTTATACATGTTCCTATGACTATGAGATTATGCAACCCCCGAATACCGGAGGAACACTTTGTGTGCTACCAAACGTCACAACATAACTGGGTGATTACAAAGGTGCTCTACAGGTGTCTCCGAAGGTTCTTGTTGGGTTGGCATAGATCATGATTAGGATTTGTCACTCCGATTGTCGGAGAGGTATCTCTGGGCCCTCTCGGTAATACACATCACTATAATCCTTGCAAGCAATGCAGCTAATGAGTTAGTTGCGGGATGATGTATTAAAGAACGAGTAAAGAGACTTGCCGGTAACAAGATTGAATTAGGCATTGAGATACCGATGATCGAATCTCGGGCAAGTAACATACCGATGACAAAGGGAACAACGCATGTTGTTATGCGGTTTGGCCGATAAAGATCTTCGTAGAGTATGTAGGAGCCAATATGAGCATCTAGGTTCCGCTATTGGTTATTGACCAGAGACGTGTCTCGGTCATGCCTACATAGTTCTCGAACCCGTAGGGTCCGCACGCTTAACGTTCGGTGACGATCGGTATTATGAGTTTATGTACCGAAGGTAGTTCGGAGTCCCGGATATGATCACGAACATGACGAGGAGTCTCGAAATGGTCGAGAAATAAAGATCGATATATTGGACGACTATGTTTGGACTTCGGAAAGGTTCCAGACAAGTTCGGACAAATCGAGTACCGGGTAACCGAAACCCCGGGAGTGTAATGGGCCTATTGGGCCTTAGTGGAGAAGAGGAGGGGCGGCTAGGGCAGGCCGCGCGCCCCCTCCCCCTCTAGTCCGAATTGGACAAGGAGGGGGGAAGGCGCCCCCCTTTCCTTCCCCTCTCTCCCCCTTCCCTCTCTCCTACTCCTGCTCTTGGAAGGGTTGGAGTCCTACTCCCGGTGGGAGTAGGACTCCCCTTGGGGCGCGCCTAGGAGGGCCGGCCTCTCCCCCTCCTCCACTCCTTTATATACAGGGGAGGGGCGCACCCCATATACACACAAGTTGATCATTGATCTTTTATCCGTGTGCGGTGCCCCCCTCCACCATAATCCACCTCGGTCATATCGTAGTGGTGCTTAGGCGAAGCCCTGCATCGGTAGCATCATTATCACCGTCATCACGCTGCCGTGCTGACGGAACTCTCCCTCGAAGCTCTACTGGATCATGAGATCGTGGGATGTCACCGAGCTGAACGTGTGCTGAACTCGGAGGTGCCGTGTGTTCGGTACTTGGATCGATCGGATCGTGAAGACGTACGACTACATCAACCGCTTTCTCATAACGCTTCCGCTTACGGTCTACGAGGGTATGTGGACGACACTGTCCCCTCTCGTTGCTATGCATCACCATGATCTTGCGTGTGTGTAAGAATTTTTTTGAAATTATTATGTTCCCCAACAGTGGCATCCGAGCCAGGTTTATGCGTAGATGTTATATGCACGAGTAGAACACAAGTGAGTTGTGGACGATACAAGTCATACTACTTACCAGCATGTCATACTATGGTTCAGCGGTATTTTTGGATGAAGCGGCCCGGACCGACATTACGTGTACGCTTACGCGAGACTGGTTCTACCGACGTGCTTCGCACACAGGTGGCTGGCGGGTATCAGTTTCTCCAACTTTAGTTGAATCAAGTGTGGCTACACCCGGTCCTTGTGAAGGTTAAAACAAAACTAACTTGACGAAATATCATTGTGGTTTTGATTCGTAGGTAAGAACGGTTCTTGCTCAGCCTGTAGCAGCCACGTAAAACTTGCAACAACAAAGTAGAGGATGTCTAACTTGTTTTTGCAGGGCATGCTGTGATGTGATATGGTCAAGACATGATGCTAAATTTTATTGTATGAGATGAACATGTTTTGTAACCAAGTTATCGGCAACTGGCAGGAGCCATATGGTTGTCGCTTTATTGTATGAAATGCAATCGCCATGTAATTGCTTTACTTTATCACTAAGCGGTAGCAATAGTCGTAGAAGCAATAGTTGGCGAGACAACAACGATGCTACGATGGAGATCAAGGTGTCGCGCCGGTGACAATGGTGATCATGACGGTGCTTTGGAGATGGAGATCAAAAGCACAAGATGATGATGGCCATATCATATCACTTATATTGATTGCATGTGATGTTTATCTTTTATGCATCTTATTCTGCTTTGATTGACGGTAGCATTATAAGATGATCTCTCACTAAATTTCAAGGTACAAGTGTTCTCCCTGAGTATGCACCGTTGCCAAAGTTTGTCGTGCCGAGACACCACGTGATGATCGGGTGTGATAAGCTCCACGTTCATATACAACAGGTGCAAGCCAATTTTGCACACGCATAATACTCGGGTTAAACTTGGCGAGTCTAGCATATGCAGATATGGCGTCGGAACACTAAAACCAAAAGGTCGAGCGTGAATCATATAGTAGATATGATCAACATAGTGATGTTCACCATTGAAAACTACTCCATCTCACGTGATGATCGGACATGGTTTAGTTGATATGGATCACGTGATCACTTAGATGATTAGAGGGATGTCTATCTAAGTGGGAGTTCTTCAGTAATTTGATTAATTGAACTTTAATTTATCATGAACTTAGTCCCGATAGTATTAGCATATCTATGTTGTAGATCAATAGCTCGCGTTTAGCTCCCCTGTTTTATTTTTGATATGTTCCTAGAGAAAACTAAGTTGAAAGATTGTAGCGACCCGACCCGAATGGATCAAGTCTCTGTGCTCAGGTGTCATCCTGGATCGATAATGCCGACACCACACAAGATTTCAAGGATTTATGAGAGAGTAGCAATCACACACTTATTACATCGTTGTCCAAAAGAGGACTTATTACAATAAATATGGCTTAAGGCCATCTAATAACGATAACAGCGGAAGACTTGGAAGATAAGTGAGTCCATCAACTCCGGTAACATCAAGAGTATAGAACCACGACCTAAAGCACCTTACTCGTAAATGCGAAAAGTCTGCAACATGAAAGTTGCAGCCCGAAAACGGGTCAAGACATGGAATATCTTTGGCAATGTAACACATAGAGAATAATGAATGAATAAGCCTATACTACATGCATATATGGCTGGTGGAAAAGCTCTACTGATTCTGAGTTTTGCATAAAGCCGCTTTTTCCCTACGCAAAGGAATAAATTTGTTTAACTATCATGGTGGTTGTTGAACATTGAGAATGGTTGACAGCATCCTCAATCCCAATTAAAAGTACTCATTAAAAACCCAACAATATTAATTAGAGTAACATGTTGAGATTCACATGATATTCAAGTACTAGATACTCAAGATGTCCATAACCGGGGACACGGCTAATCATGATTAGTTTATACACTCTGCAGAGGTTTGCACTTTTCCCAACAAGAATCGATCGCCTCCGTTTGGTTTCTCGCTATACATGGTGTTTGAGAGACGGATGACCGAGACATAGTCTTTCAGAAGAGTTTGCACCTTACGATGGGTAGACCGTACCACCTACAACCCCTACATCAGCTAGTCTACCACTGTAAGAGTTCACACGACTTAATCAGCTATGCCAGAGCCCATAATGGTTTGTGGCTGCACACGGAAGTTACTAGCATGAATAATCTTATGATCCCTTTGATCCTGGGTGGCGGTCCGAAGAAAAACAGGCAAGTCCTGATAGAAACCAGGTGCCTCAATCCACCCAGATGTGTGTTTAAGTTGCCACCTTAAATAAACCATTAATTTAACAATCTCACATTTGTCATGGAATACACTCACCCAATCCACGTCTACTAGCATAGCATAGCATAATAAGCAAACGTAGAAGTAACTCCCAAGGTTTCATAAGTAAAACAGGTAATAGGTACTACCTCAATCTACTTCCCATCCCACAATTTATTTAGATCCTAATCATGCAAGTGTTCGAGGTTTGATCTAATGCATAAAAACTGGGTATGAGAAGGGTATGATCAAAGTGTTACTTGCCTTGCTGATGATCCGCGAAACCTAGAGATTCGAAATAACAAGCGGAGCACTCCGGGTGATCTATCGCAGACAAACAACAAGCATACAATAAGTACTCATGTAATGCATGGGTAAATCTTGAATAAAAGATCTAACCAGAAAGTTCAACTTAAGAACCCTGGTTGCAAAAAGAATCGAATCAATTAAAGCAACGAAAGTCAAACGAAGAAAGAAAACAACTCGGTTCTAGCAAGTTGAAACTAAGTCAAATTTTACAGTAGCAAAACTCTGTTTAAGTTGATTAATCAGAACGGCGGTTTCGAAACGAAACTCCAGGTGCTTGAATCACCTGATTCCGATAAACGAGCGATAAGATAAACTAGAACGAAGATCGGATCTGAAATTGCTATCAGGAAAATAGCGGAATAAATCCGATGAGAGAGAAAACGACGAACGGTTGAACGAAAGGACGTTCATTAACCGAAGCAAACCGGTGATCTCGTTCGTTAGGGCGAACAGTCCGTGACGCTTGCTAAACAAAACCGGAAAGTAAAACCGGCGAGAAAAACCGATCTAGGGTTTGGAAGAAAACCAAGCGAAAAACCTATCTAGAAAACTGAACGGAAACCGGAACGATTCTGAAAAACCGAACCGAGGAAAAGAAAAGGTGTGGCCTTGAGGCTAGTACCTCGAAGAAGTGAGGGGCTCGTGGCGGGCGGCGGTGGCGGCGGCGGTGTAGGGCGGCGGCGGCGGCTGTGGTGGCGGGCGGCGGTGTAGGGCGGCGGGCGGCTGTGGCGGGCGGCGGCGGCTATGGCGGCTGCACTGCTGCTTGAGGAGGAGAGGAGAGGTGTTGGTTTGATGTGTTAGAGGGGGGTGCTTGGGTATTTATATTGGGAGGGAGGGTTTTGCTTGGAGTAGGGGACAAGATTTAGAGTAGGATTAGGAATCCTAGGTATAAAAAACGGAATATCGAATCGGGTTCTAATCCTACTAGGTTTTGTAAAAGAAAAGGAAACACAGGCGGCTCCTGGCTCCTGGCCTTGGCGCTAGCGATGGCCTTGGCCTCCTAGCCCGGCCCAGCTGGCTTACGGCTTGGGCCTTTGGCCCAAAGCCATGGATTTTTTAAATCGGTTTCGCGCGCAGAAAAATACAGAGAAAAAATCTAAAAGAACTCCAAAATTAATAAAGTAAACTTTCTCCGACTCCTAAAAATGAGTCAAACAAAATGAACTTTTACTCGGGGCCTAAAATGCAATTTTTGAAAACACGCATTTTTTCCTAAGGCAAATAAACTCCGAGAAAAATCCAAAATTTGATTTATTTATTAAATCTTCATTTTTCCTAAATTTTGGGAAAGTCATATTATTCCCTCTCTTATTTTTGATATTGGAAAATATTTGAAGATAAAATAAATAAATCCAATGATCCTCTTTTCATAGTTTTGAGAGAACTCAAATACAAAATTTCGAAATCTACAACTCTCTCCGAGGGTCCTTGAGTTGCGTGAAATTCTAGGATCAACAAAATGCAAGAAAATATGATATGCATGATGACTTAATGTATAACATTCCAAATTGAAAATTTGGGATGTTACAAACCTACCCCTTAAGATGAATCTCGCCCTCGAGATTCGGGTTGGCTAGAAAATAGGTGAGGGTGGTCCTTGAGCAAATCTTCTTCTCTTTCCCAGGTGGCTTCATCCTCAGTGTGGTGGCTCCAGTGAACTTTGCAAAACTTGATAACCTTGCTGCGAGTAACTCTGCTGGCATAATCGAGAATCTTGACTGGTCTCTCCTCATATGTCAAATCATCCTTCAACTGAATTGCTTCGAGTGGCACTGTATCTCTTAGCGGTACTTCCGCCATCTCGGCGTGACATTTCTTCAGCTGAGAAACATGGAATACATCATGAACTCCTGACAGTCCCTCTGGCAATTCCAACTTATAAGCAACTTCTCCCATGCGTTGCAAGATCCTATACGGTCCAACGAAACGTGGTGCTAATTTTCCTTTAACTCCAAAACGCTTAACTCCTCGGAGTGGGGATACTCTAAGATAAACTCTGTCCCCAACTTCATATTTTATTGCCTTGCGTTTTGAATCCGCATAGCTTTTACATGCGGACTGGGCTACCTTGAGCCTATCGCGAATCAACTTAACCTTCATTGAGACTCCTTGATCAAATCTGGTCCAAACAATCGACGGTCTCGGCTTAGTCCCATGATAACGGTGTCCTGCACCTCCTTCCGCATAAAGCCTCGAAGGTGCCATCTTCAAGATGGTTTGTTAACTGTTGTTATAAGAAAACTCTGCATCTGACAAGTTATCATCCCAACTAGATCCATAATCTAGTGCACAAGCTCTCGACATATCCTCCAAAATCTGATTGACTCTCTCGATTACATCCATCGATGCAATGGGTGGAAAGTCATCAATTCCAGCCTGGTTCCCAATGTTTCGTAACCGATTCCAAAACTTTGAGGTAAATTGTGTTCCTCTATCGTCGATACTCCACGGAACTCCGTGTAAACACACAATTCTGGTCATGTATATCTTTGCCAACTTAGCACTGCTATAGGTAGTCTTGATCGAATGAAATGAGCTACCTTCGTCAAGCGATCGACTATAACCCAAATCGAGTCATAGCGAGCGAGTCTTTGGCAAACCTGTGATGAAATCCATGCCTAGTTTATCCCACTTCCATTCGGTATTGGCAATGGCTGCAACAATCCTGCTGGCTTCGATGTTACGCCTTCACCCTTTGACATACATCACAAACTGCTACGTACTCGCAATATCTTTCTTCATTCCGGTCCACGAGTATTCTTGAAATCCAAATACATCTTGGTATTTCGGGGTGAATCGAATATGGTGAATCATGTGCCTCTTTCAGAATCAACTTCCTGATCTCCGGGTCATTTGGCACATAAACACGGTCCTCAAACCATAAGGTATCGTGCTCATCCTCATGAAATCCCTTAGCTTTTCCTTCGCTCATTTTCTCCTTTATAGAGGCAACTTCCTTATCTGCCTTTTAGGCTTCTCTGATTTTGTCCATCAACGTAGACTGAATCTCCAATGTTGCTACATAGCCTCTCGGAACTATTTCCAAACATAGCTCTCGAAGGTCCTCGGCTAACTCCTTGGGCATTCCTCCCATCATTAGTGTATTGACGTGGCTCTTACGGATCAATGCGTCTGCTACAACGTTAGCCTTCCTGGGGTGATAATGCAATCTCATATCATAATCCTTAATAAGCTCCAACCATCTCCTCTGTCTGAGATTTAATTCCTTCTGCGTGAAGATGTACTTCAAACTCTTGTGATCCGTGTACACCTCACAATGATTTCCAATGAGAAAATGTCTCTGTCTTCAATCATGCACAACGGCTGCTAACTCCAAGTCATGTGTGGCATAATTCAACTCATGAGGCTTAAGCTGTCGTGAAGCATACGAAACAACTCTTCCTTCCTGCATAAGCACTGCTCCAAGTCCTCGGCGTGAAGCGTCACAATACACCTCATAATCCTTGGTCTGATCTGGCAAAATTAACACTGGTGAGGTAACCAATCTTTTCTTCAACTCCTGAAAACTTGCCTCACAATCCTCAGTCCATATGAGCTTGGTATCCTTTTTTTAGCAATTCCGTCATAGGCTTTGCAATCCTTGAGAAATTCTCAATGAATCTTCGGTAGTATCCTGCGAGTCCAAGGAAACTCCGGATCTCTCCAACCGTTGTTGGTGCTTCCCATTTGGTTCTGGTCTCAACCTTTGTGGGGTCAACTGCTATCCCTTCTCCGGATATAACATGTCCAAGAAATCCAACTTCCTTTAGCCAAAACTCACATTTGCTGAACTTGGCATATAATCGATGTTCCCTTAGTTTCTCCAAAACCAATCGCAAATGTTCCTTATGTTCCTCTTCATTCTTCGAGAAAACCAAAATATCATCTATGAACACCACGAACTTATCCAAAAACTCCATAAACACTTTGTTCATCGGGTTCATGAAATAGGCGGTAGCGTTAGTCAGTCCAAATGACATAACGGTATATTCATACAGTCCATATCTCGTGGTAAATGCTGTCTTAGGTATGTCCTGCTCCCGAATCTTCAACTGATGGTACCCTGATCGCAAATCTATCTTGGAAAACACTTTAGCTCCTTGCAAACGATCAAACAGATCAGTTATCATAGGTAGTGGGTACTTGTTCTTGATCGTTACTTGATTTAAACCACGATAGTCTACAACCATCCTTAATGATCCGTCCTTCTTCTCTACTAAAAGTACGGTGATCCCCAAAGGCGAAGAACTTGGGCGTATATAACCTTTATCCAATAGCTCCTTAATCGCTTCTTGATTTCCGCCAAATCCGGCGAGCATCCCGTATGGTCGCTTCGATATTGGGCACATGCACTGCAAAAGCTCTATCAAAAACTCAATGTCTTTATCCGGTGGCATTCCTGGCAACTCTTCCGGAAATACATCAGGGAAATCCTTCACCACTGGCACTTCTTCCTGCACGACTCCTGATAAGGAATTTACTTGTGCTCTCCTCGACTCATGCCGTGATACATACTTGATTCTCCTCCCTTCTGGGGTGGTAAGCAAAATTGACTTGGTGGCGCAATCTATGTTCCCTCCATACTTCGATAACCAATCCATGCCTAATATCACATCCAATCCTTGGGATTCCGAACTATTAGGTCCGAGGGAAAAACATAGTGTCCAATCCTTAATGGTAGTCGATCACACCATATACTAGCCATGTATTCTGCTCCGGGTGAGGTTACTAGCATGGGTGACCTAAGGGCTTGGGTTGGTAATTTTTACTTATCCACAAGTCCCCTTGATATGTATGAATGCGATGCACTAGTATCGAAAAGAACAACTGCAGTAAACGACTTAACCAAAAACTTACCGATTACTGCATCGGTCTGATCTTCAACCTCCTCCACATCAATGTGGTTCACATCCCCTGTTGAAAGGGTTTGGCTTCTTTCCGTAGCTTCCATTGCCATTTCCATTCGGCCTTCCGGACATTCGTTTGCATAATGTCCGTTCTTGGAACACTTGTAACGGTGACATGACTCAAGTCTTTCTTGGTTGGCGTTGATGGTGTGGTCCGGTTACGGCCGTTGCTTCCTCCATTCCCATTTCCATTTTTGTGGCCATTATGGTTGTGCGAACTACCTCCTCCATGGGTATCTTTGGCCCGAACTCCCTGTTTAGGGGTATAACGGGCTTCTGCTTTGGGCTCCGAGTTATACTTCCCTTGCCCATACTTCCTCTTGCGATTCTCAATTTCTTTTGCTTTCCTTCAATCATGAGGGCACGGTCTACCAACTCCTGGTAGTTATTGAAACTTGCTACCATCAACTGCATGCTTAACTCATCATTCAGTCCTTCCGAAACTTCTCCCGCTTAGTCGCATGCATCAGTA
The DNA here is from genome assembly GCA_021605145.1 of Aegilops bicornis. NCBI lineage: Eukaryota > Viridiplantae > Streptophyta > Magnoliopsida > Poales > Poaceae > Aegilops > Aegilops bicornis. The sequence continues at coordinate 633,964,591 of CM038671.1, read as the reverse complement.
GCAATGTCATCTGGGCATAACGTGCTAACTTACTAAAATCATCCACATCTTGGCCAACAGTCCTTCCTCCTTGGCGTAAGTTGCGAAACTCACGCTTCTTCATGGCCATAGCTCCTCTTTGAGACATGGGCGGTCTTGAAAGCTTGTCTTGGCCATCCCATGTGACAAAGGTGTCTCTGAGGTAAGTGGCTGTAAAATTCTCCCACCATCTTTGCTGCGGGTCCTTCAAGCTGGTGTGCAGCAGACTTCACCTTCTCTCCATCTGTACATCCTGCAGTGGTCAACTCCCTCCCTACCTTACGGAGCCAATCGTCCGCTACTATCGGCTCGGTGCTACTGGAAAACACCGGCGGGTTCAGCCTTAAGAAACGTGTCAAGTGATCTGCAGGTGGTGGTGGCGGTGGGTTGTTGTTGTTGCCTTGGTTACATACCAATGTTTGGATCAAAGTGTTTTCTTCTTTGGATCAACTGGGTGATCTCTGGCGGAAAACAAACCGAGTCGCGTCTCGGAGGCATCTGATGGGTTTAGAAAAGATGAGAAATAAGAATAGAGTGAGGTCTAAGGAGAAAACACTACCCAAATGTATATGAGCAAATGCACACAAAATCACTTCATTCAATTCAACAAAGGGCTTACAACGATCTAACTATCGCAAAAGTGCGTGAACTAAAATGTTACATGGAGGGAATACTACTAATATGTGGGGGTCATCTATTAATTTGAACCGGTGGTGTTACATGGAGGGAATACTACTAATATGTGGGGGTCATCTATTAATTTGAACCGGTGGAAGACTCCATGATGTCTGCTACATCTTCATCTTCAAAGTCGGGTTCACTTGGATCCGAATCGGTGTCGTCAATGATGATGTAGTTGCTCGGACAGTCGACGTACTTGTCTTCATTCTTGAGCGCCAATTTCTTCTTGAGTTCTTCAATCTCATACTTAAGATCGTTATTGTGTCTTGCTACAACTACGATCTCGTCCATGTAGTCCTTACGTGTAGACTTTAGTTCTTCTTCAAGTTCGATGATCCTTCCCTTCGCATCCTTCAATTCGATCATATCATTGCACATCTGGTTCTCCTGGCGTCGAATGTGCTGGTTTAACTCTGGATGAAAGCTGCAATGGATCTATCCTTCTTGGTGCCGACTATCTCCCATTGTTCATCTCGGCGTCCACAAATCGATAGATGGTGTCCTTGAGGTCTTCTTGGTAAACTTCTCCAATGCGTCCCATGGTGATATGAGCTGCCATGCTCTTTCCCGGACTCGAGGTTGGTGCAATGAAAACACTATCTATAGGCTCGGTGATTGGGGCGAATGTCCTTCCGAACGTGAGCTTGAATCTTCCAGCGCTCCTCTTGAGCAGAGTGGCGTTGAAAGTCCGGTGAAACTTGGTAGTCCAATGTTCAGGTACTTGGTGACTTCCTTCAAGTGAAATCCAATAGGTGTGCCTTCATCTGGTTGGGCGTACTTGAACTTCGCGTCCTTCATCCTAAAGTGTAGAAAAAGATGAGGAGTTAGAAAATGTGAAGAGAGCGTGATCTATGGCTTTAACTTAGTGGTCGTGTCCCTACGATCGGCGTGTGCTCGATACCATCTCTCTGTAGCGACCCGACCGAATGGATCAAGTCTCCGTGCTCGTGTGTCATCCACTGGATCAAGAATGTCCGACACCACACACGATGCCGAAGGATTTATAACAAACTAGCAATCACACACTTATTACATCGTTGTCCAAAAGAGGACTTATTACAATAAATATGGCTGAAGGCCATCTAATAACGATAACAGCGGAAGACTTGGAAGATAAGTGAGTCCATCAACTCCAGCGGCATCACTGAGTATAGAACCACGACCTAAAGCACCTTACTCGTCGTCTGAAAAGTCTGCAACATGAAAGTTGCAGCCCGAAAACGGGCCAGCACATGCAAATAATGAATGAATAAGCCTATACTACATGCATATATGGCTGGTGGAAAAGCTCTCTGATTCTGAGCTTTTGCATAAAGCCGCTTTTCCCTCTTGCAAAGGAATAAATTTGTTTAACTATCATGGTGGTTGTTGAACATTGAGAATGGTTGATGACATCCTCAATCCCAATTAAAAGTACTCATTAAAAACCCAACAATATTAATTAGAGTAACATGTTGAGATTCACATGATATTCAAGTACTAGATACTCAAGATGTCCATAACCGGGGACACGGCTAATCATGATTAGTTTATACACTCTGCAGAGGTTTGCACACTTTTCCCCACAAGACTCGATCGCCTCCGTTTGGTTTCTCGCACTACATGGTGTTTGAGAGACGGATGGCCGAGACATAGTCTTTCGTAAGCGTTTGCACCTTACGATGGGTAGACCGTACCACCTACAACCCCTACATCAGCTAGTCTACCATTGTAAGAGTTCACACGACTTAATCAGCTATGCCAGAGCCCATAATGGCTTGTGGCTGCACACAGAAGTTACTAGCATGAATAATCTTATGATCCCTCTCTGAGCACAGGTGGCGGGCGAAGAAAAACAGGCAAGTCCTGATAGAAACCAGGTGCCTCAATCCACCCGGATGTGTGTTTAAGTTGCCACCTTAAATAAACCATTAATTTAACAATTTCACATCATCATGGAATACACTCACCCAATCCACGTCTACTAGCATAGCATAGCATAATAAGCAAACGTAGAAGTAACTCCCAAGGTTTCATAAGTAAAACAGGTAATAGGTACTACCTCAATCTACTTCCCATCCCACAATTTATTTAGATCCTAATCATGCAAGTGTTTGAGGTTTGATCTAATGCATAAAAACTGGGTATGAGAAGGGTATGATCAAAGTGTTACTTGCCTAGCTGATGATCCGCGAAACCTAGAGATTCAAAATAACAAGCGGAGCACTCCAGGTGATCTATCGCAGACAAACAACAAGCATACAATAAGTACTCATCTAATGCACGGGTAAATCTCGAATAAAAGATCTAACCAGAAAGTTCAACTTAAGAACCACAGTTGCAAAAGAATCGAATCAAATAAAGCAACGAAAGTCAAACGACGAAAGAAAACAACTCGGTTCTAGCAAGTTGAAACTAAGTCAAATTTTACAGTAGCAAAACTCTGTTTAAGTTGATTAATCGGAACGGCGGTTTCGAAACGAAACTCCAGGCGCTTGAATCACCTGATTCCGATAAACGAGCGAGAAGATAAACTAGAACGAAGATCAGATCTGAAATCGCTATCAGGAAAATAGCGGAATAAATCCGATGAGAGAGAAAATGACGAACGGTTGAACGAACGGACGTTCATTAACCGAAGCAAACCGGTGATCTCGTTTGTTAGGACGAACGGTCCGGCGAACGCTTGCTAAACAAAACCGGAAAGTAAAACCGGCGAGAAAAACCGACCTAGGGTTTCGGAAAAAACCGAAACGAAAAACCGATCTAGAAAACCAGAACGGAAACCGGAACGATTTACGAAAAACCGAACCGAGGAAAAGAAAAGGTGACGCGGCGCGCTAGTACCTCAAGAAGTGAGGGCTCCGCGCGGCGGCGTTAGGTGGCGGCGGCACTTGACGGCGGCGGCGGTGTAGGGCGACGGCGGCGGCTGTGGCGGCGGCGGCGGTAGGGCGGCGGCGGGCGGCGGCGGGCGGCGGCTGTGGAGGCGGCGGTTGTGGCGGTGGCGGCTATGGCGGCGGCACTGCTTCTTCTTGAGGAGAGGAGAGGTGTTGGTTTGATGTGTTAGAGGGGTGCTTGCGTAATTATATTGGGGAGAGGAGGGTTTTTGCTTGGAGTAGGGGACAAGAATTAGAGTAGGATTAGGAATCCTAGGAATAAAAAACGGAATAACGAAACGGGTCCAAATCCTACTAGGATTTGTAAAAGAAAAGGAAACCGGGGCGGCTTCCTGGCTCCCTGGCGCGCGCTAGCGATGGCCTTGGCCTCCTGGCCGTCACTTTGGCTTAGCGACTTGGGCCTTTGGCCCAAAGCTATGATTTTTTAAATCGATTTCGCGCGCAGAAAAATACAGAAAAAAAATATAAACGAACTCCAAAATTAATAAAGTAAACTTTCTCCGACTCCTAAAAATGAGTCGAACAAAATGAACTTTTACTCGGGGCCTAAAATGCAATTTTTGAAAACACGCATTTTTCCCTAAGGCAAATAAACTCCGAAAAATCCAAAATTTGATTTATTTATTAAATCTTCATTTTTCCTAAATTTTGGGAAAGTCATATTATTCCCTCTCTTATTTTTGATATTGGAAAATATTTGAAGATAAAATAAATAAATCCAATGATCCTCTTTTCATAGTTTTGAGAGAACTCAAATACAAAATTTCGAAATCTACAACTCTCTCCGAGGGTCCTTGAGTTGCGTGAATTTCTAGGATCAACAAAATGCAAGAAAATATGATATGCATGATGACTTAATGTATAACATTCCAAATTGAAAATTTGGGATGTTACAAAGATGTTAGTAGCAATGATGCGGATTGGATCTGTGATCTGAGGATTATCCTCATTGCTGCACAGAAGAATTATGTCCTTGATGCACCGCTAGGTGACATACCAATTGCAGGAGTAAATGCAGACGTTATGAACGTTTGGCAAGCTCGATATGATGACTACTTGATAGTTTAGTGGACCAAGCTTTACGGCGTAGAATCGGGGCTTCAAAGACGTTTTTGAAATGCCACGGAGCATATGAGATGTTTCAAGAGTTGAAATTTGTATTTCAGAATCATGCCCATGTCGAAAGGTATGAGACCTTTGCCAAGTAATTTGCCTACAAGATGGAGGAGAATTGCTCAGCTAGTGAGCATGTGCTCAAAATATCTGAGTACTACAATCACTTGAATCAAGTGTGAGTTAATCTTCCAGATAAGATAGTGATTGACAGAGTTCTCTAGTGACTATCACCAAGTTACTAGATCTTCGTGATGAACTATAATATGCAAGGGATAACGGAAACGATTCCCAAGCTCTTCGTGATGCTAAAATCGACGAAGGTAGAAATCAAGAAAAACATCAAGTGTTGATGGTTGACAAGACCACTAGTTTCAAGAAAGGGCAAAGGGAAGAAAGGGAACTTCAAGAAGAACGACAAGCAAGTTGCTGCTCAAGTGAAGAAACCCAAGTCTGGACCTAAGCCTGAGACTAAGTGCTTCTACTGGAAAGGGACTGGTCACTGGAAGCAGAACTGCCCAAGTATTTGGCGGATAAGAAGGATGGCAAAGTGAACAAAGGTATATTTGATATACATGTTATTGATGTGTACTTTACTAGTGTTTATAGCAACCCCTCGAAGATTTGATACTAGTTCAGTTGCTAAAATTAGTAACTCAAAATGGGAGTTGCAGAATGAACAGAGACTAGTTAAGGGTGAAGTGACGATGTGTGTTGGAAGTGGTTCCAAGATTGATATGATCATCATCGCACACTCCCTATACTTTCGGGATTAGTGTTGAACCTAAATTAATGTTTTTTGGTGTTTGCGTTAAGCATGAATATGATTTGATCATGTTTATTGCAATAAAGTTATTCATTTAAAAGTCAGAGAATAATTGTTGTTCTATGAATAAAACCTTCAATGGTCATACACCCTAGGTGAAAGGTTTATTGAATCTCTATCGTAGTGATACACATATTCATAATATTGAAGCCAAAAGATGCAAAGTTAATAATGATAGTGCAACTTATTTGTGGCACTGCCGTTTAGGTCATATTGGTGTAAAAGCGCATGGACAAAATCCATGTTGATGGGCTTTTGGAATCACTTGATTATGAATCAGTTGATGCTTGCGAACCATGCCTGATGCGCACGATGACTAAGACTCCGTTCTCCGGAACAATGGAGCGAGCAACACACTTGTTGGAAATAATACATACTGATGTATGCAGTCCAATGAATGTTGAGGCTCACAGCGGGGATCGTTATTTTCTGACCTTCACAGATGATTTGAGCAGATATGGGTATATCTACTTGATGAAACATAAATCTGAAACATTTGAAAAGTTCAAAGAATTTCAGAGTGAAGTGGAAAATCATCGTAACAAGAAAATAAAGTTTCTATGATCTGATCATGGAGGAGAATATTTGAGTTATGAGTTTGGTCTTCATTTGAAACAATGCGGAATAGTTTCGCAACTGACGCCACCCGGAACACCACAGCGTAATGGTGTGTCTGAACGTCATAACTGTACTTTATTGGATATAGTACAATCTATGATGTCTCTTACCGATTTACCACTATCGTTTTTGGGGTTATGCATTAGAGACAGCTACATTCACGTTAAATAGGGCACCATCTAAATCCGTTGAGACGACACCGTATGAACTATGGTTTGGCAAGAAACCTAAGCTGTCATTTCTTAAAGTTTGGGGTTGCGATGCTTATGTGAAAAAGTTTCATCCTGATAAGCTCAAACCCAAATCGGAGAAATGTGTCTTCATAGGATACCCAAAGGAGACAGTTGGGTACACCTTCTATCACTGATCCGAGGGCAAGACATTTGTTGCTTAGAATGGATCCTTTCTAGAGAAGGAGTTTCTCTCGAAAGAAGTGAGTGGGAGGAAAGTAGAACTTGATGAGGTAACTGTACCCGCTCCCTTATTGGAACGTAGTTCATCACAGAAATCTGTTCCCGTGACTCCAACACCAATTAGTGAGGAAGCTAATAATGATGATCATATAACTTCAGATCAAGTCACTACCGAACCTCGTAGGTCAACCAGAGTAAAATCCGCACCAGAGTGGTATGGTAATCCTGTTCTGGAGTTCATGTGACTTGACCATGACGAACCTACAAACTATGAGGAAGCGATGATGAGCCCAGATTCTGCGAAATGGCTTGAGGCCATGAAATCTGAGATGGGATCCATGTATGAGAACAAAGTGTGGAATTTGGTTGACTTGCCCGATGATCGGCAAGCCATAGAAAATAAATGGATCTTCAAGAGGAAGACGAACGCTGATAGTAGTGTTACTATCTACAAAGCTAGACTTGTCAAAAAAAGGTTTTGAAAAAGTTCAAGGTGTTGACTACGATGAGATTTTCTCACTCGTAGCGATGCTTAAGTCTGTCCGAATCATGATAGCAAATTGCCACATTTTATGAAATCTGGCAAATCGATGTCAAAAATACATTCCTTAATGGATTTATTAAAGATGAGTTGTATATGATGCAACCAGAAGGTTTTGTCGATCCTAAAAGTGCTAACAAAATGTGCAAGCTCCAGCGATCCATCCATGGACTGGTGCAAAGCATCTCGGGGTTGGAATATACACTTTGATGAGTTGATCAAAGCATATAGATTTATACAGACTTGCGGTGAAGCCAGTATTTACAAGAAATTGAGTGGGAGCACTACAATTTTTCTGATAAGTATATGTGAATGACATATTGTTGATCGAAAATGATGTAGAATTTTTCTGGAAAGCATAATGGAGTGTTTGAAAGGATTTTTTTTCAAAAGAAAGACCTCGCTGAAGCTACTTACATATTGAGCATCAAGATCTGTAGAGATAGATCAAGACGCTTGATAAATATTTTCAATGAGTACATACCTTGACAAGTTTTTGAAGTAGTTCGAAATGGAACAGTCAAATAAAGAGTTCTTGCCTCCGTTCCAAGGTGTCAAGTTGAGTAAGACCCAAAGCCCGACCACAGCAGAAGATAGAGAGAGAATGAAAGCCATTCCCTATGCCTCAGCCATAGGTTATATAAAGTATGCCATACTGTGTACTAGACCTATTGTATACCCTGCCCTGATTTTGGCAAGTGAGTACAATTTTGATCTAGGAGTAGATCACTGAACATCGGTCAAAAATTATCCTTAGAAGACTAAGGAAATATTTCTCGGTTATGGAGGTGATAAAGAGTTCGTCGTAAAGACTTGTGTCGATGCAAGCTTTGACACCGATCTGGATGACTGTAAGTCACAATCCGGACACATATTGAATGTGGGAGCCATTAGCTAGAGTAGCTCCGTGCAGAGCATTGTAGACATAGAAATTTGCAAAATACATATGGATCTGAATGTGGCAGACCTGTTGACTAAATTTCTCTCGCAAGCAAAACATGATCACACCTTAGTACTCTTTGGGTGTTAATCACATAGCAATGTGAACTAGATTATTGACTCTAGTAAACCCTTTGGGTGTTGGTCACATGAAGATGTGAACTATGGGTGTTAATCACATGGTGATGTGAACTATTGATGTCAAATCACATGGCGATGTGATCTAGATTATTGACTCTAGTGCAAGTGAGAGACTGAAGGAAATATGCCCTAGAGGCAATAATAAAGTTGTTATTTATATTTCCTTATATCATGATAAATGTTTATTATTCATGCTAGAATTGTATTAACTGGAAACCGAGTACATGTGTGAATACATAGACAAACAGAGTGTCACTAGTTTGCCTCTACTTGACTAGCTCATTGAATCAAAGATGGTTGAGTTTCCTAGCCATAGACATGAGTTGTCATTTGATTAACGGGATCACATCATTAGAGAATGATGTGATTGACTTGACCCATTCCGTTAGCTTAGCACTTGATCGTTTACTATGTTGCTATTGCTTTCTTCATGACTTATACATGTTCCTATGACTATGAGATTATGCAACCCCCGAATACCGGAGGAACACTTTGTGTGCTACCAAACGTCACAACGTAACTGGGTGATTATAAAGGTGATCTACAGGTGTCTTCGAAGGTACTTGTTGGGTTGGCATAGATCGAGATTAGGATTTGTCACTCTGATTGTCGGAGAGGTATCTCTGGGCCCTCTCAGTAATACACATCACTATAAGCCTTGCAAGCAATGCAGTAATGAGTTAGTTGCAGGATGATGTATTACGAAACGAGTAAAGAGACTTGCCGGTAACGAGATTGAACTAGGTATTGAGATACCGATGATCGAATCTCGGGCAAGTAACATACCGATGACAAAGGGAACAACGTATGTTGTTATGCGGTTTGACCGATAAAGATCTTCGTAGAATATTTAGGAACCAATATGAGCATCCAGGTTCCGCTATTGGTTATTGACCGGAGACGTGTCTCAGTCATGTCTAAATAGTTCTCAAACCCGTAGGGTCCGCATGCTTAATGTTCGGTGACGATCGGTATTATGAGTTTATGTGTTTTGATGTAGAAAAGGTAGTTCGGAGTCCCGGATATGATCACGGACATGACGAGGAGTCTCGAAATGGTCGAGACATAAAGATCGATATATTGGACAACTATGTTTGGACTTCGGAAAGGTTCCAGACAAGTTCGGACAAATACCGGAGTACCGGGGGGTTACCGGAACCCCCCGAGGAGTGTAATGGGCCTATTGGGCCTTATTGGAGAAGAGGAGGGGAGGCTAGGGCAGGCTGCATGCCCCTCCCCCTCTAGTCCGAATTGGACAAGGAGGGGGGGGGGGCGGCGCCCCCCTTTCCTTCCCCCTCTCTCCTCCTTCCCTCTCTCCTAGTCCTACTCTTGGAAGGGTTGGAGTCCTACTCCCGGTGGGAGTAGGACTCGCCTTTGGGCGCGCCTAGGAGGGATGGCCTATCCCCCTCCTCCACTCCTTTATATACGGGGGAGGGGGCACCCCATAGACACACAAGTTGATCATTGATCTTTTAGCCATGTGCGGTGGCCCCCTCCACCATAATCCACCTCGATCATATCGTAGCGGTGCTTAGGCGAAGCCTATCGTCGATAGCATTATCATCACCGTCATCACGCCGTCGTGCTGACGGAACTCTCCCTTGAAGCTCTGCAGGATCGTGAGATCGTGGGACGTCACCGAGCTGAACGTGTGCTGGACTCGGAGGTGCCGTGTGTTCAGTAGTTGGATCGGTCGGATCGTGAAGACGTACGACTACATCAACTGCGTTCTCATAACGCTTCCGCTTACGGTCTGCGAGGGTACATGGACGACACTCTCCCCTCTCGTTGCTATGCATCACCATGATCTTGCGTGTGCGTAGGAATTTTTTTGAAATTACTACATTCCCCAACAAGGACGTGGGCGTCTCTGCTTCCCCATGCCGCCTCGGCAACTGCCCGATTTGACAACTGTCTGATGCATACAGAGGGGCCATCATTGCTTGGAACGTGAGAGGCCGTCAGTTATCCTTCCTTCATCTATAAATGGGGGAGGGGGCGGAGCCCCCAGCCCATCTTCATCTTCTTGCCAGTCGCTCCTTCTTCTTCACCGCGCCACTACTCACAGTGGCACCCATGGCGCCAGTGAGGAGGTTCTCGGCCGCCGAGAAGGGAAAAGCCCCGCAGGTAGGACCGGAGTTGCTCCCACTGAAGAAAAGGTGCAGCTGCCCTCGTGAGGCCACCACAGCGCCCACGACAGCACGACCATGGCACAAACGCGCCCCGCCGGGTTTCCCGTCAGTGTGGATGTTCGTGCGCATACCCCTGTGATAACCCACAAGTACAGGCGATCTCAACAGTTTTCAAGGGTAGAGTATTCAACCCAAATTTATAGATTCGACAACATAGGCGATCTCAACAGTTTTCAAGGGGAGCCAAAGAATATTTGTAAGTATTAGTAGCTGAGTTGTCAATTCAACAACACCTGGAGATTAATTTTTTGCAGCAACGTGATCAGTAGCAAAGTAGTATGATAGTTTTGATAATAGTAGCAGCAACAATGGTAACGACAACAATGATAGCAGTAGTTTTGTAGCAAGTGCAACAGTAACGATAGCAGTAGTAACTTAGCAAGAACAATATAAGATAAATTCGTAGGCATTGGATCGGTAATTTGTTGGATGATATTCATCATGTGACAGTCATAACCTAGGGCGATACAACACTAGCTCCAGTTCATAAATATAATGTAGGCATGTTTTTCGTAAATAGTCATACGTGCTTATGGAAAGAACTTGCATGACATCTTTTGTCTTACCCTCCCGTGGCAGCGGGGTCCAATTGAAAACTAAGGGATATTAAGGCCTCCTTTTAATAGAGAACCGGAACAAAGCATTAACACATGGTGAATACATGAACTCCTCAAACTACGGTCATCACCGGGAGTGGTCCCGACTATTGTCACTCCGGGGTTGCCTGATCATAACATGTAGTAGGTGACTATAACTTGCAAGATCGGATATAGAACATGGAGATTATGGTGATAACATAAACGGTTCAGATCTGAAATCATGGCACCCAGGCCCAAAGTGACAAGCATTAAGCATGGCAAAGTCATAGCAACATCAATCTCAGAACATAGTGGATACTAGGGATCAAGCCCTAACAAAACTAACTAGATTACATGATGAATCTCATCCAACTCCTCACCGACCTGCGAGCCTATGAAGGAATTACTCACTCCCAGTGGGGAGCATCATGGAATTGGCGATGGAGAAGGGTTGGTGATGACGAAGATCGAAGATCCCCCTCTCCAGAGCCCAAACGGACTCCAGATCTGGCCTCCCGATGAAGAACAGGAGGTGACGACACCTCTGTCTCGTGGAACGCGATAATTCTCTATCACTGATTTTTTCTGGAAAAATAGGATTTTATAGCATCGGTTTTAGGGCCTGCAGGCCACCAGGTGGGGACAACCCACCTGGGCGCGCCTGGGGGGGGGGGGGGGGCAGGCGCGCCCTGGTGGGTTGATCCCACCCAGGTGCCCCTCTCCGGTTGTTCTTGGCTCCAGAAATTCTCTTTTATTGTATAAAAAATCCTCGCAAAGTTTTGTTCCATTCCAAGAAATTTTATTTCCGCACAAAAACAGCACCATGGTAGTTCTGTTGTAAACAACATCAGACCGGGGTTAGTTTCATTCAAATCATGCAAATTAGAGTCCAAAACAAGAGGAAAAGCGTTAGGAAAAGTAGATACGTTGGAGCAGCTCGGCCTCAGCAAGCCCTTCTCGGGAGTGAGTGGTGGAGCTGCTCACTCTCTGGGGCAAATCCGCCTCCCTGTCACCTTCGGCACATGCGACAACTACCGCACCGAGCTAGTGGACTTCGACATCGCCCGCATCAGTCTCCTGTACAACGCCATCCTCGGGTACCCGGCTCTCGCTCAGTTCATGGCGGCGACTCACCCGACCTACAACCTCATGTAGATGCTAGGAAGCAAGTGCGTCCTCACCATCAAGGGGGACACTAAGGAGGCCGTGACGGCGCTCAGGCTCGCCTTCTAGACCGCGGCAGCAGCACAACCCGCCGGCACCGGAATCCCCGAGGCCAAGGAGGCCGCGCCTACCAAGAAGAAGTAGTTGTTCACCCAAGACAAGGCGGAAACCAAGTAGGTGCCGGTCCACGAGGACGGGTCTTCAGGAGCCACCTTTACCATAGGAGCCAGCCTCGACCCGAGACAAGAAGAAGCCTTGGTGAGGTTCTTGGGCGCGAACAAGGAGATATTCGCATGGGAGCCTAATCAGCTGGTAGGGGTCCCGAGGGAGGTGATCCAGCATCATCTAAGGGTGTGCCCCAATATACGCCCTGTGAAGAAGTGAGCAAGATGGCAGTCCACTGAGAAGCAAGCCTTCATCGTCCAAGAGACTCGCAAGCTGGAGGCGGCGGGTGCCATCCGAGAAGTTCGATATCCCAAATGGCTGGTGAACCCCGTTGTAGTGCCGAAGAAAGGCGGGAAGGAACGGATGTGCGTCGACTTCACCAACCTCAACAAAGCCTGCCCCAAGATCCATTCCCACTCTCGCGCATCGACTAGATTGTCGATTCCACCGCCGAGTATGACCTGCTGTGCTTCCTGGACGCGTTCTCAGGGTATCATCAGATCAAGATGGCGGTGGAAGATGTGGAGAAGACAGCCTTCCTCACACCATTTAGGGTGTACTACTACACCTGCATGCCCTTCGGGCTGCGCAACGCGGGTGCGACCTTTCAGCGGTTGATGCACATCGCCCTCGGGCGGCAGCTCGGGAGAAATACAAAGCCCTACGTCGATGACATAGTGGTAAAGTCTCGCTAGGCGAGGACATTGATTCAAGACTTGGAGGAGACCTTCGAGAGCCTGCGCCAAGTGAACTTGAGGCTTAACCCGGAGAAGTGCCTGTTCGGCGTCCCCTCCGGCAAGCTGCTGGGTTTCCTCATATCCAACAGAGGGATCGAGGCGAACCCACAGAAGATCAAGGCCATCGAGGACATGAGCCCACCATAGACCCTCAAAGAGATGCAGAAGCTAGCAGGGCGGGTGACCGCGTTAGGGCTTTCATCCCCAAACTGGGAGAGCGTGCCTTGCCCATCTTCAAGCTCATGAAGAAGAAGGGCCCGTTCGAGTGGACCCCGAAGGCCGACCAGGCCTTCCAAGACCTCAAGAGATACCCCACCAGTCCCCCGGTGATGGTGGCACCACGGCCTCTCGAGCCTCTGGTACTCTACCTAGCTGACACCCCGTACTCCGCCAACGCGGTGCTGGTGGAGGTTCGGGAGGAGCGCCAAGCCAAGGGCGCGCTACGCCGAGCCGGAGCTGAAATGGCACAGGGTCAGGAAGGTGCAGCAAAGGCATCAGCGGAGGAAGACCAAGCTCAGCAGGGCAACATCGCAGAAGCTCCCGAGGCGGTCGAGGTCTCGTGAACCCCTCCACCTCAGGATATGCCCCGATCTCCGCAGGACCCGAGCCTCGATAGTGTGCCAGCCCTCGTCGAGCACCCGGTGTACTTTGTCAGCACCGTACTGCGGGATGCGAGGCCACGCTACCCCATGCCTCAGAAACTCCTGCTCGCACTCCTGGTGGCCTCACGCAAGCTGCGACACTACTTCCAGGGCCACCCCATCAAGGTCGTCTCAACCTACCCATTGGAGAGGGTACTCAGGAGCTCTAACTCAACCAGAAGGGTCGCTGAGTGGAACATCGAGTTGCAAGCATTCCAGTTGGAGTTCAGCACTACCAGGGTCATCAAGGGGGCCGCGCTCGCTGACTTTGTTGCAGAATGGACGGATGCCCCGACACTTGAAGGAAGGAGAAGACCGGTCCACCTCCCCAGGAAGCGAAGCTCCAGATGGCTGGGTCATGTATTTCGATGGCGCCTTCGCGCACCAGGGCGCGGGGGCTGGAGAAGTGCTCATCTCGCCCACTCAGGACAAGCTCTACTATGCCATGCAGCTCAGCTTTCAGCACGGCGAGAAGGTCTCCAACAATATCGCAGAATACGAAGGCCTCATAGCTAGCCTGAGGGCTGCGACGGCTCTAGGGGTGAAGCGCCTCACCATTAGAGGCGACTCGCAACTCCTCGTCAACTTCTCCAACAAGGTGCACAAGCCGAAGGACGAGCATATGGAGGCCTACCTCGCGGAGGTGCGCAAGATGGAGAAGTAGTTCTCGGGCCTGGAGCTGCAGCACGTGCCCCGGGGCACCAACAAGGAAGCCGTCGACATCGCCAGGAGAGCGTCCAAGCGGCAGCCGCTTGAGCCTGATGTCTTTGAGGAGCGGCTCTTCAAGCCATCAGCTACGCCACCTCTTTCAAGCACGACTCAGCCTCGGGAGGAGCTCCCACAGCCTCCGGCCACGGGAGCCCCAGCCTGTGGCCCGACCTCAGGAGCTCGGCTGCTCTTGGCGCTCGAGCCCCAGGAGGAATGCTGGACCGAGGAATTCAAGGAGTACCTGACGCACGGGACACTGTCGTAGAAGGAAGAGGACGCGGAGCGCGTGGCCCCGCAAGCCACGGCATATTGTATCCAAGACGGCAAGTTATACAGGAAACGACCGAACGATGTCACGCTGCACTGCATCTCCAGCGATCAAGGAAGGGAGTTGCTGATTGACATACACGGCGGGGACTGCGGACACCACGCGTCGTCACGGACCCTCGCCGGCAAGGTGTTCGGCAGTGGATTCTACTGGCCTACAACACTCAACGACGCCGCCGAGCTGGTGAAGTCCTGTGAAGCTTGCCAATTCGACGACAAGCAAATCCATCAGCCTGCTCAGGGCGTCCAAACCATCCCGCTCACATGGCCGTTCGAGATCTGGGGGCTGGACATCCTAGGCCTGTTCCCTCGGGCGCCAGGGGGTACCGCTATCTCTACGTCGCCATCGACAAGTTCACCAAGTGGGCGGAAGTGGAAGCCGTCCATACAATCCCAGCCGGCTCTGCTGTCAAGTTCATCAAGGGGCTCGTGAGCCGCTTCGGGGTCCCCAAACGCATCATCACAGATAACGGCTCGCAGTTTACTAGTAACCTTTTGAAAACCTACTGTGCTAACCTTGGAACGCAGATCTGCTACGCTTCGGTAGCGCACCCCAGGAGCAATGGCCAGGCCGAACGCGCCAACACGGAGGTCCTGAGGGGCCTCAGGACCAGGACCTTCAAGAAGAAGTTGGAGGCCTGCGGCAGGGGCTGGCACGATGAGCTCCAGTCCGTGATGTGGTCAATCTGCACCACCGCCACCAAGCCAACGGGCGAGACTCCATTCTTCCTCGTCTACGGAGTTGAAGCAGTTCTCCCTCACGAGGTCAAGCATCGCTCCGCACAGGTCCTGGCGTTCGACAAAACGCAGCAGGACGCCACGTGGGGGATGGATCTCGTGCTGGGGGAGGAACGCCGTCGCGAAGCTGCATTAAGGGAGGCAAGGTACCAACAAGCGCTGCGGCGATACTACTGCCGCAATGTCCACTCCAGGACGCTCGAGGTGGGCGACCTCGTCCTAAGGCGGGTCCTCTCCAGGGAAGGGCTGCATAAGCTTTCACCAATGTGGGAGGGCCCGTTCAAGTTCGTCCACATCTCTAGGCCTGGCGCCGTGCGCTTGGAGACACAAGACAGGGTACCTATCCAAAACACCTGGAACATCCAGCACCTCCGGAAGTTCTACCCATGAAGCAAGGCCCGGAGCCTGTGAAGAAAGGCCCAGAGCCTGTGAAGAAGGCCCAGTGCCTGTGAAGAATCGCCGCCCGTGACACTCTCACGTAATAATGAGTTGGGGTTGTACACGCCCCGGAGTCTCAGGAGCGCCGGCCTCAGGCCCTGGGGCTCCCGCCCATGCCTAGTGGCAGCACTTAGCTCCGCGCTGGTGAGAATACTTGAAGACTAGATTAGGTGCCGGACGCGGCTTTTCATTTGCTTTCTGTAGTTGGCTCGCTTTTCCTTAATCGAAGTTTGCCTTTGGTGTTCCTTGCTGATTCGATTCACTCGCCTCTTACTGCATTTTCCGGCTCTGGTTTGCTCGTGTTCTCTCTCTTGCATACCTCATGAGGGGGCTAGGCAGGTGCCCTCGCGAGCATTTTTCTCCTCTTTGCCTTCTCGCGAGCCACCCTCGTTCGAGCCCAAAAGCTGGCGCACCTCTCCTAGTCCGTGCCCCTCAGGTACCGCGATAGAAAGTGCCAGGTCAGGGCCAGGGTGGACGGCAAATCTTTTAACGCACTTCCTAACAAGTTTTTGCAGTTCTGGCGAATCACGAGCCACCAAGGCAAGATGGATACGAGGAAATAAGCGCCTCGTAAGGAAGAGGGCGTCCTGAACGCACCAGGTTAAGTTATCTTTGTGCAAAATAACAACACGGCACGGGAATAACGCGCACAGTGCAATAACCAAGGAACCACAGTTCGATACACGCCCCTCTAGGCCCATACTGGTTTCATTTTTTATGCAGGAAAAAAATAGCAAAACAAAGTGGCGTTGTGGTGATCCACGGAGGCAGGCCCCTAG
The DNA here is from genome assembly GCA_021605145.1 of Aegilops bicornis. NCBI lineage: Eukaryota > Viridiplantae > Streptophyta > Magnoliopsida > Poales > Poaceae > Aegilops > Aegilops bicornis. Next base: position 633,947,958 of record CM038671.1, on the reverse strand, counting down.
CGACGCCCCGAGCCTAGCCGGACCCTTCCTCGCGCTTCACGGAGGCGCAACGACGAGATGACCCGCTGCCGCCTTCGACGCGGGCGTAGCGGCTGGTCGTAACCACCACTGCTGGAGCTGTTATCGGAGGAGGAGCCGACGTAGCTGGAAGAGACACGGTCGCCGCCGAGGGCAGGCTCGCCCTCATCCTCGTCGCGACCGTCACCAAGGCCGAGCACCTCCTCACCGTCGTTCGTCTCGGGGCAGCACCGGGCGCGGCGACCGTCTTCCCCAAACACCCTCACATAAAGGGTCGATCCACCATCATACTAGAAGTGGAGGGTGCACCGCCTGCGCAGGCTACACGCACGGGTGAATGTCTGCCAGCCACGGGCCAGGGCTATGTTGCGTGCGGCGGAAGTCTCAACCGCGACCCAAGAGGCCTTGCTGCGGCAACCATCCGCCTGCAACCATAGTCCGCCTGGACCAGGGGCCGGCAGTTCGTCGACGAAGAAGCGCGGAAGCTGGAGCCAGTTGCCGGCCGGGTTCTCCGACTGCATTTAACTCCGGCGACACCTCCGCTGAATGGAAGCGCGGACGGGGAGGTCGCGCCACCATAGCATGCCTCCCCTCGTCAACTGGACAGCCATGACTAGGACAACCCCCTCCACATGCCGCGGCGCCGCCTCGACAGTCGGCCACGGCGGGGGACGCGACGTGCTTCCGTAGACGACCGCGTCCGCTTGGGCGCCGGGGAGCCGGGTCCCTCGCGAGGGGCCTTTCCCTTCTCAGCGGCGGAGAACTTCCTTCGTGGTGCCATTGGTGGCACTGCAAGCAATGGAGCGAGGAAGAGACAGGCGGCGGGGGCTCCGCCCCCTCCCCATTTATAGCAAGAGAAGGCCAACCGGCGCCTACCACGATCGCAGGTGATTATGGTTTTCCTTGCATGTCGCAGGGACTTGTCAAGTTGAGCAGTTTCCGAGGCAGCGTGGGGAAGCGGAGACGCCCACGTCCAATCAACCGCCACGCGTCAACCGAGGCGGCAGGCTTTTGGGGCCCGCGGTGCTCCGTACTTGACCCTTGGCTTCGCCGCGAAGCCATGTCCGAGCGCACCTTGGGCCCGGGGGCTACTGTCGGCGTTCTGGGAACGGGGGTCCCCAGACTTGCCTGCCTACAGCCCACGGCGTGGCTAAGCCAGCAGGCCGTACGGCCCATCTTCATCAACAAGGCATCCAAGACCCTCATGAGGGGCCAAGCCTTGTGAGGCGGACGACGCAAGACCTCCTCAGGAGTGGCCTAGTCAGGAAGGCTCACGAGGAGCGGAGATATCAAGGCGGGGCAAACCTCACGAGGCTCTCGTGATGTGAGCCGTGACGATCGGCGCCAGGCGGGCGCCAGCGCGCGCAGTGTCCTTGTTTCCTCTTTGGTGCTAAGGAAGCAGACGTAGGCGAGGAGTACCGAGGCATCAGGCAAAGGTTGCTATATCGGTGCAACGAGACCAAGACTAGGAGGACGGCAAGATGGAGGTCATCGTGGAGCCCAAGACGGCGTCACCACTAGAGCCTTTTGCAGGCGAAGACCATTTTTGTCAGGATAGCTTGTACTAGCTGTCCCCCTACAAATTTGCCCGCCGCTGTTGGCTCCCTTCCCGCTCAATATTTGGGAAGAGGACCAGGGCCTATATAAGTAGAGCTAGCCACCACCGTAGGGGCATCGAGCAGTTCACCCAGCTCTCACCCGCTAAGTCACCAAGCACAAGAACACCTCAACCTCAGGAGACTGTTCTTCCCTCTGTAGTGTTCATCATCAGCCCAAGAGGCAATCCACCACCACCACACTAGAGTAGGGTATTACACCACAACGGTGGCCCGAACCAGTATAAATCCCGTGTGTCTTTGTGTTCTGAGTTCATCGAGTTTGTCCGCGAGATCTTAGCGAGCTAGGGCGTAGATCGGTCGGTGGGAAAGACTTCGCGCACACCCCAGTGTTCGAACCTTAAGGGTTTGCCGGAACCCCACATCCGGCAGGGTCCATTGTCGAACGGCTGAGGAGCGGGCACCCATGGATCCCACTGCTGAGGCTCCTCCTCTGTTGCAGCCTGGTTGTTCCGGTAGGTGATGATATCTGCAGGCATAATCCTGTATCCGCCCCTGGCAACAGGATCAAACAAAGTAGGTGCATGCAATGGAATAATATCACGAGTTGTCACACTAAAAACCAGGTTATACGGAATAGGGATGTGAGGGTAATCAGTAGCAATAAACTGGTGGTGTTCCATGGCCGCGCGATCTAGGTAAACCTTGGGCAAAGGATAAACATGCAAGCGTATCTCAATGTTAAAGCGAGCAGCCAAATGAGTGCCGTAAATACCTCCATGTATTTTACCCTCGGATTTATTAATGTGAAGGCGACGTGCCACAATAGCTCCCAAGCTATAAGTGTTGTCGCCCTCAAGTGCAAGACCTAAAATAGCAAGGTCTGGGGCAATGAGTGCACCTACCTTCTCTCTAGCAAGCAAGCATTTTGCAATGAAAAGAGTGAAATAATGAACAGCAGGAAAATGCAAGCCAGCGGCGGTGATACTCGACACCCCTCTCTCATCACCCACTGTTAGAGTGTGATAGAAACCCTCAAACTCCATAGGCCTAGGCTCTACCAAACCACCATCAGAAGGAAGCAAGCATATTTCACAGAACTCGGTAAGAGGTATCTGATGGGGCTCAGCGTATAAATTAAAGTGCACCTCAGGATGATTATTCCTAGGAAGGAAATTAAAACTTTGAACAAAGGTGTTTGTGAGGAGATGATATTATTCACATTCAGCTACAATGAAGTCAGTGAGGCCGGCATTAGCAGCATATTGTGCAAACTCTTGAAGGATTCCAACCCCTTCCATGAACGTGGTATGCGGACATTCGCACGGCCGTACTTCCGCCAACCTCCGGGTATGGAGATCACTGTCAGACGACTCCCTAATCACTCCCTTGGAGTTCTTCTTGGAAGCAAACTTCCTAAAGATATTCATCCCTTTCCAAGCAACAATCCCCCGAAACAGTTTCGGAAACGGAGCTTCGAGCAAAGAGATCGAAATCCGCGGGTTTGAGAGCAAGAACACGAGAGAGAGAGAGAGAGAGAGAGAGAGAGAGAGAGCAATGGTGATTTTTTGGAGGTAGGTGATGAAGTGGTATGAAGGGATAAGAGAGGGGGCCCACGTGGGGACCACAACCCACCTGGTGCACCTCCCTCTGATATTATTTGCACTAGAAATTCTTAAATATTCACAAAGAAATCGTATTAAATTTTTAGGGCATTATGAGAACTTTTATTTTTGGGTCATTTTTTATTGCACGAGAAATTTAGAAAACAGACAATACATGGCATTTTATTTTATTTAACTAATAAAAACAAAAACAAAAAGTAGGGACAGAAGGTAGTGCTTGCTAAATTCATCAACTTCATACCTCTAAAAAATGATTCACTAATAAGGTTGATCAAGTCTTATTAACAACCAGTTTCGATTAGCGTGAAACTGAAGAACTTTTGTAAATCACTAATTTACCTCAACGGGGATATGAATGTCCCCAACAATAAGCATTTCATATTTCTTTTTAACAGTAGGTAGAGGTAGTTGGAAACTTCCAATAGTGATTGTCAGAGATTTTTCAATAACATTAGTACCATTCACTCGGAATTGTTTCTTCGGAAAGTGCACCGTATGCTCATTACCGTTGATATGAAAGTGACCTTGCTTTTATTGCAACCAATAACAGCCCCTGCAGTATTCAAGAAGGGTCTACCAAGGAGAATCGACATGTTGTCGTCCTCGGGCATCTCAAGTATAAGAAAGTCAGTCAAAAGAGTAACATTAGCAACGGGCACATCCTCACAAATTCCAATAGGTATGGCAGTTGATTTGTCAGCCATTTGCAAAGATATTTCGGTAGGTGTGAGTTTATTCAAACCAAGTCTTTTATATAAAGACAAAGGCATAACACTAACACCAGCTCCCAAATCACATAAAGCAGTTTTCACATAATTTCTCTTGATGGAGCAAGGTATTGTTGGTATTCCTGGATCTCCAAGTTTTTTAGGTACTCCATCTTTAAAAGTATAATTAGCAAGCATGGTGGAGATTTCAGCTTCCAGTATTTTCTCTTATTGGTGATGATGTCTTTCATATACTTTGCATAAGGAGGCATTTCAAGGATATCAGTCAAGCGAGTACGCAAAAAGACTGGCCTCAGCATTACAACAAAGCGTTCAAATTTTTCATCATCTTTATTATTAGTTGACTTAGGTGGAAAAGGCATAGGTTTTTGAACCCATGGTCCTCTTTCTTTACCGTGTTTTCTAGCAATAAAGTCTCTTTTATCATAATGTGTATTCTTGGGTTGTGGGTTATCAAGATCAACTCCAGGTTCTATCTCAACATCATTGTCTGGTTCTTTATTATTTGTTTGAGTATCTTCATGAAGCTCATCATTATGTTTTTCATTATCAGAAGGTGAGTGTTCATTACCAGACTGTGTTTCAACATCAGAGATAGAAACTTCATTATCATTATCAGGAGGTTTTTCTACTTCAGGTTCACTAGAGGCATGCAAAGTCCTATCATTTTTCCTCTTATTTTTCTTTTTAGAAGGACTACGTGCATTAGTGTTAGCTCTTTGAGAGTCATGTTCAATTCTTTTTGGGTGTCCCTCGGGATAAAGTGGTTCCTGAGTCATTTTACCTCCTCTAGTTGCTACTCTAACAGCAAAGTCATTTATGTTATTATTCATTTCATCAAGCAACTCTCTTTGAGATTTAGCAACTTGTTCTAACTGAGTTTGAACCATAGAAGCATGCTTTCCCACACCTCTAATGTCATTTGAGATTCTAAATAACAAGTCACTCAAGCGAGAAATCATATCAGAATTGTATTTCAATTGTTTAATAACATTTGCATTGAAGTGATCTAGTTTTCTAATGTAATTTTCAAACTCATAAAGGCATTGGCTAGGGTGCATATTGTGAGGATTGTCGTTATCATTGAATTTCATTAGAGAATTTACCTCTACCACCTTAGGTGGTGGTGGTGGTGTATCAAGCCCATGTATTTCTTCAATATGAGGTAAAATTTTGACATCCTCGGCTTTAATACCTTTTTCCTTCATAGATTTCTTTGCCTCTTGCATATCTTCAGGGCTGAGATATAATATACCCCTCTTCTTCGGAGTGGGTTTAGGTGGTGATTCAGGGAGAGTCCAATCATCATAATTTTTCAATATTTTATTCAATACTTCTTCAGCTTGCCCAATAGTTCATTCCCTGAAAACACAACCAACACAACTATCTAGGAAATCCCTAGAAGCATCGGTTAGTACATTATAGAAGATATCAAGTATTTCATTTTTCTTAAGAGGATGATCAGGCAAAGCATTAAGAAATTGGCAAATCCTCCCCCAAGCTTGGGGGAGACTCTCGTCTTTAATTTGCATAAAGTTAAATATTTCCTGTAAGGCAGCTTGTTTCTTATGAGCAGGGAAATATTTTTCAGAGAGGTAATAAATCATATCCCTGGGACTACGCACACAACCAGGAGCAAGAGTATTGTACCAAGCTTTAGCATCACCCTTTAATGAGAACGAAAATAATTTGAGAATATAGTAATAGCGAGTTTTCTCATCATGAGTAAAAAGGATGGCTATGTCATTCAACTTAGTAAGATGTGCTACAACAGTTTCAGTTTCATAACCATGGAAAGGATCAGATTGAACCAAAGTAATTAACTCTGGGTCGACAGAGAATTCATAATCCTTATCATCAACAAAGATAGGTGAAGTAGCAAACATAGGATCATATTTCATTCTAGCATTCAGAGATTTTTCTTTCTACTTGCATAATAATTTCTCTAGATCATCTCTATCCTTACAAACAATAATGTCTCTAGTTGTCTCCTCATTCATAACATAGCCTTCCGATACCTTAGGCAATTCATATCTAGGAGGGCTAGTTCTAGTAGGTTTTCAAGATTTTTAGTTTTAAGCTCATCATCAGTTTCAACAATATCATGTTATCTTACTCTAGCAATTTGTTCATCAAGAAAGTCACCTAGTGGCACATCATCATCATCATCAAGCAAGGTACTAGCATCATCATAGCAGAAGTAGCATCATCAATAACTTGTGACATATCAAGATTAATAGCATGTGGTGGTGTTGCAAGTTTACTTATAATAGAAGGTGAATCTAAAGCAGAGCTAGATGTCAGTTCCTTACCTCCCCTCTTCTTAGAGGGATAAATCTTAGTCTTAGCATCCTTCAGATTCTACATAGTGATAAGTTGATAATAATCCCGAGTGACTCAACAAATATTGCTATGCTCCCCAACAACAACGCCAGAAAAAGGTCTTGATAACCCATAAGTATAGGGGATCGCAACAGTTTTCGAGGGTAGAGTATTCAACCCAAATTTATAGATTCGACACAAGGGGAGCCAAAGAATATTTGTAAGTATTAGCAGCTGAGTTGTCAATTCAACCACACCTGGAGATTAATTTTCTGCAGCAACGTGATCAGTAGCAAAGTAGTATGATAGTTTTGATAATAGTAGCAGCAGCAATGGTAACGATAACAATGATATCAGTAGTTTCTTAGCAATTGCAACAGTAACGATAGTAGTAGTAACTTAGCAAGAACAATATAACATAAATTCGTAGGCATTGGATCAGTAATTTGTTGGATGATATTCATCATGTGGCAGTCATAACCTAGGGCGATACGGCACTAGCTCCAGTTCATAAATATAATGTAGGCATGTATTCCGTAAATAGTCATACGTGCTTATGGAAAGAACTTGCATGAAATCTTTTGTCCTACCCTCCCGTGGCAGCGGGGTCCAATTGAAAATTAAGGGATATTAAGGCCTCCTTTTAATACAGAACCGGAACAAAGCATTAACACACGGTGAATACATGAACTCCTAAAACTACGGTCATTACCGGGAGTGGTCCCGACTATTGTCACTCCGGGGTTGCCGGATCATAACACGTAGTAGGTGACTATAACTTGCAAGATCGGATCTAGAACATGGATATAATGGTGATAACATAAACGGTTCAGATCTGAAATCATGGCACTCATGCCCAAAGTGACAAGCATTAAGCATGGCAAAGTCATAGCTACATCAATCTCAGAACATAGTGGATACTAGGGATCAGGCCCTAACAAAACTAACTAGATTACATGATGAATCTCATCCAAATCCTCACCGACCAGCGAGCCTACAAAGGAATTACTCACTCCCGGTGGGGAGCATCATGGAATTGGTGATGGAGAAGGGTTGGTGATGACAAAGATCGAAGATCCCACTCTTCGGAGCCCAAACAGACTCCAGATCTAGCCTCCCGATGAAGAACAGGAGGTGACGGCGGCTCTGTCTCGTGGAACGCGATAATTCTTTCTCCCTGATTTTTTTCTGGAAAAATAGGATTTAGCATCGGTTTCAGGGTCTGCGGGGCCACCAGGTGGGGACAACCCACCTGGGCCCGCCCGGGGGCAGGCGCACCCTGGTGGGTTGTGCCCACCCAGGTGCCCCTCTCCGGTGGTTCTTGTCTCCAGAAATTTTTTTTGTTGTATAAAAAAATTCTCGCAAAGTTTCATTCCATTCCAAGAACTTTTATTTCTGCACAAAAACAACACCATGGTAGTTCTGCTGAAAATAGCGTCAGTCAGGGGTTAGTTTCATTCAAATCATGCAAATTAGAGTCCAAAACAAGAGGAAAAGCATTAGGAAAAGTAGATACATTGGAGACGTGTCACACTGCCCGCGTGGGTAGCCGCAGAACTCGCGGGGGATGGAGTCGTGAGGTAGAACAAGCAATGGCCGCATGACCACCTTGCCCGCAAGCCCATGTGGGCGGCATGGCCCGCGAGTTTGTGGTGTGGACGGCAATGTCACCACACACGTGGATCCGGCTCCCGCGCTCCCTAGTGAGGGAGATACCGCGGAGGGAGCCCATCGAGCTGTGGCTGCAGCATGATGGCTGCTGCGGCCAGGCTTCAGAGGCGGAGGTCAAGGCCGTCTACCCCGGTGGCATCTTCATGACCCGGGGATGGGGAGAGAACGCCCACGCCTGCAACTCGGAGGGGAGGCACGCCATCCACTTTGAGTACGACGGGGTGTCGACACTCTTCTTCAAAGTCTTCGGGGAGGACGGCCGACGAATGGAGTGCTGCCCCAGGGGAGGCGATCGAGACAGCGACCCCTACTGGCCGGCGAGGTGACAAAGCCTCTGGTGGTAAACTTGCCCTTGGCCTTGTCCGTGATTCCTCCGGTAGCAGCAGTGCTTCCTGTGGATCAAGCCCGAGCGACGATGACTACTACGAACCGCCGCGTCGCCGCGCTCAGGCTTAGGGGAGGAATGGTGCCAGCCCGGCGTCGCGGGTGACGCTTCCTGGATCGCGATCCTCAAGAGGCCTTTTTTTCTTTTGTTTCATTCCTACGCAAAAATCATGAAGGGCCCCACGGGGGTGTGTAAAGATTGTGACACTTTTTCTTTAATGTTAGTGTTCCCAATCTTATGTCACATTTGTGTCTCCCACTTGGGCACGGTCTCCCCTTTTATTCTCGCGCTAGCTTAGCACTCAACGCTGACATGACCCAATCCCCAGACAGGCTTCGGTCGTTGCTGGTATGCCAGGTCGCGATGCGGTGGTCAAGGCCAGGAGGTGAGGGGCCCGAGGTCCGGTAAGAGCCCCCGAGGCGCGATGCTTGGGAGGTCCCCTTTAGCGCGTAAAGCTCCCGAAGGATTAAGAGGGAAGTTTCCTTGCCCGAGCGGGATCACATGAAACAAGAGTGTCGATTATGAGGTTCACGCCTGCACGTGTGAGGTGACTTATCTTGGCGAGCCTGCGGTGGTTTCTTTACCGTGAGGGTGAGCTTCTTGTGCAACGTTACGCTGCGCCTTCCTCCTGGTGGCCCCGCCCTGCAGGGCTCCTACCGACTCCATCTCTCCCGCTCATCAGGGTGCTCTACATCCTCGGGACCCGGCTCTCGAGTGAGGCTCGGCCGCCGCTGGTATGCCACGTCGTGATGCTGTGGTCAAGGCCAAGGGGTGAGGGCTCAAGAGCCGATAGGAGCCCTTGAGGCGTGGTGCTCAAGGGCCCCCCTTTACGTGCAAACGACTTGCGCGAGAAAAGAGTGGCCGGCTCGGAGGGGGTACCTAGGAGGGGTTGCACCCCACGATACATAGCGCAACATCACCACGAGGTGTTGGCAAAGCTGCTCGAGGTCTTGCCTCCGGAGGTTCCTGCGAGTTAGTCGCAAAACACGAAGGGCGGCTGTTGGGAATATAACTACCGGGTATGACCCACCTAGGAGGGGCCGGGTCAAGCCACTGGCGGCTCAAGATGAAAAGGCCCAAGAAGATATGATGGCGGTTCATAGAGTAAGCTTATTGAAGGCCCAAGACCCGGGGACGACTTGAGGCCCACTGGTGTCAGCTGCCATATGCCTAACTTGTATTGTAAGGCAAGCTTAGTTAGTTACCGAGTCAAACACGTTTTGTATGAGCCGTCCAGGACTTTGTAAGCCGATGGGCATCAACCTGTATATAAAGGGGTGACCCGACGACGGGTTAACTCAGAAAAACAACTCATCGAGAACTAGGTCAAGCGTATTCGCTCCCTGGTAACCGGAACCCACTCAATACAACCTAAAGGAGGAGTAGGCTTTTACCTCGTTGAGAGGGGCCGAACCTGGGTAAACCCTCTGTGTCCCTTGTCCCGTTTAACCCCTTTCAAGCTAACCTTGTTGCGATGGCTCCATACCTAAGTCCTTTCCCTAGGGCATCTGCCGTGTCAAGTCCACGACAGCAGCCGCGCTTGCTATCCTGCCTGTGATCTTTCCGCAAGAAGATGAAGGCACTAAGGACCCGGTGAGGTGATGTGCGTGGGGCCGGCTGCGAGCTAGAGCTCGGTCTCTTAGGTTTATCGGTGCTGCAGGGATGAACCCGAGCACAGACGTCCTACCAGCAGCCCCCATCGCAGGACGAGCAAAAGGCGGGTTACCAACGCGCAGAGACCGCGAAAGGCAACTCTATAGATGACAGGTCGACAGGCATAACGTTAACAACCATAATAACTGGAGCAGGCACAACTGGTCCGGAGTACATGAATCAAAATGACGCAGCTGCGGGGTCGGGCCCTAGCAGCCTGAGTATGATGCAGCCCGAGGGGCGCCCTCAGTTGAACAAACCAAATAGTCACCTGGCACCATTGTTGTAGAAGCGTTGGGGTAGCTGAAGGCGCATGCTGCAGAGGTCATTCCTCACGAATCGTCCGAATCCTTAGGCCCGGAAGGCTCTGGAGGTCCGGAGAGCTCGCGAGGGTCCGATGCTTCATCCGTCAGGGCCGCCTGGCACCTGACCTCATGAGCCGCCCATGCACGATGTGCAAAGTGTTTCTACGAGGCGGCCACGTTCAGCAGGCCGAACGGCATGCAGACGTAGTTGCAGGGGTAGCCCCCGCTCCGACCGACGTGGGACGACCAGAAGAGGTCCTGTGAAACAGGCAATTCATATCAAGGGGGAGAATCTTCATCATCACTTCCATCAATATTATCAGTTTCAATAATTTCATTCTCTCTAGCCCTAGCAAGTTGTTCATCAAGAAATTCACCAAGTGCCACACTAGTATCAAGCATAGAAGTAGTTTCATCATGAGTATCATGCATAGCAGAAGTGGCATCATCAATAACATGCGACATATCAGAATTAATAGCAGAAGCAGGTTTAGGTGTCACAAGCTTACTCAAAACAGAAGGCGAATCAAGTGCAGAGCTAGATGGCAGTTCCTTACACCCCCTCGTAGTTGAGGGATAAATTTTAGTTTTCTCGTCTTTCACGTTCTTCATAGAGACCAGCAGATATAAATCCCAAGTGACTCAAAGAATAGATCTACGCTCCCCGGCAACGGCGCCAGAAAATAGTCTTGATAACCCACAAGTATAGGGGATCGCAACAGTTTTTGAGGGTAGAGTATTCAACCCAAATTTATTTATTCAACACAAGGGGAGCCAAAGAATATTCTCAAGTATTAGCAGTTGAGTTGTCAATTCAACCACACATGGATAACTTAATATCTGCAGCAAAGTATTCAGTAGCGAAGTAGTATGAACTACCGGTAACGGTAGCAAAAGTAATATTTTTTGGTTTTGTAGTGATTGTAACAGTAGCAACGGAAAAGTAAATAAGCGAAGAACAACATGTGAAAAGCTCGTACACATTGGATGAGTGATGGAGAATTATGCCGGATGCGGTTCATCATGTAACAGTCATAACATAGGGTGACACAGAACTAGCTCCAATTCATCAATGTAATGTAGGCATGTATTACGAATATAGTCATACGTGCTTATGGAAAAGAACTTGCATGACATCTTTGTCCTAGCCTCCCGTGGCAGCGGGTCCTAATGGAAACTAAGGGATATTAAGGCCTCCTTTTAATACAAAGACCGACCAAAGCATTTACACATAGTGAATACATGAACTCCTCAGACTACGGTCATCACCGGAGTGGTCTCAATTATTGTCACTTGAGGTTGCGGATCATAACACATAGTAGGTGACTATAGACTTGCAAGATAGGATTAAGAACTCACATATATTCTTGAAAACATAATAGGTTCAGATCTGAAATCATGGCACTCTGGCCCTAGTGACAAGCATTAAACATAGCAAAGTCATAGCAACATCAATCTCAGAACATAGTGGATACTAGGGATCAAACCCTAACAAAACTAACTCGATTACATGATAAATCTCATCCAACCCATCACCGTCCAGCAAGCCTACGATGGAATTACTCACGCACGGCGGTGAGCATCATGAAATTGGTGATGGAGGATGGTTGATGATGACGATGGCGACGGATTCCACTCTCCGGAGCCCCGAAGGGACTCCAAATCAGCCCTCCCGAGAGAGATTAGGGCTTGGCGGCGGCTCCGTATCATAAAACGCGATGAATCTTTCTCTCTGGTTTTTTTCTCCCCGAACGTGAATATATAGAGTTGGAGTTGAGATCGGTGGAGCACCAGGGGGCCCACGAGGCAGTGGCGCGCCCTAGGGGGGGGCAGGTGCGCCTCCAACCCTCGTGGACAGGGTGTGGGCCCCCTGGCCTTGATTCTTTCGCCAACATTTTTTATTATTTCCAAAAAGAATCTTCGTGAAGTTTCAGATCATTCTGAGAACTTTTGTTTCTGCACAAAGATAACACCATGGCAATTCTGTTGAAAACAGCGTCAGTCCGGGTTAGTTCCATTGAAATCATGCAAGTTAGAGTCCAAAACAAGGGAAAAGTGTTTGGAGAAGTAGATAAGACGGAGACGTATCAACTCCCCCAAGCTTAAACCTTTGCTTGTCCTAAAGCAAATCAGTTGATAAACTGAAAGTGATAAAGAAAATTTTTTACAAACTCTGTTTTCTCTTGTTGTTGTAAATATGTAAAGCCAGCATTCAAGTTTTCAGCAAAGATTATGACTAACCACATTCACAATAACACTTACGTCTCATGTTTACTCATGTCAATGGCATAATCAACTAGCAAGCAATAATAATAAATCTCAGATGACAACACTTTCTCAAAACAATCATAATATGATATAACAAGATGGTATCTCGCTAGCCCTTTTTGAGACCGCAAAACATAAATGCAGAGCACCTTTAAAGATCAAGGACTGACTAAACATTGTAATTCATGGTAAAAGAGATCCAGTCATAGTCATACCCAATATAAATTAATAGTAATGGATACAAATGACAACAGTGCTCTCCAGCTGGTGCTTTTTAATAAGAGGGTGATGACTCAACATAAAATTAAATGGATAGGCCCTTCACAGAGGGAAGCAGGGATTTGTAGAGGTGCCAGAGCTCGATTTTGAAATAGAGATAAATAATATTTGGAGCGGCACTTTCATTGTCAACATAACAACCAAGAGATGGTGATATCTTCCATGCTACACACATTATAGGCGGTTCCCAAACAGAATGGTAAAGTTTTTACTCCCCCTCCACCAACAAGCATCAATCCATGGCTTGCTCGAAACAACGAGTGCCTCCAACTAACAAGGGTCCCGAGGGAGTTTTGTTTGCAATTATTTTGATTTGGTTTGCATAAAGCATGGGACTGGGCATCCCGGTGACCAGCCATTTTCTCGTGAGTGAGGAGCGGAGTCCACTCCTCTTGAGAATAACCCGCCTAGCATGGAAGATATAGACAACCCTAGTTGGTACATGATCTATTCGAGCATACAAAACAGAATTTCATTTGAAGGTTTAGAGTTTGGCACATACAAATTTACTTGGAACGGCAGGTAGATACCGCATATAGGAAGGTATGGTGGACTCATATGGAATAACTTTTGGGTTTAAGGAATTGGATGCACAAGCTGTATTCCCGCTTAGTACAAGTGAAGGCTAGAAAAAGACTGGGAAGCGACCAACTAGAGAGCGACAACAGTCATGAACATGCATTAAAATTAATAAACATTGAGTGCAAGCATGAGTAGGATATAATCCACCATGAACATAAATATCATGAAGGCTTTGTTGATTTGTTTCAACTACATGTGTGAACAGGTGCCAAGTCCAGTCACTTGAATCATTCAAAGGAGGATACCACCCTATCATACCACATCACAACCATTTTAATAGCATGTTGGCACGCAAGATAAACCATTATAAATTCCTAGCTAATTAAGTATGACATAAGCAACTATAATCTCTAATTGTCATTGCAAACATGTTTATTCATAATAGGGTGAATTAGGAACGATGAACTGATCATATTTGAAAAAAACAAAAGAGGTCGAGTTCATACCAGCTTCTCTCATCTCAATCAGTCCATCATATATCGTCATAATTGCCTTTCACTTGCACGACCGAACGATGTGAATAATAATAGTGCACGTGCATTGGACTAAGCTGGAATCTGCAAGCATTCAATACAAAGGATAAGACAAGGCAATATGGGCTCTTGGTTAAATAAAACAATAATGCATATAAGAGTAACTTCAACAATTTCATTATGGTCTTATCCTATCGACCCCCAAAGAAAAGAAAAGAAATAAAACTATTTACACGGGAAAGCTCCCAACAAGCAAAAAGAAGAACGGGAAATCTTTTTGGGTTTTCTTTTTTATTATTACTACTACTACAACAAGGAAAGTAAACTAGCTAAGAGCTACAACTTTTTTTTGTTTTTCTTTAGGTTTATCAAACACACAAGAAGAAAGCATAAAAAGGAAAATAAACTAGCATGGATATTACAGTGAAAAAGTATGAGCACCGACAACTAGCATGAGTGTGTGAATATGAATGTAATGTGAGTGAGAAATACATACTCCCCCAAGCTTAGGCTTTTGGCCTAAGTTGGTCTATTGCCACGGCTGGCCTGGCGGATATCCGAAGTTGTAACTGGGGTCGTACTGAGATGCAGCGGCTATTGCATCATGGGCTGCAGCTTGGAGGCGAGCTGCCCTCGTCCTCCTCTCATACTCATTTGCCTCCTCCCTGGTTATGACATATCTCCCCTTTTCCTGAAAGTCAAAGAGAGTAGGAGCAGGGAGGACAATATTGACGGCATGACGCCTGTCAAAGATTAGTCGGTACTGGAGAGGCGGTTCATTCCTCTCAACAAACTGATGGTGGACCATGGCTTTAAAATCTAGATAAGAAGGAGGCAATTCCATATCATAATCACGAATAGGTATTCCAAGAAAAGTAGCTAGACGGGTTGCATAAATTCCGCCAAAGAAATCTCCATTAATTCTATTATTATGCAACCTACGTGCAACAATGGCTCCCAAATTATAATGTTTATCTCCTAACACAGCGCTCCTGAGAACACTGAGATCAGGGACACACATGTGACATGCTTCATCCTTACCATTTATGCACCTATGAATAGAGCAAAATAATGTATAGAAGGAAAATGAATGCTCCCTATGGTAGCTTGTGTTATATCTCTAGACTCCCCCACAGTTATACTAGAAAATCTCTAAACTCAGATTTGCGAGGTTCACTAGGACTACCCCATTGTGGAAGTTTGCAAGCAGTATTAAAATCCTCTAAGTCCATAGTATAAGAATTTTCATAAAGATCAAACATGACAGTTTGAGAATTGCGTGATGATGAAAATTCAAACCTCCTTACAAAGGAATCAGTGAGATAGTGGTACTGACGGCACGTATCTGCCTCGAAGCTCACAAGATCAGCGTTACGCACATATGCGTTAAATTCTTCCTTGATTCCTGCTCGATCCATAAAGTCCTCTGAAGGCCATTCACAAGCCCGCACTTGAGCTTCCCTTGGATGTTCATCGTATGCATCGCGTATTGCGGGCCTGGGCCCTTGCTTCCTTGAAGGACCACCTTGGTACATTTTCCTAAACATATTTCTTACTCTGAAAAATTTCTCAAATTTTTAGTAACTCAAAATAAAAGTGAACCAAACTCAACAAAATTGATAGCAACTACGCCCACAAGTGCCTAGAGACTATATCATGCATTAAAAATACTTGGAACCATATAAATTTGACATGCAAGCTCAAAAACATGGTCACCTAGGCAGCACAAATTTGCGATGAATAAAGAACTAGAACAAAAACTAATTAGACCATTGGAGGAGTCACATACCAAGGAACAATCCCCCAAAGCAGTTTTGTGAGAGGTGCTTTGAGCAAGGAGATCGAAAATGGCAGCAAAATGAGAAAGAACTCGTGCTTGAGCTGGTTGGTGATTTTTTTGAGAGGAAGAAGGAGTGTGTGGGTGCAGGAATAAGTGGAGGGGAGCCACCATGGGCCCACGAGGCAGGGGGCGTGCCCAGGGGAGGTGGGCGTGCCCTGGACCCTCGTGGCCAGGTGCTTGCTCCCCCTGCTGTGTTCTCAGTGCTAGATATTCTCAAAATTCCAGAAAAAAAATCATATTTCAATTTCGGGGCATTTGGAGAACTTTTATTTTCAGGGTATTCTTTTTGCATGGATAATTCATAAAACAGACAGAAAATAGTATTTTTGCTTTATTTCCACTAAATAACAGAAATTAAAAGGAGGGTACAGAAGGTTGTTCTTTCTAACTTCATCCATCTCATGCTCATCAAAAGGAATCCACTAACAAGGTTGATCAGGTCTTGTTAACAAACTCATTCCGAATAACATGAAACCGGAGAAATTTCGAATAACACTATGTTACCTCAACGGGGATATGCACGTCCCCAATAATAAGAATATCATATTTCTTCTTGACAGTAAGTAGAGGAAATTCAAAACCTCCAAAAAAATCTATGGAATTTTGCCAATAGAGTTTATACTATGAACTTGAGGTTGTTTCCGCGGAAAGTGTACCGTATGCTCATTACCATTAACATGAAAAGTGACATTGCCTTTGTTGCAATCAATAACAGCCCCTGAGTTATTCAAAAAGGGTCTGCCAAGAATAATAGACATACTATCGTCCTCGGGAATATCAAGAATAACAAAGTGCGTTAAAGTAGTAACGTTTGCAACCACAACAGGCACATCCTCACAAATACCAACAGGTATAGCAGTTGATCTATCGGCCATTTGCAAAGATATTTCAGTAGGTGTCAACTTATTCAAATCAAGTCTATAAAGAGAGAGGCATAACACTAACATCGGCTCCAAGATCACATAAAGTCGTTCTAACATAGTTTGTTTTAATGGAGCATGGTATAGTGGGTACTCCTGGATCTCCCAGTTTCTTAGGTATTCCACCCTTAAAAGTATAATTAGCAAGCATGGTGGAAATTTCAGCTTCCGGTATCTTTCTCTTATTTGTAAAAATATCCTTCATATACTTAGCATAAGGATTCATTTTGAGCATATCAGTTAAACCCATACACAAGAAGATAGGTCTAATCATTTCAGCAAAGCGCTCAAAATCCTCATCATCCTTTTTCTTGGATGGTTTAGGAGGAAAAGGCATGGGTTTCTGAACCCATGGTTCTCTTTCCTTGCCATGCTTCCTAGCAACAATATCTCTCTTATCATAACGTTGATTCTTTGATTGTGGGTTATCAAGATCAACAGCAGGCTCAATCTCTACATCATTATCATTGCTAGGTTGAGCATCAACATGAACATCATCATTAACATTATCACTAGGTTCATGTTCATCACCAGATTGTGTTTCAGCATCAGAAATAGAAATATCATTGGGATTCTCAGGTGTGTCAACAACAGGTTCACTAGAAGCATGCAAAGTCCTATCATTTTTATTTTTCTTCTTTTTAGAAGGACTAGGTGCATCTAAATTATTTCTCTGAGAATCCTGCTCAATTCTCTTAGGGTGGCCCTCAGGATACAAAGGTTCCTGAGTCACTTTACCCCCTCTAGTTGCAACTGTAACATCAAAGTTAGTATTCTTACTATTCAATTCATTGAGCAAACATTCTGAGCTTTAAGTACTTGTTCTACTTGAGTGGTAACCATAGAAGCATGTTTACTAATGAGTTTAAGTTCACCTTTAACTCTAGACATATAATCACCCAAGTGTTCAATCATATAAGCATTGTGTTTTAATTGTTTGCCAACATAAGCATTGAAGTTTTCTTGTTTGACGATAAAATTATCAAACTCATCTAAGCATTGGCTAGCAGACTTATAACGAGGAATATCACCTTCATCAAATCTATAGAGAGAATTTACCTTTACTACTTGTGTCAGGTTATCAGGACAATGTATTTCTTCAACATGCGGTAAATTAAGACCATGTATTTCTTCAACAGGAGGTAAATTTTTAACATCTTCATCTTTTATACCTTTTTCTTTCATAGATTTCTTAGCCTCTTGCATATCTTCCGGACTGAGAAATAGAACACCCCTTTTCTTCGGAGTTGGCTAAGGAGTTGGTTCAGGAAGTATCCAATTATTTTCATTGGTCAACATATTATTCAATAGAATTTCAGCTTGATCAACAGTTCTTTCCCTGAAAACACAACCAACACAACTATCCAGGTGGTATCTGGAAGCATCGGTTAGTCCATCATAAAAGATATCAAGTATTTCATTTTTCTTAAGAGGATGATCAGGCAAAGCATTAAGTAACTGGAGAAGCCTCCCCCAAGCTTGTGGGATACTCTCTTCTTCAATTTGCACAAAATTATATATATCCCTTAAAGCTGCTTGTTTCTTATGAGCAGGGAAATATTTAGCAGAGAGTAATAAATCATATCCTGGGGACTACGCACACAATCAGGATCGAGAGAATTAAACCATATCTTAGCATCACCCTTTAATGAGAACGGAAATATCTTAAGGATATAATAGTAGTGAGTTTTCTCATCATTAGTGAACAGGGTGGCTATATCATTTAATTTAGTAAGATGTGCCACAACAGTTTCAGATTCATAGCCATAGAAAGGATCAGACTCAACCAAAGTACCTATATCAGGATCAATAGAGAATTCATAATCCTTATCAGTAACATAGATAGGTGAAGTAGCATAAGCAGGATCATACTTCCTTCTAGCATTCAGAGATTTTTGTTTAAGCTTGGCTAATAATTTCTTAAGATCACTTCTATCATTGCAAGCAAGAAAGTCTCTAGCAGTTTCTTCATCCATAACATAACCCTCAGGCACAACAGGCAATTCATATCTAGGGGAGAATCTTCATCATCACTTTCATCAATATTATCAGTTTCAATAATTTCATTCTCTCTAGCCCTAGCAAGTTGTTCATCAAGAAATTCACCAAGTGGCACACTAGTATCAAGCATAGAAGAAGTTTCATCATGAGTATCACGCATAGCAGAAGTGGCATCATCAATAACATGTGACATATTAGAATTAATAGCAGAAGCATGTTTAGGTGTCGCAAGCTTACTCAAAACAGAAGGCGGATCAAGTGCAGAGCTAGATGGCAGTTCCTTACCTCCCCTCATAGTTGAGGGATAAATTTCAGTTTTCTCGTCTTTCAAGTTCTTCATAGTGACCAGCAGATATAAATCCCAAGTGACTCAAAGAATAGAGCTATGCTTCCCGGCAACGGTGCCAGAAAATAGTCTTGATAACCCGCAAGTATAGGGGATGCATACAGTTTTCGAGGGTAGAGTATTCAACCCAAAGTTATTGATTCGACACAAGGGGAGCAAAAGAATATTCTCAAGTATTAGCAGTTGAGTTGTCATTTCAACCACACCTGGATAACTTAATATCTGCAGCAAAGTATTTACTAGCAAAGTAGTATGGAAGTAGAGGTAACGGTAGCAAACGTAATATTTTTGGGTTTTGTAGTGATTGTAACAGTAGCGATGGAAAAGTAAATAAGCGATGAACAATATGTGAAAAGCTCGTAGGCATTGGATCGGTGATGGAGAATTATGCCGGATGCGGTTCATCATGTAACAGTCATAACATAGGGTGACACAGTACTAGCTCCAATTCATCAATGTAGTGTAGGCATGTATTCCAAATGTAGTCATACGAGCTTATGGAAAAGAACTTGCATGACATCTTTTGTCCTACCCTCCCGTGGCAGCGGGGTCCTAATTGAAACTAAGGGATATTAATGCCTCCTTTTAATAGAGTACCAGACCAAAGCATTAACACATAGTGAATACATGAACTCCTCAAACTACGGTCATCACCGGGAGTGGTCCCGATTATTGTCACTTCGGGGTTGCCGGATCATAACACATAGTAGGTGACTATAGAATTGCAAGATAGCATCAAGAACTCACATATATTCATGAAAACATAATAGGTTCAGATCTGAAATCATGGCACTCGGGCCCTAGTGACAAGCATTAAGCATAGCAAAGTCATAGCAACATCAATCTCAGAACATAGTGGATACTAGGGATCAAACCCTAACAAAACTAACTCGATTACATGATGAATCTCATCCAACCCATCACCGTCCAGCAAGCCTACGATGGAATTACTCACGCACGGCGGTGAGCATCATGAAATTGGTGATGGAGGATGGTTGATGATGACGATGGCGACAGATTCCCCTCTCTGGAGCCCTGAACGGACTCCCGATCAGCCCTCCTGAGAGGGATTAGCGCTTGGCGGCGGCTCCGTATCGTAAAACGCGATGAATCCTTCTCTCTGATTTTTTTCTCCCCGAACGTGAATATATAGAGTTGGAGTTGAGGTCGGTGGAGCACCAGGGGGCCCACGAGGCAGGGGGCGCGCCCAGGGGGCAGGCGCGCCTCCCACCCTCGTGGACAGGGTGTGGGCCCCCTGGCCTTGATTCTTTTGCCAATATTTTCTATTATTTCCAAAAGTAATCTCCTTGAAGTTTCAGATCATTCCCAGAACTTTTGTTTCTGCATAAAGATAACACCATGACAATTCTGCTAAAAACTGCGTTAGTCCATGTTAGTTCCATTCAAATCATGCAAGTTAGAGTCCAAAACAAGGGCAAAAGTGTTTGGAAAAGTAGATATGACGGAGACGTATCAGGCTGCACTCGCTGGTGCGAGGTGACGCTCGCCACGCATGGCTCGCGCCTCCTGAAGCTCCACGATTGCCTTGGTGATGAACTCTTGAGCACGTGGCGCATCACGCCTTGTGCCTTGCTCCCGGAGGCACGCGTCGAAACACGCCTCCACGTGGTGCCAGAATGCCTCCCTTGTCACACCGGCCAGGTCAGAAACCCTCCAGATGAGATCCCCTGACCCCGTCCTGAGGGGGGCACCGGGCACGCCTTCCTATGTGAGAGGGAACGGCGCCCCAACAGTGGGCGCGAGGCCTGAGGCATGGTAGGTAGGCGCCTCGCCCCCCTGACAGCCCTTGAGGAGGAGCTGCTTCTTATTCTTGGGGACGGCCTCAGGTAGCAGGATGGCACCCTCGTCGCCAGAGTTCTCGACTGCCGTAGCCTGATAGGCGTGCTCGAGGGAGCACACCGTATCCTTCTCGTTGCAGGCGACCATGATGATACCGCCACTTCCTGGCATCTTGAGGACATTGTAGCCGTGGTGAGTTGCTTCCATGAACTTGGTGAGCGCCGGATACTTGAGGATGGCATTGTACAGGAGGCTGATGTGGGCGACGTCGAATTCGATGAGATCAGTGTGGTAGTTGTCGCGCTTGACGAAGGTTACCGGGAGGCTTATCTGCCCCAGGGGAACAGTGGAGCCGTCGGACACTCCTGAGAAGGGCTTGGTGGGGAGGAGCTAGTTGTAGGGCACTTGGAGCGTCTCGAATGTCTCAATGGAGAGAACATTTAGTCCTGCGCCACAGTCGATTAGTGTTTTGGTGACTGAGGGAGTCCTAGATTAGGGGGTCCTCGGACTGCCGGACTATAGACTTTGGCCGGACTGTTGGACTATGAAGATACAAGATTGAAGACTTCGTCCCGTGTCCGGGTGGGACTCTCCTTTGCGTGGAAGGCAAGCTTGGCAATTCTGATATGTAGATCTCCTCCCTTGTAACCGACTGTGTGTAACCCTAGCCCCATCCAGTGTCTATAAACGGTGTCATGGACTAGGGGGTACTCATCACGTCGTCTCCCGATCAGTTGGATTGGACCGAGGATCCCCATGGCCATATACTCATGGGCCAGTTCGGACAGCTGTCGCATACAAGGAAGATTCCACATGACTTGGTGATCAAGACAAGGACTCCTCCCCACCGGCGTATTCGGCTAGGACTCTTGTTATCCTAGGCCTCTGGTGCATTATATAAACCGAGGCCAGACTAGTCGATAGATCATACAACAACAACCATACCATAGGCTAGCTTCTAGGGTTTAGCCTCTACGATCTCGTGGTAGATCAACTCTTGTAATACTCATATCATCAAGATCAATCAAGCAGGAAGTAGGGTATTACCTCCATCGAGAGGGCCTGAACCTGGGTAAACATCGTGTCCCCAGCCTCCTGTTACCATCGATCCTAGACGCACAACTCGGGACCGCCTACCCGAGATCCACCGGTTTTGACACCGACATTGGTGCTTTCATTGAGAGTTCCGAGATGTGATCGGCAAAAGGATCAATGGCTCGACTGCAGATCGACTACGACGTCGGCTTCTTCGTCATCGGCTCGGCTGGTCACCTTGGCTGGACCGAGGACTGCGCCCTACCTCCGATCGTCATGTTCGGATGAGGGCCTTCATCAACATCAACTCCGATCTCTATCAAGATCATGGAGGAATCATCCAGGGAGGCCGGGGGCTCAACGTCAACATTGCCCTCGGGCGACCGTGCTATTTTTCTAGACAGTGAACTTGTATCCGCCGCCACCGCCTCCTCAAGTGTCATTTTAACGATTGCTTCGGTTGTCGTAGTTCTAAGTCTGATAGTAGAATAGGGGGTAGGAATGGAGAGGCAAGATCCTAGCTATGGAGTAGTTGTATACGCAAGGGATTTACGAGTTCAGGCCCTTCTCGGAGGAAGTAACAGCCCCTCGTCTCGGAGCCGGAGGCGGTCGACTGGATTATATGCGTATGTGTTACGAGTGCGAACCCTCTCTGCCTGTGGAGGGGATGGCTTATATAGAGTGCGCCAGACCCCAGCCAGCCCACGTAGCGGAGGGTTTAAGAATGCGTTAAGGCCGGGCGTTCTTGTAGCATGCCATATAAAGTGTCATCATGGCCATAAAGACTACTTAATTACAGACCGTATGGATACAGAGTGACTCCTGAACTCCTGGTGGTCGAATGAGTCTTCATGGTCGAGTGTCTCTGATTCTGTCGAGTGGAAGCCTACCAGGTCGACTGGAAGGCAGCTTCTTTCATGAGTGTCCTAGGGGAGGGTACCTTTAGACAGGTCTATGACCCTACCCTAGGTACATGACTTCATCATTAGCCCCCGAATGGATCGAGGTTTGAGTGAGGAAGGAGTTGATAATCTTTCCGACTCGTTTTTGTGTTGCGAGTGTGTTTTACTCTGGATCAATGACCTTTTAGTGATGGTGCCAACTTCTCTCTTAGTCGCCTTGATCCATTCTTCACATTTGTCGAGTGAACTTTGTGATCTTGAGGATTTCCGCGCGACGGATCGAAGGAAATCTGATGTCTGACAGGTTGCTCTGCGGTTAGCGGATTTCGCGGGATCCGAATTTTGGGAAGCGCGCGAAGTGGAGAAAACCGCGACACTCTGATGGGATAAGGCGATGACGCCTCGATCTTCACGCCACCTTTTTCGCCACGTATCGCGCGCGCGCCTGTTGCGGGATTTGACAGGATTGCCTGGGCCTACCAGTCAGCCACTCGGAAGTGGCATCATATAAGGCATCGGACAGGGGTATTTTGAACAGTGCGACTTCAATCTTCCCCTCCCTCCGCCCCCAAATTCTTCTGCTGCGCCCGTAGCCTGTTCAGCGCCGCCGCTTCGCACCTGCTTCACCGGCGACAATGGTGAAGGAAAAGATCGCGACCTTGGAGCGGGCGAAGAAGGCGACGGCGAAGGCGAAAGGGAGAGCGTCCAGTCGGGGCGGATCTTCGTCGCGGTCCAAGCTACCGCAAGGTTGGGTCCAGGGAGATTGGATCCGCTCGACCATCACCGAGAAAGACCTCAACGATCTGGCCAATGAGGGGCTGAACCCCCATGGGTCGGCGAGGCTTCCGGGGACGGAGTGGCAGCCGCAACCTCAAGAGGGTGAGTGCGTTCTCTTAGCCACCCATGTAGATCATGGATTTTCTCTGCCGCCAAATCTTTTCTTCCGAGGGTTTCTGAACTTCTTTGGAGCGCAACTCCATCATTTCACTCCCAATTCCATTGCCTATCTCGCTGCTTTCATGTCGCTGTGTGAGAACTTCTTGGGCTGTCGGCCGCATTGGGGCCTCTTCAAACACATATTTACTTGCCGCTCTCAGATGGTGAAGAAAGCTAACCCGAATGACGAGAGAACCCAAGTAATCCAGATGTGTGGGGGACTCGGGGTCCAGATGAGGGGTAAGAGCGCCTTTCCGGCCATGACTCTCCCCGACTCGGTTAGAGGGTGGCAGTCGACCTGGTTCTACTGCCAAGACCAGCCGACGCTGGGGCAGTCGACTGTACTCCCTCCTTTCTCCATGAGTCGAGTGAACAAGCCATCCTCTCTGAAGGTGTTACCGGAGGAGAAGGCCCAAGTAAAATTGTTGATGGAACGTGTAGTCCAGCTCATTCGTGACGGAGTGACTGGCATGGATCTTCTGGAAGTTTTCCTTCGACGGTGTATTCAACCACTCCAATACCGAGGCCACCCGATGTGGTTGTACTCTGGTACCGACGATACCACTCGGATCCATCCAGAGGAGGTCAATGACGCCACGTTGGAGAGGTGGATGACAGCCATCACAGGAAATAAAGACAATCCTCGAGGAGCTAGGAGGATTCCACCACTCGACCAGTCTTACGAACCAGACAAGGTATAACCACTTATCTCCGACTGTGATTCTGCTGCATTCATTCTGTTTTGATGCAAATTCGTCGACTGACTTCTGCCTTGTTTTGTTGTCTTCTAGGCCACCACTGAGATGTATTCGATGCCCAACGGGGCGCAGGAACAAGTCGAAGAAGAAGAAGGAAGCGGAGGCGAAAGCCAGGAGGAATGGGAGTCCAATGGCGAGGAGGATGAGGGAGACGACAGCTCCGGTGAAGAGGAGGAGGAGGAGGTAGAGGAGGAAGACGTTGATCCTCCCCGCTCGGAAAGGAGGTCCAAGCTGACGCATGATCCGTGACGGCGAGTAAAGGCTGCCGCGCCCATTGGGCAGTCGACAAAGCGACCTCGAACAACTTCTCCGGCGCCGACTGAGAAACCGCCGAAGCAACCTCGAGCAACGTCATCGAAGCCGGCGAAGGCCCTGCCCAAGATGCGGATGGTCATTCCCACTATCTTCGGGTAATCAGCAAAACTTGTGTTTCCCCGTTCAACATGAGTGTATTTTTGGTCGACTCGTTGATTGATCAACTGTTTTCTGAAACCTGCAGTGCTGCCACCTCCGAGACCTCAGCTAAGCACGAAGACCAGGAAATGGAAGATGCCGCCACTTCCAACCTTGGTATGATCTCTGCAGTTTGCCTTTGGTCGATTGGATTTCCATTTTTACTTTTGAATCTTTCTTGCAGTTCCACCTCACGTCATTGATCTTCCCGATGACGACGAAGAAGTGCCGCTGAGGAAGAGGAAGAACAAACGAGTGCCTGCTGACAAGGCCGCTCAAGTTGTGGCAGTACCTGAGACGCTGATTCCCGAGGGGGTAACACCGCTCGGGCTTCTGTGTCCTTTGCTGTGCCGCTGACGAGTGCCCGACCTGCTTCGTCGACTGCTACGCCGCCTTCCCTTTTTGCCACACACCACGTCCCGGAAGACCAAGTGAGTGCTGCTAAGGAGGCTATACGCCAGGCGGGGGTCATGATGGAGCAAGTGAAGGCAGTCCGGGAAGCCAGCCAAGCGGCTTATGATGCTAGTTCAGCTCTCCAGAGCAATGTCCAAGTAAGTCGATCGTTGCTTGTTCTGTTAGGATATGCTACCTGAAACTGCTTGCTCTGTTAGGATATGCTACCTGAAACTTCTTCTTTCTGAAGATTTCCATATCTCAGACACCCACCGGGTGGGTGTGTCGATTGAGTTTTTGTGGGGCACGCTGAGTGCACCCACCGGGTGTAGTCCCCGAGACTATGGTGGATCTGCGTGCGATCGACTATAGTCTTTATACTTTGAACTTCTTCACTCGGCCTGGTCGGACCAAGCCGAATGGAACCGTAAAACCGGTGGGGGCACGCTGAGTGCACCCACTGGGTGTAGTCCCCGAGACTATGGTGGACTGCGGGCAGTCGACTGTAGTTTAAAGAACTGTTTTTTAACGCGGCTGACCGTTGACAATTAGCTATGGTTTTAGATTCATAACCTTTTGCCCCTTTTGGTCGACTGATCGAACCAAATTGGTAAAACCAGTGGGGGCACGCTGAGTGCACCCGCTGGGTGTAGTCCCCGAGACTACTGTCGAATGTTTTGATTCGGCTGTAGTCTTAGAAATGCTATGATTTTTCTTTAGTCACTCGGAAGTGATTTGTCTTTGATGTTTTGCCGATTGACTCTTTGTAGAAATCTTGCGAGCTTGTGGCTCACTATACTGAGTTAGAGAACAAACAGATCCAGCTCAACCTCGACTTGAAGCTTGCTCAGGAGAACTTGAAAAAGGCGAAGGATGAAACAAAATGTATGGCTGGTGAGGACTTGACGACTGTCTTTGCTTTTCTGTCCATTCTCAACTCTGTTCTCATTGTTACTTTGCAGATAAACTGGAGGAGACTCTGAAGAAGAAGGACCTTGACCTTGCAGAGGCACAGAAGGCGGCTTTGGAGAAAACAAAGCTCGCGGAAGAGAAACTTGCCTCGGTCGGCAAACTTGAAGATGAAAATGCCAAGATGAAAGCCGCTCTTGACGCGACCAACAAGGAAGTTAGTCGACTGAAGAATGACAAGATTGCTCTGTCGACAAAGCCCAACCAAGCGGGGAAGCGAAATGACACGGAGGTTTATCTTGGGGGGCTCGCCAAGAAGCTATTCCTCATGCTTGAAGGTAATCTCTTTTATCCAACTGACTTGCTATCGCCGACTCATCATATGATTGTAATTTTGAGCCTGAGCTGTGCTTTCAGAATTCTGTCAAAACTTCAAAGAAGAAACCAGTCGAGTGGAACCCAGCCTGGACCCCATCAACTCTCCTATGTAGGACGAAGCCACTATGAATGTTCTCCGACTGGAGTCTCGCGTTGCTAGCGTGGTAGACTACCTTGCTCGACTGAAAGCTGCGGTGTCGCGGATCGACTCAACACTCGCCGGAGGCGGGCCGGCTTCGAATGACCTTGAATTTAATGACTCAATCGAATGAGATTCCAAGTCGAGTGCAAGAATGGAAAAAGTCTTCTGCCAGGTGTGGTGCTGATGTTGCTCTGTCTCTGGTTCGTGTCCACTGTAAGGAAGCGCAAGAGGAAAAGTTGGCGTCCCTCAAAGTTGCCAACAGCAGGAAGTACGACTTCCGATCTTTCATGGAGACCTTCATCGTTGTTGCTACCCGTATTGCTGACGGAATCGACCTCGACCAGTTTGTTGCACCTTCCAGTCCTCCACCGGAGGAGTAAAAAACTTCTATGTCCCACCTTAAATTTGCCTCGGAATGCCGAGTGGTTTTTGTAACTGATAAACTTTAACAGGCTTAACGCCTGAGCACTTTCAAATCCGTAGGGCGTTTATCCGAACTTGATCTATCATCGAACATGCTTTATTTGCCTTCGAGAGAACTTTGCTCTTCATTCGAAATATACTTCATTGTTTTAAGCAGTATCTTTGAGGTGAAACTCCAGTCGACTTGTACTTCATCTATCTTGCAGGTAGAGACGGAGCACCGACTGCGACTGACCTCGTCGTCCTTGCGGACTGGGATGCACCGCATGTTGTACTTGTGGAGAAGCTCCAGAGGAGAAGGTAGCAGCCGACCTACACCTCGTCGTCCTTGCGGATTGGGATGAATTCCTTACTTAGGCGAGTACTGGACTGCAGCTAAGCCTCCGAGTGGGAGGTGTGCTCTCCACTCGGTAGGATTTTTATTACTTAGGCGAGCACTGGGCTGCAGCTAAGCCTCCGAGTGGGAGGTGTGCTCTCCACTCGGTAGGATTTTTATTACTCAGGCGAGTATTGGGCTGCAGCTAAGCCCCCGAGTGGGAGGTTTGCTCTCCACTCGGTAGGATTTTTATCACTTAGGCGAACACTGGGCTGCAGCTAAGCCCCCGAGTGGGAGGTTTGCTCTCCACTCGGTAGGATTTTATTACTTAGGCGAAACCTGGCTGCAGCTAAGCCCCGAGTGGGAGGTTTGCTCTCCACTCGGTAGGATTTTTATTACTTAGGCGAGCACTGGGCTGCAGCTAAGCCCCTGAGTGGGAGGTTTGCTCTCCAGTCGGTAGGATTTTTATTACTTAGGCGAACACTGGGCTGCAGCTAAGCCCCCGAGTGGGAGGTTTGCTCTCCACTCGG
This sequence comes from Aegilops bicornis, assembly GCA_021605145.1. Classification (NCBI taxonomy): domain Eukaryota; kingdom Viridiplantae; phylum Streptophyta; class Magnoliopsida; order Poales; family Poaceae; genus Aegilops; species Aegilops bicornis. The sequence goes on along the minus strand of CM038671.1, from coordinate 633,920,011 downwards.
TAGGATTTTTATTACTTAGGCGAGCATTGGGCTGCAGCTAAGCCCCCGAGTGGGAGGTGGCTCACCACTCGGTAGGATTTTAAATACTTAGGCGAGTACTTGGACTGCAGCTAAGCCCCCGAGTGGGAGGTGGCTCACCACTCGGTAGGATTTTAAATACTTAGGCGATTACTTGGACTGCAGCTAAGCCCCCGAGTGGGAGGCTGGCTCTCCACTCGGTAGGATTTTAAATACTTAGGCGAGTACTTGGACTGCAGCTAAGCCCCCGAGTGGGAGACTAGCTCACCACTCGGTAGGATTTTAAATACTTAGGCGAGTACTTGGACTGCAGCTAAGCCCCCGAGTGGGAGACTGGCTCACCACTCGGTAGGATTTTAAATACTTAGGCGAGTACTTGGACTGCAGCTAAGCCCCCGAGTGGGAGGCTGGCTCTCCACTCGGTAGGATTTTTAAATACTTAGGCGAAACGATTCGCAACTAAGCCCCCGAGTGGGAGGCTGGCTCTCCACTCGGTAAGGATTTTTTTACAAACTTAGGCGAAACAGATTCGCAGCTAAGCCACCCACTGGGGGGAATTTTTAACAAAAAGTAATAACAATCACTGGGAAAATTATAACATTCTTGTCTTAGATAAACGAACTACAAAGGTACTTTTATTACATCTCAGCCGAGTGAGTATTTAAGTATAAAAGGGGCGGAGCAGCTCCGCATTCCAAGCTCGAGGCTCGTTGATCTGGCGATCAATGTTGTAGAGATGATATGCTCCATTGTGGAGAACTCTGGTGACGATGAAGGGACCCTCCCAAGTAGGAGCAAGTTTGTGAGGTTTCTGTTGATCCACTCGGAGGACCAAGGCTCCTTCCTAGAAGGCTCGACTCTTCACATTTCTGGCATGGAATCGATGCAAGTCTTGCTCATAGATAGTCGAGCGGATCAGGGCCATCTCCCTCTCCTCTTCCAAGAGGCCGACTGCATCTTGCCGGGCTTGTTCCGCTTCTTCTTCAGAGTATAGTTCGACTCAAGGCGCATTGTGAAGCAGGTCACTCGGTAGAACTGCTTCAGCTCCATAGACCAGAAAGAATGGAGTTCTCCCAGTCGACCAATTAGGAGTGGTCCTCAATCGCCAAAGGACTGATTGAAGTTCGTCGACCCAGGCCCCTGCTGCGTGCTTGAGATCACGCATCAGCCATGGTTTCAGCCCTTTGAGAATGAGGCCGTTTGCACGTTCTTTTTGACCATTCGAATGAGGATGAGCAACTGAAGCATAGTCGACCCGCGTGCCTTGAGAGGCGCAGAAGGCTTTGAACTTGTCATTATTGAAGTTTGACCCATTGTCGGTGATGATGCTATGCGGAACTCCATATCTGAATATCAACTCTCTGAGGAAATTGATAGCAATGCATGCATCTAGGTTCTTGATGGGCTTGGCCTCGATCCACTTGGTGAACTTGTCGACTGCAACTAGCAAGTGAGTAAAGCAGCTTCTGCCAGTTCTCAGCGGTCCAATCATGTCTAACCCCCAAACAGCGAAGGGCCAGACAAGTGGAATGGTCTTCAAGGCTGAAGCGGGCTTGTGCGACATGTTGGAATAAAACTGACACCCTTCACACTTGTCGACTATCTCTTTTGCCATTTCATTTGCCTTCGCCGGTAAAATCCCGCCGGTATGCTTTAGCCACAATGGTCCGAGAGGACGTATGATGACCACAGCTCCCGAGTGGATATCCTCAAGAATTATCGACCTTCTTCTCGCGTAATACACTTCGGCCGACTCGATGGCGCTTTCTCTGTCTGCTGTCCCTTGATCACCAGAAGGCCTTGGATCGACGGACGATCTGTCGAGCCTCTTATTCATTCTCTAGGAGCTCTTTCCTTAGGATATATGCAATGTACGGCACTGTCCAGTCGGGAGTGATGACCACAACTTCCATAATCAGGTCGACCACGGCTAGGACCTCAACTTCAGTCGGATCATCAGCACTCTTTGGCTGCGGGGCTTCTTCTGTGAAAGGATCCTCCTGCACTGATGGTGCATGAATGTGCTCCAAAAATACATCACTGGGAATGGCTTCCCTCTTGGACCCTATTTTCGCCAAATCATCCGCAGCTTGATTTTTCAGTCGGGGTATATGATGAAGCTCTAACCCCTCGAATTTCTTCTCCTTTATCAACGCATTACGAGAACTTTGTCATAGCCGGGCTTCGACATCCCACTCCATCACTTGATTAACAACCAGATCCGAGTCGCCATAGACCATAAGGCGACGGACGCCGAGTGAAATGGCCATACGCAACCCATACAGGAGTGCTTCATATTCTGCTTCATTGTTGGAAGAATCAAAGTGAATCTGGAGAACATATTTGAGCTTATCTCCTCGGGGGGAAACCAATACAACCCCCGCACCAGAACCATTCAGCATCTTGGAACCATCGAAAAACATGGTCCAGTGCTCCGAGTGAACTTGAGTTGGAAGTCTTTGTTCACCCACTCGGCGAGGAAGTCTGCTATTGCTTTGGACTTGATGGCTTTATTTGCCTCAAATTTGATATCAAGGGAAGGAGTTCAATCGCCCATTTAGCCACTCAACCAGTTGCATCTACATTATGAAGAATCTCGACAATGGGGCGTCACGGCGACTATAATGGAATGATCGGAGAAATAATGAGCAACCTTCTTTGTGGTCATATAAATCCCATAAACAAGCTTACGATAGTGAGGGCATCTTTGCTTTGATGGGGTCAATTGACTTCGTAAAGATAATAAACTGGGCGTTGAACTTTGAAGGCTTTTCCTTCTTCTTCCCGCTTGACCATAAGTACGGTACTGACGACTTGTCCAGTGGCTGCGATGTAAAGCAACAAAGGCTCTTCGCTGATAGGAGCAGCAAGCACCGGCTGGGTGGAGAGCAGAGCTTTTAGTTCTGCAAACGCTGCACCAGCTTCTGGAGTCCACTCGAACTTGTCTGACTTCTTCATCAGTCGGTAAAGAGGCAATGCCTTTTCACCGAGGCGAGAGATGAATCGACTTAAAGCGGCCAAGCATCCAGTAAGCTTCTGGACATCATGCACACGCACAGGGCGCTTCATTCGGAGTATAGTGCCAACTTTTTCGGGATTAGCATAGATTCCTCATTCAGAAACAAGAAAACCGAGTACCTTTCCGCCAGGAACTCCAAATGTGCACTTTGATGGATTAAGCTTGATATCATACCTCCTGAGATTGGCAAATGTTTCGTCAAGGTCAGTCAACAGGTCGGAACCCTTTCGTGACTTGACCACTATATCATCCATATACGCTTCCACATTCCGACTGATTTGAGTGAGCAAACACTTCTGAATCATCCTCATGAATGTGGCTCCGGCATTCTTGAGACCGAATGGCATGGTGACATAACAGAAGCTCCCGAATGGAGTGATGAAAGCTGTTTTGATCTCATCAGGTCCATACAGACGGATCTGATGGTACCCGGTATAGGCATCTAAGAAAGACAACCTCTCACATCCCGCAGTTGAGTCGACTATTTGGTCGATGCGAGGAAGAGGGAAATGATCTTTCGGGCAGGCCCGATTGATATGCTTGAAATCGATGCACATGCGCAACGACTTGTCCTTCTTGGGGACCATGACGACATTGGCGAGCCACTGAAGTGGTAGATCTCTCGGATGAACTCTGCCGCTAAGAGCCGAGCCACCTCTTCACCAATGGCCTTTCTCTTACGGACGGCGGACCGTCGAAGATGTTCTTTAACCAGTTTGACTTTTGGGTCGACTCGTGGCGGTGCTCGGCCAGCCCCACAGGAACACCCGGCATGTCGGGCTTCCATGCAAAGATGTCCCGCTTCTCACGGAGGAACCGGATGAGCGCTTCTTCCTATTTTGAGTCGAGTGTTGTTGAGATGTTGGTCGGAGCAGCATTGGGATCGGTCGGTGAATGTGAACTTGTTTCGTCTCACCGACGACTGAAATCTTGACTCGTAGCTGGCTTCTTAGCTCGCAACAAATCACTTTCCGGATCTGCGGTTTTCTCGATACTCTTGTAACTCTACCATCGCCATCCGAGCATCGGCGATCTTAGAGCCCTTCCGGAAGCACTCTTCCGCCTTCTTCCGATTGCCGTAATAGTGATCACGCCCTTGGGGCCAGGCATCTTCAGTTTAAGATACACGTAACATGGTCGGGCCATGAAACGTGCATATGCTGGCCTTCCTAGAATAGCGTGATAAGCGCTCTGGAAATACACGACCTAAAAGGTTAACTTTTCTTTTCGGAAATGCTTCGAATCACCAAAAACTACATCAAGAGCGATTTGGCCGAGTGACTCAGCCTTCTTTCCAGGAATGACTCCGTGGAAGCTCATATTACCGCATCGAAGTCTGGACATCGGAACGCCCATCCCTTTCAACGTCTCTGCGTACAATATGTTCAAGCCACTGCCACCATCCATCAGAACTTTGGCCAGTCGAGTGCCTTCGACGACTGGGTCGACCACCAACGCTTGCCTCCCAGGGGTGGCAATGTGCCTCGGGTGATCGGACTGGTCGAATGTGATGGCAGTCTGGGACCATTTCAGATAATTGGGCTTCGCCAGAGCGACCATGTTCACTTCTCGATTGATAACCTTCAATCGACTTTTGCTTTCGACGCCAGCAAAAATCATCAGGGTGGAATTGACCCGGGGATAACCATCATCGCTGTCATCCTTGTCCTCAACTTTGTCTGTCTCCTTTTCCTTATCCTTGGGCTGTTTCCCTTGGAACTGCTGAATCAAGAGCCGACCTTTGTCGAAAGTGGTATGTTTCGGGTAAATGAGTTTACCCTCTTCCTCTTTCTTCGTGTGAATGTGACACGGCAAATCCAACATGCCATTTCCATCCTGGTCTTTCACCTTCTTGGGGTTCCAAGGACCCTTGGGTTTCCCCTTGAACTTTCACAGGGTCACAGCCCAAGGCCTCTCCGGAGCAAATGGCTCGGCTTTGCGCTTCGCTTCCGATCGAGTTTCCTCCGCCGCCTCATTAGCGGCTGATTTGTATTTACCACTCGAGCCGATCCTCTTCTTCACCATTTGCATACTTGGTGGCAATCTCCATCATCCGACTCAGGGTCATATCTCCGGTTCGACCAATTTCAAACTCAACTCTCTGTTCTTGACGCCTTCTTTGAAGGCACAGATCGCTGGTGATCGATACATTCTCAACTGTGTGGTGCAAAGTGATCCACCTCCTGGTATAATCTCTCAAAGTTTCATTCGACTTACGCACACACGATCGCAACTCCGTCAACCCTGCTGGCCGCTTGCAAGTCCCTTCAAATGTCACGACAAACACTCGGGCGAGATCTTCCCAAGTGTAAATCTTTGCCGGGTGCTAAGCGATTCAACCACGCTCTGGCTGATCCCTCCAACATAAGAGGCAAGTGCTTCATAGCTACCTCATCGTTACCGCCGCCGATCTGAACAGCCCCTCGGTAATCTTCAAGCCAAGTGTCAGGCTTGGAGTCACCAGTGAACTTACTAACTCCAGTCGCCAACCTGAAGTTGGGAGGAATCACCGCGGCTCTGATGGCTCTGCTGAAACACTCTGGCCCTGAGACGTGAACTCTGCTGCTGGAGGGAACATCTCTGTCATGGCCTTCTCGGTGAGCTCTGTTCCTGTCGACCAAACCTTGAACGATAATGGATCTCGCATCAAAGCCTGGTTCTCTGGGGTCGACTGGAACCCTTCACCCAACACTGTGCTGGCGTCTGTCGTCCTGCTGCCGAGGAGCGTATGATCCACCCCTTAGGGGAGGAGTGGGCACTCGACGTCGATCATTGCGATCGAATCGGTGCTCATATTGCTCATGGCTCTTGTACTGATCATCACGCCGGCCCCCATGTTCCTCACGCCTCGGGGGCGATCTCGGACTATGGGCCGACTGGACTGAATTCGCGGCGACGGATCTGCTGTGAATCATGTTCCATGACTGTGACACGACTGAGTTTTGATCTCCTGCCGCCCGGAGCAGATCTCTGATTTGTAGAAAACCTCTACCCGCCTCCGACTGGGAAGGCTGAATTGACTCTGCTATACGGGCGGCAGCTGCTAAATTCTAAATCGGAGTTTGATATACCTGAGTTGGTGGTGGAAGAGCCGACGTCATTGGATTCTCGGAACCCGTGGTCGCTGCGTTAAATCCGAGTACTCGCTGGATGTTCTCCGGTCAGTGCGCTCACCAAAGTTAATGGCGCATCCTCCAAGGCATGAGCCTCGGGGGTTTCTCCAATGATAGGAGTGTGAAGCGCATCCATGTTCCAACGGCGAAGCTCCTCCGTCTCTTGCGAAGTGAGGGGCTCGGGCAGGTAGTCTTCGTGGGCTTGCGTCGGATCGCCTCCACCGTCACCTCCGTCGGTGCGGGGGAATCCGGGGGGACTGCATGGTCCGTCGACCATCAGAACCTCTGCCGCCGCACTGCTATCGCACTCGGACGCAATCTCTGCGGAGCCAGTCGACAGATCGAACAGGCCGTAGAGAGATTCATCGGGCTCGATCGCCGCGACTTGGCGGGTGGCCGTCTGGCGGGCCACCGCATGCCTCACCCACCGCTGAAGCCTCGACCGACCGGAATGCTTGCACCGGCGGGAGACTGGGAGCGAGGACAGCACTGGAGCCGACCCATACTGGGTCGACGGTTGCCGCAGGAGGACGCCGCGGACACACGCGCGAAAATGCGTCGCCCCGCGGACGGGGAGCGCGTCCACGTCGAGTGGAGCCTCCTGAAGCCAAGCGGAGTCGTCGGTGACGAACATGAGCGCACCAAGACGGATCTCGCGGCCCTCGACCAGAACTCCACCTGAAACCATGATGTAGGAAATCGAAAGAATTCCAACTTCTCCAACAAATCGCTAGAACACCCGCCCCATGGTGGGCGCCAACTGTCGTGGTTCTAAGTCTGACAGTAGAATGAGGGGTAGGAATGGAGAGGCAAGATCCTAGCTATGGAGTAGTTGTATACGCAAGGGATTTACGAGTTCAGGCCCTTCTTGGAGGAAGTAACAGCCCTACGTCTCGGAGCCCGGAGGCGGTCGACTGGATTATATGCGTATGTGTTACAGGGGTGCGAACCCCTCTGCCTGTGGAGGGGGATGGCTTATATAGAGTGCGCCAGGACCCCAGCCAGCCCACGTAGCGGAGGGTTTAAGGTACGTTAAGGCCAGGCGTTACTGGTAACGCCTTACATAAAGTGTCATCATGGCCATAAAGACTACTTAATTACAGACCGTTTGGATACAGAGTGACTCCTGAAATCCTGGTGGTCGAATGAGTCTTCATGGTCGAGTGTCTCCGATTCTGTCAAGTGGAAGCCTATCAGGTCGACTGGAAGGCAGCTTCTTTCACGAGTGTCCTAGGGGAGGGTACCTTTAGACAGGTCTATGACCCTACCCTAGGTACATGACTTCATCATCGGTGGAATTGTGCGGAATTGAGTCTACAACAACCCTGGAAAATTTTATCGAGTTCTGATGGAGGAATCTCTGGCAATCTGCGATATACCGGAGCCCTGTCAAATCTGGATGGGAATCTGGACGAGTTTAGGGCGAGGTGTCCAGCTTCTAGCTCGGACGCCCTTTGGAAGATCAAACCAATGATCGGCTGCGGAATTCCTATATCTACCACCCCTCAAAATTTCAGCAAGATCCGACCGTCCAAACTTCGGGAACCTTCTGATTAGTGCATCACTTTTCGGATCTGTTTTCTGCGCGAAAACGAATCCGACCCGAGTTCGTCTTTTTTTATGAACGGGATTTCAGACATCCTTTTTGAAGGAAGTTTTGTATGGGGTATTGTGTTTTGTTCCCGAACACATCCCACTAACTTTAAAATCTTTTGAACATGATTTTCACCATCATGCTAGTGTCAAACCAGTCCGGCAATATTGCTCTACGGCTGCCGACCTGCACTAGAGACGTCGTCACTTTGTTGAGCCGAGCTCAACTTCTTCGGATCATCATCTCGGCGAGCCGAACAGGAGTTCGGCATCGCGAAGGATAAATCATCACCAACATCGCCGCCCCACGGATTACACGGAGGCGGGCACACCGCATCGCTGCACGGTCACTTCATCAAGCCGGCATTGACCACGCCACGCCTCGCATCGGCGAGCCGCACTGCTGTTCTTCAAGCGGTGTGCATCACGCCAACCTACTTCGACTCATCGGCTGACATCGAGGCTTCGACATCTCGGCTGGACCGGGTGCTTCGCCATCTCTTCATCAACCTTCTCCGGAGACTTCGGCGTCACCAGTCAACCGGCTTCGTCACGTTAGCTGGATCGGGGGCTTTGCCTCGGCGAGTCAACCTTTACCAGCATCGTCATGCCGTCACTTCACTGCCCATCAGGCAATGAGAATGCGGATCGAGTCCCAATTTTGGGACTCACTTTTCTTTGGATTGCTACAACAAATAAAGCAGGTGCTATTAATCCTAGTATTTTTTGCTTGTTTGGGTTTATTTTTTTCTAAGGAATTATTACTCTGGTTTGTCCATCATCTGTACATAGGTCTATCAAATGACGGCTGCATTAACGAGGGTCGCGTGGTGGTTCGGTCAGTTTCCGTATATAGTCCGGCGAACGCCGCATCCGGAACTCGGACCGACCTATGAATTCAGGCTTTGCCACACCTTTACCGCATCACGCCGACGCCTGCAGACGACATTGACTTTGGCGCCAGGCCATATTTCTTTTACTACTCACTTTGCATAAATTATTTATTATGCAACATTTTTTTAATTTATCATTATTATTATTATCTCCGGTTTGCACTATTTTTTGTGCACAGGTAAATGATTCGGGTCGGGCAGTGTTGTCACCTCGGCGTACTGACATACCACGTCACCTCGGCTGGACGGGGGGCTTCATCAACACCTCATTAACCCACGACCGGGACTTCGGCAGCATGCATTGTTCGCGCTGTGTCACCACTTCGGAGTGGCGAGCTCTTCGCTTCGCCACCTCGGGACTGGCTTGGGGGATGGAATCTTGTCCCACATCAAGCTCGGACCGCGTCATCAATGCCGAACAGATTAACCAGCTAATTCGCTTTCATGCTCAAAGCTTTACAATTTTTAACTTGTGTTTGGTTCGGCCAAGCACTATACTTTTTTGGAAAAAAGTTGCTTGTAAAAAATCTCCTTGTCAAAACTTTGTTTGTGACACACAAATTCAAATACCCTGTTTACTTGGGGGCTTCCTTCATGAAGCCTTTCCTCTTGCATATGATTATACTTGTATGGCTTTGTTCCTTGTTCGTGTATTACGCCACAGTATGCACCATATTGACTTAAGCGATTTGCAAGCTGGGTTGCCTCGCTCCTGTGTTTACCCCTACGTTCCCGATTGTTCGGCTAGGGAGTAAAGGGAGCACCTCTGCGGTTGTCACGATCGGGTCATCCAAGCCGACCTCGACTGGTGAAGCCGAAAGCTAGCGCTCTTATTGTTTTCAATTATGGTCGGCACACAACGGAACTCATGAGTACAAAAAATCTATTGCACAAGTCTCATAGTAACACTGAGCATCGAAGAAAGGTATCGGTGGAGGTACTAATTTCTTCGAAGATGCTTCTTACACTTCGTCAATACTAATACATAAGTTCCCTGAGCGCGCTTTGTCTGTTACAGCCTTATGGCCTGATTGCCTGGTTACCGGAAACACCGTCGATATTCTCGACGGGTGGAGTACTTAACACTTTTCGGCCCTTGACCGAAGAGGGAGAAGCCAACGGTCGGTTAAGACGCATTTAAAGTTCGGGTGAACACAAATATGACATAAGTACTTCGGTACATACAATCATTATACATAAAATTCTTTTACCAAAGTCACTTGGGGGATCTTAAATTTGCATGAGCCGTTTTACAATAAAATTTTCTTCTCAGTCGCTGCAAAGTCTTTTTCCATCACTCCTTTTTCGACGCGAGTGTATGGTCAATAGCCGGGTAGCCTGATTTCTCTCCCAAGCCGCTCGAGTTTTAGTTTGCTAAACCGGCCTAACGAGAAACACCCCACCTTCGGGATAGGGAGGTTGAAGCCGAAGGCTGACCCGCTTGAAGTCTTGAGATAGGATGCGTTATGTTAAAGCACGACAGAAGCACTATTTTTCTCTAAGACCAATTTTTTGGATTGACACCGAACAGTTGATCTAGTTCGAACGTCAAGTTTTTCCTGAGGTTTTTTGGTTTTCCAAGCCTATGGCACTTTTAAACAATTTGTGTGTTTCCAACATAAGTCTCGCAGTGCAATGCCGAACACCTTTAGAGATTCGGCAAAAACATTCTCGGATATTGCTATATATGCATCGGTTTCAAATTGTGTCTCCGGTCAATAGTTGGGTTGCCCGGCTCCTGCGCTTGCCGCCTACGTTCCGCTTTGTTCGGCTAGGTGTGCAAAAGGAGAACCACTGCGATTGTGCTTCCAGCTCGCATGGTTAAGCGCCTCAGTGGAGAAAGCCGAAAACTGACTGTCACAATAAGAGTAACCTGGTCAGCGATCCGATGACTGTGTTAAATGACGGGCCGTTCATAATATTGGCCGAAGTGTTTATGGCATGACCTCTACTGTCGCCGAACACTAAACTCCGGTTTACTAGTAACTGGCCTTCCAACTTTAAGCTCCTATGACTAAGTGAAAGTTATAAAGCCCGCATATCTGATTGCCTCGTTTCTGCTAACACAACCACCTCCGGGCACCGAGATGTTGGCTAAGGGTTGTTTTGTTAGTGCGGAAACATCCTGCGTAGTATCTACCAAGGGGTAGAAGCCGACGATGGGCCACTTTCAACTGATAAACGGTCGCAATGGAGTCCAAAAAATGATGTAAAGTACTTGGATACATAGAATCATTACACATAATCCGTGATTTTACTCTGGATATCGATCCTTAATTCGGCCACCAGTGCCCACATTAAGGCTTGGGGGCTACTAGGCTTCGTGCTCATTATTTATAAATATTAAAGGGGCACGTCGATCCCCTGATCTGGTGTTGCCACCCGACCAGTGTCTCGGGGGCTACTGCATTGCCTATTTCAATGCTGACAATTCCAACTGCCAAGTGTTCAGCTTGACCGAACTATGGGTAAACGTGTCTTCGGATAACAATAGGTACCATTTGGACCTATCCGGTGTCAGGCTAAATATATTACGACAACTTTTCAAGACCCTCTCTCAAGGGCCCGTTCGCCGATCACTATTATCTCTAATATATTACCTTTGTGTTTCTATTCCTACGTGTCTTTGCCGAAGCTAGGAGTTGATCCTCGTGCCGATTTCGGCGCATCGACACGAGTCTCGAGGCTACTAGGATCAGCGGTTTCATGTTTTCCTTCAGGTGCATCTCGGGTTTTAGACCGACACGCACCTTAAGGGCTACTAGTTATACATGTTGACAGCGAATAAATTTACGCACATCGGAAATAAATCCGTAAACAATCAGCCCAAGCCCGAGGTGGTGCACCACCTCGGAGGTAGTCCGGCATAAAGCTCGGATTTGAATGGCTGGCTCCATAGATGGCATTTCCTGCATTAAGCTCGGCTAAACTCCTTCAACTTTTTTGAACCAAGGTGATCTATGACACCTCGGATATAGTCCGGCCTTGGAGCTCGGATACAGTCCGGCGTTGGAGCTTCGACACAGTCCGGCATTGGTGCTTGGCTGCAAAGGATACCTCGAATGCAGTCCGGCGTTGGGGCTCGGATGCAAGAGGACACCGCCGCACGGGAACAACTTCAAACCCGAGGTGTGTGGCATAAAAATAACAAGGCATTGATAAAGGCCGGAAACTTAAAGGGGCTCCTCGGATACCCGACGTATAAACTCGTCGAAATGCATTTCGGCGATCCTCAAGATCGAAGATGAGAAGATTTGTTGAACCAGTTTTAAAGACCGACAACCGAAGATGAAGAACGGTTTGGAAGAATCGAGGAGCGTCCCCAACTTGAAGACCGGTTCAGGGGGCTACTGACGGTGTCCTGGACTAGGGGGTACTCATCACATCGTCTCCCGATCAGTTGGATTGGACCGAGGACCCCCATGGCCGTATACTCATGGGCCAGTTCGGACAGCTGCTGCATACAAGGAAGATTCCACAAGACTTGGTGATCAAGACAAGGACTGCTCCCCACCGGCGTATTCGGCTAGGACTCTTGTTATCCTAGGCCTCTGGTGCATTATATAAACCGAGGCCAGGCTAGTCGATAGATCATACAACAACAATCATACCATAGGCTAGCTTCTAGGGTTTAGCCTCTATGATCTCGGGGTAGATCAACTCTTGTAATGATCATATCATCAAGATCAATCAAGCAGGAAGTAGGGTATTACCTCCATCGAGAGGGCCCGAACCTGGGTAAAGATCGTGTCCCCAGCCTCCTGTTACATTCGATCCTAGACGCACAGTTCGGGACCCCCTACCCGAGATCCACCGGTTTTGACACCGGCATCTATATAAACCGGAGGGTTTAGTCCGTAGGACAACAATCACAATCATAATCATAGGCTAGCTTCTAGGGTTTAGCCTCTTTGATCTCGTGGTAGATCAACTCTTGTAATACTCATATCATCAAGATCAATCAAGCAGGAAGTAGGGTATTACCTCCATCGAGAGTACCCGAACCTGGGTAAACATTGTGTCCAACGCCTCCTATTACCACCCGCCTTAGACGCACAGTTCGGGACCCCCTACCCGAGATCCGCCGGTTTTGACACCGACATTGGTGCTTTCGTTGAGAGTTCCACAGCGTCGTCACGATAAGGCTTGATGGCTCATCTTGTTGTCAAAGACAATATCACCTCTTGGGGAGCCCTGGCTGTAGGCCAAACTCTTCGACTAGGCGGTTTCCTCATGACCGCCCGTTCGGCCGTCGCGCCGACGATGACTTCTCGGGTCATCAAAAACAGCCTCCAGGTCGGCTCGGGATTCACCGAGCAGATGGATCCAATGGAACTCTCTTCCTTGAAAGAGCTCTTGGATCGCATCACCGCCCTGGGAGTCGCTATGGACTATGATCGGATCGGGCTTAAACCGACCAAAGGGAGATTAACTCTCCACCGATCACCCATCAGATAGTGGTGGTGGAGGAGCAATGCAGCGATTCTTCCTCTATTTTGAGGACAAACTATGTCTGGATTCCCGAGCTCTCCGAGCCGGATACCTGTCTACGGGAGGACATGGCCCAAGCTTAGAACCTAGATTCGGACAGCGGGCCAAAAAAATTGGGCAACATCCCGGAACCTGAACTGCCAAGCTCGGAAACTCCTCTGCCCCTAGGTCTCAGATCGGGTCAGGGTTTGGACCTAAATCTACCCACCCACCCAGACATAAGTGATCTTTCCCACATTAGACAAGAGCCCCAAGAGACAGTACATCACTATTGGGCCAGATTCCCCCTTGTAATGAGCAAGGTCAAGGAGTGTCGCGAGGAAGACGCAATTTCATTCTTTTGCAAAAATTGCACGGACAAGGGAATCCTCAACGCCATAAGTCGCCGTGACATAGCACACTTCGCTGACTTGGCGGCCATAATCTGAAAGTAATGTGCGATGGAAAGCACCTGGAAAACCCAAACACAATTCTGGGATCCTCCGGCTCTCATTAAACCCCCCGTCCGAACTAAAAGGGTGTACTCTCGTAAGTCACCCGATCCAATTACAAAGGAACCAAAGCCCACTACAGGGCGTGGAACTGTATTGGAGGGATGGCTCAATGGGCCATGCAAAATTCATAGTACACCAGATACCATGCCAACACACATCCTTAGAGCAAGTTGGATACTCCGGCAGGTGGCCAAGAGCGGCGAGGATCTCCTCATCAACAATACCACAGAGCACCATCCCGTGGAAAATAACAATACAATATTGACAGTCTTCGAGGCTTTCGCCTCAAATAATAGGCGCAAGCGAGCACTCCGCAGCCTCGCCGAAGTCTGCCACGTTGCAGCAATAAATCCATGGAACATATGGCCATAACCTTCAATGCCAGTGACGAACCTCAATTCCGAATAGTCCGAGCACCAGCCGCTTTGGTCCTTAGTCCAATTATGGACGACTTCCAGCTTACTAAAGTGCTCATGGACGGGGGCAGCGGATTAAACCTCATCTACGAGGAGACTCTTAGCAAAATGGAAATAGACAAGAGCCGCATTGAGCAAAGCAGCACGACCTTCAGAGGAATCATCCCTAGTCGGAAGGCACGATGTGCGGGAAAAATCACACTAGATGTGGTATTCGGCAAGCCAGAGAATTGTAGGTCCGAAGAAATCACATTCCAAGTGGCCCCGTTCAGTAGCGGATAATACACCCTTTTAGGGCGGGAGGCATTCACGATCTTCCAAGCTATACCCCATTACGGGTACATGAAGCTCAAGATGCCCGGGCCCAATGGAATCATCACTCTAGCTAGTGATCCGGACATAGCACTCCGCGCTGAAAATAAAACGCCCGCCTTTGGCCCTCGAGGCGTTATCCGAAGCCCTCATGGCCGAAGAACTAACCATTGTGCTCCACAATGGACAGGGGACGGCGTGATACTCGACAAAAGACCCAAGTCCACCTCTTTTAAACCAGCGGGACGAAATAGTCAAATTCGAGGTCCACCCAACGGACCCTACAAAAACAACATCCATCGGGCACAGCTGAACCCCACAACAGACGCCAGCTGCACTACGGGAGTTCTTGCGAGGTGGGACATCTTCGCCTGGCATCCTTCAGACATGCCAGGAATCCCACGCAGGCTGGCCGAGCATAGCCTAAACATTCTAAAGGGATACAAGCCGGTCAAGCAGACTCTTCGACGTTTCTCAGAGCCTAAGTGACAAGCCATGGGAGAGGAGCTAGCCAAGTTACTCGAGGTCGGATTCATTAGAGAAATAAAACATCCGGATTGGCTAGCAAACCTGGTAATGGTACCAAAGAAGGACAAATCCTGGTGCCTATGTGTCGATTTCAAGGACCTTAACAAGGCTTGTCCCAAGAATCCCTTCCCCCTCCCACACACCGATCAAATTATCGATGCTACCGCAGGACACGACTCATTGTGTTTCCTCGACGCATACTCCGGATACCATCAAATCAAGATGGCGGAGTCCGATCAACCCGCAACGGCATTCATCACTCCATACGGCCCCTTTTGTTTTAACACCATGCCTTTCGGACTCAAAAATGCCGGTGCAACCTATCAACGCATGATTCAGACATGCCTGGAAACATAAAACGGCAAAACTGTGGAGGCATACATAGACGATGTGGTCATCAAAACCAGACACGTCGAATCTTTAATAGACGACTTGAGGCTTACGTTCGACAATCTCCGAACATATGACATCAAGCTCAATCCGGAAAAATGCGTTTTCGGCGTGCCCGCTGGAAAGCTCTTGGGCTTCATCGTTTCCAATAGAGGAATTGAAGCAAATCCGGCTAAAATCCGAGCTCTGTCACAGTTGGCTATCCCAACGGACCTCAAGCAAATCCAGAAATTAACTGGATGCGTGGCTGCCTTAAGCCGCTTTATCTCTCGATTGGGAGAAAATGCACTACCTCTTTATCGCCTTCTTTGACGCACAGAATACTTCGAGTGGACAGATGCGACCACGGCCGGATTGGAAGAAATACAAGCCCTCTTGGCCAGCAACCCAATCTTGGCCACGCCAAATATCGGCGAACCAATGATGTTATATATAGCGGCAACACACCGGGTTGTAAGCGCAGTGCTCGTCGTCGAACGGGAGACGGGCGGACATAAGTTCTCGCTTCAAAAGCCGGTATACTACGTATCCACTGTCCTCACTCCATGCAAATCACGGTACCCACATTATCAAAAGATAGCACACGCAGTCTTCATGGCATCCCGAAAACTACGACACTACTTTCAAGAGTGTTCAATCACGGTGGCCTCTAAAGTACCACTCAATGACATAATAAATAACTACGATGCCACGGGCCGGATTGCAAAATGGGCTATTGAGCTCCTCCCGTTTGACATAACATACAAACCATGGCGGGCCATTAAGTCGCAAGTACTAGCTGATTTCGTCGCCGAATGGACAGAAGCCGAACTCCCTAAAGAGTACGGCGCATACTCCAATTGGATCATGCACTTTGATATCTCTAAGATGCTGGCTGGTCTAGAGATATAGTCCAATACGTACTCCAAATATTATACGCATACTCCAACAACGCAACAGAATATGAGGCCCTGTTGCATGGTCTCCGGATGGCAGTCTCCATGGGCATTCAACGCCTAGAGGTGCGTGGGGATTCGAACCTCGCAATATCTCAAATAAATGGAGACTTTGACGCCAAGGACCCAAAAATGGCAGCTTACCGCAATGCCGTCCTCAAAATGTCAGCTCGGTTTGAGGGGCTCGAATTCCACCATGTGGCCCGAGAAAACAATCAAGCGGCAGATATCCTCGCCCGCATCAGCGCTAAACGCGCCCCTATCCCACCTAATATCTTCTTGGAAAGGCTGTTTAAGCCATCCGTGGTGTGGGAAGGGGAGACCGGCAACAACAGTCCGGATCCGCCCGCAACACCAGATCCCGAACACTCTGACATAATCGGAGGCTCCGCCACCGAAATAACACCTTCGACCCTCGTGATTATGGCCGTCATCGCCCCGTGGACAGAACCCTTCTTGGCCTACCTAAATAGGCAAGAACTCCCCGAGGACCCAAACAAGGCACGTTGCATTGTGCGACGGTCTAAAGCCTACAAGGTCCATGAGGGAGAGCTTTATAAGAAAAGCGCTACCGGAGTACTTCCAAGGTGTATCTCCGAAGAGCAAGGACGGTAACTTTTGGCAGAATTTCATGCTGGACTCGGCGGCCATCATGCCGCAGCTCGGGCCCTAGTAAGCAAAGCCTTCCGTACAGGTTTCTGCTGGCCGACAGCCCGAGCAGACACACAGGACCTCGTCAAACATTGCGTCGGTTGCCAGCTTTTTGCAAACCAAAGCCATATGCCACCTACCGCTCTCCAAACAATCCCCATTACTTTGCCCTTTGCGGTCTGGGGGCTTGATATGGTCGGATCCCTTAAAGGAGGAAGCCGTAAGAAAAAGTACCTATTGGTCATGGTGGATAAATTCACCAAATGAATAGAAGCGAAACCAGTTAAAACGGCCGAGTCCAGACCATTGATAGACTTCACATCCGGGGTTGTACACCGTTATGGTGTCCCCCACAGCATCATCACCGATAACGGCTCGAACTTCACAGCTGACGAGGTAAAAACTTGGTGTGGCAACATGGGCATTAAGCTCGATTATGCCTCCGTCTATCACCCCCAACCAAATGGTCAAGTCGAACGAGCAAATGGTCTTATTATGAGCGGCATTAAACCCAGACTAGTTTGATCCTTGAAGGAATCAGATACGCACTAGGTTGAGGAGCTCGACTCCATACTATGGGGGCTGCGGACCACGCCGAATCGCACTACCGGATACACACTGTTTTTATGGTGTACGGCGTAGAGGTGATACTGCCCTACGACATCATTCATGACTCACCTCGAGTGCGCACGTATGAAGAGAAAGAAGCCGAGCTTGATCGGCAGGACAGTTTAGATGCCTTGGAGGAGGAGCGTGACGTTGCAAAAGCCCGCTCCGCATTCTATCAGCAACAGGCTCAACGGTATCAAAGGAGAGAAGTACGGGCCAAAACTTATAACATTGGCGAACTCATTCTACGCCTACCAGAGAAGAAAAAGGACAAGCTCAAGCCCAAATGGGAAGGTCCCTTCATCATCGATAAACTTCTCACCGGTGGAGCGTACCGTCTGCGTGATGCATCGGACAATCGACTCGAGCCAAACCCATGGAACGCGACCAGACTCCGAAGATTCTACGCCTAGTGCCGGACTCTGTGTTCATCTCCTTACCTCCACCCTTTTTTATATATATCCGCTATCTGTCTTTCTTTCTTTCTTTCTTCCTTTTTTCCTCATGGACTTAAAAGCTTAAAGTGTGTCTTGACTACACAATCTTGACGCGTCGTGCGTGCTCATTATACCTGGGGAAGAAGCTTAATATAATTATATTCCGGGCTTTATGCCCCTTGCACATGTGTTACTTTTCTACATGTACCTTTTCTTTGCCATTATATGCATCGATATGACTTAAGTTTTGGCCAAGCTGGGTTGCCTGGCTCTTGTGTTTATGCCCTACGTTCTCGTTAATTCGGCTAGGGCATAAGGGGAACACCTCTGCAATTGTTACTGCCGGGTCAGCCAGCTGTGTACCTCAGACTGGGTGAAGCCGAAAGCTAGCGTTCTTAAGGGAATATTCGGTCGGTGAACAAAAGATGACTTTTACTTATTTCAATAAATGCCCCCAGATGTTTATATCCTACATCTCTTTTCACAGTTCGGACATGCACATTAATGCATGCGTACCTAGGGAAAGGAACCCTTAACGGAACTATTCTCCCCGGAAGATGTTTCTTACTATCCATGTAATATAACATAGCTAGTTGGGTACTTATGCATTTCAAGCACTTATGACCCCTACGCTTTGGTTTCCACGCGTGCACTGGTTTTACATAACTGGCGGGTATTCGGATACACTCCGGACTGTTCAGTCCAGAGGTCGGGCGAAAATCTCCGCCATGACAAATGATTTACAATCCGGCTAGGGACAATATATGTCACTTGAAGTACACAATCACTTAGGCGGCTAAATTCTTCTTCTATACCATCCAACAGTCATCTAGCCTACAATCCTGTTAGAATACTTTGCGGCTAATTTCACCTAGTCATACACCAAACTGACGGGTATCTCTTTCCCATCAGACCCCACAGGTCCGACCTCGGCCATGTGATTCGGGTCAGCCTTGGTATATCGTGTCTTCACCATGGCCCAGGCTTCCCTTGCACCTTGTCGGCAGGCCGATATCTTCCATAATCGGAAGCGCCGCTGCGCTCCCTTGAGCATCTCTACGAAGCTCCCCATGCCTCCTGGAAGGGAGGCGGATGGCCACAAGGCACAGGAAATGCCTGCATCACCTGCCGAACTTGTTCGTGCAGTTGTGAGAGCTCTTGCAGAAGATCGCCCAAAGATCCGGGCATCTCCTCTTCGGGACGACCCGTCAGCATACCTACAGATATAACTCTGTTAGCCGGTTTCTTAGCCGAACTCTATAAAAGTTTGTCCAAGCACTTACTAAATATGCCGCGTTGAAGTCTCTTATTCTCCTTTATGGAGTCACCAAGCTGGGCCCAAACATCTTTCAGTTCAACGCCCAGCCGGGTGTTGGCATCTTGGAGATCGTTTTTCTCCCGCCTAACCCGCGTAAGCACGCGCTCGCCAGCCTCTAGCTGTCGTTGAGCATGTTGCTCATCCCCTCGCACGATCTTCGGATTCACTCCGGGATTATCTGCAGAATCTATTGTTAGATTTGCATGCATGCCGAATACTAACTGGTACCTGTCATTTCATTCTTTTCGATCAAGACAAGTATTACCAGATGGGGCCTTCTTGGACTCCTCCATTCCGGCAACTGCGGCCCGTAGCTGGGCTTTGCATTCGTCCAACTCTTGAGACAACTGGGTATTCTTCTCCATAAGAACCTACGCATATAATGATCCTTAAATCAGTTGTGCAACTGTTTCAAGTCTCAGGGGCTACTGGTATAATTAATTATCAGATTTTCTTACCCGTATATCCTTTACATACTGGTACGTCGCTCTGGCCAGGCCATTTTGAGCAGCTCGGATGTACGCGTCTCCTGAGTTGAAGGCGTCGAACGCCTCTTCAGAGAAACTAGGGTCGCGGAGTACGGCCCGGCGATGCCTGTGATTCATGGCGCTCTCCACTTCGGAATTCGTAGCAGACAGCCTATCCGCATCCTCTGTAGGAGGAATATCCGGTGTTGTCCCCACGTTAGCATCTGCCCCTAAGTCCGGCTCTAGAGTCCGGCTGGTGGAGGCGTGGCCGGCAGGCTCTCCGGGCACAGTCCGGCGAGCATTTTTTCTGCCAGGAACCATCAACGTTATTACATTTTAAGACGACAACCATGGAGCAGGGGTTTTTCATACCTCTACGACGGCGTCTCAGTCCTGACCGCCTTCGTTTTAAGCCTGCCCGGATTGGCGCCCTTGTTGATGAGTCACCGCTGGTTCGAGATGGCGCCCGAGGCCTTCCACATGAAGGCCTTGTCACGTGTGCGGTGGGTAAAGTGCAAAGAAGGGATCCTTCTCGGAAGTTGGGACTCCGGTTTTACTTACATGCGATGCAGGGAGCAGGCCGGGATAATCGGCTATGATAGACACCAAGGCACCGTCGCAGCTTAACTGATAGAACGTCCTATCGACGAGCTCCACGAATATGTCTGGATCCTCTTCGAGTCCGGGGCCGAGGGCCCGGTCAGGTCCTCTGGTTGTGGAGATGGGTTGTGGACCTCCCTCACAGCTTTTCGCAGTTCCTGCTATGAAATAGAAAGGGAAATATTTATGATGAAGAATGCGGGAAGGTCTGGAGTACAAGGTAGCAGCTCACCCAGTTTGGGGGGTTGTACATGGAGAATCCATCCCGTGGCTTAATGCGGATGAACTCCTCTTCCTCTCCTTTGTGCAAATCGGATAGTATTTTCGCTAAAGCAGCGGTGGAGTCCGGACCTTTATGGCCGCAGTGGGTGGCATCATCTTCTCCATTGAAGTGTCACATGGGTTTCCCCCGATATTGAAGTGGCTGCACCCCACGCATTATACATATTTACATAACCTCGGTTATCGTCAGTCCTGACTTGGCCAGCATTTTTATCGTGCCCATCAGGAAAAGGACCTCTCTGTTATCTTCCTCCTGGGGGCTCCGAGGGTGCCAGTTGTGGCATTTCTTCAAAGGGGCATTATCAAACTCAGGAAGGCCCATCCAAATAGGGTCCGGAAGAGGGACGTCCTCCATATAAAACCACTCCGAAGGCCAGTCTTCGGATGTCTTCTTCGGTGTACCGGACAGGTATCCGGTCCCGGCGATGCGCCATATTTCGGCTCCGCCCACTTGATATAGTGACCCCTCCTGTGTATGGGGTATGATGCAGAATAGCCTCTTCCATAGCTCGAAATGAGCTTCACAGCCCAGAAACAGCTCGCAAAAGGTGACGTAGCCGGCGATGTGTAATATGGAGGTGGGAGTAAAATTATGCAGCTGGAGGCCATAGAACTCCAGGAGCCCGCGGAGGAACGGATGGATTGGAAATCCGGGTCCCCTCAATAAGTAAGGGACAAGGCATACCCGCTCCCCCTGGATGGGTTGGGAAAGCTCTCCGCTTGCTCCCCGCCATTATAAGTGGCTAGTCCGGCTCGGACGGGGACCATATACGTAGGAGGGAGAAACCCCTGGGTCTGCAACTCTACTAATTGGTTGTGGGGAACGGAACACTTCTCCCAGTTACCTGGCTTGGTACTATGGGAGCGAGAGGAGGAGCTGCGATGGCCGGCCATGATGGGATGGTCTTTTCCGGGCGCGCTCTAAGGAATACTCGCTGTTGGAGAGTGGTGTGATCTGGATCTGAGGATCCCCGTCCCTTTATATAGGCGACTTACTTACATGGTTGGGGTGGCAAATGTAAAAATGCCCCGACTTCTCGCATTCGCTCGCACGTGGAGATAGCCATTATTAAAGCACAAAAGTTGAGGAGTGCAACATTCATGGGAAGCCAGATCGACATGTACTCAAAATTTCGAGAAGAACCCGCCTTGCAATGCCGAAGACAATCTGCGCGCCGGACTCATCGTCATTGAAGCCTGGTTCAGGGGCTATTGAGGGAGTCCTGGATTAGGGGGTCCTCGGACTGCCGGACTATTGGACTATGAAGATACAAGATTGAAGACTTCGTCCCGTGTCCGGGTGGGACTCTCCTTTGCGTGGAAGGCAAGCTTGGCAATTAGGATATGTAGATCTCCTCCCTTGTAACTGACTCTGTGTAACCCTAACCCCCTCCGGTGTCTATATAAACCGGAGGGTTTAGTCCGTAGGACAACAATCACAATCATAATCATATGCTAGCTTCTAGGGTTTAGCCTCTACGATCTCGTGGTAGATCAACTCTTGTAATACTCATATCATCAAGATCAATCAAGCAGGAAGTAGGGTATTACCTCTATCGAGAGGGCCTGAACCTGGGTAAACATTGTGTCCCCCGCCTCCTGTTACCATCTGCCTTAGATGCACAGTTCGGGACCCCCTACCCGAGATCCGCCGGTTTTGACACCGACAATGACGAGGACGTTGTTGATGGTAGGTGCACAGAGCATCAGGGGTGCGCCAGCAGCAGCCGAGCACTTGAGCTGGTCCATGGAGTCGAAGGTGATGGCATGCTTGGACCACCTGAGGGGACGCGACACCTCAAGCTTGGGCAGAGCCGCGTTCACCTCACAAGTGAACTGCTTGAAGATGCGATGAGAGGCGGGAGCCTGAGCGCCACCCAGGATGCAGGCGATCGCACAAGGCTCTTGGAAGCCCACAACCTCATTATCTTGGTGGTTGTTGTCATTTCTCCTTGGCGGCGGCGGCAACGGAGGGAGGCCGGCGTTGCCCTGAGGACGGTCGTCACGAGGCTGGTCTCGCTAGGGGCCATCACGAGGCTGGCCCTGCCAGCGGTCCTCACGGGGTTGGTCACGCCAGTCCTGGCAGAGGTCGTAGTTGTCCTAGCGGCCTCCTCCGCGGCCGTAGCCATGATTGTTGCGCTCGGGACGGCGGCCAAGGCGCCCATCACGGATTGCCCTGAGCTCCTGGAAGTCGTTGGTGTTGTTGTTGTGGACGTCATGGAAGATGCAGAACGGGCAGTTTCCCCTGGGAGGCTCATTGTGGTCATGGCCGCGCTTCATCTCGGGCTCCGTGGCCAGCACGGCAGGGCCCTTGCGCTTCACTTCCTTAGCCTTGGCCTTCTTGTCTTCAGGATCGACCTCTGGAAGTTCCAGGAGGGAGAGGCGACCTTCTTCTACCCTCGCACACTGGGCTGCCATGTTAAACATCTCCAAAGCCGAACACATGTCCTCGTGTATGGCGAGCTCCTCCTTCATCTTGACATGCCGGACGCCATCAGAGAATGCCGAGATGATGGCCTCGTTCGACACCTTTGGCATCTTGAGGCAAACATTCGTGACGCGTTGTATGTACTTGTGCAACGTCTCGCCCGGCTGCTGCTTTATGCGCCGCAGGTCGCCTGCCGCAGGAGCGCGGTCACGGGTGCCCTGGAAGTTGGCGATGAAGCACTCGCGTAACTCATCCCAGGATGAGATCTACCCCACTGGGAGGTTCAGGAGCCAAGAAGGCGCACCATCCTTGAGGGCCATGGGGAACCAGTTCGCCATGACCTTGTCATCGCCATTTGCCGCCTCGGTGCTTAGCTCGTAGAGCTGGAGAAATTCCGCGGTTTCAGGAGTGCTGTCGTAGCATGGAGGCAGATCCGGCTTGAACATGCCGGGCCAAACGATGCAGCACAGCTCTGGGATGAAAGCACGGTAGCCTGCCGCACTCACAAGGGTCGGTCGCATGGGGGGAGCTTGATCTTGGCGCCCGTGCGCCACCGCCTCTGGTGGCACACGGTCTTGACGCAGCGGTGCTGGAAGCGTGTGCACTTCTCCTTGGGGCCGCTGCACCACCTGGCAGCTTGCTTCATCGCGCCGACGCCTTACGCGGTGGGTCACGGAGGGGTACCTCACGCCTGGGCTCGTGGTCCATGCCGTGCAGAGGAGGAGGGGGCGCGCCGTGAGCCACATAGCCCGCCAGGGACGCCGGGGGACGGGGCGAATGGGACGGTGCAGGGACCTCGCCAGCGGCGTTGACAAGGTCGGCGATGCGGCCGAGCCAGTTGTCGTAGAGGTCGTTGGCCGGACGGTAACGCAGAAGCTCGCGCGCCATGAGCAACATAGCATGCGCGTTTGCCGGCTCGCGGCGAGCATGGGAATACAACGTCGTGGCTGGAGTAGGCGATGGAGTTGCGGTATGGCCATCACACTGCACGAACGGTGGCAGCCAAGAATTCTGCTGTTCATGAGCAATAGGGTCAGTGGCGGCATGAGCCACCTGGGAGGCAGAGCATCGAGGAGGGCCGTTGCCTGATGTGGCTTGAACTATGTCGGTATTTCCCCAAAGAGGAAGGGATGATGCAGCACAGCTACGGTATTTCCCTTAGTAATGAGACCAAGGTTATCGAACCATTAGGAGAACCACGCAACACCACGTAAACAGCTCGTGCACACAAAGAACAAATACTTGCAACCCGACGTAAGAGAGGGGTTGTCAATCCCTCACGGGTAAAAATATAGATAAAATTGTAGTAGATTGGATAAATAGATCTCGCGGGAACGCGAGATAAAATAAATAAATAAAAATTGCAGCAAGGTATTTTTGGATTAATATATCTGAAAATAAAAGCAAATAAAAATAGACCGTGAAGGCAAACATAATATAGAAGAGACCCGGGGGCTGTAGATTTCACTAGTGGCTTCTCTCGAGAAAAATAGCATACGGTGGGTAAACAAATTATTGTTGGGAAACTGATAGAACTTCAAATAATCATGACGATATCTAGGCAATGGTCATTATATAGGCATCACGTCCAAGATTAGTAGACCGACTCCTGCCTGCATCTACTACTATTACTTCACACATAAACCGCTATCCAGCATGCATCTAGTGTATTAAGTTCATGGAGAAATGGAGTAATGCAATAAGAACGATGACATGATGTAGACAAGATCTATCTATGTAGAAATAGACCCCATCTTGTTACCCTTAATAGCAACGATACATACGTGTCGGTTCCTCTTTTGTCACTGGGATGAAGCACCATAAGATCGAACCCATCACAAAGCACCTCTTCCCATGGCAAGAAAAATCGATCTAGCTGGCCTAACTAAACCAAAGATTCGAAGAAGAAATACGAGGCTATAAGTAACCATGCATATAAGAGATCAAAAGACTCAAATAACTTTCATGGATAAAAACATAGATCTGATCATAAACTCAAAGTTCATCGGATCCCAACAAACACACCACAAAAAAGAGTTACATTGAATAGATCTCCAAGGGACCATTGTATTGAGAATCAAAAGAGAGAGAGGAAGCCATCTAGCTACTAACTACGGACCCGTAGGTTTATAATGAACTACTCACGCATTATCGGAGAGGCACCAATGAGGATGATGAACCCCTCCATGATGGTGTCTAGATTGGATCTGGTGGTTCTGGAACTTGTGGCGACTGGAATTGATTTTCGTCGACTCCCCTAGGGTTTCTGGAATATTGGGGTATTTATAGAGTAAACACTACAAAAAAAGACACATCCGTGACATTTTGGGCCGAACAAATTGTTTTCCTGTCATACTTATGACACTTCTATGATGATAATTGTGACAAAACCCGGTATCATCATAGATGTGGTGGGGTCCTACTTCTATGACAAAAAATCATGACAGAAAATGGGCTTTTCGACCTAGGCGGGCCGGAGACGTAGCTGCATGACATTCTTTGGGTCGTCCATGACGGAAAGAACTGTGGTAGAAGGGAGGGCGGGGAAAATATCGGGGTGTTCCCGGTTACGGTGGGTGGTCGGGGCCGAGAGATGCGCGTTTCTCTCGTACACACGCGCGTGGGTGCGAGGCGTGGGGCTCTAACTGAACCCGAGCGAGGCGTTGGGCTCTAACTCAACCCGGGCGATTGCACTGCAGGCTACATGTTACTGAATCCGAGCGATCGAGCGATGGCTGTTAACTGAACCCGATCGAGCGATTCCTTCGCTACTGCTGCTAACTGAAGCCGATCGATGCTGCCTCTGGATGAATAGTGAGCGTTGCTGGGGGGGTTTGGATGAACAGTTCCCGGTGGGGGTGGATGAACAGGACCCCGTGGTGTTGCCTCTAGATGAACAGGACCCCGATCGATCGAGCCGGTTGGGGCTGGATGAACAGGACCCCGTGGAGGGTAGGATGAACAGGACCACCCCGTGGAGGGCAGGATGAACAGTAGACGGTGGAGGGCTTGATGAATAGTAACCCGTGGGGTGGTTGAACAGGAGCCCCGTGGAGAGGGCTGGATGAACAGTAGCCGGTGGAGTAGCACGCGGTGGAGGCTGGATGAACAGGAGCCCATGGATGAACAGCCGCAGGTGGAGGCTGGAGGAGGTTGACGGTGGATGAACAGTAGCCCCGTGGAGGCTAGAGGGGGTCAACGGTGGAGATGTACAGTGTCCCGTGGAGTCCCGTTTTGCGGTACACCACACCCCTCCCGATGAACAAGACCCCTGTTTCGACCGTAGCGCTCCAACAGAAGTTCGTTTCCTCCGTTTTGCGGCACGCCACACCCCTCCCAATCAACAGGACCCCCGTTTCAACCGTAGGAGGTCCGTTTCCTCCATTTTGCGGTACGCCAGACCCCCCTCCCCCCGATGAAAAGGATCCCGTTTCGACCGTGGCCGGTCAAACACAAGGCCGTTTCCTCCGTTCTGCGATACGCCAAGCCTCGTTTCCATCGGTTGTTCTGTCCAAGCCCTCCCAATGAACACGACGACGCATTCCGTTCCGACCCAGCCGGTTGGCTCCCCATGAACACGATGACGATGCGGTTTCTCCGTTCCGACCCAGCCATGTACACGAGCCCTGACCGTACGTATGCGCGAGAACGCGTTCGAGACCTTGCCCGTATGTACGTACGTGGCCATATTTTCTTTCTTGCACGCTGGCCGTTGTACGTATGTGTACATGCTACGTGCGTGCCTCTACTATGACATGTGCGCACCTCTACATCGACCAGTATGTACGTACACGTTCGTGAACAGAATGATAACGCTACGTACGCTTCGACCAGGTGGGTCCCGACTGTCATGCACTTCCTTGCGTGCGAAGATGTAGCTGGTGGGTCCTAGCAGTCAGGGGGTGAATCATTTTGTTTGCCCAGACGCACTTCCTTGTGTGCGAAGATGTAGCTGGTGGGTCCCAGCAGTCATGGGGAAACATTTTTTTCACGAAATACGGTGGACCGTCCGGTGGGTCCCCGCTGTCAGGTGGAGGAATAATTATTTTGCGCGTAATAAGGAGGCACTTCCTTGCTGCGACCGTAGACCCAGCTGTCAGCCTCTCCACGTACAATACTCTTCCGGTGGAAGTCGTTCCTCGACCACGTTGACCACGCCGCGTCGAGAGCACCAGGGCGGTGGACAATGGCGAGGCCTAGGAAGGGGAAGACGCAGAGCCAGGGAAGACGCGACAGTGGAAGCCCGCGCGGAGAGGAGTACGAGGGTTCACTGGTTCGGCTGCGGTGTGAGGCTGTCGTCGCCGCAGGGCCTAGCCAGTGGTGGGGATAGTAGCGGGCGGTGAGGCCTCCGCGATAGCATAGCCGGCCACGGGAGGCAGGAGCATGCGGCACGACCGGCGCTGCTTTGGGCGGCTGGAGCAAGAAGACCAGAGGTTGAAGAAGCACTACGGCCGTTGGATGGACATCGTACGGTCACTGGAGCTAGAATCATTCATATTGACTAAGTTGACAAAGCACTCCGTCCCCGTCAACTTAGTAGGCCCACAAATCAGCCACCCACCAAGGTGGGTCCCAACTAGCAGGGGGAGTATTCAGTTTTTGCGTAATAAGGAGGCACTTCCGGTAGGTCCTAGCTGACAGCGGGGGGAACGTTTTTTCGCGAAATACGGTGGCCCGTCTAGTGGGTCCCAGTAGTCTGGGGGGAAACGTTTTTTTTTCGCCAAATAAGGTGGCCCGTCCGGTGGGTCCCTGCTGTCAGGTGGAGGAGTAATTATTTTCCGCGTAATAAGGAGGCACTTCCTTGCGGTATCGTGGACCGGTATCGGCCTCTCCACGCATCTGATACTCTTCGATGGAAGTCGTTCCTTGACCACGTTGACCATGCCGCGCCGAGAGCACCAGGGCAGTGGACGACGACGAGGCTTAGAAAGGAGACGAAGCGGAACCGGGGAATACGCGGCAGTGGATGCCCACGCATAGAGGAGTATGAGGGTTCACTGGTTTTCTGCGGTGTGAGGCTGCCGTCGCCGCAGAATAACAGGGGGTGTGAGTGAGTAGAGGGATGGCCTGGCTAGCGGTGGGAGTAGTAGGGGGCGGTGAGGCCTCCACCGCATCGCAGCCGGCCATGGGAGGCAGGAGCACGAGGCACGACCGGCGCTGGTTTGGGCAGCTGGAGCAAGAAGACCAGAGGTTGAAGAAGCACTGCGGCCGTTGGATGGACATCAGACGGTCACTGGAGCTAGAATCGTGCATATTGACTAAGTTGACAAAGCCCTCCGTCCCGTCAACTTATTAGGCCCTGAAGTCAGCCTGCCACTATCTTTGGGTCCCGGCTAGCGGGGAGTATTCATTTTGTGTGCGTAATAAGGAGGCACTTCCTTGCGTGCGAAGATATAGCTGGTGGGTCCGAGCTGTCGGTGGCGGTAATGTTTTTTCGTGAAATCTGAGAGGCCCTTTCGGTGGGTCCCGGATGTCGGTGGAGGAATCATTATTTTGCGGCGTAATAAGGAGGCATTTCCTTGCATGCGGCCGTGGACCCGGTATCGGCCTCTCCACGTCTGATCCACTTCAGATGCATGTTGGTCGTTGACCACGTTGACCAGGCAGCGCCGAGAGCACCGAAGCGGTGGGCGACGGTGGCGCATAGGAAGGAGCGACACGGAGGCGAGGAAGACTTCGGTAGTTGTTTCCCGCAGCGGAGTACGATCTGTTGTCTGAGGTTTACTTGTTAAATGCCGTCGCGGAGAATAACGGCAGTGTGGGTGAGTAGAGGGATGGCTAGGCCAGCGATGGGAGTACGGTGGGGTGGTGAGGCTGCACTGCAGCAATGACCGGCTTGAGGAGGAGGAAGCGAGCAGTCCGCCGGCGCTTGTTTGAGCGGCTGCGGCGAAGAGCGAAGATTGAAGAAGACGACGGCCCGTTGGATGGACATCCAACGATCCTTTGCTTGTCGTCAACCTTTTTTTAGGCAAGCCTCAAATCTGTGGAAAACAACATACAACCCATCTGCCATTATTTCTAATAATTTACAGCCCATTTGCTAATTCTTAAGGTTTCTTTTGGCGCCCATATTCTTTTTGTTAGCATTACAGCCCATATTGTGGCCACGATTAAAAAATTATACGAAATTTGCATATTTTGGTGCGGTCCGAACTGTTTTTAATCTCGAAGTTTCGAGTCACATTCATACTGATTTTAAAAATAAATATATATCA
Organism: Aegilops bicornis; assembly: GCA_021605145.1. Lineage (NCBI taxonomy): Eukaryota > Viridiplantae > Streptophyta > Magnoliopsida > Poales > Poaceae > Aegilops > Aegilops bicornis. The sequence goes on along the minus strand of CM038671.1, from coordinate 633,890,802 downwards.
ATATAAAATCCAACAAATTGTCCACGCATAAAATTAATGAAATTTAAAATCTCGAAATGAAAAAAAATTGAAACTAATTGCCGGTTTGATGTGTTTTAAAAATGTACAGCCCATTTCTCATTATTGATAGGCCATTTTCTCGGCCAGCCGAATGAAGCTCTCCTCGTCTTGAAAGATTTGCAGCCCAACAGGCCTGACAAAGTGACTGACTTGGCAAATCACAAAAAACTGGGCTAGCCATTTTCAGAAAGAAAAAAAACTACTAGGCCGGTCTGTGGTAAACATAAAAGAGAAGGTTGTCTAGGCAGGCCAGAGTGCCCCGCACAGCCCAGTTGACACCCTGCTTCCGTCTCAAAAACAAATTAAATGAATGCCACTCCAATTATGGCGATACATAAAAATGCCACTGCAATTTCCAAACTTTGAAAAATGCCACTGCAATTTTTGCAAACTTTGGAAAACGCCACTGCAATTTGCAAACTTTGAAAAACGCCACTCCAGACTTCGAAAAAGGCCACTTTAAATGGCATGAAATGACATTTTTTAAAGTTTGGAAATTGTAGTGGCATTTCTCAGAAACACCAGATTTGGAGTGGCATTTATCAAATTAAACCAAAACAAAAATAACTGGGTGAGCTGCTGGGTCCCTGGTGTCAGCCGCTCGTTGTGCAATTCTCCCGTTTATTGACTACGTTGACAATGGCATGGGACCCAGATGTCAGAAATCCATTATGAGGGGCGATTTTTTATTGGCTTGAAATAAGGAGGCACTTGCTTAACGTCTTGCCATGACCTTGGCGGGTCCCTCATCATCCTCTCCACGTACAATCATCTCCTGATTGTGTACGCATCAACTTGGTAGGCCCACAAGTTAGCCTCTAAACCCGTGGAGGACAAATACAACCCATTAAAAAATAACAGCCCATTCCATACGTTCAAACGGAAAGTTCAACATTCAGAGCAAAGTAACAGGTCTGATCCACATATAGAAATCTTGAACTTCCATGTTGACAACCATCATAGCCAAGTTAACTATCTACTCCCACTAATACTCTAGTAGCGTACATGTACTAACTTACTCTTAGCTAACTAGACGATGCCGGCCGCCATCTGCGGTACACGCTAAACGCCGGCACCAGTGTCCTCCGCGTCGCCTCGGACTTGCTAGAGGAGCGATAGGGCGCGTTGCTCGCGCGCGTTGGCCCTTTCCATGCCGGTGTTGTCCACCGAAGCTTCGTCTTCTAAGCGGGAAACCCACTTGACGAGCTGGCAGTAAAAATCGGCGTCACGAACACGTGCATGCCCGACAGCCTCCAGGGCAATTTGCTGGGCGCCGGCCTCAACGTAGTCGGCCCAGTTGCAGGCACTCTGCTCGCGACTCAGAGCGTCGGTGCGCTGCTGCTCCATGTCCCGCTGGCTCATCCGCCAAGCGGTCGCGCTCCAACAACTCCTGCTCCTCCGCCAACGGTTGCGCTCCAACAAGTCCTCGATCTCCGCATTGCCATCTAAAGACCGATAGAATGCCTCCTCCCTCCGTCTGCCTTCCGGTGAAAAACCAAACACTAGTTCCGGCGGTGACCACCTCCGGTCTCGCCTATCACGGACGGGCGGGGGCATGGCGGACGTGGCGAGAGCGAGGATAAGTGGCGAGCGACGTCGGGCCGGTGAGGGCTTATGAGGATAGGGCGTGTTGGGTCACGGTGCCACCATAGAAGGCCGGGAAACAGTACTTATAGGCGGAAGGTAGCGCGATGGTCATCGGAATTCAATGCATAATTAAGCAGGCATGGCTTAGCGCGCCATCTTGCCATGGAAAACTAGAGAAACTGAAATTATGATTGTGCCGTCCCGTCCCGTTCATGCTGGGTCGCACGCCGGCATGACGGTCAAACGAGTGGACTCGAATCATCTCCCTCCTTGTCAATAATGATTCCACGGATTTGAAAGGCCCGCAACAATTAAAGCGCATCTTTTTTCGCATCATTTATCTGCCTTAATTACGGTCGGCTGCATGTAGGCACTCAAAATCGCTCGCAGCCAATACGCGGAGCAGCATGCAACGAGTCGCAGCCGAGGGCATTAGTTGATGAACTTTAGCTGGGAGATAAGGCATTTGTGAACGTTTCCGCTGGCAATTTCTTCAGATTCGCATGGCATTTTCTTCAGAGCAGCTTGTCGGGCTTTCTTCGAGGTAGGCATTTTTATTCAAAAAACTGCCACTTCGGATCTTGCGTCGCAACTAAAACTGTCAGGAGCGCATTAGTAGGCTAGCTAGTGATCGATCAGTAACTTGTGAACACTGAGCGAACAGAAATAAGAAACTGTTAATGTATCTCAATGATTCACAGATCATATACAAATATGTAGCTCCAAAAGCAAAGATCAGCCACTTCGGATCTTGCATCGCAACTAAAACCAACTAGTACAATTCCCATACATAAGATGAACATGTTAATGCATCTCAATGATTCACATATCATATACAAATATGTGGCTCCAAAAGCAAAGATCTAGAAAAAACATCTGTTCTGCCTACTAACATGGATGCTTCTCTTGGCACATTCAGTACAGACTGGAAGACAAATTTGTTTGTGAAGTCTACAATTCCTCTTGCAAACGTAAGTGGTTTCACCAACAACTGGAACCATGAGAATGAACCACACATGATGGAGGAACATCCACTGCAATATGATTTGGTCTTCTCTCGATCACACGGCAAGACTATTTTCGGAATACAAACTTTAACTTAGGCAAAATGATGCCCATAGTATAAGCAGACCAAAGATATGAAGCATATAGTGTTGGCCAATAAATAGTACCATACTACTTTTCTGTAGTCCATGAAGTGACTATCCAATCTTTCTGTGTCTATTTTCAAATGGCACTGCATGCAGTGACTATACTATTCTCTTGTGCAGTTCAACCTAAATTGTGGTCACTTTGTGTGTTTGCCAAATAGCAATGGGCAGACATCTCTGTCTGCACAAATATCAAGCAGCTAGTAAACATATACCCGACCTTGAATTTTCAATTTAAACATGTCTCTTCCGCTTAGCATCTATCATGTTTTGCACTGGACAATTTGATACAGTCATGTTTTGCCCTGGACAATTTCATACTTGAATTGATTTCTTTGTTCGGAAGCAGTAAATATAAGCGCCTATTCTTCATCAGACCAAGGATATCCATGTTCGCAGTGATGGAAGAGGTGAAATCGATACAACCGAAATTGAGCATCCAATCATTGAATCCTGTCCTGCACCTCCAATGTAGGTCCACCGTGCTAATAAATTCACATGCAAACCATTAGTATTACTATCTAATGACAGTACAAAAAGAGTAGCAAGATAGTAGCAAACCATGTACCTTCGTAATGAACAGCTCATAGTGCCACCAATTGGATATAAAGGTTTGGAAGAAAACATGCTCCTAATGTTGAACCAGTTGGACCTTTTGTGCAGTTCCACTAAAATCGAGCATCCCTGTTTGCATAGATATTGAAAGTGTGATTACTATAAAAGTGGCACTAGTTGAAGCATAGACTCACAAATATAAGCATTCCAATTTCTTAATGGGAAAAGGTAGCAAGACTGTTTCTAACCACCTGTTTGAAGGAATAAATAAGGCAACAACGGCTGATGTCAGAAAGGCATATATAGTTCTTTCTGAAAGAATGATCGATTTTTGACCTTTCCTCTTCTTTTAAGCATATTTTGTCCAGTTAAACTAAAATAAAATGCCATCACTGCCTTAACAATTCAGTGACACTGTACAAAAGGAAATGACTTAACATTACATCATGATGTCAGGTATGTAGTCGACAGGCATTGGAGACAAACTTACAGACCTCCTTCGATAACATAATGAACATTAATTTTAACAAAGGTGTGACTAGCTTTACCGGGATAATTTGAGTGAACTCTACACCCTCTGTTCCTTAATATAAGACGTTTTCGCGGTTCAGTTTAAAGTACCCAAACGTCTAGTATTTAGAAAAACAGGTAGTAGTTTTCTTGAGAACATATCTGGGAAAGCTTGCCACACTTTATTTATGTCCATACGCTAATGCAACACCATTCAAAAATTTGAATACTACAAATATACACTAATCTAGTGGCTAGAGCAACAGTAGAGTAGTTATTTTATTACAGGGTACAGTACAACGGTTTTACTGAACAGATTTCAATAAACTCTAGCACTGGAAGATTTCTATAAGAATTGACAATACAAAATGTAAAGGTAACACGTTTCAGCATTGGTATACTAGCTATGCATGAGCATTAAACCAAATACAAAAGTCTGAAGGTAACTAGCATTATTAACTAATGATAGTATAAAAAAATTGCAAACCATGTACCTCCAAGGTAAATATCATTTCGAACTCGAGGGGACCTTAAAAATTGCTATCCCAATCTTGATAATCGATCAAACATAAAAACTTGATCGAACGAATCAAGAGAACAGCCGGAGGAGGAGGTGCCCACTCTTGACCTTTCCTCTTGTCTTCATAATTGTCTGTGCATTTTAACCAAAATAAAATGACATCAAGGCCTTGGAATTTTGGTGACACTGTACAAAAAAAATTAACTTATCTCATGAAAGTGAGGTATGTAATCTATAAGCATTAACAGTGCAAAAATCTGAAGGTAGTAACAAGTTTCATTGTTGGTATACTGGCTGTGCAACATCATTAGAATGCCTTATCTGAAAAATCTTTAATACATCCATAATCAACAGCTAACCTAAAATAATCCAGTGACATTAAATGGCATTGCTTAAATTTATCGGTGGCATTAGACTGAGTGCGGCATTAGTTAAATGTGGCATCACTTTAGCAGTAGCATTGCTTGACTTGACTGCTAGCGTTATACTAATAGCAAAAAAGTGACAATAAGAGCATGGGAGGCCCATACGGACAGTGGGCGCACCAGAACGATGTACCTCCACGGACGCATAGAGTGGTGAGGGAGGTATGGTTGCCCAGAGCAACAAATATCTAGGCAGCATATGTGGATTATGTCCCATTTTTGTTCTGTTTAGCCACCTTTTTCCTATGTGAGGACAACAAACCGATCGACCAGGTCATTCTCTATTGCGTTGTCATGCCTTTCTACCCTTCTTCAACCAAGAGACACGAGACTCGTTCCTTAGTGTCGGATTTCGGGTTCCGGCAGACCCTTGAGGTTCGAACACTAGGGTGCGCGCGGAGATTTCGACCTCTACCTACCTGCACCCCGCCGCCATGCTAGGAACTAGGCTATCAAAAGAACAGCACAAGAGAAAAATGGTTTATACTAGTTCGGGCCACCATTGTGGTGTAATACCCTACTCTAGTTTGTGGTGTGGTGGATTGCCTCTTGGGCTGATGATGATGAACAATACAAGGAAGAACAGCCTCGCGAGGGTCTGTTCTCGGCTGGGGGGATGAACTGCTAGGAGGAGTTCAGTCACCCTTCTATCTTGCTATGATGCTACTTGATTGCTCTCTTCCAGATGCCTCTATCCTGGGGGTGGCTAGTCCTATTTATAGGCAAAGGCCATGGGCCTCTTCCCAAATATTGAGCGGGAAGGGCGCCAACAATTGGCCATTTTGAAGGGGAACATCTGGTACACTCATCCTGACTAAAGTTGGTCCTCGCCTGCCAAAGACTTTGGTGGTGACGCCTGCTTGGGCTCCACAATGACTTCCTTCCTGTCGTTGGGCTGGTCTTGGTCTCGTTGCACCGAAATGGGTGCCTTTGCTTGATGCTCTCGCCTGCGCTCGCTCCCTTTGCACCAGAGGAAAGGGAGGACACTGCGCCGGCAGGCGCCCGCCTGGCGCCCTTGGTCATCATGGCTTGCGTCATGGGCACCTCGTGAGGTACCCCGCCTTGATCTCTCCGCCTCCTCGCGAGTCAGCCTGATGAGGCCGTGCCTGAGGAGGCTCCGTGTCGTCCACCCCGCGAGGCTTGGCCCCTCGCGAGGGTCTTGGGCTTGTGTTAATGAAGATGGACCATGCTGGGCCCCTCCTTGAGCCACACCGCAGGCCGCAGGCAGGCAAGTCTGGGGACCCCCGTTCCCAGAACGCCGACAGTAGCCCACGGGCCCAAGGCGCGCCCGGGCTTGGCCGAGCAGAGAGGTGAAAGGGCAAGCGCGAAGCACCACGGGCCCTAACAGCCTGCGGCCTTGGGCGCCGCGTGGCGGTTGATTGGACGTGGGCGGCACTGTTCCCCCACGCCTCCTTATTTGGTGTCGTGCTAGGCGGACTCGTAGTCACACACAGCCGTTCCCCTTTCTGTTGCTCGAGCGTCCTCTGTCCTTTCTCCTCTCAAACTCCAGCTTCCGCTTCCAATCCAATCTCGAACCTTCCCACCCTCCCCCCCCCTTTCTCATCGCCATGGCTCCGACGAAGAAGGGAAGAGGGAAGAAACCCGTGCCTCCGCCTCGCTCGCCGCCGCCGGCGGCTCTCGCCGTCGAGCGGTCGATCATACTCAATCGAGAGGGCTTGGGCAAGGTCAGCTCAGCTCTGGCCACCACCTTCAACGAATGCGGGAGGACGACGGCCTGGCCCGCGTCTTGCTTCTTCATCGACCGGATAGTCACTGAGGTCCGGTATTTCGCCGACGCCCTGTGGGCGGGACTGGTTCCCCCCTTTTCTGATTTCTTCAATGTCGTGCTTTCCCACTATCAGATCCACATGATGCACCTGGGTCCTGAATCCATCACCCTTCTTTCGGTCTTCGCCTTTGTTTGCGAGGCAATGATGGGCATCCTTCCTTCGGTTGCCTTGCTGCACCACTTCTTCTCTCTGCGCCTTGTCGACGCTACTCAATGCTCGGCGTGCGTGAGCTTCGTTGCTGCACCTGAGACCGCAGCCTCCGGGATTGACTTCGGCCTCCCTCCGCCCGCGGCTGAGTTCCGCGAGCGGTGGCTGTACGTGGATGTAGGGGTGCCCAGCCCCCTGCTATCGGAGCCAACTTCACCTGCTGTCCCCAATTCTGGCTGGGGCCAGGAGACACTCACGAGCCCCCGGCTCATCTTCGTCTGGCGTCGTTTCGCGTTCTTGAGGTTGCTTGGCGTGACGGCGCCTAAGGTGGTGAAGGAGTTCCTGTTATGCCGCATTGCTCCTCTCCAACGCCACTCCCACCGAATGTGGGCCCTCAGTGGGCGTGATGATCATATGAGGCTCCGGGAAGGGGATCTGACGCCTGAAGCACTGAGGACAGTGCTCTTGGTCTTGACCGGGGACCCCAACCCCGGCGGCATCCGGCAAGGAGGGGCCTTGCTGTACCTCTGCCCGAACAGGAGCGACTTTGTGAATCAGATGCCTATCTTCGATGAATGGGGGCCACGCCCTGCTGGCCTCCAAGGGCCTCGCGAGATCCCAGTGGTGGTGGCCCCCCTTCCAGCCGGCCGAGGCGACTCCTCCTCAAGTGGCGGAGCAGGGAGGCATGAGCCGCCAGAGGCCGAGCGGGCCCCTGCCAGGGCGACAACGCCGGGCGATGTTCTTGAGGGAGCAGCTTCCGAGGCCCGTGCTGCTGTGGCTGAGGGTGACAAGCAGCTGCCTGCCGTACCTGCGACTGAGGCTCCTGAGGCCCCAGCTGTTCCACGTGGTGAGGCGACCGGCAGCGCGCATCAGGTGGACGCCCCTGGCGTAGGTCGCCTTGACGCTTCTTCCTCGTCGCAGGCTAACCCTTGCGCTCAAATCTTGGGTCGCTTCCGCGTGGACTTTGAGGCCCTCCGGAAGAGAAGGGAGGCCCTGGGTGATGATTACCCGTATCACCTGCTGAAGCGCATGAAGTACTTCGCCACCGATGAGTAAGCCTTCTCCTTTTCTAGTTCCTGATCCTCCTGCTGCTTGTACTGATCCTTGCTCCGCAGGCCCCTTCCTGCCGAGCTCGTGGAGATGGCTGAGGAGCCGTCCCTCTTGGCTTCGCCTCCTCCACCGTCCTCGAGTGCTCCGAGCAGTGGAGCCCTCGTGGTGAGGGCGATCGGAGAGGCGAACCGTTCTGAGGCGCATCGAGGCCCTGCGCGCCTCGCGACCCTCCTTCGCGGGCCTTCTCGTGGCATAGCCAGCCTGCCGTGGGCTTCTCGCCTGGTCGTGGACGGCGATTGGCTGAGGCGCTTCCTGCGCTCTTTGTCTGGGGACGGGCTGGCTCCAGGTCGGGCTTCTGGCGCGGCGTGCCCGGCCGTTGCGAGGGTGCCAGCCCCCAGCCCCCTGCCCGGAGGGGGAGTGTTGATTCGTGGCTCCCGGCGCTTGCTTGGGGCGGATGATGGTGTGGAAAACGTGCACGAGCGCGCCCGGGAGCGCCGCGCTCTTCGCCAAGGATTTCTTCGAAGGGCGGCTGACACGGTGAGCCTTCTTTGTGAAGAGCTTGTTGATGAAGACGCACGCCTTGAGGCCGAGGGCCTGCGCCTGGCTATAGAGAGGCGCGAGCTGGAGGGCGCTGTCGCCCTTGCGCGCCATCAGCGCGATCTTGACGATGAGGAGGCCAAAGTGTCGCTGGTAGCCTCTCGGGAGGCCCGTTATCGGGCCGTTGAGGAGGCCCGGGAAGCTGTCACGCAGCGAGAGGCGGCGAAGGAGCGAGCACGGGAACTCCTGGTCCGGTGCCACTCGCTGGAGGAGCAAGTGGAGCTGCGCGAGGCAGCCCTCGCGTCGATGAAGGTGGCTTTGGGCGACCCAGCAGAGCTCCAGAAGCGTGAGGAGGCGTTGACGCTGGAAGCCACCGAACGCGCACGCGAGTAGGAGCGCCTGGAGACGAGGGAGCGCTTGGTGACACGAGCGGAGGATGATGTCGCTGCGCGGGAAGCCCGTGTCCTGGAGGAGGTCGGACGTCGTGTGGCTGCGGCGCGTCTGAACCTTGAGCGCGAGTTCGAGGAGAGGCTGGGGCTGATCCGGGTCGAGGCTGAGGGCAGGACCGCTGCCTTGAGGATCAAGCTGGAGGAGGCGACGCGGCGGGCCGACGCTTCTCGGGCCGCCCTTGAGGTGGCGCAGGAGGAGTCGACTTCTTCCCGCGCCGAGGTGCTTCTTCTGCGCCAACGGGTGGAGGAGGCTGAGGCCGTAGCGCGCCAAAATGCGGACGAGATACGTCAGCGGCGGATCTTGGAGCATGAGCACGGCCCCATGCTCACCACACTCCGGGAGAGAGCTAGCACAGTCTTGGGAAACATCTGCGAGGAGGCAGTCGGCGAGCCGCACGCAGTTAATTACGCCGGCAATCTTCAGTTCTTCACCAACGTGGTGACGCAGCTGGAGGCGCGGTCGGTCAGGGCCAACAGGCTGGTGGAGGAGAGGAGCCGCTCTCTGCTTGGGCGCGCCTTTTCTCACGTCTTCAGCCATCTCCGGAACATGGATCCCCACTTCGACACCGACGCCGCCATCGCCCGAGTCCACCAGGCCGTCCGGGATGACCTGGCGCACTGGGTGGAAGAAAATGTGGATGCTCTTGTCAGGGCCTTCGCTTCAGACAACGACGGCGTGATCTTGGCTGCCGATGAGGGCGGCGTGGTGAACGGCCCTGACGCTGCTGATGGCGATGCAGACAGTGATGGCGAGGCCAGCAACGCCAGCAATGGTTCGGGAGGTGCTCCAGAGGATGCATTGGGGGATTTATCCGACTGACTATGCACTATTTCTGTTTCCTTATCCTGCATGAATAGAACTCAGGTTTGGGCCTGATGGCTATGAGAGCATTTTGGGAGGGGGAGCCCCTCATGTAAAAACTTGTGTTCATCGTATTAGTAGGTGTTACATCGCCCACACGCCCGCCCCAAGTGGTTGGCTAAGCGACGTGCTGGTTGGCTAGTTTACCTTTGTCCCGTACGCGCCCCGGGATAGCCTGTGGAAGGCTATGGTGCCCCGAGTGTCTCCTGATCGAATCCGTAGGATCTGCAATAAAAACCCTCCTGAGAGGACGCGGCAGCGGCAGTCTGGGCTGCACGCAAGCTAGGCCTGACCCGGCTCGCGAGGGGCTCACGAGGGGAGGCAGCTGAGGCGAAGTGGTAACCGAAACACGAGAGATTGCTCAAACGAGACTAAGCACCCCTTCCCCAAACACACGCAAATCTCAAATTCGAATCCAACTTAAATCCAGCGGGGGAAAGCGACAACCAAAGGGAGAAGCAATGAAAGCAGAAAAAGGCCGCGTCCGGCACCTAGTCTAGTCTTGGACGTCTTCTCACCAGCGCGGAGCTAAGTGCTGCCATTGGGCATGGGAGGGAGCCCCAGGGCCTGAGGCCGGCACCCCTGAGACTCCGGGGCGTGTATAGCCCCACTCATTATTACGTGAGAGTGTCACGGGGCGGCGAGCTTCACAGGCACAGGGCCTTCTTCATAGATACCGGACTACGTGAGAGTGTCACGGGGCGGCGAGCTTCACAGGCACTGGGCCTTCTTCATAGATACCGGCCTTGCTTCATATCGCCAGACGAGGGCCCCGCCTTGCGCCACACTCTAGTGCCATCAACGACGACCGGAAACCAGGACGCCGCCGATGGGGTAGAGCGGTCGCCAGCGGTTCCACCGACGACCACGGGCCCTCCGCCAGGGGCAGGCCCTGAGGCACCTCCCCAGCAGAGGGCCTACCTCCTGAGAACGCCTTGCTCCGAACGCCGCGGTAGTGATGTAGGATCTCGGCCCCTCTCCTGCAGCCCCCTGCGCCCTCCTCCCGAGGGGTTGGAGACTACGGGAGTGGGACAGCTGCTCGTCGTGGCGACCTGCACCTCCTGCGATCCATGATTAGTCTATGCTTGCTCCTGAGGAAGTAGCGGTACCCGATAATCATCGCCCCCAGCGTGACCAGTGAGACCGTCCCGGGCTCCTGGAAGAGCTCAGCTTCTGGCGCCTCGTCCCCCCAGCTTGGGCTGAGGAGCGAGCCTTGTTCGCCCTCATGCAGGTGCCCTTGGTCCATCATGTGAGGCACGTATTCCTCTAGCGCCGTCATCCCAAAGGCCACGCCATAGTGCTCCGCGTGCCATGCAGCTCTGCTCGATGCGCCCGCTGTGGGGCGGTAGCGCGGCGGTCCACTGGGGCCGTGGGTCGCGTCGGGTCCTTCTTCTTCACGGGCCGGGGGCGGGGGTAGCCCCGCCGCCGGTCCGGTGCTGACAGCTTCGCTGGCGTTGGAGTAGCCTTGGAGCCCGCGGGCGCGTGTGGAGCACCCGCGCGGGCCGCCCTGGGCCTGAGATGGGAACTAGGTGCAGAAGGGGTGAGCCCCCGAGGCGGTGAAGCCCAGGAGCTCTGCCACCCGTTCCAGCAGCACGTCGCGGCCGCCCTCCAGCAGCCTGCACTGCAGTAGCTCTCGGGCCACCGTCAGCGCGGCCCTCGAGTTCGCCTGCTCCCGGCGGGTGTACGGCAACGTGGTCGCGGCGTGATTGGAGGCCCTTGCTGCTGACCGAGCCTGTCGCGGCATCAGAGCTGTCGAAGCTTGTCCGCGTCGCCCACGGCCTGCAGCGCCCTGCGGACCGCGAGCTGCCTGGGGCACGGGGTCGCCCGAGGCGAGCGGCTCTGCGCGGGAGGGCCATGCCGCCCAAGGATCTGGGTTGCCTGCCTGGTCGCCGGACATGGTGATGACGATGCGACGGAGCACGAAGTGGCAGAAGGTAGATTCCGGTGCACCCCTACCTGGCGCGCCAAATGTCGGATTTCGGGTTCCGGCAGACCCTTGAGGTTCGAACACCGGGTGCACGCGAGATTTCGACCTCTACCTACTCGCACCCGCCGCCACGCTTAGGAACTAGGCTATCAAAAGAACGGCACAAGAGACACAGGGTTTATACTAGTTCGGGCCACCATTGTGGTGTAATACCCTACTCTAGTTTGTGGTGTGGTGGATTGCCTCTTGGGCTGATGATGATGAACAATACAAGGAAGAACAGCCTCGCGAGGGTCCGTTCTCGGCTGGGGGGATGAACTGCTAGGAGGAGTTCAGTCACCGTTCTATCTTGCTATGATGCTACTTGATTGCTCTCTTCCAGATGCCTCTACCCTAGGGGTGGCTAGTCCTATTTATAGGCAAAGGCCTTGGGCCTCTTCCCAAATATTGAGCGGGAAGGGCGCCAACAATTGGCCATTTTGAAGGGGAACATCTGGTACACTCGTCCTGACTAAAGTTGGTCCTCGCTTGCCAAAGGCTCTAGTGGTGACGCCTGCTTGGGCTCCACAATGACTTCCTTCCTGCCGTTGGCGTCGTCTTGGTCTCGTTGCACCGAAATGGGTGCCTTTGCTTGATGCTCTCGCCTGCGCTCGCTCCCTTTGCACCAAAGAGGAAAGGGAGGACACTGCCAGCCATTTGGCGCCCACTTTGGCGCCCTTGGTCGTCATGGCTTGCGTCATGGGCACCTCGTGAGGTACCCCGCCATGATCTCTCCACCTCCTCGCGAGTCAGCCTGATGAGGCCGAGCCTGAGGAGGCTCCGTGTCGTCCGCCCCGCGAGGCTTGGCCCCTCACGAGGGTCTTGGGCTTGTGTTGATGAAGATGGGCCATGCTGGGGCCCTCCTTGAGCCACGCCGCAGGCCGCAGGCAGGCAAGTCTGGGGACCCCCGTTCCCAGAACGCCGACACTTAGCTACTGATTTCCCCTTTTCAACCTAGATGCGGGTTCGATGCCTACTCTCTTGGATAGTAAAGTCTCCCTTCCTTTCCTTATTCAGCCCATACATGGATTAGTCTGCATGAAGTAGGGTTTCCTTTAATAGTGCAAATTAAGGTTTTCGTCTGCGTGACCAGCAGAGCAGAGGATAGGAAATTGGGAATATGGTGGAGTGGAAAAAGATCCACATGCAGCGACGTGGCAGATGGGGCAATAGAACAAGGGTATGGTTCGAAAATAGGTAGCATACCTGAGGGTCGGCGGGAAGTGGCTTCGCTCGTGGTTGTCATCCTCTGCATGCACTACGGCAGCAAGCTTGGGGACGGAGGCCATCCCACGCGGGCGCTAGGTCTGAGAGGACGGCCTTGTCGTCAGTGTGTGACCTCGCTCGCCGACGATGAGTGCATCAACACTACACGTCCTTTTCTTCCCCGGTGGATCTGTGACCACCGGTGAGGATGGAGAGAGAGGCCGTCGTTTTTAGATCTAGAGAGAGGGTGATAGTGTGAGAAGCAAGTGGGCAGCCCTTAGCAAGAAAGCTCTGAAGCTCTAGCCCATATATCTTTTTATACTACTAGTACTAGAGGTGGAGTAGTGGTAGAGTAGTTTATATTTTTCTGCAAACAGTACCAGTAAGTCGTGCTTCAAAACTGAACGGCACGACATTAAAAAAAATAAAGGTCGATAACTAATGCGGCACCTCGGGCCAACGCGGCCAGATCGCATTTTGCACGAGAAATTACACACCATGTTTCGTTGACATGTGGTCCCGTTCCAACATGTCAGTGAGACGACGGCGAGTCCTTTTGTACAATTTCTGAAAGGACGTGTAGGCCGGGGCGCCTCTTCGTGTACCGTGGCAAACTGGCAACCGTCCACCGACTCTTCGCCTTTCCCTCTCGATTTGGAACTGTTTGTCGCACGCTCTTTCTCCCTCCTCCATTTACCTTCACCCTTCCTTCTGCCATTGTTCGGTCGTCTTCTCCATGGAGGGAACAAGCCGGAAACGACCCCGTTATTCTTGCCCCGATCTGAAATATGACGTGGTGGGGAACTCATTGATCGGTGCAACGTCATCATGACGGTTAGCATGGCAGGTTCGTTCAATACCATTCTCGACTCAACGAATAACATCATTAAAAGGAACCCAAGGGTCTAGGAGCGGTTTGATCTCCCTTATCTTCTTCGCTATAAGCCCGTTCGCACGGGCGCAGATGACGGAGGCCTCGCCTTGTGCAAGTTAATGCCGCTTGATAACGATACGTGTGATGTCAACATGCCATCGCTTTAGGGTAAGGCATGGGCTGGCGCAAATGGATATTGGGTACAATTGCGAGTGGTTACTCATCAGTGGATTCCACTTCCAAAAATCTCCGAGTGCCCTGAGGTTGAGCACACAGATGATCTACGTACGTTCAAATACGATCATGGTGACTGTCGTCTATGGAAGATAGCAATTTCTCAAGTTCCCAACCGCTCTTGGAATTACGAGAACTATCAAGTTGTTGCTATCTTCAACAAGCTTGTTGCCATCGTTACTGATTCCACGGTTCGTCCATGGATATTGCTCAAAAATCAGTTTTTGTACACGGATGAGTACTGTGATGCAATTCAATACGAGGATCTCGTGTTTGCTGCCACCACTCGTGGCACTGTTTTTGCATGGGATCCTCATAGTTTCGGTACGTTTGTCTTCCACCGTAATTATAATTGTTTTAGCCACATGCATGCGGGTTAGCAAGTTTCCCTTTACTAATTAACCTTCTTCTTGTGTTTCCAAGGTCCTGCGAACATTCCATCACCTATAATTGAAAAATTTTATAACCAAGGGGGAGATGACGATGGTGATGATCACGAGCATGAGGACGAGCAGAACTTATATACTCAGTGGCGCCTGGCAACTAATTCCGATGGATCACCTCTTCTTGTCTCAGATACGATTACCTTTGTGATTGTTACTACTGAGGGAGCAGGTGTTGTCTCCCATGGTCGCCCTCTCCGGTCCTATTCCAACACCCGTTGCAGAGTATTCGGGATGGATACTAGTGTGCTAGCACCAACACCTTCTCCCTGGTACAGTATTGGTAGTCTTGGAGCAAACTTGCTCTTCCTTGGACCAAATTATCCAATGATGGTTAAAGGCGATCCAGCTACTATTGACAGAGCGTTACTACCATTTATGAGAAGCAACTATATCTATACCTCGGACATTACGGTGGTTCCCTACCCTGCTCCTGATATATGCCGCTTCAGCCTGGATGATCAGTCCTGCATTGCTCTCGATATTGAAAATAGTTGGCCCTTCCCAGAGCACCTATGGTTCAAAGCAAGCGTTTCCAACGCCAATGATTGGTTGAGTTGAAGTTCATTTCATTGCTTGTTATTTGTTGTGTGATGAAAACGCGTCGATTATTCTTTGGAATGTTTTGTTTGAAATAATCTATAATCCAACATGTATCATCGTTGTCGTTGTGTGTTGATGACTTGTTGTATGTAATGAATGGTAAATTTGCAAATGCGTGTCATAGACTCAATTTATGAATGGTTTTCGAGTCACTTCTTGGAGTGTGAGTATCGTAGTAGTATAGCCAGCATCCGGTTAGTATATGAAGTTGCCACATCACATAGAGCCAACCTAAAATTGGAGTACCAGATCTGAGATGCCACATGTACCAGATGAATGACTCCAAGTTCGACCACCGTGATGCTAGGTGCGAGCCGAGGAACACTATTGGAGAGACCCCCCTCATAATTTTCCTACATTGGTCGTTTGATTCATAGGATAGAATGCTATAGGATTTTTTTCCTATGTAATCATGTTTTAATTGGCAATCTAGCATCTACTCCAACTTTTGTTTCACTTCCTTTGATCCTACGAAGAGAGTACTTGCTCTAAATGATGTGCCGCTGCAAGAGCCGCCTATATTAATTAACCATGCTCTAAAAAGGTGGACCAGCTTTGGCTGTAGTAGTACTGTACTAGGTTAGTAGGTAACCTTCGCTTGGATCTTCTCCTCTTCCGGAAGTCAAACAATAATGATGGTACTGTACTACTTCTGTCAATCTAAGACCAAATGAACTGTTGCACGTCCACCGCTTGTAAACAAAAGTTTCTCCTCATGCTGCGAGCCACCGCGCACGCGTTGGCGAGGGAGAAGGCGTAGTGAGCAAGCTTCTCGTCGTTCTGCGAGTTGACGGGACACATCAAAGTTACTTATTTATTAGTACTCTCTTCAAAAAGGGTCGGCCATGACCATGGCTACCATCCCGTGCTCTGTCATTGAGTACATGCACTATTCACGTGCCATCGAGGAGAAAAAAATATTGCATAGTACTAGGTGCCATCGAAGTGCACGACTCACTTACGCACTGCATATCTCCATTTTCTTGCATGACACGCCACCTTGATGCTAGATGTCCTACGTGTCATGGAGGCATATAGTATGATTTTGTAAAATGGAGGCATATAGATGTCCCGTGTGTCGGCAACAGGATGAACAAAGCTCATGTCTTAAATGAAAGAGTGGAAGAACATAGATTCCCGACGACCGAGAAGGAGCTACAAACCTCGGGATCGAGCGTCTGCACTCATAATGTTTTATATTATTCAGAGATATAAAATCAACCAAATCTCTCCACGTTCCTATACCATTCTATAGTATGAGAATAACTTTGAACGTAAGCCATTGATTCACTCTATCCAATGGTCATAGTTGGAAAATCCAAACAAAACCAAGCATTGGATCAACTCTTTTTTCGAGATCAACTCTTTTAGCACTTATATTGTTGCCGCCTGCCCACCTAGCCCACCTATATATCCGCTCACGTGTGATGACCATAGGAGCTATCCACTCAGATTGTACGTTAAAAAAATAAAGGTCGATAACTAATGCGGCACCTCAGGCCAACGCAGCTAGATCACATTTTGCACGAGAAATTACACACCATGTTTCGTTGGCATGTGGTCCCGTTCCAACATGTCAGTGAGATGACGGCGAGTCCTTTTGTACAATTTCCAAAAGGACGTGTAGGCCGGGGCGCCTCTTCGTGTACCGTGGCAAGCGGCAACCGTCCACCGACTCTCGCCTTTCCCTCTCGATTTGGAACTGCTGTCGCACGCTCTTCCTCCCTCCTCCATTTGCCTTCACCCTTCCTTCTGCCATTGTTCGATCGTCTTCTCCATGGAGGGAACAAGAAGGAAACGACCCCGTTATTCTTTCCCTGATCTGAAAGATGACGTGGTAGGAGAACTCATTGATCGGTGCGACGTCATCACCTCGGCTAGCATGGCAGGTTCGTTCAAGACCATTCTCGACTCAACTAATAACATCATTACAAGGAACCCAAAGGTCCAGGAGCGGTTTGATCTCCCTTATCTTCTTCGCTATAAGCCTGTTCGCATGGGCGCGGACGACGGAGGCCTCGCCTTGTGCAAGTTGATGCCGCTTGATAACGATACGTGTGATGTCAAGATGCCATCGCTTAAGGGTAAGGCCTGGGCTGGCGCAAATGGAGATTGGGTTGTTTTTATTGGGTACAATTGCGAGTGGGAACTTGCGAATGTGTACACTCGTCAGCGGATTCCACTTCCAAAAATCTGCGAGTGCCCTACGGTTGAGCACACAGATGATCTACGTACGTTCAAATATGATCATGGTGACTGTCGTCTACGGAAGATAGCAATTTCTCGAGTTCCCAGCCGCTCTTGTAATTACAAGATGTAAGGGCATATTTATCCCGTAAGTGTTTTGGTGATTGATGACGATACTTTTGCAGACTAATCGTATGCTTTGAGTTCCTCAGATGGTTCATCTCTAGGCTCGAGACGATTCGGTGCCCTCGGAGACTATTGAAGACGGCGTCGTCCCCACGGTTCTTTTTGGTGGATTTGAGTCGTAGGAGAGCCGTACTATTAAGAGGGGGTCCGCGTCCGGAAAGGTTAGGGCGGAATCAACACGCACACTTGTCCCTCCTTTCCCTGCACTTTGGAGCATCCCTTCGTTATCTTGGTTGTGCGGAAATCGACATTTGCCTCTGATTGCGGTAGTACCGCAGTACACGCGAGTACTGCGGGTACTCATGCGGTAGTACATGCTGGGCGCCACGGTAGTACCGCTCCCGTGAGTGGTAGTACCGCGGCTCCTAGGCCTAGTGCTGCTCGGTGCGGTAGTAGGGCGGATGTAATTTTTACATCCGCGCCACCACGGTAGTACCGCCGTCTGGAAGCGGTAGTACTGCTGGGCGCCACGGTAGTACCGCTCCCGTGAATGGTAGTACCGCGGCTCCTAGGCCTAGTACCGCTCCGGTGCGGTAGTAGGGGCGGATGTAATTTTTTACATCCGCGCCCACCACGGTAGTACCGCTCGTCGGGAGCGGTAGTACCGCGGTGGCCCACGGTAGTACTGCTCCCCTGAGCCGTAGTACCGTGGTGCTCCTACCAAGTACCGTAGAATCACGGTAGTAGGCACGCGCTACGGTAGTACCGCTCCTGAGGAGCGGTAGTACCGCGTCGGATTTTCGCACTACCGCAGTTTCAGCGGAAGTTGGCACGGATGTAATTTATTTCGTCCGTGCCCTTCTCAGGTCGTGACTCCCCTGCCTTGCGGTAGTACCGTAAGGGGGAGCGGTAGTACCGCGCGAGCGGTAGTACTGCCCCTGGTCAGGCTAGTTCCGGCCTGTGCTGCTGCTGCGGTAGTACCGTGGTCGTGCACGGTAGTACCGTGCGTCCTCGCGGTAGTACCGCGCCCCTGGAGCGGTAGTACCGCGCTTCGCGAGCTGGCTTAGTGGATAACGGTTGGTTTTTTCCACGTCTATATAAGGGGCTTCTTCAACCTCTAGTTGACTACCTCTTCCCTCTCTAAGCTCCATTGTTGCTCCAAGCTCCATTTTGGCCCGATCTCTCTCCCTAGCCAATCAAACTTGTTGATTTGCTCGGGATTGGGTGACAAGGGCCCGATCTACACTTCCACCACAAGATATTTGATTCCCCCACTTATCCCTTGCGGATCTTGTTACTCTTGGGTGTTTGAGCATCCTAGACGGTTGAGGTCACCGTGGAGCCATATTCCATTGTGGTGAAGCTTCGTGGTGTTGTTGGGAGCCTCCAATTAAGTTGTGGAGATTGCCCCAACCTTGTTTGTAAAGGTTCGGTCGCCACCTTCAAGGGCACCAATAGTGGAATCACGGCTCTTGCATTGTGCGAGGGCGTGAGGAGATTACGGTGGCCCTAGTGGCTTCTTGGGAGCATTGTGTCTCCACACCGCTCTAACGGAGACGCATTTCCCTCAAAAGGAAGGAACTTCGGTAACACATCCTCGTCTCCACCGGCTCCACTCTTGGTTATCTTATCCCTTTACTTGCAAGCTTATTTGTGTTCCTATCCTTGCTTGCTCGTGGTAATGCGTGTGTTGTTGCATCATATAGGTTGTCCACCTAGTTGCACATCTAGACAACCTTTATTAGTGCAAAGTTTAAATTGGTAAAGACAAGCTTAAAATTGTTAGTTGCCTATTCACCCCCTCTAGTCAACCATATCGATCCTTTCAATTGGTATCGAGCCTCGTCTCTTTTTAAGGACTTCACCGTCCGTAGAGTATGAGTTGACGTCGTAGATGATGCGGGGAGCACTCCGGTCTTGAATCCGACATCATCTACGGAGATGGGAGTACCTCGATCTCTCGTGAGGAATTCAATGTGGCGTTGGACACATTGAAAAATTCCATGACGAGCGAGGTCAAGGACATGTTTAAGGAATTCCTAGAAGGGCTTAAACTTTCCACCGCACCCGTGAAAGTGGGTGATCCCGCCATCACGGGAGCGGATGCTATCTCCGAAAAGGGGGAAGCTACTAGTGAGAAAGCCCCCTCGTCTGGTGGTAAGAATGGCACCGGCATCTTCGCCCTTGTGCAACCTCCCGTTTATGGTGGACCGATTCCTTCCACTCATTTAAATCATGCCGGTCCACCACCTAAGGTTGATAAAAAGGAGGATTTTGATTCTTGGGTTTATCGTTTTAAGCGTCATTTAAATCATGTGAACACTAACCTTTGGAGAATCATTGAAGAAGGTTTCTATCCACATGATCCGAGCAATTTCTCTCCTAGAGAGGTCATGGACCATCAATTCAATGAGAATGCTCTCTTCATCATCCAAGAAGCAATCCTTCCCGAAGACCTCCCTCATCTCTGGCCTTACACCCGTGCCAAAGATGCTTGGCTCAAGGTGGTTTCCATGTATCGAGGAAGCGCAAGCATTCAACGTTCCAATTATGAAGTGGTCCAAGATGAAGCCGATGAGTTTGCAATGAAGGAAGAAGAAGAACCTCGTGAGCTCTATCGGAGAGTAACCAAGCTTGCCGTCTCCTCCCGGGATCATGGAAGTAAGGACACAGATGACAACTGGATCAAGCGCCAAATTTCTCAAGGCAATGATGCCCTACCACAAAGCCATGTCCTCCGTCATCCGTCAACGACCGGACTTCCACACCTTGTCCTCAAGTGATGTGTTGGATGAGTTTGTGGCTATGAGCATATTGGACAAGACCGCCGACAATGTGGTGCTTCGCTCTCAAAGAGCAAAGAAGCCCAACCTCGCTTTGAAGGCCAAGATTTGTGTCGAAGAAGATGGAGAGGAGGAAGAAGAAGAGAGCAACCTCGAAGATACTAAGTATGATTATCATGAACACATGGCCCTTGCTTCAAGACAATTTTGGAGCAAGAAGAACTCAAGGCCCAACTTCAACAAGAGCAATTCAAGTGGCTCTAAGGGCAAGCAACGAAGTGAGGACGTGTTTCAATTGTGGAAATGTGAGTCACTTTGTTGCGGAGTGTCCATATGAGAAGAGGGAAGACAATGGTGGCAAGCTCATCCGTAAGGACAAGGCCAAGTCTTTTCCCAACAAGAGCAACTTCCCAAGGAAGACTCCTCACAAAGCTTTGGTGGTTCAAGAAGAGTACAATGAGGATGATGATGATGATGAGGATGGTGAACCGGTTGCCATGGCCTCCGTGGCCATTGCAATGACTCCTCGGTGTCTCTCTTGGTTCACCCAATGAAAGCATCACCGCTTAAGTGCCTCATGGCTAAAGCCACCAATAAGGTAACCCCCAACATCAAAACTACCATCATCAATCATTCTTCTTGACGGATTGCATTGATGAACATGAGGGACTAGTGTAGAGGAAAATGAATTTGAGATCTTTATGAGTAAACTTAAAGGAAATCCAAGATGCACTTCGTTGCTCTCTTGGAACAACTTGGTGAAGCCAATGTCATGATCGAGACTCATGAAGAAACCATTTCTAAGATGGAAGGGCATAGTCGTGACTATGCCGATGAGATTTCGGATCTCTCCAATGCTCTTGAGGAAGAGCGTGGTCTTCGTTTGGCTCTTGAGGAGTCACACAACGATGATCACGCTTAAATTAAAGAAAGACCTTGATCATGCTCTTGTTGTGTCTCGTGTGCTTAGTTCCGAGAAGGCAAAGCTTGGAGTTGATCTTGCTAGACTCAACGAGGACCTTGACACTCTTGACAAGGCTCACAAAGTCTTGAAGGGTGCTCATGCTAGTATCAAAGAGTCTCATGATCAACTCCAAGTGAAGCTAACCAAGGAGAAAGCCACCTTTCCTCATATGATATTGATTGATAATGCAAATGCTACTAACCCTTGTTGTGAGCATGTGCATCTTGTTGAGGAGAATGCTAAGCTGAAGGAGCAACTTGAAAAGGGCCTTGTCACATGCATTCAAGGTGAGAAGAACCTTAACGACCTTTTGAGTAATCAAAAGGAAGTTGTGGCCAAGGAGGGGATTGGGTTCGCGCCCAAGCCCAAGAGCAAGAAGAAGAATGACAAGACCAAGCAACCTCCCCCTCTCAAGCAAACTTTTGTGAGGGAGGGAGAGGGTGCTTCCAAGAAGAAGAAGAACCGTGCAAAGGGTGGCAATGTCAAGAAGGACAACGTCATCCCCACGAACATAGCCATGACTTTAACCCCTCTTATGTGTTGTGCCGTGCTAGTGATGGGCATGTTTATGCTAAATTTGTTGGTTCTTCTTATGAGTACATTGAATGGTCTATTTGGGTTCCTAAGACCCTCGTTACTAACATCAAAGGACCCATTACCAAATGGGTACCTAAAACCAAGCATTGATCTCTTGTAGGGGTTTGCTTCCTAGGTGGGGATCATGGTTGCTCGATAGTGGAGCAACAAATCATATGACCGGAGCAAGGACATGGTGGTGGACGTGCAAGAGATTCCATCTATGCCCACCGATGTCGAGTGGGGTGATGCATCACATTCTAAGGTATTGGGTCTCGGCAAGGTTGTCATTTCTCATGATCTTACGATCGAGAAAGTCATGCTTGTTGAGTCCCTTGCATACAATTTGCTTTCCGTTCATCAACTTGCAGTCATGGGTTATGCTACTTTCTTTGACATTGATACCGTGGCCCTCTTGTGGAGCAAGACTCTTAAAGTAGCCTTTGTTGGGCATGTCGAAAACGGTCTCTATGTGATTAACTTTTCGGAGCGACCCACTAAGACCGCGACATGCCTAATGGCTAAAGTTGATGTGGGATGGCTTTGGCATCGCCGTTTAGCCCATGTCAATATGAGATCTTTGCAAAGTCTTCTCAAGGGGACCATGTCCGTGGACTAACAAATGTTAGTTTTGCCAAAGACCGTGCTTGCAGGCTTGTATTGAAGGAAAGCTTCATGAGAAGGCTCACCCTCCCACGACTATCATATACTCAAAGAGACCCTTGGAGCTCCTTCACATGGATCTCTTTGGGCCACCATCATTTGATAGTCTTGGAGGAAGAAAGTATTGCTTGGTGATCGTGGATGACTATTCGAGATACACTTGGGTATATTTCTTCAAGAGGAAGAGTGAGACCCAACAATCCGTCATCGACTTTGCAAATGAAGCTCAACGTCAACATAATGCAAAGATCTTGACTATAAGAAGTGACAACGGCACCGAGTTCAAGAACTACATTTGGATGAGTTTCTTAGTGATGAGGGGATCAAGCATCAATATTCGGCACCATATACCCCTCAACAAAATGGTGTGGCGGAGAGAAAGAACCGGACGTTCATGGATGCGGCAAGGACCATGATGGCGGAGTTCAAGTCTCCATACAACTTTTGGGCCGAAGCCATCAACACCGCTTGTCATGCATCCAATCGGCTTTATCTCCTCAAAGGCTTGAACAAGACTCCTTATGAGATACTCACCGCAACAAGCCCAACCTCAAGTACTTCCGGTGTTCGGGTGTAAGTGTTTCATTCTCAAGAAAGGTGTTCGTTTGTCTAAATTTGAAACTAGAGCTCATGAGGGCATATTTGTTGGTTATGATACAAACTCTCATGCTTATCGTGTCCTCAATAAATCCACGGGACTTATTGAGGAGACGTGTAACGTGGAGTTTGATGAGAATAACGGCTCCCAAGTGGAGCAAAGTGGCACTTGTGATGTAGGTGATGAAATTCCTCCCCAAGCCATAAGAAGAATGGGGTTGGCTTTATCCTACCCATTGAGGAACCCCTTATGGCGAAGGAGAAGGACAATGCTTCACTCAAGTGGAGCCATCACCAACCCAAAGCCCACACGCTCAAGAACAAAGTGAAGGCCCTCAACCTCATGAACAAGACCAAGGGCAAGATCGTGCTCAAGATGATGATATCACCTTAAATGATGCCCAAGGTCGAAGTTCTCTTCCCGAGCATGCTCAAGATGAAGGTCATGCTCAAGACGGCGCTCAAGATGATCAAGTGACCTCTCCTCATCGCACTTCCGAGGAGGATTTAGAGCGTCGTGTCGCCAAGATTGCTTCCAAACTCACTACCAAAGGCCATCTCATGGAGAATGTGGTTGGAAGCCTAAGAAAAGGGGTAAGCACTCGTAGACAATTGGCAAACTATTGTGAACATCACGCTGCTTGTCTCTTGTGTTGAACCTCAAAAGGTCTATGAGGCTCTAGAAGACTCGGATTGGCTAAATTCCATGCATGAAGAACTCAACAACTTTGAGTACAACAAGGTGTGGAGATTGGTGCCAAGGCCATCGGAGAACCACAACGTCATTGGAACCAAGTGGATTTTCAAGAACAAGCAAGATGCTCATGGGAACATCATTCGCAACAAGGCAAGATTGGTAGCACAAGGCTACTCCCAAGTCGAGGGTATCGACTACGGTGAAACCTTTGCTCCCGTTGCTCGTCTTGAATCCATTCGCTTGTTGATTGCTTATGCTTCCCATCACAACTTTAAGTTGCAACAAATGGATGTAAAAGTGCTTTTCTTAATGGTCCCATTAATGAGTTGGTCTATGTCAAGCAACCCCGGGTTCGAGGACCCCTACTTCCCGGATCATGTATATCAACTCGATAAGGCACTCTATGGACTTAAACAAGCCCCACGTGCTTGGTATGACCACCTTACCGAAGTTGTTACAAGATCGTGGTTTTGAAGTGGGGCAAATCGATCCCACTCTTTTTACTAAGAAGGTCAATGGGGAGTTGTTTGTATGCCAACTATATGTTGATGATATTATCTTTGGTTCTCCTAACAAAGCTTTCAATGAGGAATTTGCCGCTCTCATGACCTCCAAGTTCAAGATGTCTTCGATGGGAGAGTTGAAGTTCTTTCTTGGTTTCGATATCAAACAAAGAAGAGAAGGAACCTTCATCAACCAAGCCAAATACACTCAAGACATGCTCAAAAGATTCAAGCTAAGTGATGTCAAGTCGGCTACTACACCAATGCCCACCAAGTGCCAACTTGACATTGATCCCAATGGTAAAGCGGTGGATCAAAAGGTATATCGCTCCATGATTGGATCCTTGCTTTACCTTTGTGCATCTAGACCGGATATCATGTTGAGTGTGGGAATGTGTGCACGGTTTCAAGCCGCACCAAAGGAAAGTCATTTTGTGGCGGTCAAGCGTATCTTTCGATATTTGGCTCATACCCCAAACTTTGGCTTATGGTACCCAAGAGGAGCAAACTTCAAGCTTGAAGGATTTATGGATTCCGATTGGGAGGGAGACAAAGTGGATAGGAAGTCCACTTCTGGAGGGTGCCAATTTCTTGGTTGCTCCTTGGTAAGTTGGTCTTCCAAGAAGCAAAGTTGTGTGTCTCTCTCTGGCCCAATCAAGCGGAATATGTGGCGGCCGGTAGTTGTTGTGCTCAACTCCTATGGATGAGGCAAACTTTAAAGGAGTACGGTGTCATTTGTGAAAAAGTGCCTCTTTGGTGTGATAATGAAAGTGCCATCAAGATTTCTCTCAACCCGGTGCAACACTTCAAGACGAAGCACATCGAGATTCGGTATCACTTCATCCGGGATCACATTAGGCGAGGAGAGATCGAGCTCAAGTATGTCAACACTCGTGACAACCTTGCGGATATATTCACGAAGCCCTTAGATGAAGCAAGATTTCATGAGTTAAGGCATGAGCTAAATATCATTGATTTGAGCAATGTGACTTGAGCCGTGCACTCCCCACCACACTCAACTTGTTGTCTAGTTTAGGTGTAGGCATGGACATAGGGGAGTATTGTTCTCTCAATGAACTCTCCCTCCCCATTATGCGTAAATCGATCACCTCTTTCACATTAGCCATTTTTTTATGGTACTTGTGTTCCAAAGACGAGTTTTGGTCATGGGCCCAAGGATAATTCTTCGCGGTGCCATACCATCCTAATCAAACATAGGTGGCTTCGGCCACCGCCCTCTCCCCTTGAGAGGCCTTGTCGTTTGGTGGTTTCTTGTTGTCCTTTGCCTCTAGTTTGCGGTTGAGTTTGTGGTTTCTTGTGTGTAAACAAAAAAAAATTGCTAAGGCCTTTTTCGTTTTTGAATCATGCGGTGACTTGAGATTCACGGTACTACATGGCCAGCTGCGGTACTATCAAGAGCCAGCCACGGTACTACCGCTTGTGGGAGCATCGGTACTACCGCAACCTCGCTGCAGTAATTTTTTACTGCCGCCCGGTCGAGCGGTACTACCGCCTCGGTGCGGAACATCCGCCCGAGCGGTACAACCGCCGATGAGACAGCAGTACTACCTGACGGTTCATGGCGAGGGGATAAGGACGGGCAGGGGGAGTTCCAACTCCCCCATACCCATTCGTTACCTTCTCCCCACATCGCCTCCTTCTCTCCCTTGCTCAAGAACGGAGCCGGCGTCTCTCGCCGGATCTCCTTCACCGGCTGCCCTCCCGTGATTCCGACCGGTGGGATCGTTCTCCACCGCGTGCTCTTGCTATGGACCCAGGTTTTTCCCCAATTCCCTCTCCTTATTGTTGGTGTTTGGCGTTTCTAGGTTTTGGGGAGGCTTGTGTGTTCTTGAGATTGATAGGCCTAATCTCTGCAAGAATAGGATGAAGGAGTGTAGTATTGCATAGGATTTATATGTGTATTGTTGTCATGCGCTAGATCTGATCACTGTAGCACCGCCATTGTTTCGCGGTTCTTTTCAGATTCAAATTGGTAGTTGGATCCGCTGCGGCGCGGTACTACCGCCCGTACGGTGCGGTACTACCGCATGCACGGTACTACCGCCCCTCGGGTGCGGTACTACCGCGCGCACGGTACTACCGCCCCTCCTGTGCAGTACTACCGCGCCCTATGCGGCACTACAGCTTTACTTCCACTCCAGCCATGGTACTACCGTGACCCCACACGGTACTACCGCGTCTGGAGCAAGATATCGCTTTAGTACCGCAGTGCAAGCCCCCCACCGTAACTCACACCTATCGCATGCCAACTTTCTCATATGTCTCCTATGTTTTTCGTGGTGCTTTTTCGTGGCATTTGCATTGATCTTCTTGCGTTTTTGGTGCTTTGCGTGTGTGGTTCGGTGGTGGCTCTCGCCGTCCAATCCCAGCCGTGACACTGCTCCAAGCGTCTGCAAGAACCCCGGTGACGCACTGTAGGGCTCCTCTTCTGCCCCCAAGCGCCATGTCAAGACAAGCGCCACCAAGGTCAAGGAGCCTCCAAGAGCATGGATGAGATACCCCATTACGACTCGTCCGCCTCCGGAACATGGATCCGTCGTGACCCCTCGTTCCTCGGGCCAGGCTGTGAGCTGTTCTGGAACAAGCATCAAACCAACATCTATCCGGGCGTCATTAAGAACAAGCGTAATACCTATGTGGATGTGAAGTGGATTGACATGCATCACTTGAGGAAGGAGAAGTTCCGTGCCTACTTTGGCGAGGCTCGACTTGGTGGAGCAGTTTGGCATTGAGCATATCATCTCTTTTCACCTTGACTATGATCCTGAGCTCATTGGTCAGTTCTTTGCTTCTGTCTACTTTCACCCCAATGAGGAAAGGAGAATGACCTGGATGACAAATGGCCGCAAGCTGACTGCTACCTGGAAGGAGTTCATGGATCTGCTCCAAGTTCCTGATGACGGGCTTGACTCCCCCGTAGGTGTTCGTCCCCATGCCAACCCTGACTCTGCCAACAAGGACAGGCTTGCACCGTTCTATGTTGAGAAGACACTTCCAAGTGGCAAGATAGGTTTGGTGCTCACCTCCTTTTTGGATATCATGTACCGCATCTTCCGCAACTCCTTGTTCCCCCGCATTGGTGACAAGGACAAGGTTCATGCCTATATGGTGGATATGATGCTCATCGGCGAGGAGGCTCGTGTGTCTCAGACTCAGCCACTTGATATCTCACACATCATGTGGATTGAGCTTCGGTTTGCCGTGTTCAACCGCAAGGTGCCTATGTACGGTCCATATCTGTTTCTGCTGATCTCTAGGACTTGGGACAAGATGTTCCATGGTGAGGAGTTCCTTGCCCCTGACTGGATTCGCCATGACCCCATCTGTCTGCGTGTCAAACCCAACTGGGCCAACACTACTACTCGTCTTTGAGGCGTCTGCAGCTAGGGCTGCTGTTGGAGAGGAGGATGTCGGGCGCCGAGCATGTTGATGAAGGCCATGCTGCTAGGCCTTCCTGAGCTCCTCTATGCCTTCTTGGGCCACGAAGTCAAGGACAAGATGAAGACTCTTTTCGCATGCAAGCCAAGGGGCGACAGACTCATGTGGCATCCAAGGAGAGTCGTCACGGACAGGAAGATCTTGAAGCTCTATGGTGAGGATGTGTCCGGAGGATCTCGAGGAGCACATCACCCCTGCAGGCCGAGTGGATGGCGAAGCAAGGCTACAAGTGGACTGATTACGAGGAGGACGTCGAGGAGTCCATCCCTGCTGCTGAGGAGTCTGACGACGAGGATTGGGACGAGTTCCCTGCTGCTTGAGCCACCGCTTGTGTGTAGGTGTCCTCTCTGCCTTTTTGGCGTCTCGATGCCAAAGGGGGAGAGAGCGTAGGGATTTGCGAGTCTTGTGTCGTGTTCGCGTTCGTTTGGTGTGTTTATTGCGTTCTCGGTTGAATCTCGTTTGAACCTCGTTTTAGTTGCTTTTCCTTCTTATGGTGTAAGACATATGCACTCTATCTATCTTAGCAAGCTTATGTTATTTCGTGCTATATGTTGTTTAGATGTTATTCTTCGGACTTTTGTCTCTAAAATATAGGGGGAGTGATCCTAGATCGTGTGCTATGCAGTCCAAAGCATTCATCCTGAGTGCACACATCTAGGGGAGCCCGTCTATATTTTGGAGAGGAGGGTTTGCTTTTGCTCTATATTATTGTATCCTTGTGCAAATCCCGTATTGTCATCAATCCACCAAAAGGGGAGATTGTAAGGGCATATTTATCCCATAAGTGTTTTGGTGATTGATGATGATACTTTTATGGACTAATCGTATGCTTTCGGTTCCTCGGATGGTTCATCTCTAGGCTCGAGACGATTCGGTGCCCCTCGGAGACTATTGAAGACGGCGTCGTCCCCACGGTTCTTTTTGGTGGATTTGAGTCGTGGGAGAGCCGTACTATTAAGAGGGGTCCGCGTCGGAAAGGTTAGGGCGGAATCAACACGTACACTTGTCCCTCCTTTCCCTGCACTTTGGAGCTTCCCTTCGTTATCTTGGTTGTGCGGAAATCTGACATTTGCCTCTATACTTGCCGTAGTCCCGCAGGTACACGCGGTAGTACCGCGGGTACTCGCGGTAGTACCGCGGGGCGCCACGGTAGTACCGCTCCCAGAGTGGTAGTACCGCTGACTCCTAGGCCTAGTGCCGCCCGGTAGTAGTAGGGCGGATGTAATTTTTACATCCGCGCCCACCACGGTAGTACCGCCCGTCTGAGCGGTAGTACCCTGGGCGCCACGGTAGTACCGCTCCCGTGAATGGTAGTACCGCGGCTCCTAGGCCTAGTACCGCTCCGGTGCGGTAGTAGGGGCGGATGTAATTTTTTACATCCGTGCCCACCACGGTAGTACCGCTCGTCGGGAGCGGTAGTACCGCTCGTCGGGAGCGGTAGTACCGCGGTGGCCCACGGTAGTACTGCTCCCCTGAGCCGTAGTACCGTGGTGCTCCTACCAAGTACCGTAGAATCACGGTAGTAGGCACGCGCTACGGTAGTACCGCTCCTGAGGAGCGGTAGTACCGCGTCGGATTTTCGCACTACCGCAGTTTCAGGAAGTTGGCACGGATGTAATTTATTTCGTCCGTGCCCTTCTCGTGTCGTGACTCCTGCCTTGCGGTAGTACCGTAAGGGGAGCGGTAGTACCGCCATGAGCGGTAGTACTGCCCCTGGTCAGGCTAGTTCCGGCCTGTGCTGCTGCTGCGGTAGTACCGTGGTCGTGCACGGTAGTACCGTGCGTCCTCGCGGTAGTACCGCGCCCCTGGAGCGGTAGTACCGCGCTTCGCGAGCTGGCTTAGTGGATAACGGTTGGTTTTTTCCACGCCTATAAGGGGCTTCTTCAACCTCTAGTTGACTACCTCTTCCCTCTCTAAGCTCCATTGTTGCTCCAAGCTCCATTTTGGCCCGATCTCTCCCTAGCCAATCAAACTTGTTGATTTGCTCGGGATTGGGTGACAAGGGCCCGATCTACACTTCCACCACAAGATATTTGATTCCCCTCTAATCCCTTGCGGATCTTGTTACTCTTGGGTGTTTGAGCATCCTAGACGGTTGAGGTCACCGTGGAGCCATATTCCATTGTGGTGAAGCTTCGTGGTGTTGTTGGGAGCCTCCAATTAAGTTGTGGAGATTGCCCCAACCTTGTTTGTAAAGGTTCGTCGCCGCCTTCAAGGGCACCAATAGTGGAATCACGGCTCTTGCATTGTGCGAGGGCGTGAGGAGATTACGGTGGCCCTAGTGGCTTCTTGGGAGCATTGTGCCTCCACACCGCTCTAACGGAGACGCATTTCCCTCAAAAGGAAGGAACTTCGGTAACACATCCTCGTCTCCACCGCTCCACTCTTGGTTATCTTATCCCTTTACTTGCAAGCTTATTTGTGTTCCTATCCTTGCTTGCTCGTGGGCGTGTGTTGTTGCATCATATAGGTTGTCCACCTAGTTGCACATCTAGACAACCTTTATTAGTGCAAAGTTTAAATTGGTAAAGAAAAGCTTAAAATTGTTAGTTGCCTATTCACCCCCCCCCCCCCCTCTAGTCAACCATATCGATCCTTTCACAAGAACTATCAAGTTGTTGCTATCTTCGACAAGCTTGCTGCCGTCCTTCGTGGTTCGACTGGATGGATATTGCTCAAAAATGATTTTCTATACACGGATGTGTACTGTGATGCAATTGGATACGAGGGTCTTGTGTTTGCTTCCACCATAATTAGAATTGTTTCATCCACATGCATGCGAGTTAGCAAGTTTCCCTTCTCTACTAATTAACCTTCTTCTTGTGTTTCCAGGGTCATGTGAACATTCCACCACCTATACTTGAAAATTTTTATAACCAAGGGGGAGATGACGATGGTGATGATCACGAGCATGAGGACTAGCAGGGACCATATGCTCACTGGCGACTGGCAACTAATTCCAATGGATCACCACTTCTTGTCTGTATACATCCCACTGCTGATGTTACTACTGAGGGAGCAGGTGTTGTCTCCCATGGTCGCACTCTCCGGACCTATTCCAACACCCGTTGCATGGTATTCGGGATGGATACTAGTGTGCTAGCGCCAACACCTTCTCCCTGGAACAGTATTGATAGTCTTGGAGCAAACTCGCTCTTCCTTGGACAAAACTATCCAATGATGGTGAAAGGGATCTAACTGCTGTTGACACAACATTACTACCATTTATGAGAAGCAACTGTATCTATACGTCGGACATTGCGGTGGTTCCCTACCCTGGTCGTGATATAGTAGGCCGCTTCAGCCTGGATGATCAGTCCTGTGTTGGTCTCGAGATTGACACTAGCTGGCTCTTCCCAGAGAATCGCTTGTGGTTCAAAGTAAGTGTTTCCAACGCCGAGGATTGGTTGAGTTAAAATTCATTTCCTTTCTTGTTATTTGTTGTGTGATGAAAACTTTAGTATTTATAATGTATCCTCGTTGTCGCTATGGGTTGATGACAGGTTGTATGTAATAAAATGATATGCCTGTGACAAACTTACTAAATTTATGACTGGCTTTTGAGTCGCTTCTCTGAGTGGGTGCTGCGACGAGGCAAAAAAATATTTTCTGAATAGATAATTGTACGTGCATTGCAACAGGTTATCGGATGAGGCCAATCAACAATAGTACACTATTTGTACTAGCTTCACATGCTGCACTATCTCTACTTCTACGTACGTAATACAACAAGTTTTAAACTTGAGACCAGCCACCCATCCTCACAAAGAACACTTTTTAACCTAGCACAGACTCTAGGAAATTTGGCCATAGTGTGAGGTGGGCCATATGTTAATGTGTTCGCTATACTAGCCAGCACAGGAGTACGTAACCAGCACCTCGAATCCTCGATACTACTACTATAAGCATATTTGGCCATAAGTAGTAGGAGTAGTAGGGTGGAATGGGCCAGAACAAGCATTCACGTCCAGGAGTACGTGTCACATCCCTAGTTCTGGTATGACCTAGACTAGCTAGTCATGTGTGCATCATGTTTAATTTTCATATAAATTTGAAATGGGGATTTGTGAAACCCTCAGAAATCATTTCTGGAAATGACCCAGATAAAAATTGCTCCAAAAGGGTCCAAGAAAATGTTCATGTCTCTCTCTGAAAATATTGGGCAGAGGTAAAATTCAACCAATATTTTTAGGAGCTCATAAATATTTATTTTGGCCATTTGGAATTAATGCAGTAATTATTTGCTTTGGATATATATTGTTATATATTTATAATATTGTCCAAAAATTATGCTAGTTGATGAGGAGCTCTGGAATAATACTACTAGCTCCTACAAAAATTGGCATAAGAAAATAAATTAGCTTAGTATTATTTTAAAAGCAGAAACAAATGTCAGAAAATAGAAAAAAGAAACTAAGTGGAAAAACGCTTACCTGCACCTACCTCCTCAGGCAGCCTGTCACTGCAGCCTGGCTCGCCCAAGGACCCAACTGGCTGGCCCAGCCCACTGCCACCGCAACTGCCTCCACCTCGCGCCAAGATGGCGAGGCGTGCGCCCGGCTGTGCCTGGCCTCAAGCACTGCCCTGCCTGTCCTCCTCCTCGTCACTGGATGCCCCAAGGCCGCCAAGACCTCTCTCCTCTCTCCGGTGGCCTCCCCTCCTCTCTCTCGCCCTCCCCCGCGAAAGCCCGAGCGCTGCCGTCGCCGCCGCACGCCGTAGCCGCAGCCACCGCCTCCCCCTCGCCCTCTCTCCGTGTCTGCAAGCTCCACGGGAAGCCTTGTGGAGCCGCCATTGCTGTCGTCTTCAACCTCCAGCACCGGAGATCGCCATCGCCGTACCGGCTGCACCAAGCCTTCCCCGAGCTCACCGACCCCGCCGTTGGATTCGATGTGAGCCCCGCCGTCGAACCCCCCCTCTCCCCTGCTCTTCCGGCGCCCTCTAGCCCTCTGCTGCTCGAAGCCGTGCCCCGGCCGCCACCGTGAGCCTCGCTCCGGCGAGCTCCGGCCACCCCTCCTCCTCCTACCTACCCCACTAGATGCGGGAGAGCACGGGCTACGCCCCGGTGCTCCCAGCCGCCGCCCCCGTGCCCTGCAGCGTGGACGCCGCCACGTCCAGAGGTCGCCGGCGATACCCTAGCCGGCCTGACGTGCGGGCCCGGCCTTCCAGGTGATTAGCTTAAGGCTAATCACCATTTAACTAAGCCCCTGACACTGACATGTCATTTTGTGATATGCCAACTCCGCTTGAAATCCAAACCCCAGGGTCTAGATGGCAAACCACTAGAATCAGCTATGGTAATGAAATCCTTGTTGATAGACTTGTATTTCTTGCATCACTTGTAGCCCTCAAGTCCTCAGATATTAACATCATCTTGGGTATGGACTGGATGACAGCTCATCATGCCAAGATTGATTGTGACACCAGGTCTGTTCAGCTTACACACCCATCTGGCAACATAGTCACTATCTCCACTAGAGTTGCAAAGCGTCAACTCTATTCTCTTAATGCCAGCCCTCTTCCAGACCTTGAAGATATCTCGGTAGTCCGTGACTTTCCGGATGTCTTTCCAGAGGAACTGCCAGGTGTTCCACCTGACAGAGATGTAGAGTTCGGCTATAGATCTTATCCCAGGAACCGCTCCAATCTCTAGGAGACCTTACAAGATGGCACCCTTAGAACTAGCCGAGCTTAAGAAACAACTTGATGAGTCCTTGCAAAAGGGTTTCATCCGTCCTAGTTCTTCTCCTTGGGCTTGCCCCGTCCTCTTCGTCAAGAAGAAGGATGGTACAGACCATATGGTTGTAGATTATCGTCCCGTTAATTTGGTCACGATAAAGAACAAATATCCTCTCCCCAGGATCACCGACATGTATGATCAGCTCGCTGGATCCTCAGTCTTCTCCAAGATGGATTTGAGGTTAGGCTACCACCAAATCAAGATCAGAAACGGGGACATCCCCAAGACAGCCTTTGTCACTCGTTATGGCCAGTACGAGTACACCGTCATGTCCTTTGGTCTAACCAACGCTCTAGCTACTTTCTCTCGCTTGATGAACTCGATCTTCATGGAGTACTTAGATAAGTTCGTCGTGGTTTACCTCAGTGACATTCTTATTTACTCGAAGAACGAGGAAGAGCATGCCGAACATCTTAGACTTGTGTTAGAAAAACTCAGAGAGCACCGCCTTTATGCCAAGTTCTCCAAGTGTGAATTTTGGTTGCCAGAAGTGACCTACCTAGGCCACGTAATCTCTGGTAAGGGCATTGCTGTCAATCCCGAGAGAGTTAAGGCCGTTCTCGATTGGACTCCACCTGAAACAGTTAAACAAGTTAGGAGTTTCCTTGGTCTAGCCAGCTATTGTTGTCGCTTTGTTGAAAACTTCTCCAAAGTAGCCAAACCCCTCACGGAACTTCTCAAGAAAGATAAAAAGTTTGAGTGCTCCCCACAGTGTGAGTACAGTTTTCAGGAACTGAAAAGACGCCTGACTTCTGCTCCCATACTTGTGCCACCGGATTTCACGAAGGACATTGTTATCTACTACGACGCCTCACGACAGGGACTAGGTTGCATTCTTATGCAGGATCGTCATGTGATTGCCTATGCATCTCGACAGTTGCATCCACATGAGGAGAATTATCCTACACATGATCTAGAGCTTGCAGCCGTAGTCTATGCACTCAAGACCTGGCGACATTACCTTCTTGGTAAACATTGCGAGATCTACACCGATCACCAGAGTCTCAAGTATATCTTCACCCAACCAAAATTGAACCTTAGGCAAAGACGTTGGTTGGAGGTGATCTCAGATTATGATCTAGGGATTACCTACACTCCAGGCAAAGCCAATGTCATGGCTGATGCGCTAAGTCATAAATCCTATTGCAACAATCTCATGTTGTGGCAGGGCCAACCATTTCTCCATGAGGAATTTTGTAAGCTTAAGCTTCACATTGCTCCTCACGGATTCCTTTCTACCTTGGTGGCAAAACCTGATATTGATGATCGGATTACCGCCGCTCAAAAGCAGGACATGGGAATTTCCGGGATCAAGAGAAACATTAAGAAGGGAGTTGGTGGATGTTTGTCTATGGATGATCGAGGTGTTATTTTGTTTGAAAACCGCTTGGTGGTTCCCAAGAATCAACATCTGCGAAAATTGATTCTTAAGGAGGCGCATGAATCTCCTCTCACGATTCATCCCGGTAGTACTAAGATGTATCAGGACCTACGCCAGAGGTTCTGGTGGACTAGGATGAAGAGAGAAATTGCTCAGTTTATTGCTAACTGTGACGTTTGTCGTCGCGTTAAGGAAGAGCATCAAAGACCTGCTGGCACCCTTCAGCCTTTAGCCATTCCTGAGTGGAAGTGGGATAAAGTTGGTATGGACTTCATCACCGGCTTTCCCAGGACCAAGAAGGGGAATAACGCTATCTTCGTAGTTGTTGATCGTCTTTCCAAAGTGGCTCACTTCCTACCTATTCGAGAGAGTATCACTGCTAGCCAGCTTGCTGATTTATACATTTCTCGAATAGTGTCACTTCATGGTGTTCCACTAGAGATCAATTCAGACCGTGGTAGTCTTTTCACTTCTCATTTCTGGGAGAGTTTCCAATCTGCCATGGGAACCCATCTTTCCTTAAGTACCGCTTTCCACCCTCAATCAAGTGGTCAGGTGGAAAGGGTCAACCAAATTCTCGAAGACATGCTTAGAGCTTGCGTTATCTCATTCGGTATGGATTGGGAGAAATGTCTTCCTTTCGCCGAGTTTGCTTATAACAATAGCTATCAGTCCAGTCTCAAGAAAGCTCCTTTCGAGATTCTGTATGGACGAAGATGTCGAACACCTTTGAACTGGTCGTAAACCGTGAAAGACAATTCTTTGGACCGGACATGATCCAGGAGGCATAAGAGCAAGTTCGCATCATTCGTGAGAATTTAAAAACAGCCCAATCTCGTCAAAAGAGCCAGTATGATCATCATCATAAGGATATGACTTATGAAGTTGGCGACAAAGCTTACCTTCGGGTTACTCCTTTGAAGGGTACCCATCGTTTCGGTATCAAGGGCAAGTTGGCACCTCGTTACATTGGTCCTTTTCGCATTCTCGCTAAACGAGGGGAGGTTGCCTACCAGTTGAAATTCCCCCACATGTTTCCAGAGTGCATGATGTCTTCCACGTCTCTTAACTCAGGCGTTGCTTCTCGGATCCTATCCGCGGAGTGGACCACGAAACGCTTGATCTCCAAGATAACCTCGCATATCGAGAGTACCCTGTTCGCATTCTTGATCAAGCAGAGCGTGTTACTCGACGTCAGAACATCAAGTTTCTCAAAGTTCAGTGGTCTCATCACTCTGAGAGAGAAGCTACTTGGGAGCGAAAAGACCGTCTTCGACTGGATTACCCCGCTTTCTTTCCGTCGACCCCTGAATCTCGGGACGAGATTCTTTCAAGTGGGGGCGAGTTGTCACATCCCTAGTTCTGGTATGACCTAGACTAGCTAGTCATGTGTGCATCATGTTTAATTTTCATATAAATTTGAAATGGGGATTTGTGAAACCCTCAGAAATCATTTCTGGAAATGACCCAGATAAAAATTGCCCCAAAAGGGTCCAAGAAAATGTTCATGTCTCTCTCTGAAAATATTGGGCATAGGTAAAATTCAACCAATATTTTTAGGAGCTCATAAATATTTATTTTGGCCATTTGGAATTAATGCTTAATTATTTGCTTTGGATATATATTGTTATATATTTATAATATTGTCCAAAAATTATGCTAGTTGATGAGGAGCTCTGGAATAATACCACTAGCTCCTACAAAAATTGGCATAAGAAAATAAATTAGCTTAGTATTATTTTAAAAGCAGAAACAAATGTCAGAAAATAGAAAAAAGAAACTAAGTGGAAAAACTCTTACCTGCTCCTACCTCCCTGTGCAGCCCGTCACTGTGCAGCCTGGCCTGGCCCAGTGACCCAACTGTGCTGGCCCAGCCCACTGGCCACCGCACCGTCCTCCACCTCGCGCCAGTAGGCGAGGCGTGTGCCCGGCGCACGCGCGCGCTCCGCGCGCCATGACACCTACCTGCCTGTCCTCCTCCTCGTCGCCTGGATGCCCCGCGTGACACCACGTGACGCCCCGCACCTCTCTCCCTCTCTCCCGTGGCCTTCCCTCCTCTCTCTCGCCTCCCTTGAACTCCCGAGCGCTGCCGTCGCCGCCGCACGCCGTAGCCGCAGCCACCGCCTCCCCCTCGCCCTCTCTCCGTGTCTGCAAGCTCCGCCACGTCTCCATCTACCTCTCCGTCGAGCCGCGCGACGCGGGAAGCCTTGTGGAACCGCCATGGCTGTCGTCTTCAACCTCCAGCACCGGAGATCACCATCGCCGTACCGGCTGCACCAAGCCTTCCCCGAGCTCGCCGACCCCGCCGTTGGATTCGCTGTGAGCCCCGCCGTCGAACCCCCCCCCCTCTCCCCTGCTCTTCCGGCACCCTCTAGCCCTATACCACTCGAAGCCGTGCCTCGGCCGCCACCGTGAGCCTCGCTCTGGCGAGCTCCGGCCACCCCTCCTCCTCCTACCTACCCCACTAGATGCGGGAGAGCACGGGCTATGCCCCGGTGCTCCCAGCCGCCGCCCCCGTGCCCTGCAGCGTGGACGCCGCCGCGTCCAGAGGTCGCCGGCGATACCCTAGCCGGTCTGACGTGCGGGCCCGGCCTACCAGGTGATTAGCTTAAGGCTAATCACCATTTAACTAAGCCCCTGACACTGACCAATGGGCCCAGCGCCATTAACCCTGTAATTAGGATAAGATAAAACCCCTGTTTAACCTGTGACACTGACGTGTGGACCCCACACGTCAGGGTTGACCTGGTCAGCACCGTTGACCTGCTGACGCAGGCATGACGCAGTGCTGACGTAATTAATCATTTTCTGGATTTTAATTTAATAAGAAAAATTCAGAAAATGATATAAACTTCAAAAAATCATAGAAATTCAACCGTAGCTCAGATTGAAATAATTTATATATGAAAAATTATCAGAAAAATGCAATCTATCCATCTGTTCTAGTTTCATGCATGAAAAACCAACTTATACCTACTGTATAAGTGAAACACTAAAATGGCATATATAAGAGCTCAATCTGGAGTTGCATTTGAACCCTCGATTCAAATGGACTTCATTCAATTTGAATACTAGTTGCATTAGCTCAAACAGCATCACATCTTCATGCCATGTTCATGCATCATATTGTTGCATATGCTTGTGTATTGATTGTTGGCACTGCTCCTTCTCGATAGGTCCAGCTCAGGAGAGTGCTCGAGAGTACACATGCGTGAAGCGAGGCCTCCTTGTTGATTTACCAGCAAGCAAACCCCTTGTTCATTCCGATACAATCCTACTCTCTCGCTCCTGCTCTCAGTTATTGCATTAGGACAACAATGATTCATCTGCTACTTTGTGCTGCGGTAGTTGAACCCATTCCTCTGCATGACCTGTCATTGCCACAGTAAATAGTTGAAACCCACTAGCATGTGTAGGAGTTGATTGAGCCATGTTGTGTTCCTACCATGCCATACCTGCTATTGCTTAGAGTCGTGTCAGGTCTGATTCATTGGGAATGAATTGGAGTGTTACGATATGTTCTGATGCTGAGAGTGAAGTGTGTGGACACGATTTGGTAAAGGTAGCGGTGAGAGGCCATGTAGGAGTACATGGTGGGTTGTCTCACTGAACCGTCCTTAAGCAAAGTTCTATGTATGTTGTCCAATGACTCGATACTACCACACATTGGGCTCAGGCGCTCCAAGCCCTCTCGACTTATTAACCAACTTGATCTCTCCGCCCGTGAGTCGCAACTAGTTTCGTGTTTGTAGGTAGTGCTATTTTTCTACCAAGTGGAACCCGGCAGGGTGGGCTTGGGACAGACTAGGCACACGTGGCCTGGTGTACCGAGTGGCACCCGGATGGTGGGCTCGGGAACCCTGCACACATCGTTTGGGGCCGTGAGTGACACCCCGGTCGGATCTCCTTGCGGATGGAACCCGAATAGGCGATAAACACAGGCTAGAGTCTTGTGTGGTTAGTCGGTCGTGGCCGACACCCTCGCCAAAGCTTCCGCTTGAAGGTTGCCGAGATACATGACGTGTACATGGCGGTGAGTGGCGAGAGCGTGTGTGAAGAAGTACACCCCTGCAGGGTTATCATGATCTATTCGAATAGCCGTGTCCTCGGTTATGGACTTCTTGGATGCTTACGTGGTACATAGACAACTTAAAGTGGATACTCTAAAATGCTCAAGACAACTATGAGTGCTATGGATGGCCTTCTCGTAGAGAGACGGGAATGAATCCATAGTAGTGTATTGATGTGGTGATTAGTGGACTCGTGTGTGCTGCTTCACCTCAAAGAAGTTTCTCGTAGTCGTGAGAACGGGATAGCCACCGAGTCAAAGCTGGCTTGCTGCAACTAAACCCCACATTACCTTCTTGATACAAATGCATGTATGTTAGGATCTAATGTAAGTCTTCTTTGAGTACCTTTGTACTCACGTTTGCTTTATTTATGTTTTGCAGATGAGACATCTATCTTACTAGTAGTTCCGCTTGGACTTCGACGAGTAGCTTGTTACCTCAGCTACGATCTTGTACCCTTGGGAGGGTCTTGTAGATAGTCAGGCTTCTCAGCCTTTTTCTTTTGTAGTTGTCTGTACTCAGACATGTAATGCTTCCGTTGCTTGTATGCTCTAAATGATGGGTCATGTGACCCCTGTTTGTATTTAATGCTATGTGGCTCTTCTGGGCCTTTATCTATATGAGTTTGCGTTATGTTGTGATGCCATGTTGTACAGCACATACTTGCATGTTATGCGTACGTGTAACGTGTATTGCTATGTGTGGGATCCGACAACCTAGTTGTTTATCCTTGGTAGCCTCTCTTATGGGGAAATGTAGTCTAGTGCTTCCACCGAGCCATGGTAGTCCGCTACTGACCCGGTTTGCGAGTCCTGCTAACCCAAAGACTACTACTCCTAACACCTAGACTGGCGGCATGTGATTCACCCGTTCACTGTGTCTGTCGCCTTCGAAATGTCACGCGGTGACATCCGGAGTCCTGCCTAGCCTGCTACAGCCCGGGTTCCCGGAGTCCTGTTAGCCCAGTTGCTACAACCCGGATTCACATGCTGCTAACCGACATGCTCGATGTTGTGTCATGTATGCCTGTCCCCGTAAGTTAGTGCCACTTTGGGTTCACGACTAGTCATGTCGGCCCGGGTTCTCTGTCATATGGATGCTAGCGACACTATCATATACGTGAGCCAAAAGGCATAAACGGTCCCGAGCCATGGTAAGGCGACACCCGTGGGAATACCGTGCGTGAGGCCGCAAAGTGATATGAGGTGTTACATGCTAGATCGGTGTGACTTAGAATCGGGGTCCTGACAGTACGGCACACACCACAAGCATGACTTCCATCTAACACCATATTTCTTGGAGTTCGTGCTACAGCAATCTCTTCAACCTCGTCCTTTCTCTAACTCAGCCATCGCGCGGCGGGCGAGGTGGGGTTTGCCGATAGTCGGTTTCCTCAACTGCGGTCCCACTTGTAAGGCCAACTCCAACGCACGACCCCAAACGGACCTCCGTTTTGCCCAGATTCTGTCTGTTTGGGTAGGGCAATGGGGTCGTGTCCGGACCATTTCTGATCACGGTGGTCAGCACAATAACACGCGGACACATCCCGGTCGCGTACATTTTTCTTTGCAAACACATATCTTTTTTTCATCATTGATATTTTGGTACATGGAAATACATCACAAAAATTTTGACTAGAAAAGCAAGACCAAAGAAAACAAGAACCACAAGAATACATTTTAGAAGATATCCAACTTCCATAACTGCTCCTGTAAGTTGGATTAGTGCCTTCTCGAGGTACTCATTGTTGATCTGCGGAGGCTCGATCTTGCATGCTTCTTTCTTCTTCGAGTGTAAAGAAGTAGACGTGTCTAGCCTCTATTCTATCAACAAGTGCACTAGTCTCATCTCTAGCCTCTATGCTAGCTTAAAGTGCTAGAACATCTACTAAATTGCGCTCTCTCAATATATCATTGTACTCTTCTTCCCAATACCAAAAATTGCATCCATTCTACACAATAAAATTTTAAGTTAGCACAACTAGTCTAATCCGAGAGCACAACCAAAGATTTGGTCGAGTTCTTCCTCCTTTTGTCGACACGTGGGACATCCAGCATCCAGGTTGTGTCATGCAAGAAAATACAATGGTAGTTGAAGCCACGTGATGTGCATCTTGGGTTAAACTGTAAATAGAATCTTACTACTCTTGAGTAACTCCAAAAGCGGCCACCGAAGATCTTTATTGGATTTGTTTTTCATCACCAGCACGTCGAGGTGAAAGATGTGCAGGTTCAGTGGGTCCTCTTGCTTTTTCACTGACATGTGGGACCACATATCAGCAAACAGACGATGGGCTCTACGCGTCTGTTGGCTGGCTGAGAAGAGAGATAGAGAAGGGCTTAGCACGGACTCCAGGAAATTTGTTCTACGTAACCAGCACCTCGATATAGTGGGGTGGAATGGGCCATAACTAGCATTCATGTCTAGCAGTACGACACACGCCACCCACACGAGTCCTATCCGACACCAATTTTCTTGGAGTCCGTGCTACAGCCATCTCTTCTCCCTCCTGTTTTCTCAGCCATCGCACGGTGGGCGGGTGGGGGTTTCTTGATAGTCGGTTTGCTCAAGCTGCAGTCCCACTTGTAAGTGAAAATGCAACACAAAGACGCATTCCCCTTGAGCGTCTTTGAACCAACCGTGTGGGGTGTGACGTGAACACGGCAGGCTTTTCCTTTTGAACTTGTAACTTGTAAATTTTGGTTCTACTCCATGGCGCGACCAATAGATAGAAATAATGATTTTCCCTAGATTAATGAGAAGTTTGGTTCTGGCGCGGTTCATGCATGGAGTATGTAGGAAAATTATGAAGTTGATGCAAAAGGTAAGATAATTGCTAGTAGTACCATATACTACTACATGGATTTGACAGAAAGACAAAGATACATACGGATCCATCAATGACATCCTCACGCCCTAGTGCACCGGGTCACCAACCGACGTGTGAGGAGCAACGGTGTTGGTGGCAAGCTCAATGTGCTTCTAAACAACGCCGTCCAAGGTTGCCCTGCGGTCCAAGAAGGCCAGCGTCCTATCATCCTCCTCTTGCATGTAGTAGTCCTTGTGGATGATTTGCGCATAGACGTGGGTGATTAT
Organism: Aegilops bicornis; assembly: GCA_021605145.1. Classification (NCBI taxonomy): domain Eukaryota; kingdom Viridiplantae; phylum Streptophyta; class Magnoliopsida; order Poales; family Poaceae; genus Aegilops; species Aegilops bicornis. Next base: position 633,848,994 of record CM038671.1, on the reverse strand, counting down.
GTCCATGGTGTCTTGGTGTGCCAGGCGCTGCACGGCGAGTGCGACCTCGAGGTGGACATTCTCCGGCGCGACGGCGGGCAGTCGCGGGGCCACCAGTGAGTCGAAGAGGTTGTCACCATAGAGGCCGTTGAGGGTGGCAGGCATCGCAGAGCCTGGGCGCGTGGGCTGGAGGCGTACGTCAAGGTCGTCCGCGAGCTTCTTGACAACGGTGAACTTGTCGAGGAAGCCGACGAGGACCTCGTCGAACAAGGAGACGAAGCTGTCGTCCAAGCGGCCCCTCGCCCTGGCGGCCTCAAGCACTACCAGGAGACATTCCTTGGTGCCGGGCCGCAGGCCGGCGTCGTGGACCATCTGGCACAGCCGGCTGATGCTCACGCTCATCGCCTCCATGGGTCTAGCTTCTAGTCAACTGATCTTGCGATTGGAGTGATCACTCTTGCCGTTGGGTGCGTAGGTGCGTAGGATTTCGTAGATTGGACTGGCGGGAGCCTTTATATGAGAAGTACATACTGCGTTGAATTAATGTGCGTGTTGGCCATCTACTCCTTGCCCCTCTACTGCAGCTGCCTTTGGCTGTATGACAGGTTGGCCAGCCACCCGTTGGGCCCACGTGTCATACATGCAAAGGTAGGTGCAGTAAGTCAATGAAGCTGCGTCCCCCTCCGTGCCCGTGCATGCTTTCAATGACTTGAGACTACCAAACATCACATGCAGTGGTTAGTTCATTGCATGTAATCCTGTTAAGTAGCAAAAAGACATTAAGTTATCTCGCCGATAGGAATAAAACAATACACCATGTATTTATTTACAAAGGGAGTAGTACATATGCATTACTAGATATTGCTAGTCAAATACTAAATCCAGATGGACGTGGTAGTACTACTAAATCCAGACGGTGGTGCTAGTACTAGTAGTAGTAGTACTACCAATGTAGTAGCACTGTACAACCCGTTGGTTAAATTATTACGTCTTTGCTCCTCACAAAGGAAGTGACAAGACCCTACGCCGGAGATGACACCTGAGTATAGGCGCCGTGTTCGGCATACCATAGTCAGCCTCACCGTCTGCAGTCACTATCATCATGGTTGTAGACCTAGCCTGCTTACAACTAGCCGTGTTCGACATAATTTCCCGTGCGTAGATGCCCGTGCATTGCACGGAACACCAAGATTGGGGGGCGGACGGCGCGCCCGGCGCCATCGCGCCCAGATTTTTCCATGGCCTTCTAGATGTGGTGGGGAGGAGATAAGGCTGATTGTGAGAGACAAGGAGTTGTTTGTAAATAGGGAACAAGTGCGGGCATCTTTTTGCAAAACTAGAGAAGTTTGGTTTGTATGCGTCAGATCTAGATCCGACGGCTATTGGTGGAAGATGGCAGGCACAACATCATCACCAACTCAGGAAAATTGTGAGAGACAAGGATTTGTCCTGAGTTGGTGATGACAAGTTTTTTCCATGGCCTTCTAGATGTGGTGGGAAGGAGATAAGGCTGATTGTGAGAGACAAGGAGTTGTTTGTAAATAGGGAACAAGTGCGGGCATCTTTTTGCAAAACTGGAGAAGTTTGGTTTGTATGCGTCAGATCTAGATCCGACGGCTATTGGTGGAAGATGGCAGCACAACATCATCACCAACTCAGGACTGTTTGATTCGCAGGATTTTGAAAACGCAGGAATAGGACACGGCAATATGACAAGTTTCAAACCGATATTACAAATGTTAGGAGTAATGTTGCACCCTACGAAGAGGGAATTACTAGGAAGTTTATGTAAGAACTTTCGTTACTTTAGGTGGATGCAGCATTATCGTACAAACTAAAATCCACCACCCTGACAAGTCACTAATGGGAAAATAAGTTTTCGAGTCTCTGGCCACTTGATGTTTCGAAAAAAAATTCAGCTTCCGTAGAGACTTTGTCATTTAGGCTTAGACGCTTGCGGTGATCAACACGTCATTCATTGTTGCGCCAGAGAATGCCAAACCTCATTACCTTGAGCACACTTGCCTCCGTAACAAAGAACCCGCCAATTTAATCTCGGATGTGCTGCCTCGGTAGTCGATCAAATCAATTTACGTAAGATGGAGATCAAGGCATTCGATGAGATTGTTATAGTGCAGCACATTTTTCACTTTCGGTGTTTTTATCTGCAAAAGAAGAGAACATATTAGAGCAGCTGGCTGTATAAGATTGTCGTGTCATCAAGAGGTACCAATATCATTCGCTCATACGATAGGGTTGGCTGGCTAGTGATATTTTTTCACTCTCTCTCTCTCTCTCTTTCTCTTTCCTCTCATTTACCTAGGAGTACGTGAAGAGCTTGGGCATTTGTTGCCTTCCACTATGTGGCCGATGCCATATTTCGCAAAAGTATGCCACATAATACGCATCGATGTCGAATCAAAAGATTTTGGCACCGCTCTCACGATGTGAGAGAGTTGGCACCGCTGTGCACACAGACCCACATGTATAAACAAATCACTCAAACCAACTACACCAGCCTCTCACTCTCCCAAACAAGTGTTTTTTATTGCCTTAGTCCTCTCTCTCTCTCTCCCACGCAAGTGTTTTTCATTCGTGAGTTAATTTGGCACCGGAGCAAAGTAGGTGATCCAGATTGGGGCACCAGGTGAGCAATGGAGGGGCATCGATGACAAATGCATCACAAGTGAATTTGGCACATGTTTTGGCCTACATAGTGGAGGGCCATTAGAGCCCACTTTTGTACTACCTCTTATTTAGTATAAAATTTTGACCATATATTTATGTAAGAAAATGCCAATGCATGTCACTAAAAATTACACCATTTGAAATTATGTTCAAATACGAATCCAACGATATAGTTCTTAGTGACATGCATTAACATTTTGTCAGTTAAATCTATGGTCAAATTTTGAACACTACACTTGTCATTATAATTTGGGGAAATTACGAAAAATTTGAGCTACGTTGTGATTATCGTTTACTAATATTAAAGAAGTTTCACCTCGATGAGTAGCTTCTCCGTGCACGGAAAGCATGTAAGGAATCCAAAAACTTGATCCAGATTGGGGCCGATAGATTTTATTGCCAAGATCTTCACTGTGCGCATAGACTGGGTCAAGCTTGTGGGAATCATTTTCTAGAAGACGGTCGTAAATACATCAAGAAGAAATTTGAAAATGTGAATTTCAAGAAGACGGAGAAGAAGATGAGTGTTGTACCTGAACGATTACGGATCCAATAAAGAGTTCAGAGAATTTGGCAGACGAGTGCACCAACGCTGTCTCAATGACCCTGATTTTTGTTGGACCTTCTAGATCCGATACAAGCAATCTCTCAAGGAAAGGCGCATTCTCAATGACCATAACGTGGAACAGCTGGAGTGATCTCTTCCCAATTGATGTCTTGTTGCAGGGCCAGCAAGACACGTAAATCCATCGGAGATTAAATCGGCGATGTGGAGGCTAATGAACCCGCGGATCTGCTCAAGACGAAGGTACTCGAGGCACAAGACAGCTGCGGAGCAGGTGCTCCATAGCCTTCTTCGAGATGACAATGTCGAAGAGGTCGAGCTGCTTGAGTTGAGGGAGAAGAAGGGCGGGCGCGGCATTTATATGGGGAAGATAGCAGGAGCTGAAGCTAGCGCGGCGCAGCGTTGGCGCGAGGCGAAGCGCAGACGGCGGCAGAGAGCGACATCTTCCAGCTTCAAAGCTGAGCTCCTCGAGCTGATCTAGGGCGGGGATAAGAAGCACTCATAGAACTTGGGTTGGACCTTGCAGTTGGTACTGAACATGCGGATGTCAAGGCGTCTGGCTGGCCCAGGGTGCGATGAAAGAATCTTGGAGACTGCGGCCATGCGTTTGCAATCCACGTCGCAGAGGCAGCTGTCAAAGGTGAGGTTGAGGGGGACGCGGCGCCAGAGGGGCCGCCACCGGCGGGAGAGCAGGGCGGTCCGCACGGCAGATTTGGTGGGGAGGAGGCCGATGATGACGAGCAACTTGTCGTCAGGGAGGCTGCTGATGAAGTCCAGGCTCGCCGGATGCAGTCTTGGCTCGAGCCGCCTCTGCTTGTTGGCTGCCTCGCCGTCCGTCTCAACCGGCGGCGACGCCGGTGTACACGTGTGCTGGTGTGTGTTGTGTCTTTGGGTGTCTTGTGAGTCGTCCTTCGTGTCTGCTGCCAGCCTGTGAATTGTGTCTTGTGAAAAGTCGTCCTCCATGCGGAAGAAGTGTGTCCTCAATGCGTCCTCAATTTACTAGTGTGCGGGGTGCTACCCCGAGTGGTTTCAACTTTGTTTACTTCACCGTGTGTCAGATGGGCCTCTAGTTTACTTATTTTCACCCACTGCCACATGGGCTAGCACACGAAGATACAGAACACGAGCTGACAAGGCAGCATGTGGACTGGTTGACCGGTCAACTAAACAATATACGGAGCTATATGCTGACACAGTGAGTGTATAATCCGTCGGTATAGAGTGTTCGTGTGAGAGGGGAGGCCCGTGAGAGATAGCAGAGAGAGAGAGAGAGAGAGAGAGAAAGAGCTACTCCCCCCGTCCGATAATGTAGTTCCAACATTTTTTTTAAAGTCAAATTTTGAAACTTTGACCAAGTTTATAAAGAAATTACTTATATCTATAATACCAAAGATAAATGATAGTATGACGTAAGTACATGTTGTGATGAATCTAATGATCTTTTCAGATGTAAATGTTTTTCTCCACATATACCTGGTCAAACTTTTCTAAGGTTTGACTTTTCAAAACATCCATATGCTTATGGACGTGAGAGAGTCCCTAACTAGAGAGAGAGTGAGTGAAAAAAGTGTGTGTGCGTGTGTGAAATAGACATGGACAACACTCGATAAAAGTAGAGAAAAAATGTGTGTGTCTTATGCAAACATATCACACATGCATCTTCGACAACGGAAGCAAGGTGAGGAGATAGTGTGTGGTTGTTTGCAACCGAGAGAGCAAGACCCCTAGCACGTGGCCAAGAGGGGTCTGACAAACAAGGGAGAGAGGTCAATAGAGACGTACGGAGAAAATGCAGACATGGGGAGGAGAGAGTGTATGTTTGTCATAGAGAGATCCCCTAGAGATCGTGATGGGACTACATGGGTGGGAGATCGAGTGACAAGGTGTGTGCGTGATAGAAGATATCCTGAGAGATATCGAGATAGACGTATGGATGGAAGGAGACAATACATGTGTTCCTGATGGCTAGTGAGAGATAATCATACTTAGGGGGGGGGGAGTGCTTGCGCCTATGATGGAGTGAGGGATTATGGTAATTATTAGGGGGGTGCGTGTCACATAGAGAGAGAGAACAAGGGCGGAGAGTGTTGGATGGGTCTATATGTATAGCGCTTGAGCGAAGACATGTGTATGTGTGAACCAGGGAGATATAAAGTTTGAGAGAGATTGAGGAGCCCCCATAAGGCTGAGTGGTGCATCAGATAGCTGAGAGGGGGAAAGAGATATTCCATCCGCTCGATAACGCAGTGCATGTAATTTTTTTAGAAGTCAAACTTTGGAAACTTTGATCAGGTTTATACAAATGTTATTTATATCTTCAATACCAAAGATACATCATACGAAGCTACATCTCATGGTGAATCTAATTGTATATGTTTGTCGTTCTAGATGTAATTGTTTTTCTCCACGTACATGGTCAAAATTTGTGATGTTTGACTTTTCAAAAAATCAATATGCTATGGACCGAGGAGAGTGCCTAAGTCGAGAGTGATAAAGTGCGTGTGAAGGAGAATGAGTAAGTGTGAAAAAAGAGTATGTGTGTGAAAGACAAAGTGACAACAAATGATAAATTAGAGAGAGTGTGTGTTTTTTCGTTTCTTAGGCGAACATATCACGCATGCATCTCCGAGATAGAAAAGCGAGGCGAGGAGATACACGAAGATAGCTAGTGTGTGATTGTTTGCAACGGACAGAGACACCCCTATAGCACATGTCCAATAGAGGTCTGGCCAACAAGTAATAGAGGTCGAGAGGGACACATGGAGAACATGGACACATGGGGAGGGCGAGAGGTTGTGTTTGTGATAGAGAGACCCCCTCGAGATCGTGAGGGGACTATATGGGTGGGAGATCGAGGGAGGTGCGTGCGTGATAGAAAGATGCCCCGAGAGAAATCGAGATAGACCATGCACATGTTTGTGATGGAGACTAAGATTAGCTAGTCATATACATATAGGGGGTACTGCTTGTGCCTACAATTGAGTGAGAGACCATCATACTTGGCAAGCTAGGCATGAGATTGTGTGTGTGCATGTGAGATGGAGAGAGAACGAGGGAGATGGGCCTATGAAGTGCGAGTGAGATATGCATGTGTATGTGTGACCCAGGTAGATGGAGAGTTTGAGAGAGAGGGGGAAGAGCTCTGAGAAGACAGAGTGGTGCGTGAGAGAGTTACGGGCAACGAGCCAAGGAATTTGTGTGCGTACGATGAGTGCACCCAAGATATCTAGCTTGGACTAGAGAATCATACATAGTGTGTGAGAGAGACCTATAGATGGAGTATATATGCATGCGAACTAGAAAGACCCCTCCCCCACGCACACACACAAAGAGAGAGAGAGAGAGAGAGAGAGAGAGAGAGAGAGAGAGAGAGATGGAGAGAAAGCGAGAGGGACCAACAAGGTTTGTGTGTTGGATGCGTGCGACAGAATTGAAGATTGTCGGAGAGAGGGAGGGAGAGAGAGAGAGAGAGAGAGCAGGAGTCCGGGAGAGGGGGAGGTCGCGTTTTATGCATCAAAGACTGATATAAACCATGTTTCGATATAAACTTGCATTCAAATATTTAAATTGGAGAACATGTTGTCTGCAATCCACACATGAACGGATATATGCGTATATGGAGTACTATAATATTGTACAACATGTTGTTCGATTGAGGTGTTCAATTTTGGATTTAGTTCACTATTTTGACCTGGTGAACGAGCTATTTCATTGAATCGAGATATTTCATTTTGGGTTTGATTCCCGTTTTTGAGTGGGTCAACTATTTGTCATATAGCAAATCGCTAGCAATGAGCAGGTAAAAACACATTACTCCCGAGCATCATCTATCCATCTAAAAAAGAAGTGGCAAGCTAATATTGTACATGGAGTACTATAATATTGTACATGGAACACCTCATTAATTTGAATTTCAACATGTTCATGGAGTACTATAATATTGTACAACATGCTATTCGATTGAAGTGTTCAATTTTGGATTTAGTTCACTATTTTGACCTGGTGAACGAGCTATTTCATTGAATCGAGCTATTTCATTTTGGGTTTGATTCCCGTTTTTGAGTGGGTAAACTATTTGTCATATAGCAAATCGCTAGCAACGAGCAGGTAAAAACACATTACTCCCGAGCATCATCTATCCATCTAAAAAAGAAGTGGCAAGCTAATATTTCAAAATTTGTTTCGAATCGACTTGGTAAGGTAGACGTGGATGCTCGTTCTCCCAAATTTTGAACGAACCGTTAAACATCCTCTGCTCGGTGGAATTCGCCCGAGCAAATAAATGGGAGATGCGAAATTACCGTCCTATGTGGGAGACGCATTAATTGGCCCGTTGTACATCGAGGGTAGGTTCGTAACTTCATCCAAGCGCGCCTTCTCCTCGGCCGAAATTACATGTGCCGAATAATTCATAAACCATGGTCGGAAAAACACGCTCTCCTAGCCCGAAATAGCTCGCGCCCACTATTTCAAAACACGCTCTCCTCGACCGAAATCGCTCGCGACCACTACATTTCAAAACACGCCCGCCTCACCCAAAATCACTCCCGCCCACTATTTGGGGAGAAGCAAAGTTACTCTACTATCCCCGACCCTCAGTACACAGACCCAAGCCGAGAAGCCTAAAGGTAGGGGTAGAACTGTAACTCCCCCTCACATTTCAGACAAATGCGTCCGTAAAACATGGTTCCACTCCCCTCCCAATCCCCCCCCCCCCATTCATACCTCGTGGGAGCCAAATCAACTTCTCCCCAGAAGCTCCCTTCTCTCGAGCCGTGAAACCTCAGCCCCTCCTCCATGGCGCCCCCCACCACACCAATTTCACAGCCGCCCTCCTCCCTAATGCCGGAGATGCTGTCCATTTGCCGTCGTGCACTGGGCCGTGTGCCTCTTACTCCGTGCTGTTGGAGCTGCCTTGACAATGGCCGCGTGAACCGTACCGGAGCCGATTCACCCCCGCCGTTGTTCTTGGCGCTAGAGCGGCTCCAACTTCGGATCCGTCCAGAGTCCCGGCGCTGCTTCCCCGTAGCCATCGACCGTCGCGACATCGTTGTTTCCCTGCCGCCGGTGGCCACCGCAACCGCGCCGGCCTCACCGACTCGACAGCTGGACCTGCCTACTTCACCATGCCGCCAGATAGGTCGCATCTGTTGGAAATATGAGAAAATTACTACTAGATTTAATCTGAATAAACAGAAGATAAATCATGACTACAGTAGCAGAGATTAAACTAATCATGCGAACTAGCATAGTAGATGAACAGATCACATCTAGGGCACATACTAGAAACATGAATTCTACCATGATCTCGAACAGGAAGGATAGAATCACATACGGTGCAGCGGGTGCAGCACCGCCGGCGTTGACGTTGTCGCCCATGTCGTCGAGGATGAGGTTGCCGAGGTCGGGGAAGAAGTCGTCGTTCGTGAAGTCGCCGCTGCCAGCGATGCGAAAAGTCGCCTCCCAAAATCTGATCGCCTCTCCCGCATGTGATCACGAGAGGCGGGGTTCCGGAGGCTTGCTATCCCTTCTCCTGGCGCACGCCGAAAGGAGGGATGGAGAAGACTTGCTTGGCGGCGCAATGATCTGGAACGGTGGTGAGAAACCATGCGAAGCGGCGGCAGCTAGGGTATACGTCTGCCTGACTATATAGTGCGGGTCGGGTAGGTCGTGGGAGTAAACCCCATGTCCGAGTCGTCACGATCCACAAGAATCGGAAACGGTTCAGTAATTAACGCGTCTGTTAATTATTAATTAATGACTCATTAATTTTTCCTGAGCAGCAAAAATATAGACAACGTGCATAGCTCTGTCCTCGGCTCGGCTCAATCCCGCAACCCGCGGCGCGTCGTGATGAGGCATGGCGTGGCGAGCGAGGAGGAGGAGCGCACGTGTAGGTTTCCTCTTCTCATGCTCATACAAGTGGTAGAAGAGCTCACCTTATAAAGAGGTGCAACTCTCTCTCAACTTATGAGGTGGGACTAAACTTTAGCCTCACTCACTCCACTCACATGTGTGCATGAATGGACCAAGAGAATTTCAGAATTTGAGTTGGGCTTTGGGCCAAAAGCCCACTAGCAAATTCCAACAATCCCCCACAAAGTCTCATTGGCACATCTCACCATTTGGTTCCAAAATATTGTTTATATACCGGTGCTTAGTGGAGACTGTGAAGTTGAACTTCCACTTAGAGATTTATGCTACACTAGATCACAACTTGAATAGTGGAGTCTGCCTTGAACTACAAGTTTTCTACAAGACAAGTTTCACACAAATTCTTGACCGATACTGGGCTGCCGCAAGGCTTCCCCGTGGGTGGAGCGTATACGTCGTACTCCAGGGACTTTTCATGAATTTATTAGAGAACACCCAATTCTCATAGACTGCGACATTAACAGGCAAATTCAATAGGTGTGTTCCTTAGAAGATGTTCTGCAGGACAACATCTCTGCTTACCCGAATAAGCCACTTGAAACAAATTAAGATAAGTATCAACCTGCCATGCAGATCAGGAGAGTATTGCATCTTCACGGAGTGGGGTAGTTAATATAGGGATACTCTCCTCCTAGCTGACCAACAGCTTGTCTGCCACTTCTACTTCACGGGATCTCCGATCACATAGAGTGGGTTACCACTATGGACAACTCATGCGGTGGGTATCAGACCCATCTCCATCAATGCATTATCTATCACATTACGTGATAGACCCTTTGTGAAGGGATCTGCCAAATTTTTCGACGTTTGGATACAATCCAACGTAATAACTCCGGAGTTCCTCAATTTTCTAACAGATTTTAGTCTCCTCTTCACATGCCTTGAGGACTTCATATTGTCCTTAGAACTGTTTATCTTGACGATCACAGTTTGATTATCACAGTTCATCAGGATAGGGGGTACTGGTTTTTCAACCATAGGTAAGTCCATCAAGAGCTCACGAAGCCACTCTGCTTCAACAGTGGCAGTGTCTAATGCTGTGAGTTCTGCTTCCATAGTTGACCTCGTTAAGATGGTCTACCAGCAAGACTTCCAAGAAACAGCGCCACCACCAAGTGTAAAAACATAACCACTTGTGGCCTTAATCTCATCAGCATCAGATATCCAGTTCAAGTCACTATAACCCTCTAGTACCCTTGGATACCCGGTGTAGTGAATCCCATAGCTCGCGGTGCCTTTCAAAAAGCGCATAACTCTCTCAAGCGATGCCAATGATCATCTCCCAGTTTTGACAAAAACCGACTCAGCTTTCTCACAGCAAACGAGATGTCAGGCCTCGTGGCACTCGCCAAATACTTAAGCGAGCCAATAATCTGAGATTACCTCAGTTGATCTCTAGCAATCCATCGATTCTTTCGAAGCAACACACTAGCATCATATGGGGTTGGAGAAGGCGTGCAGTCGCTATACCCAAAATGACTCAAGACCTTTTCCACATAGTGAGACTGAAGTAGTGTGATCCCACCATTCTCATCTCTCAACAGCTTGATGTTTAAGATAAAATCAGCTACTCCTAGTTAATTCATCTCAAAATAGCAAGATAAGAAATCCTTAACCTCCTTGATTAAATCAAGTTTGGTTCCAAAGATCAATATGTCGTCGACATACAGACAAAGAATAACTCCTTCGCCCTCACCATGGCGATAGTACACACACTTGTCACCATCATTTACTACAAAGCCGGCAGCAGTTAATGTTCTTTTGAACTTCTCACGCCACTCCTTAGGAGCTTGTTTAAGGCCATATAAAGACTTTAATAACTTGCACACCTTTCCTTCCCGACTGTGTACTACAAAACCATCCGGCTGATCCATGTAAATTTCCACCTTCAACTCTCCATTGAGGAAAGCCGTCTTAATGTCCATTTGATGAACGAGAAGACCATGTGAGGCAGCCAAAGGATAGTAGCACCAATTGTGGTCAGCCTAGCCATGGTGAGTAAGTATCAAAGAAGTCTTCACCTTCTTTCTGGTATAACCCTTAGCCACAAGCCGTGCCTTGTACTTTTCAATCGTACCATCAGGTCTAAGCTTCTTCTTGAACACCCACTTACATCCTACAGGTTTGCACCCATAAGGACGGTCATGATTTCCCGTGTTCCGTTAGCTAAGATGGAATCCATCTCGCCATTTAACAGCTTCCTTCCAAAGAGTCAAGATCGTGGAGATGCATAGGCTTCTGAAATAGTCCCGGGTGTGTCATACACAAGGTACACAATGTAATCATCACCAAAGGACTTTGCAGGCCTCTGTCTCTTACTCCTCACAAGAGTTCCGTTGTCACCCTCAATAGGATTCTCAACGTGTTCCATCACAATGGTGGGTTCAGGAATTACAACGAATTCCTCACTAGATGGAGTAGGTATCTCCTGGTTTGATGAACTCTACATATCCTTCATAGGAAATATGTCCTCGCAGAAAGTCGCATCATTCGACTCCATAATCGTACCAACATGCATGTTGGATACCTCAAATTTTATTATCAAAAATCTATAGCCAACGCTATGAAAAGCATAGCCCAGAAGAACACAATCCATGGTTTCTGGTCCAAGCTTGCGCTTCTTGGGAATTGGTATATTGACTTCCGCCAAACAACCCCAAGTACGTAGGTAAGAGAGTTTCAATCTTTTCCTTTCCCATTCCTCAAATGGAGTCATGGTCTTATGCTTTGTGGGAACTCGGTTTAGGACATGACATGTAGTCATTAGCGCCTCCCCCCACCATTCCTTGGAAATACCCGATGTGTATAACATAGTGTTAACCATATCAGTTAGAGTTCGGTTCTTTCTTTCGGCTACCCCATTTGATTGAGGTGAGTAGGGAGGCGTCCTCTCATGGATTATACCATGTTCCGCACAAAATAGATCAAATTCATTGGAAAAATACTCTCCACCGCGATCAGACCTAAGCCGTTTAATTTTTTGATCAAGTTGGTTCTCTGCCTCAGCTTTATAGTTTTTGAAGAAAGTTAAAGCCTCATCTTTTGATTTCAGAAGAAACACATAACAAAATCTAGTGGAGTCATCAATCAACGTCATGAAGTATCTCTTTCCACCTTTTGTCAACACGCCATTCATCTCACAAAGATCAGAATGTATAAGCTCTAGTGGCGCCAAGTCTCTTGCCTCTTTAGTCTTATGGGACTTGCGAGGTTGCTTAGCTTGCACACATACTTGGTACTTAAAGCCTTTGACAGTAGAGATTTTCGGAATTAAATTCATATTGGCTAGCCGCGTCATGCAACCAAAGTTAATGTGACAAAGTAGTGAATCCAAATATCAGACTCATTATTGTGGCAAACATTATTAATAACTTTAGTGCAAATATCTGACAAAGACAGGCGGAACAAGCCTCCGCTCTCATAGCCTTTTCCAACAAATTGTCCATACTTAGAAATTACAACTTTATTGGATTCGAAAACCAACTTAAAACCATCTCAACATAAACGGGAACCGCTAACGAGATTTTTATTGATGGAAGGCACATGATGAACATTCTTCAGACGCACGGTCTTCCTCAAAGTAAACTTCAGATCGACCGTACCAACACCTCGAATGATGGCATGTGACCCGTTCCCCATCAGCACGGGAGAAGTCCCTGTGGCCTGGTAAGAAGAAAACATGGAGGCCAAGACAAACATGTACATTGGCACCGGTGTCAATTAACCAATCGAGGATTGAAATACTGAAAGAATGGTAGGAAAAATACCGTACCACTCGATTCCTTCGGATCAAGATCACCGATGACAACATTAAGCGGACTTGCGGCTCTTCTCATGTCCGCACTCCTCAAAGCGGTTAGGACACTTGAGCCCAAAGTGATTAGGATCACCGCAGACATGGCAAAGTCCCTTCCCTTCTTATGAGAATTCTTCTTGAAGTTGGTATATTGTGATGGCTTGTTCTTTGTATCAAACTTGCCTTTGCGTGTGTTTTGTTCTTGTTTTTTTTGAACTTGTTGGGCTGGAAGTTCTTCTTCTGTACCATGTGGACACTAGAAGCTCCCTCAGCAACTCGAGCACGTGTGTCCTTTGATCTCGCCTTCTCTTCAACATCAAGAGTACCAATGAGATCCGCAACGGAAAACTCCTGTCTCTTGTGTTTCAGGGAAGTAGCAAAATTGTTCCACGAAGGTGGAAGCTTGGCAATGATGCCTCCGGCAACACACACTTGAAGTACTCGAGTTCTTTTGCGAGCAACTGTATCTCATGAGCCTGCTGTACAGAAGCGCTCATCGGTCATCTTGTAGTCATAGAATTGCTCCATGACGTACAACTTCATTGCCGGTGTCCGAGGCACCAAACTTGGCCTCGGCGCAGCCCACATGTCCTTGCTGTTTTCAAACGACATATACGAATCCACAATGGAATCATCCGTAACACTCGTAAGAGCGCCTTTAAAGAGAGTATCGATCTTCTCAAAAGCTTCCAGCTTGTGCGGATTAAGATCGCCTCGTGCTTGCCCTTGGTGGCGTCATAGCAGCCCATGGTCTCAAACCAAGAGACAACTCTCGTGCGCCACCTCTTATATTGTGCCCCCTTAAAGGCAGGCGGCTTCAGATGCGCAGCAAAACCACTCAGAGTAAATTGCCTATAATCAGGTTTTTGGATTGTTGTAAATATGAGCAAATTACTATGAAATTTAATCCGAATAAACAGAAGATAAATCATGACTACAGTAGCAGAGATTAAACTAATCATGCGAACTAGCATAGTAGATGAACAGATCACATCTAGAGCACATACTAGAAACATGAACTCTACCACGACCTCGAACAGGAAGGATAGAATCACATATGGTGCCGCGGGAGCAGCACCGCCGGCGTTGGCGTTGTCGCCCATGTCGTCGAGGATGAGGTTGCCGAGGTCGGGGAACAAGTCATCGTTCGCGAAGTCGTCACTGCCAGCAGTCGCGCGAGTGCACTCCCCAAAAACCTAATTGCTCCTCTCCCGTACAGGATCATGAGAGGCGGGGTTCCGGAGGCCTGCTGTCCCTTCTCCCAATGCACGCCGAAAGGAGGGATGGAGAAGACTTGCTTGGCGGCGCAATGATCTGGAACGGTGGTGAGAAACCATGCGAATCGGCGGCGGCTAGGGTAGACGTCTGCCTGACTATATAGTGCGGGTCGGGTAGGTCGTGGTAGTAAACCCCACGTCTGAGTCGTCACGATCCAAAAGAATCGGAAACGGTTCAGTAATTAATGCGTCCGTTAATTATTAATTAATGACTCATTAATTTTTCCCGAGCAGCAAAAATATAGACAATGTGCATAGCTCTGTCCTCGGCTCGGCTCAATCCCGCAACCCACGGTGCATCGTGATGAGACGTGGCGTGGCGAGCGAGGAGGAGGAGCGCGCGTGTAGGTTTCCTCTTCTCATGCTCATACAAGTGCTAGAAGAGCTCACCTTATAAAGAGGTGCAACTCTCTCTCTCAACTTATGAGGTGGGACTAAACTTTAGCCTCACTCACTCCACTCACATGTGTGCATGAATGGGCCAAGAGAATTTCAGAATTTTAGTTGGGCTTTGGGCCAAAAGCCCACTAGAAAATTCCAATAGCACCCTCATCTCAAATCACTTTATTTAGACGTTAGTTGTCTGAATTTTTATTCTGGGCCAATCGATTCCCAATGGGAAGCAGCACCCCTTGAGGCGGCGGAGCTCCTAGGATGCCGGTTGGCTGGTGTCTAACGTAAGGGTGCGGGGTCGCAAGTTCGCCGCGGAAGCAGCGCTTAGATGGCTATCTTAGAGTTGTGTGGGTTGAAGGTACTGCCGCCGCCGGATCTGGATGACAGGGAGTCTTTGTGGATTGGCCCGGGGGCGGTGCAACCACTGCAATGCGGTGGGGCGGGGAGCGGGGTTTTGGCCGGGGCCACGACGGCGGAGGCAAGCTGCTCTGCCGTTGGTCGCTGGCTCTTCGGGGAAGATTCCTAACAGTGTCAGCCAGGAGGCACAAGACATCCATCAAGCCATCCGGCGTAGATCGGACAGTACCAAAATAAAATAAAATTGTGTGACCCTAATTTAGTCTTCAGTCAACAGACGTGTGACCACTCTCGTACCTTGCTATCGATCTCTTAGTGTATTTCTTCAGATCAAAGAGATATGTCGTTCTTAACATTATGTGTTATCTGCATCTTCAGCCACACCGTCTTCCGACTCACCGCAGCTTCTCCAACAAGGGAAGCATACACCAGAAGGGAGCTATAGTCCCCACTCAACAGTTCCTCAGATCGAATGTGCGTTCGACATGGACGGCCACAACAAGCTGCAGGGCCATCGACAAGTCGACACATGATGCTCACTCCTATGGATGGCGGCGGATAGGTTGTACCTCATCTTACTTGTGTGCAACATTTATGGCTTTGTTATTCATCTAAGCATGGAAAATAGATTATCACATTTCACTGTATATTCATGCAGATCTCTTACGGGTCTTGTTCAGGAGTTAATGTTGTTCCATAGTTCAGCTAAGATACTTGTTCTTTAGGTAACGATGTTCCATAGTTATCATCCATCAGCCAATGCTATCCAATAGGCTGGTGACTATAGTATTATACCACTTCTAGTATTACCTATGTTGTTCTTTAATACTTTTGTGTGCCATCTAATTAATCTCGAGTACAAACGATACATATTCGGTAGCTTTCATCTGTGTTCTCCCTTTAGTTTTTGGGCCTATTGGTGCTAGCTAACCTCGGTCCTACTATTTATTTCGTCTCCTACAGGCACTCATTACATAAATCTAACTACTAGTTGTCTTCCATGCATGTCAGATATAATTGCACACACTGATATATCCACAAGAACCTCACGGAGCAATGTAAAGGCCAATAAACTTGATGTCAATGATACCCATTATGATGGAACATGTAAAGGCGGTTCTTCAGAAGACTTGCAGAAAGATGTTGAATCCTCTTCACCCCACAAGGTCCTTGCTCTAACTTGGCCGTGATATGGGTACAACATGCATATAATGTCCTGGAGTCTATCTACTCTGTTGCAATGCCATGTGCTTAGCATGCTGATCATGCATATAAATATGTCATGCCTTCCTGTTTTTAAGTATCTATTCCATTCATGATAACATGTTTTCAAATTCAAGTACTGTCATTCTACTCTATCGCAATGCCATCTGCTTAATTTGGACATCATGCTTCTGAATATCTTATGCATTGTTATTCATCAGTGTGTACTTCATTTGTCTACCATACCATGTTTTTTTACATTGAAGTGTTGTTCTAGTGCTCTGTTGCAATGCCATCTTAGTTTCGCAATCATACACGTGTGTGTTGCCTTAGTTTTTTCTATACGTATTCCACTAGCATACAATTTTACATTCAACTAGTGTTTTTTACTGTGTTGTCCTGTCGTATCCCTAACTCTTACACCATACTCCCTCCGTCCGGATTACATGTTGCCGAAATGGATAAAAAAGGATGTATCTAGAACTGAAATACGCCTAGACCCATCCATTTTTTTCCGGGTGGAGGGAATACATGTCAATATGTCATGCCTTTCTATTCTTCAGTACCTATTCCATCTCTCTGTTGTAGCATGTTTTATAATTGAAGCACCATTCTTCTATACAAGGCATGCAAGGGGAAGACGACTATGTTAGAATATGAAGGGTTACAAACCAGGTCTTTGCAAAAGATCCAAATGCCAGAAGATAATAAACCAACTCTAGTTTTTATAGATACTGCTCCAGCACAGAGAAACCCAACTCCTACTGATAATAACTAGATTCCAGTGGCCGTAGAACTAGTCTGCTCCAGTCCAGCAGAAATATGTCAACTCTATTCTAAGAAGCATGTGCGTATCCTTGCATCATGAAATTTTATAGCATGCTGATCATATTTTCTACATGTTTCTTACCCATATGTCTTTTAGAAAATAAGCTTAACAGATAGAAGAATTTCTGACCGGTGTCGCTCTGTGAGGAAAGATTCTTGCAGAATTCTCTCAACTCCAATGCAAATGTAAGTACCTGTTGTATATCACTATATTTTTACATCAGCATGTATTTTGTTAATCGACGTGAATCCAACCTTTATCTGATCTAAATTTAGTTGTAGCAAAATGTATGATTAAAGGCCACAATGTTGATTTTTGTAAGGAAAACTGCCTAGTAGTTTTGCATCCTGAGCTGCATGAGTGTACTATCTCATATCAGTGGGTTTGATTACTTTGGTTCTGTAGTGATTTTTCAGTGTTTTTTACTGTGTCGTCCTGTCGTATCCCTAGCTCTTACATCATACTCCCTTCGTACGGATTACATGTCGCAAAAATGGATAAAACTGGATGTATCTAGAACTGAAATACGCCTAGACTCATCCATTTATTTTCGGATGGAGGGAATACATGTCAATATGTCATACCTTTCTATTCTTCAGTACCTATTCCATCTCTGTTGTAGCATGTTTTATAATTGAAGCACCATTCTTCTATATAAGGCATGCAAGGGAAGACGGCTATGTTAGAATCAAGGGTTACAAACCAGGTCTTTGCAAAAGATCCAAACGCCAGAGATAATAAACCAACTCCATTTTTCATAGATACTGCTCCAAAGACAGAGAAACCCAACTCCCAATCGATAATAAGCGATTCCAAAGGGCCAAAGAAGTAGTCCGCTCCATCCAAAGAAAAGAATGTCAACTCCATTCTAAGAAGCGTGTGTGTATCCTCGCATCATGAAATTTTATAGCATTCTGATCATATTTTCTACATGTTTCTTACCCATCTCTCTTTTAGAAAATAAGGTTAAATGATAGAAGACTTCCTTCATTGGGATTGTATTTGAGGAAAATATCTTGTGGGAATTCTCTGTGCTCCAATGCTGATGTTGTTAGGGAATGTAGTAATTTCAAAAAAATTCCCACGCACACACAGGATCATGATGATGCATAGCAACGAGAGGGGAGAGTGTTGTCCACGTACCCTCGTAGACCGAAAGCGGAAGCATTAGCACAACGCGGTTGATGTAGTCGTACATCTTCATGATCCGACCGATCCAAGTACCGAACGTACGGCACCTCCGAGTTCAGCACACGTTCAGCTCGACGACATCCCGCGAACTCCGATCTAGCAGAGATTCATGAGAGAGTTCCATCAGCACGACAGCATGGTGACGGTGACGATGTTGCTACCGACGCAGGGCTTCGCCTAAGCACCGCTACGATATGAATGAGGTGGAATATGGTGGAGGGGGGCACCGCACACGGCTGGAATAGATCAACAGATCAACTTGTTCTGTTTAGAGGTGCCCCTGCCTCAGATATAAAGGAGCAAAGGGGAGAGGCGGCCGGCCAGGGAGGGCGCGCCAGGGAGGAGTCCTACTCCCACCGGGAGTAGGACTCCCTCTTTTCCTAGTTGGAGTAGGAGGGGGAAAGGAAGGGAAGGAGAGAGGGGGAAGGAAAGGGGGCGCCGCCCCCCCCCCCCCTCCTTGTCCAATTCGGACTAGAGGGGGAGGGGCACACGGCCAGCCCTAGCCGCCCCTCCTCTTCTCCACAAAGCCCAATAGGCCCATTACTTCCCCGGGGGGGTTCTGGTAACCCCCGGTACTCCGGTAAAATCCTGATTTCACCCGGAACACTTCCGATAACCAAATATAGGCTTCCAATATATCAATATTTATGTCTCGACCATTTCGAGACTCCTCGTCATGTCCGCGATCATATCCGGGACTCTGAACTACCTTCGGTACATCAAAACACAAAACTCATAATATCGACCGTCGTCTAACTTTAAGCATGCGAACCCTACGGGTTCGAGAACTATGTAGACATGACCGAGACACGTCTCCGATCAATAACCAATAGCGGAACCTGGATGCTCATATTGGGTCCTACATATTCTACGAAGATCTTTATCGGTCAAACCGCATAACAACATACGTTGTTCCCTTTGTCATCGGTATGTTACTTGCCCGAGATTCGATCGTCGGTATCTCAATACCTAGTTCAATCTTGTTACCGGCAAGTCTCTTTACTCGTTCCGTAATACATCATCCCGCTACTAACTCATTAGTAGCAATGCTTGCAAGGCTTATAGTGATGTGCATTACCGAGTGGGCCCAAATATACATCTCCGACAATCGGAGTGACAAATCCTAATCTCGAAATACGCCAACCCAACAAGTACCTTTGGAGACACCTATAGAGCACCTTTATAATCACCCAGTTACGTTGTGACGTTTGGTAGCACATAAAGTGCTCCTCCGGTAAATGGGATTTGCATAATCTCATAGTCATAGGAACATGTATAAGTCATGAAGAAAGCAATAGCAGAATACCAAACGATCAAGTGCTAAGCTAAAGGAATGGGTCAAGTCAATCACATCATTCTCCTAATGATGTGATCCCGTTAATCGAATGACAACTCATGGCTATGGCTAGGAAACATAACCATCTTTTATCAACGAGCTAGTCAAGTAGAGGCATACTAGTGACACTCTGTTTGTCTATGTATTCACACAAGTATTGTGTTTCCGATTAATACAATTCTAGCATGAATAATAAACATTTATCATGATATAAGGAATTAAATAATAACTTTATTATTGCCTCTAGGGCATATTTCCTTCAGATGTAAGTACCTGTTGTATATCACTATATTTTTACATCAGCATGTATTTTGTTAATCAGCGTGAATCCAACCTTTATCTGATCTAAAATTAGTTGTAGCAAAATGTTAAAGGTGCCAATGTTGATTTTTGTAAACAAAACTACCTGGTAGTTTTGCATACTGAGTTGCATGAGTGTACTATCTCATATCATGCACATTACTGAATTGTAGTGCTGCTCTGGTTGCCCATTCATTCATTGTGTCCATGTTGCTTTCGTATTACCTCACATGGCTGATGATAGTTGTGCCATATTGTGTTAATTTGGTGTTGGCTAGTTGCCCAAACGTTCGTTACAGCCAATGTTGCTTTCCTATTATCGACTTGGCCAATGATAGCAATGCTAGTGTCTTAATTTGGTGCAGGCTCTTTGAAGATAAGAAGACAAACTCTCGAAAACAGCAAGGCAACCCCATTGTTTCTTTCCAATACTAGGCCGATAATATGCCAATAACTCATGATTAATCTGTTTGGTTCCCTCCTAATTTATGTTATGATGCGATGGTTTGAGACACTCTCCACTATCAATAATACAAGCCTGCCAAAATCGCCATTTGAATCTGTTCAAGATCCTCTGTGGTCGAATGCAACGGAAAAAATGTATGTTTGTGAACCAATTAATGGTGAAGGAATGATGGAAATGGGGAGGAATCGAGGTGCGAGTCGCATGACACAACAACCGATCAATGTTTTCAGACAAGTAGCAAAGCAGCAAGAACTTGCCCACATGCTTATGGGCGTCATCCGTCTTGAGGTTCTAGATTGTGACGTTGTAGATCGTTAGGTTACATTCATTTATCTTGACCGCATCAATCTTTGATTGCCCAGTGGATGTAATTTCCTGTAATATATGTTGGATCTGCAACGTTTTTCCCTGTATGTCGTACCTTTGCTTGATCGGTGTTGGTCCTATGCATAATTGCTCGTCGTAATGGGATCAAATTATCTAATTTAGCCTAAAGACATGTACGAACTTTAGTGGGCCCATTAATTTAATGGGCCGTTAATAGGCCGAAAGTTAATGGTCGGCCCTCTTAACTCTCGGGTCGTTACGAAGCAGGCAACAGGTGTGCCCAATTGATTTCATGGGCCGTTAACAGGCCGTTACTAAGTTCGGGCTACATATGGCCCAACTATACTGTGGGCCTTTAGCAGGCTAAAAGAGACAGCGAGCTTGTACTGGACCATGAAGAGCAAGGGCCGCTAAGAGGCCCAAAGTCAGGTCGTATTGTAAATGGCCCAACTGTGTTGTGGGCCTTTAGCGGGCCAAAAGAGAAACCGGGTTGGTATTGGACCATGAAGGGCATGGGCCGTTAAAAGGCCAAAACTCAGGTCCGACTACAAATGGCCCAACTCATTTATGGTCTGTTAACAGGCTGAAAGGCACACAGGGCCGAGAATTGGCCCAACACTTAAATGGGTCGCTAAAAGGCCAAAACTCTGGTCCGACTACAAATGGCCCAACATATATATGGGCCATCACCAGGCTGAAAGACACACCGGGCCGGAAATTGGCCCAACATTTAAATGGGTCACTAAAAGGCCGAAACTCAGGTCCGACTACAAATGGCCCAACTGATTTATGGGCCGTCAATAGGCTGAAAGACACACCGGGCCGAAAATTAGCCCAACATTTAAATGGGTCGCTAAAAGGCCGAAAGATGTACATCATGAAAATTGGCCCATCCACTGAATGGGCCGTTAACAGGCCGAAATCTCATCGGGCCGAGATTGAGCCCAAATATATAGCGAGCTGTTAATGGGCTCGAACTGACGATGGGCTGCAATGGTGTCAAATCTTTAACGGGTCGTTGATGGGCCGAATTGACACATCTCGTATGGGCCGTGGGCTTAAATGGACCTGACACAAGTAGGCCTTATATGGGTCGGGCTGCTATTTTTAACTGGGCTGGCCTTTTTCACCGAAATGGGCCACTGTTGGGCCGTGCCCATGTCGACCTATCATAGGCGCCTCCTGTCCAATGAGTGGATGATATCTGTCCCAACGGTGAGGCAACACGTGTTTCCTCCAGCCAATGATGATTTTACACGTAGAAAATCCCCATTGGTCCGGGCTGTTAACGGGTTATCGGATCCAAAACCGGACCCGATAGCTTAATGGCGGTCCGTTACGGTGGATGCCACGTGTCGGTCACCCTTGACGAAAGCACTTCTGTGACGCGTGATTTATCGTCATGGAAGTGGACACTTCCGTGATGATAATTTTGGTAATGTCATGGAACACTTCCGACAGCACAAGTATGACTATCTTGATTCTGTCATAAAATCGCGTCATGGATGTACATGCATGACAAAAACGCGACCTCTTTGTGACAAACACGTATCATCACGGAAGTGTATTTTTTGTAGTGAAAGAGGCAAGAGTCGGAGGCCATCGAGGTGGGCACAACCCACTGGGCGTGCACAGGGGCCCTGTGCACGCCTGGTGGGTTGTGCTCCCGAGCTCCCTCAGTACTTTCTTGGCCCAACAGTGTCTTCTGGTCCGAAAAAATCCACAAAAAGTTTCATGCGTTTGGACTCCGTTTGGTATTGATTTCTGTGATGTAAAAACAAGCAAAAACAAAGCAACTAGCACCTTGGGCACTATGTCAATAGGTTAGTCACAAAAATGATATAAAGTTGCTATAAAATGATTGTAAAACATCCAAGAATGATAATATAACAACATGGAACAATCAAAAAATATAGATACGCTGTAGACGTATCATTGCCCACGGGTGTCGTCTGAGCGACGCGAGCGGCCCAGCGCTTGGCACGAACACGGCGAGCGTCGGCCATAAGAGCGACAAAACAGCGGCGGAGCGAACGATGGAAGGAAAGCTTCGACACGCCCCTACCCGGCGTGCCAAATGTCGGATTCAGGGCTCCGCAAACCCAAGAAAGTTTCAAACTTTGTGGTGTGTGCGAAGAACTCAACCTATCCAACCTACCAGCCCGTCGCCCCACGGCCTAGTTTGATTCACACGAGCAAGGAAGAAGATGGACCCAGCAATTTACCTAGGTTAGGGCCACCTTGCGGTGTAAGACCCTACTCCTACTGTTGGAGATATGCCCTAGAGGCAATCATGTATGATGATATTTCCTATGTGTTTATGAATAAAGATAGTCCTTTGACATTATCAATGATGGGTATCAGCAAGTACGTGACTTGTTTGTGGGACTATGCATTGTATGATGATCGCCCTAAAAGGTCCCTAGTCGAAAGGGCTGTGTGGACGCATGGCCGACTAGATCGGCATATGACACGGTTGATGGCTTGGTCTCACTAGCCATGGAGCATTGGATGCTAACCGGATAATATGGACTTGGAAAGGTCTTGTCGGATTCGACGTAGTCGGATCCGAGTCCAGATAAGGTCCGAGTTGGACAGACCCAACTATGAGACGCAACGATATGCCATCTGTGAGTCTCTAGTACAACATACATTCTATGTCCTAAGACCTGAGCTGACGCATGTACTCGGGATGGTGACAGACTTGCTTTGGGCCGACCAAACGCTACTCTGTGGATCGGGTAGTTACAAAGGTAGGTTTTGGGTTTGTCGATCCCATGTCATGCGAGACATGGTCGAGCAAGATGGGATTTGCCCCTCCGATCAGGAGAGATATACTCTGGGCCCCTCGTGTGATCCGACCAGGATAAGCATGGCCATGCAACAAGGATTATGAGATAATCCGGATTGTGGTCGGCATCACTGGAACGAGAAAGAGGTCGGGCTAGCACAAGGATGACAGTCTCGCCTTGAGCCCGACAACATATATCGTGTGGCAAAGGGAAAGAAGTGTGACACATTGTACAGGTTCGCCTAACCAGCTTCATAGTCTGCTTGGTGGTCGGCACGCCTTGCTAGAGGCTGCTACCAACCGTGCAGGTCGGAGGTGATCCGAACTGTGACCAAGCCGACTTGAACCTAAGGAGTCGCGCGCTTAAGGGAAGGAACCTACGAGGTCGGTTTGTAGGACACTAGTCGGATGTGATCCGAACTGGACTAGGAAGGTGACCGAGTAGACTTTGGGCTTTAGGGTCCGTGCGAGGCCCAAGTGTTGAGCCTGCGACGGACGCCTATATAAAGTGGAGGTGCGGCACACTCATGCGGTTGATCGCTTCGGCTGTGACTAGGGTTTGCATGTGTTGCGAATAGCCACCTCCACTCGCCGCCGACTGTGTGATCAGACCTAGCAGTCCGCCGCACGGTGTTCCTCCTGCACGCACGGATACCGTTAGAGGCGGTGCACTTGCACCACTCCAACGAACTCGTACGTGGGATCGGAGGACCGGTTGTTCGAGGGAGATCGGACGAGGAGGAGACGATCCATGCGGACGCGCTGCCCCAACTCTTCTTCCGCCGCACGACACTGCGCGTCTAGTGGTAATGATCTGTGATCCATCTCCCGTAGCATGTTCTTGGTTGTTCTGAGCGTAGGAAATTTTAATTTGCAGTCGACGCACCCTACCGTAGAACCCAACACCTACTTTGTGGTGGATTGGCCTCTCGAGGAGCTAAGGATGAACTAGTACAAGGGATGAACAACCTCGTGAGGGCTGCTCTGGTGAGGGTGAAAAGGATTCGATCCCCTCTATGGTGGTGGCTAACATACATTTATAGTGGCCTCGGTCCTCTTCCCCCAAAACGTAGGTGGGAAGGGATCCCACAGTGGCCAATTTGAAAGGGGACAAGTAGTACATCTTATCCTGACAAAAGGTGGTCTTCGCCTAGAAGGCTTCCAGTCATGACGTAGCGGTGGGCTCGACGATGACATCCCTCCTGCCATGCTGGCTATCTTGGTCTCGTTGCACCAAAATGGAAACCTTTGCCCGAGTCCTCGGGAACCCACGCTTGTGCTTGCCTCCTTTGCACCAAAGAGGAAATTGCCTCCTCTGCGCCCATTGGCGCCCGCCTGCCTTGGTCGTCATGGCTTGCGTCATGGTAGCCTCATGAGGCTGGGTACCTGCATAGAAATCTCCACTCCTCGGGAGGCCGCTCCTTCGGGAGGTCTTGGTGTCATCCAACTCGCGAGGCTTGGCCCCTCGCGAGGGTCTTGTCTTGGCAGTCTTGTAGATGGGCCGTACCAGGCTGTCGAGGGAGCCAAGTCGTCGGGCGCACGCAGGCAAATATGGGTACCCTAGTTCCGAGAACGCCAACATTACTGTTGAGCAATTGATAAAAAGGCGAATAATTATAACGATATCTAAGGCAATGATGATGAATATAGGCATCATGTCCGTGACAAGTAGATCGACTCATGCCTGCATCTACTACCATTACTCCACACATCGACCGATATCCATCATGCATCTAGTGTATTAAGTTAACAAGAACGGAGTAACGCCTTAAGCAAGATGACATGATGTAGAGGGATAGATCCAATCAATAGGAAATAAACCCCACCTTTTTATCCTTAATGGCAACAATACAAATACGTGCCTCGCTACCCCTTCTGTCACTAGGTGAGGACACCGCAAGATTGAACCCAAAACAAAGCACCTCTCCCATTGCAAGAAAAATCAATCTAGTTGGCCAAACGAAATCAATAGACTGGAGAGAAATACAAAGCTATCTTAATCATGCATAAAAGAGTACAGAGAAGACTCAAATAATATTCACAGATAATCTAATCATAAACCCACAATTCACCGGATCTCAACAAACGCACCGCAAAAGAAGATTACATCGAATAGATCTCCAAGAACATCGAGGAGAACATTGTATTGCAGATCAAAGAGAGAGAAGAAGCCATCTAGCTACTAGCTATGGACCGTAGGTTTGTGGTAAACTACTCACACATCATCGGAAGGGCAGCAAGGTTGATGTAGAGGCCCTCCGTGATCGAGTCCCTCTCGAGCAGAGTACAGGAACAGGTCTCCAAATGGGATCTCACGAGGACAAAAATTTGCGGCGGCGGAAAAGTTTTTTTGGTGTGCCCCTCTCATATACGGGCAATATTTGGCTATTTATAAAGCTGAGATTAGGGTTAGAAGTTCCACGGTGGGCCCACAAGCCTGGGGGCGCGCCCCCTAGGGTGCACCTCCTGAACTTGTGGCTCATCTGTGGCCCTTCTGGCTGTTGGGGAATGCAGTAATTTCAAAAAACATTCTACGGTCATGCAAGATATATCTAGGTGATGCATAGCAACGATGTAGGGTAACGCTGCAGAAAACAAAAAAATTCCGACCTACGCATCAGCCCAGGACCACTATGGAGACTGCATACATGGTTTGATCTTTTTCGTTGCCGACTCGTAGCGCAGCGAAAGTAGAGTCGATGACGAACGGCGGTGCAGATCCCCGCAGCTAGGATTTACAACCTCCCAACCGCGAGGATGTATACCCTCATCCGCCTTACGGACAGCCCTCCGGGAGGCGGTCGGATAGTCCCTCGGACGGTGTCGCGGACAGCCCTTCGGGAGGACCCTCAAAACTCGGACGGTCACTCGGACAGCCCTTCGGCAGGACTCAATGAACTCGGACCGTCACTTGGACAGCCCTTCGGGAGGCACTCTCAAAACAGCCCCTCGGGCAAAAGGATCGAAACTATGAACTCTCTACGGGGTTGCACACATACGGCGTCATCTATCCGGCAGAGCTTCGCCGTCCAGAACTAGTTCCCACCGGAACCCAGACAGCCTTTCGGCTCTACGAAACTATTTCGCTGGGAGGGAGAGAGAAGCCAGATCATGCATGGCACTTGTATGTGAGAAAGAGTGTGTCTTTAGGCAGCCCCCTCCACCCCTATTTATAGGCCAAGCCCAAGGGTGGCTTCTCCAAGAAGCCAAGGGAATAATACCAAAAGGCCCTCAAGGTGGCTTCTCCAAGAAGCCAACCAAAAAGCACTTTCACTATTCATGACGACATTTTTCAGCTGCTCGTTCAACTGAAAATATTTATGTGGGCTCAGAACATTTCCAGTACCCACTAAAATAATTTTCAACGCGTTCCGAAACAATTTCAGTTTAGTGATTTTCATCTGCGGAAAGCAAACAAGAATGCGTTTTCACTATTCATGAAGACAATTTTTCGCGTCCATTAAATCCGAAAATATTTCTGTGGGTCTTAGAATAATTCCAGTACCCAGTAAAATGATTTTAGATTTGTTATGAAACAATTTAAGATTAGTGAATTTCATCTGCGAAAAACAACCAAAGCGGGACCGGCAGCTCCGAAACATTTCCGGTTTTTATCCCGAAAGATTCCCAGAAGTTTCTAGATTAATTCTGCCACCCTCCAAGAATTATCAGGCGTGTCCCGAAACCAATTTGACTTAATGGTATATCCCGAAACAATTTTTTGGTTTTACGAAACTATTTCGCTATTCTCTCTCCGGAACTCTTCCATTGTCTCCGGAACTTTTTCGGCAAATTTCTCTTAGACTCCCTATCTAGTATTCAGCAGATAGATGACCATTAAGCGTGTGACCCTATAGGTTCGGTGAAGCATAGACATGACCGGAACACTTTCCGATCAATGATCAACATCGGAGCCGTGGACACCCATATTGACCCCTATACCCACACGAATGAATATTCGAGTGAACCTCCAGTTGTTGTAACATCCCAAATTTTTAATTTGGAATGTTATACATTAAGTCATCATGCATATCATATTTTCTTGCATTTTGTTGATCCTAGAAATTCACGCAACTCAAGGACCCTCGGGGAGAGTTGTAGATTTCGAAATTTTTGTATTTGAGTTCTCTCAAAACCATGAAAAGAGGATCATTGGATTTATTTATTTTATCTTCAAATATTTTCCAATATCAAAAATAAGAGAGGGAATAATATGACTTTCCAAAATATAGGAAAAATGAAGATTTAGTAAATAAATCAAATTTTGGATCTTTCTCGTATTTGCCTTAGGGAAAAATGCGTGTTTTCAAAAATTGCATTTTAGGCCCCGAGTAAAAGTTCATTTTGTTCGACTCATTTTTAGGAGTCGGAGAAAGTTTACTTTATTAATTTTGGAGTTCGTTTAGATTTTTTCTCTGTATTTTTCTGCGCGTGAAACCGATTTAAAAAAAATCCGCAGCGCCTTGGGCCAAAGGCCCAAGCAATAAGCCAGCCGGCCAGAGGCCAAGGCCATCGCTAGCGCCAGCGCCAGGAGCCGAGAGCCGCCCAGGTTTCCTTTTCTTTTACAAATCCTAGTAGGATTTGGACCCGTTTCGTTATTCTGTTTTTTATTCCTAGGATTCCTAATCCTACTCTAATTCTTGTCCCCTACTCCAAGCAAAAACCCTCCCCTCCCCAATATAAATACCCAAGCACCCCCCCCCCCCCTCTAACACATCAAACCAACACCTCTCCTTTCCTCATGACAGCGGCCAGTCTTGCCGCCGCCCTAGCCGCCGCCGCCAAGTGCCGCCGCCACCCAACGCCGCCACGCCGAGCCCCTCACTTCTTCGAGGTACTAGCCCAGCGCGCGTCACCTTTCTTTTCCTCGGTTCGGTTTTTTCAGAATCGTTCCGGTTCCGTTCCGGTTTCTAGATCGGTTTTTCGTTTCGGTTTTCTTCCAAACCCTAGATCGGTTTTTCTCGCCGGTTTACTTTCCGGTTTGTTTATGGCGTTCGCGGACCGTTCGTCCTAGCGAACGAGATCACCGGTTTGCTTCGGTTAATGAACGTCCGCTCGTTCAACCGTCCGTCGTTTTCTCTCTCATCGGATTTATTCCGCTATTTTCCTGATAGCGATTTCAGATCCGATCTTCGTTCTAGTTTATCTTCTCGCTCGTTTATCGGAATCAGGTGATTCAAGCGCCTGGAGTTTCGTTTCGAAACCGCCGTTCCGATTAATCAACTTAAACAGAGTTTTGCTATTGTAAAATTTGACTTAGTTTCAACTTGCTAGAACCGAGTTGTTTTCTTTTGTCGTTTGACTTTCGTTGCTTTATTTGATTCGATTCTTTTTGCAACTGTGGTTCTTAAGTTGAACTTTCTGGTTAGATCTTTTATTCAAGATTTACCCGTGCATTAGATGAGTACTTATTGTATGCTTGTTGTTTGTCTGCGATAGATCACCCGGAGTCGCCGCTTGTTATTTCGAATCTCTAGGTTTCGCGGATCATCAGCAAGGCAAGTAACACTTTGATCATACCCTTCTCATACCCAGTTTTTATGCATTAGATCAATCCTCAAACACTTGCATGATTAGGATCTAATTAAATTGTGGGATGGGAAGTAGATTGTGGTAGTACCTATTACCTGTTTTACTTATGAAACCTTGGGAGTTACTTCTACGTTTGCTTATTATGCTATGCTATGCTAGTAGACGTGGATTGGGTGAGTGTATTCCATGATGTATGTGAGATTGTTAAA
Source organism: Aegilops bicornis (assembly GCA_021605145.1). Taxonomy (NCBI): domain Eukaryota; kingdom Viridiplantae; phylum Streptophyta; class Magnoliopsida; order Poales; family Poaceae; genus Aegilops; species Aegilops bicornis. The sequence continues at coordinate 633,819,821 of CM038671.1, read as the reverse complement.
TTAATGGTTTATTTAAGGTGGCAACTTAAACACACATCTGGGTGGATTGAGGCACCTGGTTTCTATCAGACTTGCCTGTTTTTTCTGGACCGCCACCCAGGCTCAAAGGGATCATAAGATTATTCATGCTAGTAACTTCCGTGTGCAGCCACAAGCCATTATGGGCTCTGGCATAGCTGACTAAGTCGTGTGAACTCTTACAGTGGTGGACTAGCTGATGTAGGGTTGTAGGTGGTACGGTCTACCCATCGTAAGGTGCAAACGCTTCTGAAAGACTATGTCTCGGTCATCCGTCTCTCAAACACCATGTAGTGCGAGAAACCAAACGGAGGCGATCGAGTCTTGTGGGGAAAAGTGCGCAAACCTCTGCAGAGTGTATAAACTAATCATGATTAGTTGTGTCCCCGGTTATGGACATCTTGAGTATCTAGTACTTGAATATCATGTGATTCTCAACATGTTACTCTAATTAATATTGTTGGGTTTTTAATGAGTACTTTTAATTGGGATTGAGGATGTCATTAACCATTCTCAATGTTTAACAACCACCATGATAGTTAAACAAATTTATTCCTTTGCGGTAGGGAAAAGTCGGCTTTATGCAAAAGCTGTAATCAGAGAGCTTTTTCCACCAGCCACATATGCATGTAGTACAGGCTTATCATTCATTATTCTCTATGTGTTACATTGCCGGCATATTCCATGTCTTGACCCGTTTCGGGCTGCAACTTTCATGTTGCAGACTTTTCGCATTTGACAGTAAGGTGCTTTAGGTCGTGGTTCTATACTCGATGATGCGGCGTAGTTGATGGGCTCACTTATCTTCCAAGTCTTCCGTTGTTATCGTTATTAGATGGCCTTAAGCCATATTTATTGTAATAAGTCCTCTTTTGGACAACGATGTAATAAGTGTGTGATTGCTACTCTGTTATAAATCCTTCAAATCTTGTGTGGTGTCAAGATTCTTGATCCAGGGATGACACCTGAGCACAGAGACTTGATCCATTCGGGACGGGTCGCTACAGAGATGGTATCAGAGCACACGCTGACTGTAGGACACGACCACTAAGTTAAAGCCATAGATCACGCTCTCTTCACATTTTCTAACTCCTCATCTTTTTCTACACTTTAGGATGAAGGACGCGAAGATCAAGTACGCCCAACCAGATGAAGGCACACCTTTTGGATTTCACTTGAAGGAAGTCACCAAGTACACGAACATTGGACTACCAAGTTTCACCGGACTTTCAACGCCACTCTGCTCGAAGAGGAGCGCTGGAAGATTGAAGCTCACGTTCGGAAGGACATTCGCCCCAATCACCAAGCCTATAGATAGTGTTTTCGATTGCACCAACCTCGAGTCCGGGAAAGAGCATGGCAGCTCATATCACCTTGGGACGCATTGGAGAAGTTTACCAAGAAGACCTCAAGGACACCATCTATCAGATTTGTGGACGCCGAGATGAACAATGGGAGATAGTCAGCACCAAGAAGGATAGATCCATTGCAGCTTTCATCCACGAGTTAAACCAGCACATTCGGACGCCAGAGAACTAGATGTGCAATGATATGATCGAATTGAAGGATGCGAAGGGAAGGATCATCGAACTTGAAGAAGAACTAAAGTCTACACGTAAGGACTACATGGACGAGATCGTAGCTGTAGCAAGACACAATAACGATCTTAAGTATGAGATTGAAGAACTCAAGAAGAAGTTGGCGCTCAAGAATGAAGACAAGTACGTCGACTATCCAAGCAACTACATCATCATCGACGACACCGATTCGGATCCAAGTGAACCCGACTTTAAAGATGAAGCTGGAGCAGACATCATGGAGTCTTCCACCGGTTCAAATTAATAGATGACCCCCACATATTAGTAGTATTCCCTCCATGTAACATTTTAGTTCACGCACTTTTGCGATAGTTAGATCGTTGTAAGCCCTTTGTTGAATTGAATGAAGTGATTTTGTGTGCATTTGCTCATATACATTTGGGTAGTGTTTTCTCCTTAGACCTCACTCTATTCTTATTTCTCATCTTTTCTAAACCCATCGATGCCTCCGACGCGACCCGGGTTTTGTCTTCCCGCCAGAGATCACCCAGTTGATCCAGCAGCAAAACACTTTGATCCAAACATTGGTACAGAACCAAGGCAACAACAACAACCCACCGCCACCACCACCTGCAGATCACTTGACACGTTTCTTAAGGCTGAACCCGCCGGTGTTTTCTAGTAGCACCGAGCTGATAGTAGCAGACGATTGGCTCCGTAAGGTAGGGAGGGAGTTGACCACTGCAGTATGTACAGATGGAGAGAAGGTGAAGTTTGCTGCACACCAGCTTGAAGGACCCGCAGCAGCATGGTGGGAGAATTTTACAGCCACTTACCCTCAGAGACACCTTTGCCACATGGGATCGGTTTGACAAGCTTTCCGCCTTGCCCATGTCTCGGCGGGAGCTATGGCCATGAAGAAGCGTGAGTTTCGCAACTTACGCCAAGGAGGAAGGACTGTTGGCCGATATGTGGATGATTTTAGTAAGTTAGCACGTTATGCCCCGGATGACGTTGCTACGGATGCAACTAAGCGGGAGAAGTTTCGAAGGACTGAATGATGAGTTAAGCATGCAGTTGATGGTCACAAGTTTCAATAACTACCAGAGTTGGTAGACCGTGCCCTCATGATTGAAGGAAAGCGGCAGCAAATTGAGAATCGCAAGAGGAAGTATGGGCAAGGGAAGTATAACTCGAGCCCAATGAAGCCCGTTATACCCCTAAACAGGGAGTTCGGGCCAAGATACCCATGGAGGAGGTAGTTCGCACAACCATAATGGCCACAAAAATGGAAATGGGAATGGAGGAAGCAACGGCCGAACCGGACCACACCATCAACCCCAACCAAGAAAGACTTGAGTCATGTCACCGTTACAAGTGTTCCAAGAACGGACATTATGCAAACGAATGTCCGTAGCGCCGTAATGGAAATGGCAATGGAAGCTCTGAAAGAAGCCAAACCCTTTCAACAGGGGACGGGTGAACCACATTGATGTGGAGGAGGTTGAAGATCAGCCCGATGCGATGTCGGTAAGTTTTTGGTTAAGTCGTTTCTGCAGCTTGTTCTTTTCGACATCTTGGTGCATCGCATTCATACATATCAAGGGGATTTGTGGATAAGTACAAATTACCAACCTAAGCCCTTAGGTCACCCATGCTAGTAACCTCACCCGAGCGAGAATACATGGCTAGTATATGGTGTGATCGACTACCATTAAGGATTGGACACTATGTTTTTCCCTCGGACCTAATAGTTCGGAATCCCAAGGATTGGATGTGATATTAGGCATGGATTGGTTATCGAAGTATGGAGGGAACATAGATTGCGCCACCAAGTCAATTTTGCTTACCACCCGTAAGGAGGAGAATCAAGTATGTATCACGGCATGAGCCGAGGAGAGCACAAGTAAATTCCTTATTAGGAGTCGATGCGGGAAGAAGTGCCGGTGGTGAAGGATTTCCACGATGTATTTCCTAAGAGTTGCCAGAATGCCACCGGATAGAGACATTGAGTTTTGATAGAGCTTTTGCAGTGCATGTGCCCAATATCGAGCGACCATACGGGATGCCCGCAGGATTTGGCAGAAATCAAGAAGCAGATTAAGGAGCTATTGGATAAAGGTTATATACGCCCAAGTTCTTCGCCTTGGGGATCACCGTACTTTTAGTAGAGAAGAAGGACGAATCATTAAGGATGGTTGTAGACTATCGTGGTTTAAATCAAGTAACGATCAAGAACAAGTACCCGCTACCTATGATAAATGATCTGTTTGATCGTTTGCAAGGAGCTAAAGTGTTTTCCAAGATCGATTTGCGATCAGGGTACCATCGATTGAAGATTCGGGAGCAGGACATACCTAAGACAGCATTTACCACGAGATATGGATCGTATGAATATACCGTTATGTCATTTGGACTGACTAACGCTACCGCCTATTTCATGAACACGATGAACAAAGTGTTTATGGAGTTTTTGGATAAGTTTGTCTTGGTGTTAATAGATGATATTTTGGTTTTCTCGAAGAATGAAGAGGAACATAAGGAACATTTGCGATTGGTTTTGGAGAAACTAAGGAACATCGCTTATATGCCAAGTTCAACAAATGTGAGTTTTGGCTAAAGGAAGTTGGATTTCTTGGACATGTTATATCCGGAGAAGGGATAGCAGTTGACCCCACAAAGGTTGAGACCGTAACCAAATGGGAAGCACCAACAATGGTTGGAGAGATCCGGAGTTTCCTTGGACTCGCAGGATACTACCGAAGATTCATTGAGAATTTCTCAAGGATTGCAAAGCCTATGACGGAATTGCTAAAAAAAGGATACCAAGTTCATATGGACTGAGGATTGTGAGGCAAGTTTTCAGGAGTTGAAGAAAAGATTGGTTACCTCACCAAAGTGTTAATTTTGCCGGATCGGACCAAGGATTATGAGGTGTATTGTGGCGCTTCACGCCGAGGACTTGGAGCGGTGCTTATGCAGGAAGGAAGAGTTGTTTCAGATGCTTCACGACAGCTTAAGCCTCATGAGTTGAATTATGCCACACATGACTTGGAGTTAGCAGCCATTGTGCATGCATTGAAGACACGGAGACATTTTCTCATTGGAAATCATTGTGAGGTGTACACGGATCACAAGAGTTTGAAGGACATCTTCACGCAGAAGGAATTAAATCTCTAACAGAGGAGATGGTTGGAGCTTATTAAGGATTATGATATGAGATTGCACTATCACCCCGGGAAGGCTAACGTTGTAGCAGTCGCATTGAGCCGTAAGAGCCACGTCAATACACTAATGATGGGAGGAATACCCAAGGAGTTAGCCGAGGACCTTTGAGAGCTATGTTTGGAAATAGTTCCGAGAGGCTATGTAGCAACATTGGAGATTCAGTCTACGTTGATGGACAAAATCAGAGAAGCCCAAAAGGCAGATAAGGAAGTTGCCTCTATAAAGGAGAAAATGAGCGAAGGAAAAGCAAAGGGATTTCGTGAGGATGAGCACGATACCTTATGGTTTGAGGACCGTGCTTATGTGCCAAATGACCCGAAGATCAGGAAGTTGATTCTGAAAGAGGCACATGATTCACCATATTCGATTCACCCTGGAAATACCAAGATGTATTTGGATTTGAAGAATACTTTCTTGTGGACCGGAATGAAGAAAGATATTGCAGAGTACGTAGCAGTTTGTGATGTATGTCAAAGGGTGAAGGCAGAACATCGGCCAAAGCAGGATTGTTGCAGCCATTGCCAATACCCGAATGGAAGTGGGATAAACTAGGCATGGATTTCATCACAGGTTTGCCAAAGACTCGTTACGGCTATGACTCGATTTGGGTTATAGTCGACCGCTTGATTTAAGGTAGCTCATTTCATTCCAGTAAAGACTACCTATAGCAGTGCTAAGTTGGCAAAGATATACATGACCATAATTGTGTGTTTACACGGAGTTCCGAGGAGTATCGTATCGGATAGAGGAACACAATTTACCTCAAAGTTTTGGGATCAGTTGCACGAAACATTGGGAACCAGGTTGGAATTCAGTACAGATTTTCACCCATTGCACCGATGGACAGACCGAGAGAGTCAATCAGATTTTGGAGGATATCTTTGAGAGCTTGTGCACTAGATTATGGATCTAGTTGGGATGATAACTTGCCGTATGCAGAGTTTTCTTATAACAACAGTTACCAAACCAGCTTGAAGATGGCACCTTTCGAGGCTTTATGCGGAAGGAGGTCCAGGACACCGTTATCATGGGACTAAGCCGAGACCGCCGATTGTTTGGACCAGATTTGATCAAGGAGTCCGAGCAGAAGGTTAAGTTGATTCGCGATAGGCTCAAGGTAGCCCACCCGCATGTAAAAGCTATGCGGATTCAAAACGCAAGGCGATAAAATATGAAGTTGGAGACAGAGTTTATCTTAGAGTATCCCCACTCCGAGGAGTTAAGCGTTTTGGAGTTAAAGGAAAATTAGCACCACGTTTCGTTGGACCGTATAGGATCTTGCAACGCAGGGGAGAAGTTGCTTATAAGCTGGAATTGCCAGAGGGACTGTCAGGAGTTCATGATGTATTCCATGTTTCTCAGCTGAAGAAATGTCACGCCGAGATGGCGGAAGTACCGCTAAGAGATACAGTACCGCTTGAAGCGATTCAGTTGAAGGATGATTTGACATATGAGGAGAGACCAGTCAAGATTCTCGATTATGCCAGCAGAGTTACTCGCAGCAAGGTTATCAAGTTTTGCAAGGTTCAGTGGAGCCACCACACTGAGGATGAAGCCACACAGGAAAGACAAGAAGATTTGCTCAAGGACCACCTCACCTATTTTCTAGCCAACCCGAATCTCGAGGGCGAGATTCATCTTAAGGGGTAGGTTTGTAACATCCCAAATTTTCAATTTGGAATGTTATACATTAAGTCATCATGCATATCATATTTTCTTGCATTTTGTTGATCCTAGAAATTCACGCAACTCAAGGACCCTCGGAGAGAGTTGTAGATTTCAAAAATTTTGTATTTGAGTTCTCTCAAAACTATGAAAAGAGGATCATTGGATTTATTTATTTTATCATCAAATATTTTCCAATATCAAAAATAAGAGAGGGAATAATATGACTTTCCCAAAATTTAGGAAAAATGAAGATTTAATAAATAAATCAAATTTTGGATTTTTCCCGGAGTTTATTTGCCTTAGGGAAAAATGCGTGTTTTCAAAAATTTCATTTTTGGCCAAGAGTAATAGTTCATTTTGTTCGACTCATTTTTAGGAGTCGGAGAAAGTTTACTTTATTAATTTTGGAGTTCGTTTATATTTTTTTTCTGTATTTTTCTGCGCGCGAAACCGATTTAAAAAAAATCCGCAGCGCCTTGGGCCAAAGGCCCAAGCCGCCAAGCCAGCCGGCCGGCCAGGAGGCCAAGGCCATCGCTAGCGCCGCGCCAGGGAGCCAGGGAGCCGCCCCAGGTTTCCTTTTCTTTTACAAATCCTAGTAGGATTTGGACCCGTTTCGTTATTCCGTTTTTTATTCCTAGGATTCCTAATCCTACTCTAATTCGTGTCCCCTACTCCAAGCAAAAACCCTCCCCTCCCCAATATAAATACCCAAGCACCCCCCCCCCCCTCTAACACATCAAACCAACACCTCTCCTCTCCTCCATGGACAAAGAATAAGCCGCCGCCCACGCCGCCCGCCGCCATACACCGTCGCCCGCCGCCGCCGCCTACACCGCCGCCAAGTGCCGCCGCCACCAACGCCGCCGCCGCCACGAGCCCCTCACTTCTTCGAGGTACTAGCCCAAGCGCGTCACCTTTTCTTTTCCTCGGTTTGGTTTTTAAATAAATCGTTCGGTTTCCGTTCCGGTTTTCTAGATCGGTTTTTCGTTTGGTTTTCTTTACGAAACCCTAGATCGGTTTTTCTCGCCGGTTTTACTTTCCGGTTTTGTTTATGGCGTTAGCGGACCGTTCGTCCTAACGAACGAGATCACCGGTTTGCTTCGGTTAATGAACGTCCGTTCGTTCAACCGTTCATCGTTTTCTTTCTCATCGGATTTATTCCGCTATTTTTCTGATAGCGATTTCAGATCCGATCTTCGTTCTAGTTTATCTTCTCGCTCGTTTATCGGAATCAGGTGATTCAAGCGCCTGGAGTTTTGTTTCGAAACCGCCGTTCCGATTAATCAAATTAAACAGAGTTTTGCTACTGTAAAATTTGACTTAGTTTCAACTTGCTAGAACCGAGTTATTTTCTTTCGTCGTTTGACTTTCGTTGCTTTATTTGATTCGATTCTTTTTGCAACCAGGGTTCTTAAGTTGAACTTTCTGGTTAGATCTTTTATTCAATATTTACCCGTGCATTAGATGAGTACTTATTGTATGCTTGTTGTTTGTCTGCGATAGATCACCCGGTCGTCGCTTGTTATTTCAATCTCTAGGTTTCATGGATCATCGCTAAGGCAAGTAACACTTTGATCATACCCTACTCATACCCAGTTTTTATGCATTAGATCAATCCTCAAACACTTGCATGATTAGGATCTAATTAAATTGTGGGATGGGAAGTAGATTGAGGTAGTACCTATTACCTGTTTTACTTATGAAACCTTGGGAGTTACTTCTACGTTTGCTTATTATGCTATGCTATGCTAGTAGACGTGGATTGGGTGAGTGTATTCCATGACAGATGTGAGATTGTTAAATTAATGATTTATTTCAGGTGGCAACTTAAACACACATCTAGGTGGATTGAGGCACCTGGTTTCTATCAAGACTTGCCTGTTTTTCTTCGGACCGCCACCCAGGCTCAAAGGGATCATAAGATTATTCATGCTAGTAACTTCCGTGTCCAGCCACAAGCCATTATGGGCTCTGGCATAGCTGATTAAGTCGTGTGAACTCTTACAGTGGTAGACTAGCTGATGTAGGGGTTGTAGGTGGTACGGTCTACCCATCGTAAGGTGCAAACGCTTACGAAAGACTATGTCTCGGTCATCCGTCTCTCAAACACCATGTAGTGCGAGAAACCAAGCGGAGGCGATCGAGTCTTGTGGGGAAAAGTGCGCAAACCTCTGCAAAGTGTATAAACTAATCATGATTAGCCGTGTCCCCGGTTATGGACATCTTGAGTATCTAGTACTTGAATATCATGTGAATCTCAACATGTTACTCTAATTAATATTGTTGGGTTTTTAATGAGTACTTTTAATTGGGATTGAGGATGCTGTCAACCATTCTCAATGTTTAACAACCACCATGATAGTTAAACAAATTTATTCCTTTGCGGTAGGGAAAAACTGGCTTTATGCAAAACTGTAACCGTAGAGCTTTTCCACCAGCCACATATGCATGTAGTACAGGCTTATCATTCATTATTCTCTATGTGTTACATTGACATCATATTCAATGTGCTGACCAGTTTTCGGGCTGAAACTTTCATGTTGCGCACTTTTCGCATAAACGAGTAAGGTGCTTTAGGTCGTGGTTCTATACTCGGTGATGCCGGAGTTGATGGACTCACTTATCTTCCGTGTCTTCATTTGTTATCGTTATTAGATGGACTTAAGCCATATTTATTGTAATAAGTCCTCTTTTGGACAACGATGTAATAAGTGTGTGATTGCTACTCTGTTATAAATCCTTCGAAGTACTGTGTGGTGTCAGCATTACTGATCCAGGGATGACACCTGAGCACGGAGACTTGATCCATTCGGGTCAGGTCGCTACAGTTGCAGTGAGCTATTCATGTTGCTTCGCGATATGTCACAAACACCCAAGGTGAGATTTATTTCATCCTCGTGGACGAACAATTTGTCCACCATGCAAGTTACCTCGTTACCAGTTTTGTTCTCTTTTCTCATTACCGTGTTCCGGCATCCCTGTGATCAAATCACACTGTGTCTGGCCAGATGATGATGGATACCGTAACACCAAGAGGGCCCGAGAATATCTCTCCATTGTCGGAGGAGCAAATCCCAATCTTGAGCTATCAAGTTACTTGACACACTTTTCCATGAACCCTTAAGCTGCCGTAATAGCCACCCATTTACGGATGACGTTTAACAAACCCCAAAGTTCATGAAGCAAGTATGAAGAAACTCGAGACTCTCATGGTCTAAGGAATTATGCAAACATTAACCATCTCTGTTATCAACCATAAACTTGTGACGAATGAATCTCATAGCATAACATCAATCCGGGTCGATTCAACACAAATGTTCTCTTAACATTGTGCCCTCAAAGTTGCTGGCATAGACATGCCCATGATCAGGAAAACATAACCATCGTGCAACACTTGAGCTAATCTTAGAGGCCAAACTAAGAATACTTCTTACCGTTTATTATTCCACACGTGCATATGAGTCTTCCTCCGAGCCTCGTGTTATTGCAGACTCGAGAACCATAGCAGTTATAGCATGGAACATAAACATAATTATGAAATTGGAGATAAATAATATCATTTATTATTGCCTCTAGGGCATATCTCCTACATACTCCCACTTGCACTAGAGTCCATAATCTAGTTAATGCTAATGCACTTTACACCTATGGCATACTGGTGAAAAAATGCTTCGCATGTGGTATAGCCTGATGTCCATCGGATCTGACAACTTCAGCTCCGTGTGTATCTCTGCATATCCTCGCGTTTTCACGCTTTCACAAAATTCATATTTTGTGCAGACTTGGCTTTGTATATATGTGAATCATTGGTTGAAACCTGATTCTCAGACTGAGTTATGGAGCAACTATCTGCAATAGTGTCCCATTGACCAAAGCCTTCTTGGAACCATACTAAGTTCATGAATGAACTATATGACTCAACATCTTTGTCTTTGTCGCTTCTAAAGCGGCAACATACTTCGCCTCTGTTATAGAATTCGCCACGAGAACTTGTTTGGAACAATTTCCAACTAACTGCACCACCATATTGTGTGTTACACAAAACCCTCAATTTAAACCGAAAATCGCATGGAGAAATGATGAAGATTGTATCGATGTAACCTTTTACAATGAACTCTTCATGATCTCCACTTGCGAGAAAACATGTCATCAGTGCTACTTTAGTACTCAATTATCCTTTTTCATTGTTGTCCCATGATCAGTACTTTTGATCACTTTGGTATCTATACTCGCAACAGCTTGGGAGTATTGGACATATCTGGTTGTTTTACATACCATGGAATACATGATTAATCCAAACACAGGAGTGTGTGGAATCTCCATCATGTATTTTGCTCATCAGTGTTTTGGGACACTGATTCTTGCAAAAACTCTTTCCATGTGACTTCGGCAAGAATCACTCCTTGTCGTTCTTAGTGCTAAAGGTTTTAGCATCTTGTCAATATGTATTTTTGCTCAGCCCTATTAGGTAAAGCTATCTCCATAGATCATTATGCCTAATATCAAGGCTATTTAGCCCAAGCACTTCATCGAAAAACTATTTTCAAATGAAGTCCTAATTCGTGTCAAGAAATTTATTTCCAATTAACAATGTGTCAAACACACAAGGTTTTCAGAAATATTATTATGCTCCCACTTACTTTCTTGAAACCGCAAGCATCTTCGTTACCCATTTATGAAGTCAAATCCCTTTGACCATTCCATCAAAAATGAAGATTCCAACTCCATTTTGCTCTCTTCTGTCCATTGCTGGAACTCTGAAGCTAGCATACTTACTAGCACCCTTTGGACCGACAAAATACTTTGGATTGTATCACATACAAGTCCTAGGTTGTATTTCCATTTTCATGGAAATTCTTTTGTCATCCATGTTTCATATCTCACGTTTTGAAATATGTATTAATTGATAGTTTAACCCGAACCAACTTTAAGCATTGCTACGGTGAGACAATCTCATTGTAGTCAACTCCTTCAACTTGTTATTGCAACAAGTCGAGCTTAATGGACAAAACATTTTTATCCATATCAGTTTACAGTCCCATTACAATCCGTTACACCCCAAGTCTTTCGGAGGGTTTATCAAGATTTAAATATTGAATCATTTATGGAAACTATCTCGGATTATATTGGCATTCAGCTAATTCCAAAGTCAGGGCCCATCAACGCTTCCTTATGTATCATAGGTATACTGTTGTCTAACAACAATATCTCGTTTGCGCACCTGAGAGGTTTGCACGAGCTTTGCCTACGTTGTTCAGCTACAAGTTCGACCGAAGTCCGTACATCTAATGTAGAGGCTTCTGTATCAGTCGCAGTAGGGAACTGTGGAATTACTTCCAAGGTTCCTTTCCTTTGACCTGATGACGAAGATACTTGTTATCTCGTCGAGTTGCACTGTCCTCCCACTTACCCTTTTGCAAGAACTATTCTCTTTAAAAGCATACTGTTTTGTGGCAAAAATCCTTTGCCTCGGTATAGTGGTGGGGCAATACCCAATGACTTGGGATAACTTACAAAGTAGCACTTGTCTGATTTGGAATAGGTTTGTAACCTTTTACACAAGCCCCATATTCCAAATGTTAAGAAAAGATATAACATGGTTGGTCGTACCATACCATGCCGTCATTTCAACAGACCTGAAGGAGCTCTTTTCGATTGTAAAAGCATGATCTCTAAAGCATTACTCTTTAAAAGTGATAATGGCAAATTTATTTATGTCATCTTTGATCTTACCATGTCATAAATGGTTTGATTACATCTTCACAGACATTCCACTCATAGTGGTGTTCCGGGAGTTTTAAGTTATGAAACTCTCTTCACAACTCATCAGACATTCGCTAAACTTGTAACTCAAATATTCCTTTCTGCAATAAAACTGCAGAAACATAATTTCCTTGTTACAACAACTTCTACTTCATTTTTGAAAACCTTTCGAATGATTTCAAAATCCAGACTTACGTCGCATCAAGCAAATATCCATATATCTACTTGAGTCATTTCATAAGATATATAAATCCACTACTTGCAACAACATTTATTGAACTACACACATCAAAATCTATGATCACCAATAAGTTTGTTGCTCGTTCCTTATGGTCTGTGAATGGTATTTCAGTCACTTCACTTTTCGGAGAAAAGTTGCCAGTGTCAGATGATTCAAAATCAAACGACTTCAAAATCCATCATAATGGAATTTTTCCATGCGGGTTTCTCCAATGTGACCAAATGCGATTGCCACACATGTGTGGTATTCTCATAGTCTTGCGACATTTAGCGTCAGTGTTATGGATGTATCATTTTACCATCAATATTCATAACATACATCCCATCTTGGATGGAAGCATGGCCCTTCATGTTACTCATAATACTGAACAACAATTGTTTTTTTATGAACAACCCTTTTGCAATAAACATTGTGCAATGGGCTAGAGTGTAAGAAACTCTAAAATGAATTATGAAAGTAAACACAGAGGTAATATATTAATATCATTATTCATAACATACATCTCATTCATAATGAAAGTATGGCCCTTATGTTTATTCATAATACTGAACATAAAAAGTTCTCTTATGAACAACCTTCTTGCAAGATACCTTATGCAAAGGGCTAGAGTGTGAGGAACTCTAAAATGAATTATGAAAGAAAATACATAGGTAATACACTGATGGAAGGTATAGTAACTTTTACTATGTTCCCAGCATGTATTAAAACCTCATTCCTGGCTAGTATTTTTAGGCCATAGTAGCTCTTACATTGATTCACAACAGAATGCAATCGAGCGGGTATCTTTGCGATTAACTCACAATACCCAAGAATTAGTGATTACCATATTTAACCATAATTCCCAAGAATTATATCTTTAACCAGCCTTCTATACATCAAAAACTTGTATGACATTCATACATGAGCTGGATATTCCAGTCATCTTTCTTTTTGCCTTTATACTTCTAACAGTTTAACTTTTAGTATTTCTCCTACTCGCAAAAGAAGCACCCAGCTTAAGAGTGGCGTTAGCCCCGGACTTCCTAGGCGTATAAGTCATACTAACACCCTTTGGACACTTCCTTTCTCTTTAAGTTGTTGTTTTATTCACCTTTCATCATATGACAAAGCGTTCTTACGGATCCCTCTCTTATCAGTCTAATGCATAGTAAACACTTTACTAATAATTTGCAAACAAACATTGCTTTGGATATTTCATATCTTTCAACCTTTGTTTGCATCTGAAAATTAATTTTCAGTTTCATGAATATCACATAACTATTCCCAAAACTTTTGAAGTTCGGGTTTCATGGAAGCAAAAATATTGCACTTGACCGTAACGGAATTCTAGCTTTTGGATCGAAGGACGAGAGTCACATCATCCATAGCATTTGTGGGAGGATATCGAAAGCATGCGATAGGACAAAGTCCTTCTCGGCACTCTTGAGGACAATCCTCACATTACGTTACCAATCGTAAAGTTTTAACCAGATATTTAACAGCTATTCAATTTTAACAGGGAAGGTGGAAACGCGAGCCATTATTCTACAACTATTTTGCAAGAAACACTTAGACAATGTTCATAATTAATTGCACTGAGAATTAAACATGTTAATTCAACAGTGCGCTCCCACTTAAAACAATATCTCTCAAAATTGATTATGAGTGATACAAGACCCACATTTTGATTCAACGCCATTGATGTGGACATCACTGATGGCGAGAATTTCAATTGATAGGCAAACTTGCCGATCACATCTCCATGTGACTCTTGTTCATCTTTCGATGGGTGTGTTCCGAGCTCAGGACGATCCTGCCTGAACGTCAAAGACAACCAACTGATCTTGCTGTGAGGTCTGACCTCACCCGCCTCATTCCTCTCGATTCGTTCGTACCCATGTGGACATGGCTCACCCCGAAAAGATACGAATTACAAGCGGCGCTACACTTGGGTGAACACTAACTACTTTGATATTTTGAAGTGAGAGATCACCCTAATAAAAAGCGACTACCGTGCAATCAAGAAGGGTGCATCATAAAGGATAAACATCTCAGGCAATTCATAATAGCATGATATGGTATAGCCCTTTCTGACGGAGAAGTATCTCATTTCTTCGTCTTCGGCATTCGCGTCGGTGTTCACCTTTGCGAAGGTTGCCACCACCTTGTCGATGCACCAGATAATATTGCTATATCCATAGCGTATAAAATGAATGCATTACTTAAGGTTGACACGCAGGTCATTAAAGTGCAATCATATGGCTCCAGCCATCATGCCGAATCATGACACGCAAGTCATGTTAATTACATTATATAGTCATCTCATACATAATCAAATTATTATGAGCACTGCTATACCACATCACATGCACATGCAAACCCTCCTGCAAAACCAAGTTAGAAGTTTCTAATCGGTTCATGCAAAAACTTGTTTTTCGTGGCTTCTAAGGTTTCGAAACAAACTGAAGCTACCAACGTCCAACATCAAGTATGATAATTCAAGTCGCTAGATTAACTTTGCGGGGTGTATGAAGCACGAGATAATAAAATCTCGAACCCCATACTAAACTTCGTCATACGCATGACCCCCGTGCAGATCATATCTGCATTACCCTGTTGTCTGCGAAATTTCATCTTTCTTTCTAACTATGGTGGATTTCAACGAACTGTTAGCACTTCGTTGATCAATCAGGATCGCGGATTGCCAGAACATTGAAAATCCACCATGCCGTTATCAAGATCAGAAATATGCAAATTCGTGGAAGCAACAACAACAACGGGTATGATTTAAATGCGCTACCCGCACAAATAATTTTCAGTAATAGAACTCATCTACTACAAATTATATTGTGCAACACCCATACATCTATATGTATTCTAGATCGCAACCTACATCTAGGCATAGCACGGCTCATGATGCCATTGTAGGGTAACGCAGCAGAAAACAAAAAATTATGACCTACGCACCAGCCCAGGACCACTATGGAGACTGCATACATGGTTTGATCTTTTTTGTTACCGACTCATAGCGCAGCGGAAGTAGAGTCGATGACGAACGGCGATGCAGATCCCCGTAGCTAGGATTTACAACCTCCCAACCGCAAGGATGTATACCCTCATCTTCCCCACGGACAGCCGTCCGGGAGGCGGTCAGACAGTCCCTCGGACAGTGTCGCGGATAGCCCTTCGGGAGGACCCTCAAAACTTTGACGGTCACTCGGACAGCCCTTCGGGAGGACTCACAGAACTCGGACCGTCACTTGGACAGCCCTTCGGGAGGCACTCTCAAAACAACCCCTAGGGCAAAAGGATCGAACCTACGACCTCTCTACGGGGTTGCACACATACGGTGTCATCTATCCTGCAGGGCTTCGCCGTCCAGAACTAGTTCCCACCGGAACCCAGACAGCCTTTCGGCTCTACAAGACTATTTCATTTGGGAGGAGAGAGAAGCCAGATCATGCATGGCACTTGTATGTGAAAAAGAGTGTGTCTTTAGGCAGCCTCCTCCACCCCTATTTATAGGCCAAGCCCAAGGGTGGCTTCTCCAAGAAGCCAAGGGGATAATACCAAAAGGCCCTCAAGGTGGCTTCTCCAAGAAGCCAAGCAAAAAGCACTTTCACTATTCATGATGACATTTTTCAGCGTCCGTTCGAAATGAAAATATTTATGTGGGCTCAGAACATTTCTAGTACCCACTAAAATAATTTTCAGCGCGTTCCGAAACAATTTCGGTTTAGTGATTTTCATATGCGAAAAGCAAACAAGAATGCGTTTTCACTATTCATGAAGACAATTTTTCGTGTCCATTAAATCCGAAAATATTTCTGTGGGTCTTAGAATAATTCCAGTACCCACTAAAATGATTTTGGATTTGTTCTGAAACAATTTCAGATTAGTGAATTTCATCTGCGAAAAGCAACCAAAGCGGTACCGGCAGCTCCGAAACATTTCCGGTTTTTATCCCGAAAAATTCCTAGAAGTTTCCAGAATAATTCTGGCACCCTCCAAGAATTATCAGGCGTGTCCCGAACCAATTTGACTTAATGGTATATCCCGAAACAACTTTTTGGTTTTACAAAACTATTTCGCTATTCTCTCTCCGGAACTCTTCCATTGTCTCCGAAACTTTTTCGGCAAATTTCTCTCAGACTCCCTATCTAGTATTCAGCAGATAGATGACCCTTAAGCGTGTGACCCTATAGGTTCGGTGAAGCAAAGACATGACCGGAACACTTTCCGATCAATGATCAACATCGGAGCTGTGGACACCCATATTGACCCCTATACCCACATGAATGAATATTCGAGTGAACCTCCAGTTGCAGTGAGCTATTCCTGATTCTTCGCGATATGTCACAGACACCCGAGGTGAGATTTATTTCATCCCCATGGACGAACAATTTTTCCACCATGCAAGTTACCTCGTTACCAGTTTTGTTCTCTTTTCTCGTTTCCGTGTTCCGGCATCCCTGTGATCAAGTCACAGTGTGTCTGGCCAAACGATGATGGATACCGTAACACCGAGAGGGCCCGAGAATATCTCTCCATCGTCGGAGGATCAAATCCCAATCTTGAGCTATCAAGTTACTTGACACACTTTTCCATGAACCCGTAAGCCGCCGTAATAGCCACCCATTTACGGATGACGTTTAACAAACGCCAAAGTTCATGAAGCAAGTATGAAGAAACTCGATACTCTCATGGTCTAAGGAATTATGCAAACATTAACCATCTCTATGTTATCAACCATAAACTTGTGACGAATGAATCTCATAGCATAACATCAATCCGGGTCGATTCAACACAAATGTTCTCTTAACATTGTGCCCTCAAAGTTGCTGGCATAGACATGCCCATGATCAGGAAAACAGAACCATCATGCAACACTTGAGCTAGTCTTAGAGGCCAGGCTAAGAATACTTCTTACCGTTTATTATTCCACACGTGCATATGAGTCTTCCTCTGAGCCTCGTGTTATTGCAGACTCGAGAACCATAGCAGTTATGGCATGGAACATAAACATAATTATGAACTTGGAGATAAATAATATCATTTATTATTGCCTCTAGGGCATATCTCCTACAAACGAGAGGGGAGAGTGTGTCCACGTACCCTCGTAGACCTAAAGCGGAAGCATTTTATCAACGCGGTTGATGTAGTCAGACGTCTTCACGATCCGGCCGATCCTAGCACCGAACGTACGGCACCTCCGTGTTCAGCACACGTTCAGCTCGGTGACGTCCCTCGAACTCTTGATCCAGTTGAGGCCGAGGGAGAGTTTCCTCAGGACGACGGCATGGTGACGGTGATGAAGAAGTTACCGACGCAGGGCTTCGCCTAAGCACTACGACGATATGATCGAGGTGTATAACTGTGGAGGGGGGCCCCGCACACAGCTAAGATAAATCTTGGTGTGTCTTTGGGGTGCCCACTCCCCACATATATAAAGGAGGGAGGGAGGAGGAGGCCGGCCGTGGAGGAGGCGCCTGCCAAGGGGGGGGGGGGCAATCCTACTCCGTGTAGGTTTGGCCCTCCCTTTCCTATTCTTACTAGGAGAAGGAGGAAAGAGGAGGAGGGGAGAAGGAAAGAGGGGCCCAGCCCCCCAAACCCTAAGCCAATTCGGTTTGGACCTAGGAGGGGCGCGCCCCACACCTTGCTCACTGCCCTCTTTCTCCACTAGGTCCCAATAAGGCCCATAGACTCCCCGGGGGGTTCCGGTAACCTCCCGGTACTCCGAAAAATACCCGATACACTTTGGAACATTTCCGGTGTCTGAATATAACCTTCCAATATATCAATCTTTATGTCTCGACCATTTTGAGACTCCTCGTCATGTCCGTGATATCATCTGGGACTCCGAACAACCTTCGGTAAATCAAATCACATAACTCATAATACAAATTGTCATCGAACGTTAAGCGTGCTGACCCTACGGGTTCGAGAACTATGTAGACATGACCGAGACACATCTCCGGTCAATAACCAATAGCAGAACCTGGATGCTCATATTGGCTCCTACATATTCTACGAAGATCTTTATCGCTCAAACCGCATAACAACATACGTTGTTCCCTTTGTCATCGGTATGTTACTTGCCCGAGATTCGATCGTCGGTATCACCATACCTAGTTCAATCTCCTTACCGGCAAGTCTCTTTACTCATTCCGTAATGCATCATCTCGTAACTAACTCATTAGTCACATTGCTTGCAAGGCTTATAGTGTTGGGGAACGTTGTGAAAATAAATTTTTTCCTACGGTTTCACCAAGATCCATCTATGAATTCATCTAAGCAACGAGTCATGGGAGAGTGATTGCATCTACATACCACTTGTAGATCGCGTGCGGAAGCGTTCAATGGAACGGGGATGATGGAGTCGTACTCGCTGTGATCCAAATCGCCGATGACCTAGTGCTGAATGGACAGCACCTCCGCGTTCAACACACGTACGGAGCGGATGACGTCTCCTCCTTCTTGATCCAGCAAGGGGGAAGGAGAGGTTGATGATGATCCAGCAGCACGACGGCGTGGTGGTGGATGCAGCAGAACTCGGCGAGGCTTCGCTAAGCAACTACGGGAGGAGGAGGAGGTGTAGCAGAGAGGGAGGCGCCAAGGGGTTCAGTGCGGCCACCCTCCCTCCCTCCCTTTATATAGGTGCAAGAGAGGGAGGGCGCAGCCTTGCCCCTTCCTCCAAGGAAGGGTGCGGCCAAGAGGGGAGGAGTCCATCCTCCCAAGGCACCCTGAGGTGCCTTCCCTTTAGGACTCTCCTCTCTCTTATCTCCAGGCGCATGGGCCTCTTGGGGCTGGTGCCCTTAGCCCATATAGGCCAAGGCGCACCCCCTACAGCCCATGTGGCCCCCGGGCAGGTGGACCCCCGGTGGACCCCGGACCCCTTCGGCACTCCCGTACAATACCGATAAAGTGCGAAACTTTTCCCGACGCACCAAAATAAGACTTCCCATATATAAATCTTTACCTCCGGACCATTCCGGAACTCCTCGTGACGTCCGGGATCTCATCCGGACTCAACAACATTCGGTTTGCTGCATACTCATATTCATACAACCCTAAGCGTCACCAAGACCTTAAGTGTGTAGACCCTACGGGTTCGGGAGACATGCAGACATGACCGAGACGGCTCTTGGGAAATAACCAACAGCGGGATCTGGATACCCATGTTGGCTCCCACATGCTCCTCGATGATATCATCGGATGAACCACGATGTCGAGGATTCAATCAACCCCGTATACTATTCCCTTTGTCAATCGGTATTTTACTTGCCCGAGATTTGATCGTCGGTATCCCAATACCTTGTTCAATCTCGTTGCGGCAAGTCACTTTACTCGCATCTGTAATGCATGATCCCGTGACCAAACACTTGGCCACTTTGAGCTCATTATGATGATGCACTACCGAGTGGGCCCGGTGATACCTCTCCGTCATACGGAGTGACAAATCCAGCCTCGATCCGTGTCAACCCAATGTACACTTTTGGAGATACCTGTAATGCACCTTTATAGTCACCCGATTACGTTGTGACGTTTGGTACACCAAAGCACTCCTACGGTGTCCGGGAGTTACACGATCTCATGGTCTAAGGAAGAGATACTTGACATTGGAAAAGCTCTAGCAAAACGAACTACACGATCTTGTGCTATGCTTAGGATTGGGTCTTGTCCATCACATCATTCTCCTAATGATGTGATCCCGTTATCAATGACATCCAATGTCCGTAGTCAGGAAACCATGAATATCTGTTGATCAACGAGCTAGTCAACTAGAGGCTTACTAGGGACATGGTGTTGTCTATGTACCCACACATGTATCTGAGTTTCCTTTCAATACAATTATAGCATGGATAATAAATGATTATCATGAACAAGGAAATATACTAATAACTAATTTATTATTGCCTCTAGGGCATATTTCCAATAGTCTCCCACTTGCACTAGAGTCAATAATCTAGTCCACATCGTCATGTGATTAACACTGATAGGTCACATCGCCATGTGACCAACATCCAAAGAGTTTACTAGTGTCTGTAAACTAGTTCACATCATCATGTGATTAAGACTCAATGAGTTACGAGGTTTGATCATGTTTTGCTTGTGAGAGAGGTTTTAGTCAACGGGTCTCGAACCTTTCAGATCCGTGTGTGCTTTGCAAATTTCTAGGTCATATTGTAAACGCTGCTTCCACGCTCCACTTGGAGCTATTCCAAATGGTTGCTGCACTATACGTATCCGGTTTGCTACTCGAGTCACTCGGATAGGTGTTAAAGCTTTACCGACGTAACCCTTTACGCCAAACTCTTTATCACCTCCATAATCGAGAAACATGTCCTTATTTACTCCAAGGACAATTTTGATCATTGTCCAATGATCCATTCCTGGATCATTCTTGTACCCTCGACCGACTCATGGCAAGGCACACTTCCGGTGCGGTACACGGATAGCATACCTTTAGAGCCTACGTCTAAGGCATAGGGGCGACCTTCGTCCTTTCTCTCTTTTTCTGTCATGGTCGAGCTTTAAGTCTTAACTTCATACCTTACATCTCGTGCAAGAACTCCTTTGGTGATCCATCTTGAACACCTTCAAGATCATGTCAAGGTATATGCTCATTTGAAAGTACCATTAAGCGGTTTTGATCTATCCCTATAGATCTTGATGCTCAATGTTCAAGTAGCTTAATACAGGTTTTCACTTGAAAAACACTTTTCAAATAACCCTATATGCTTTCCAGAAATTCTACATCATTTCTGATCAACAATATGTCAACAACATATACTCATCAAAAATTCTATAGTTCTCCCACTCACTTCTTTGGAAATACAAGTTTCTCATAAACTTTGTATAAACCCAAAATCTTTGATCATCTTATCAAAGAGTATATTCCAACTCAAGATGCTTACTCCGGTCCATGGAAGGATCATGGAGCTAGCATACCTTTCAAAGATCCTTAGGATCGACAAAACCTTTACGATTGTATCTCATACAACCTTTCCTTATGGAAACCGGTAAGGAAACTTCGTTTTGACCTCCATCTGCTAGATTTCATAAATGCAGCTAATGCTAACATGATTCCGACGGACTTAAGCATCGCTACGGATGAGAAAATCTCATCGTAGTCAACTTGTGAAAAACTCTTTGCCACAAGTCGAGTTAAAAATCCATTTATCTCAATAGCTTGCCGATCATCGGGCAAGTCCACCAAAGTCCATGCTTTGTTCTGATACATGGATCCTATCTCGGATTTCATGGCCTCTAACCATTTGTCGGAATATGGGCCCACCATCGCTTCTCCATAGCTCGTAGGTTCATTGTTGTCTAGCAACATGACCTTCAAGACAGGATTACTGTACCACTCAAGCAAAGACGCATCTTGTCACCCCACGAGGTACGCAGTAGTGACTTGATCCAAGTTTCATGATCAACATCATAAGCTTCTACTTCAATTGGTGTAGGTGCCACAGAACAACTTCCCGTGCCTCGCTACACACTAGTTGTAGTGACGGTTCAATAACCATATCAAGTCTCCACCATCCTCCCACTCAACTTTTCGAGACAAACTTTTCCTCGAGAAAGGACCTGATTCAAGAAACAATCCCTATTGCTTTCGGATCTGATTTAGGGGGTATACCCAACTGTTTTGGGTGTCCTATGAAGATGCATTTTATCCGCTTTGGGTTCGAGCTTATCAACCTGAAACTTTTTCACATAAGCGTCGCAACCCCAAACTTTTAAGAAACGACAACTTAGGTTTCTCCAAACCATAGTTCAAACAGGTCGTCTCAACGGAATTACGTGGTGCCCTATTAAAGTGAGTGCGGTTGTCTCTAATGCCTAACCCATGAACGATAGTGGTAATTTGATAAGAGACATCATGGTACGCACCATATCTAATAGGGTGCAACTATGATGTTCGGACACACCATCACACTATGGTGTTCCAGGCGGTATTAATTGTGAGACAATTTCCACTATGTCTTAATAGCGTGCCAAAGCTCATAACTCAGATACTCATCTCTATGATCATATCATAGACATTTTCTCCTCTTGTCACGATGATCTTTAACTTCACTCTGAAATTACTTGAACCATTCAATAATTCGGACTTGTGTTTCATCAAGTAAATATACTCAGTATCTACTCAAATCATCTATGAAGTAAGAACATAACGATATCCCTTTGCGTGCCTCAAAGCATTCATTGGACTGCACACATCAAAATGTATTACTTCCAACAAGTTGCTTTCTTGTTCCATTTCACCTTTGAAAACGAGGCTTTCAAATCATCTTGCCCATGTGGTATGATTTGCATGTCTCAAGTGATTCAAAATCAAGTGAGTCCAAACGGTCCATTTGCATGGAGTTTCTTCATGCATATACACCAATAGACATGGTTTGCATGTCTCAAACTTTTCAAAAACGAGTGAGTCCAAAGATCCATCAACATGGAGCTTCTTCATGCATTCTATACCAATATGACTCAAATGGCAGTGCCACAAGCAGATGGTACTATCATTACTATCTTATATCTTTTGGCATGAAAATGTGTATCACTACGATCGAGATTCAATAAACCATTCCTTTAGGTGCAAGACCATTGAAGGTATTATTCAAGTAAATAGAGTAACCATTATTCTCCTTAAATGAATAACCGTATTGCGATAGACATAGTCGAATCATGTCTATGCTCAACGCAATCACCAAATGACAATTATTCAGGTTTAATACTAATCTTGATGGTAGAGGGAGCGTGCGATGTTTGATCAAATCAAACTTGGAAACACTTCCAACACATATCGTTAGCTCACCTTTAGCTAGTCTGCGTTTATTTCGTAGCTCTTTTATTTCGAGTTACTAACACTTAGCAACCGAACCGGTATCTTAATACCCTGGTGCTACTAGGAGTACTAGTAAAGTACACATTAACATAATGTATATCCAATATACTTCTATCGACCTTGCCGACCTTCTCATCTACCAAGTATCTAGGGTAATTCTGCTCCGATGGCTGTTCCCCTTATTACGTAAGCATTTAGTCTCGGGTTTGGGTTCAACCTTGGGTTTCTTCACTAGAGCAGTAGCTGATTTGCTGTTTCATGAAGTATCCCTTCTTGCCCTTGCCCTTCTTGAAACTAGTGGTTTCACCAACCATCAACAATTGATGCTCCTTCTTGATTTCTACTTTCGCGGTGTCAAACATCGTGAATACCTCAAGGATCATCATATCTATCCCTGATATGTTATAGTTCATCATGAAGCTCTAGCATCTTGGTGGCAATGACTTTGGAGAAACATCACTATCTCATCTGGAAGATCAACTCCCACTCGATTCAAGTGATTGTTGCACTCAGACAATCTGAGCACAAGCTCAACGATTGAGCTTTTCTCCCTTAGTTTGCAGGCTAAGAAAATCGTCGGAGGTCTTATACCTTTTGGCGTGGGCACAAGCCCGAAATCCCAATTTCAGCCCTCGAAACATCTTATATGTTTCGAGAAACGTCTTTGGTGCCTCTACTCTAAACCATTTAACCGAACTATCACGTAGTTATCAAAGCGTGTATATGTCGATGTTACGCAACATCCACAGCTTTGGTGTTCAAAGACACCGAGTGGTGCATTAAGGACATAAGCTTTCTCGTCCGCATAATCGCTAGTGTCAACTTTCAACTATATTTTCTCTAGGAACATATCTAAACAGTGGGACTAAAGCGCAAGCTTACGATATAATTTGCAAAGATCTTTTGACTATGTTCGGGATAATTAAGTTCATCTCATGAACTCCCACTCGAATAGACATCCCTCTAGTCATCTAAGTGATTACATGATCCGAGTCAACTAGGCCGTGTCCGATCATCACGTGAGACGGACTAGTCACCATCGGTGAACATCTTCATGTTGATCGTATCTACTATACGACTCATGCTCGACCTTTCAGTCTCTTGTGTTCGAGGCCATGTCTGTACATGCTAGGCTCGTCAAGTCAACCTAAGTGTTTCGCGTGTGTAAATCTGGCTTACACCCGTTGTATGTGAACGTAAGGATCTATCACACCCGATCATCACGTGGTGCTTGAAGCAGCGAACTTTAGCAACGGTGCACGCTAGGGAGAACACTTTCTTGAAATTGTTATGAGGGATCATCTTATTTACTACCGTCGTTCTAAGTAAACAAGATGCATAAACATAATAAACATCACATGCAATTATATATAGTAGTGACATGATATGGCCAATATCATATAGCTCCTTTGGTCTCCATCTTCGGGGCTCCATGATCATCCTGTCACCGGCATGACACCATGATCTCCATCATCATGATCTCTATCATCGTGTCTTCATGAAGTTGTCACGCCAACGACTACTTATACTTCTATGGCTAACGCGTTTAGCAATAAAGTAAAGTAATTTACATGGCGTTCTTCAATGACACGCAGTCATACAAAAATAAAGACAACTCCTATGGCTCCTGCCGTTGTCATACTCATCGACATGCAAGTCGTGATTCCTATTACAAGAACATGATCTCATACATCACATATATCATTCATCAATCATCACAACTTTGGCCATATCATATCACAAAACACTTGCTGCAAAAAACAAGTTAGGCGTCCTCTAATTGTTGTTGCAAGTTTTACGTGGCTGCAATAGGGTTCTAGCAAGAACGTTTTCTTACCTACGTGAAATCCACAACGTGATTTGTCAACTTCTATTTACCCTTCATAAGGACCCTTTTCATCGAATCCGCTCCAACTAAAGTGGGAGAGCAGACACCCGCTAGCCACCTTATGCAACTAGTGCATGTCAATCGGTGGAACCGGTCTCACGTAAGCGTCACGTGTAAGGTCGGTCCCGGCCGCTTCATCCCACAATGCCGCTGAAGCAAGATAAGACTAGTAGCGGCAAGAAAGTTGACAACATCTACGCCCACAACAAATTGTGTTCTACTCGTGCAATAGAGAACTACGCATAGACCTAGCTCATGATGCCACTGTTGGGGAACGTTGTGAAAATTAAAAAAATTCCTACAGTTTCACCAAGATCCATCTATGAGTTCATCCAAGCAACGAGTCATGGGAGAGTGATTGCATCTACATACCACTTGTAGATCGCGTGCGGAAGCGTTCAATGGAACGGGGATGATGGAGTCGTACTCGCCGTGATCCAAATCAACGATGACCTAGTGCTGAACGGACAGCACCTCCGCGTTCAACACACGTACGGAGCGGATGACGTCTCCTCCTTCTTGATCCAGCAAGGGGGAAGGAGAGGTTGATGATGATCCAGCAGCACGACGGCGTGGTGGTGGATGCAGCAGAACTCCGGCAAGGCTTCGCTAAGCAACTACGGGAGGAGGAGGAGGTGTAGCAGAGAGGGGAGGCGCCAAGGGCTTCAGGGTGCGGCCACCCCTCCCTCCCCTCCCTTTATATAGGTGCAAGAGAGGGGGGGAGGGCGCAGCCTTGCCCCTTCCTCCAAGGAAAGGAAGGGGTGCGGCCAAGAGGGGGGAGGAGTCCATCCTCCCCAAGGCACCTCGGAGGTGCCTTCCCCTTTTAGGACTCTCCCCTCTCTCTTATCTCCAGGCACATGGGCCTCTTGGGGCTGGTGCCCTTGGCCCATATAGGCCAAGGCCCACCCCCTACAGCCCATGTGGCCCCCCGGGGCAGGTGGACCCCCGGACCCCTTTCGGCACTCCCGGTACAATACCGATAAAGTGCGAAACTTTTCCGGCGACCAAAATAAGACTTCCCATATATAAATCTTTACCTCCTGGCCATTCCGGAACTCCTCGTGATGTCCGGGATCTCATCCGGGACTCCGAACAACATTTGGTTTGCTGCATACTGATATTCATACAACCCTAGCATCACCGAACCTTAAGTGTGTAGACCCTACGGGTTCGGGAGACATGCTGACATGACCGAGACGGCTCTCGGGCAATAACCAACAGCGGTATCTGGATACCCATGTTGGCTCCCACATGCTCCTCGATGATATCATCGGATGAACCACGATGTCGAGGATTCAATCAACCCCGTATACTATTCCCTTTGTCAATCGGTATTTTACTTGCCCGAGATTCGATCGTCGGTATCCCAATACCTCGTTCAATCTCGTTGCCGGCAAGTCACTCTACTCGTACCGTAATTCATGATCCCGTGACCAAACACTTGGCCACTTTGGCTCATTATGATGATGCACTACCGAGTGGGCCCAGTGATACCTCTCCGTCATACGGAGTGACAAATCCCAGTCTCGATCCGTGTCAACCCAACAGACACTTTTGGAGATACCTGTAATGCACCTTTATAGTCACCCAGTTATGTTGTGACGTTTGATACACCCAAAGCACTCCTACGGTATCCGGGAGTTACACGATCTCATGGTCTAAGGAAGAGATACTTGACATTGGAAAAGCTCTAGCAAAACGAACTACACGATCTTGTGCTATGCTTAGGATTGGGTCTTGTCCATCACATCATTCTCCTAATGATGTGATCCCGTTATCAATGACATCCAATGTCCATAGTCAGGAAACCATGACTATCTATTGATCAACGAGCTAATCAACTAGAGGCTTACTAGGGACATGGTGTTGTCTATGTACCCACACATGTATCTGAGTTTCCTTTCAATACAATTATAGCATGGATAATAAACGATTATCATGAACAAGGAAATACACTAATAACTAATTTATTATTGCCTCTAGGGCATATTTCCAACATATAGTGATGTGCATTACCGAGAGGGCCCAGAGATACCTCTCCGACAATCGGAGTGATAAATCCTAATCTCGATCTATGCCAACTCAACAAACACAATCGGAGACACCTGTAGAGCATCTTTATAATCACCCAGTTACGTTGTGACGTTTGATAGCACACAAAGTGTTCCTCCGGTATTCGGGAGTTGCATAATCTCATAGTCATAGGAACATGTATAAGTCATGAAGAAAGCAATAGCAATAAAACCCAACGATCATAATGCTAAGCTAACGGATGGGTCTTGTCAATCACATCATTCTCTAATGATGTGATCACGTTCATCAAATGACAACTCATGTCTATGGCTAGGAAACTTAACCATCTTTGATTAACGAGCTAGTCAAGTAGAGGCATACTAGTGACACTCTGTTTGTCTATGTATTCACACATGTACTAAGATTCCAGTTAATACAATTCTAGCATGAATAATAAACATTTATCATGAAATAAGGAAATAAATAACAACTTTATTATTGCCTCTAGGGCATATTTCCTTCACTGGCATCCTCCCAAAGCTTCCTAGGTGTCCTCTGGCCCAAGAAAAAATCGTCAAAAAGTTTCGTTTTGTTTCGTTTGGACTCTGTTTGGTATTGATTTTTTGTAAAAGACAAAAATATGAAAAAAACAACAACTAGCACTAGGCACTAGGTTAATAGGTTAGTCCTAAAAAATGATATAAAATGGCATAATAATGCGTATAAAACATCCAAGATGGATAATAAAATAGCATGGAACAATAAAAAATTATATATACATTGGAGAAGTATCAGTGTTCTTGGAGATCTATTTGATGTAATGACTTTTTGCGGTGTGTTTGTTGGGATGCGATGAATATTATTTGAGTTTTATCTGAACTCTTTTATGCATGATTGTTATAGCCTCATATTTCTTCTCCAATTTATTGGTTCGATTTGGCCAACTAGATTGATTTATCTTTCCATGGGAAGAGGTGCTTTGTAATGGGTTCGATCTTACGGTGCTCAATCCCAGTGACAGAAAGGGACATGACACATATGTATCATTGCTATTAAGGGTAAAAAGATGGAATTTATTTCATACGTGAGTTTATCTTGTCTACATCATGTCATCTTGCTTAAGGCATTATTCTGTTTTTCCATGAACTTAATACACTAGATGCAAGCTGGATAGCGGTCGATGTGTGGAGTAATAGTAGTAGATGTAGAATCATTTCGGTCTACTTGTCTCAGACGTGAGCCTATATACATGATCATTGCCTTGGATATCGTCATAATTATTTGTTTTTCTGTCAGTTGCCCAAGAGTAATTTGTTTACCCACCATATGCTATTTTCAAAAGAGAAGCCTCTAGTGAAAACTATGGCCCTGGGTCTGTCTTTATCATATATTAAAACCAAAAATACCTTACTGCAATTTTCTTTTGTTAATTTTATTTTGTATTTTTGTCCAATCTATCTATTAAAAACTATACAATTTAATCTTGCTCGTAACCGTCAAGGGATTGACAACCCCTTGTTCGCGTTGGGTTGCAAGTATTTCTTGTTTGTGTGCAGGTGATGTTCACGAGTCGTTGCATGGTTCACCTAGTGGATTGATTACCTTGGTTTCATAACTAAGGGAAATACTTATCTCTACTGTACTGCATCATCCTCTCCTCTTCGAGGAAATCCCAACGCGGCTCACAAGTAGCAGGGAGCAGCGGAGAGCAATGCAGACGGCCATCTCCTCCTTGGGCCCGCATGGGACGAAGTCAAGTTCACAAACCGTGAGAGCTCGGAGTTGGATCCGCTACCCGCCATGCTAGAGAAGACCGAAGATTGCCAGAAGGGAGTTTGGGGGCAGAGTGGAGTGGCTAGGGTTTGATCCAGGATCCAGATGGATACGAATATATGTGGGGTCGAGATGGACCAGCGTAGGCTAGATCCAACGTGGTGGACGTCCAGGCGCGTACGGGCCTCCCTATATTCGCTTCAGATTTAGACATGATATGAGGGGGTAGGTCAGCCGGACGTATAAGGTCAAGTTAAGGCATCCCACTGGGTCAGGATTTTGTGAGCGATCAGTGACTGGGTCGGCCGCTCGGACGTACATGGGGTTTGGGAGGCCCGGTTGTAGATGATCTTAGAGCATCGACAACCACGGATACCTAATCCGAGCCCCTATACACCCGTAGATGCGCTCGCATGCGCCCATGGACTGTGATAGGACAGGCATCAAAACTTTCCATTTGCAACCATGGTCCCTACTTTCAAAACACCGAATCCATGCAAACACATGCACGTCGATCATTTTGAACAAACATAGCTTTTGGTGCACACAAATACAAATAGTTCATACTTAATAGTATGTGATCCAAGTATAGTTAAAACATAAATATTGTTCATAGTGCATAACAGATAAAATAAAAGAGAAGTTTATTGATTTCCAGTGTGCGTCCACATATGCTTGACAAGATCATCCAGAAGTTGTATATGTACTTGTTGATCTCATAGTTGTCGATGCATCTCTGGAAAGTTGGCAATGCTCTCTGCCTCTTGTTCCATGGGAGGACCTAACCACCCGTCTTCTCAAAATCATGCGTGCACGCTGTCCCTTCACCCTCGTCCTCAACAATTGTCGTGATGGGCGCGCGGCAGATGCCAAAGGATGGCTAAAGAGAGGAGGAGTCTCGAGGGCACCGGTGGGTTCCAAAGGCGAGGTCGGCATGAGCGAGCATGGGACGCAAGACATACCCAGGTTCGGGGCTCTCCGGAGAGATAACACCCCTAGTCCTGCCGAGTGTGGTTTATATGTAGATGTCACAAGCTTGCTCCTAGAGCTGTATTGGGGAGGAAGGAAGACAGGCCAAAGCATAGGCTGCTCCTTCTCCTGGTGTGTGTGGTGCATTTTATGCGTGTGATGGCTGCCCGTGTACATGAGGGCTCCTGGGGGGTTTTATAGGTCAACCCCCAGGGTTACAATGGTAAAGTTACAAGGTCATGGGGCCGGGTTGTCAACGTACGGGAAGCCGGTGCTGGGACCCACCGGGTGTCAGGGCTCGCCGGGTTCTCCGGGCGCGGGCCCCGTGTGCCAGGAGGCACTGTTCTCCGTCTTGTCGGTCGTCACGGAGTGGCCGTGTCGAGTCCGCTACAGTGGTGCACCGCCAGGTCGCCGTCTGCTGGCGTCAGCAGTGACGATGGGTGCGCTGTAGCCACGCCGGCCTCGGTCAGCGGGGTAGGTGGGGCACTGTTGCCACGCCTCTGCCGGTCAGAGGAGTTGGTGGGGCACTGTTGCCACGCTCATCCTCTTAATGAGACTCGTCCCATCGCACGCCTTGGATGGGACGGGAGCTGACCCGTGGCTGGGTTGAGGAACACGCCACGGGGGAGCTGGCTTGCTGGAGAAGTCTTGGTTCGCCGGGTTCGGCTGGCTTGCACCAGCCGTCAGGGCCGGGTTGCCGTCTTGGCAGGGTCGAAGAGTTCAGCCGGGTTGAGGGACTTGGCCGGGTCAACGGACCCGGCCAAGTGCGAGCCGGATTGAGGGGCGATGCTGGCCCCGATGTTTTTGAAAAGGATCCGGGTTCCGTTGCCTACCCGGGGTTCATCCCCCCGACAACAATCATGTTATGAAAGATAACACAAAATGTAATGAGATGCCAAGGTGTCTCCGGTTCCCACATCATTGCAACTCCATGAACAATACCCCAACGAGCTTGGAGAACTCCAAATGTCCTCTCACATCCTTCCGAGCTTCCTTCTATTGTTGCAAAGCGGGTTTGTTTGTTGCCTTGGGGATCGGATATGGTCTTCACAAACGCCGTCCACTGAGGATAGATACCATTGGCAAGGTAGTACCCCATGGTGTAGTTGTGTTCGTTGATGGTATAGTTGCACAAGAGTTTCTTGAACAAAGGAGATCGTTGGAGCACATTGATGTCATTGCACGAACCTGGCGTGCCAAAGAAAGCATGCCAAATCCACAAGTCCTGCGATGCCACTGCTTCAAGTATGATGGTGGCTTCTTGGACATGACCTTGGTATTGCCCACACAAACCTTTTGGGCAGTTCTTTCACTGCCAGTGCATGCAATCAACTGAACCTAGCATACGGGGAATCCTCTTGCTACTCCAATTGCCAACAATTTTTCCGTGTCCTCCACAGTTGGCTCTCTCAGGTACTCTGGTCCGAACACCTTCACCACAGTGCATGCAAATTGCACCGTGGTTTTCAAGACTATGGTCTCCCCCATCCGGATTCCTGCATCAATTGCATTTGCTGCTTTACAATAAGCAAGCATCCCGACAAAGAATAAAGGCATTTTGCAGAGGAGAGAAAGAAAGTTCTTCGCAACAATCCTTCCTCAGCTTGAAGTTGCCATCAGCCTTCTCCGTGCCTTCCACTACCCGCAAGAACAAGTTTATGCTCATCCGGTAGCGACAACGAAAGAAGGTTCCATGGAATGTTGGGACAACTGCGAAGTAGTCCGTGAACAGAAGTTGTGCACCGGCAATCCTATCACGCGGAATCACTATCCGACCCTTGATGAAACCCTTGAAGTTTAGGACGTGCTCGTCTGCCTTCTCGAACTCCTCTTGGATGCTCATCATCATCCTCATTCCGGCATCCTCATCGTTTGAATCCGACGACGCGATGAACTTGTTGAATATGAATCCATCAAGATCATTGTGTCCATAGCCATCATTCCACGTCGAATCCATTAGGGACCTAGAAATAATGGCCGAACGAATCAAAAACGGGCACAGATGTTTCATCGAGCATGTAGAGTGCGGGGTGAAAATATGGGGGAGTTTGACGTACCGGGACGCCGTCCGGTGGCGGCTTGGTCGGCAATGTTGTGCGTTGGGGCGTCCGGTGGAAAAGCCTTGAGTTGGGGAAGGCAACGGAACATCGATACCGGCGGAGGTCTGATGGCGGCAGTGCGCAGAAGGGTGAACAAAGAAAAGAAGAGTGACGCTCGAGCAAGGAAAGGGGAGACGGATATGACCGAATTGGCACGGGCCCCAGCGGCCAGTCCTATGTGACGGGCGTGTCCATACGTCTTCATAGCAATATGGGCCGGATATGAGAAGGCGGGTTGGATGGTGTTTTTTTTGTTCGGACATTGATCATGTTTGGAACGGGTCCGGCGTCCGGTTGTAGATGCTCCAGGCAGCAAATTTATCTCTGCCAGGTCTCAGGATGACCGGCCGCGTGGGGAAAATGTAGAAATCCCCGAGACAATAGCACTATCAGCACGTGTCTGTGACTTTTGTTTGCTGGGTGCAGAACGCTTAGAAGGGAAGAGAAAAAGAGCCGGCCAGATACTCCTTTCGCCACAGTTTTCGCCAGGAATGGACGCAGCACCGTGCGAGCGTTCCGAAAGACACTTTGGTGCGTCGACGAGAGGTAGGCAGAACCCATTGCCTCTCTCGACGAGGTAGGTGTGCCGGTGTTGCGGTGCTGCCGAACTGATGACACTCCTTTGTCGCCCCTTTTTCCAGATCCAGCTGCCAGTGCAGACCAATCTGTAAACGCAACCGAGGATGGCTGCTAAACTAATCAAAGCATCTTTTCATGCTTTCAGCGTGGACACTCGCCGCGCTAACAGAGACATTAACAAACCACATGGCACTGTTGTACTAGTACCCTACTTCAAACGCTCGTGAATGATTGGCAAAAGAATGAAAATATACTCCTCTAAATTTCTGCCAGTATACGTACACTACAGTAGTTTGGTACGGGTTTGGACGAGGGGATTCGGTGCCCAGGCCCAGCCCCACCCGCGATGAACAGAAAATTCAAAATGAATACTAGAAAAACAAAAAAAAAAAGCATGGAAGATAATTTGGTGCGTGAGGCGCGCTTTAAAATTCAGATCATTTGGACATCTGAGTAGCTCTCGGTAAAAATGACAAATTTGAGGACTGTGAAAATTGTTTTGGCCCAATTTGTCTTTTTTTCTGAGAGCTGCTCAAATTTGGGGTCTGTGAAAAAATTTGATTTTCATCTAAAATTGGGAGCGCACCGTACGCACCAAATTATCTTCCATGAAGAAAAAGAATTTTTAAAATCTTTTTCATTATATTTTGTGAATTCTCGCTTCACCGATTGCAAATGATCTTGGGCTCATTAATGGATATTCGTTTGTTGATGAATTTCTACTCCGATAGATAAATTATCAGCCCCCTTTTCATTTTGGGTTAAAACTTGACCCAAATTTAACTATTAAAATATAAACTACATGACCTAAAAATCATGTTGTGGAAAACTTGTTCTAAATACAAATCCAATAGTATATCTTTTGTGATGCATACCTCATTTTTTGTTGTTATCATAGATAATCAAAGTTTGATTATTATAAAGTTGGAAATTCTTATGCATGTTTACATGTTGTCATGAGCCTTTTCCTATAAATGCTGCATGCATGTTGAGAGTTGGATTAATGAAACTATCTATTCCTATACGTACTTTGCGGAGTATTCCATCTGTGTGTGTAAAAAGGGGTTCATATATTTTACCTTTTTCTTGCATTGTGTGTTAGGAAATTGAGGCACATCGACCGATAGAGGACTATTTATAATCAGTAACTCTATGAGCCAACACATGAAACATAAGGAACCCCTTGACTCTTCCTTAGTATGCAAGTCCAGGCTAATATGTGTTTCTTCTTTATGCCGAGAGGGTGCAATAAGTAGCACATATACAACCACACCGCAGCAGTTTTGTGGGTTGTAATCTCAAAAGAGAGTTGTATGTTTTGCACTAACGAAGCTTGTCGTTTCTACGCCTAGGCGCAGCAACAATGTTTTGAAAAAATATACGGTGAAAACCAAGTAAAACCCATGTTTGAAATGTTACAACACTTTTTTTTTGCGAGAAACTTTCAATCTATTCACTTTCAATCATGACAGTACAAAAAACAACACTTTAAAACATTGTGTCACATGCTTCGGATGTCTTACAAATATGTAAGGTTTCACATTCAAATTTAATTTCACTTGGGAGCTAAAGAAATCGTCATCAATCCCAACAATTTTACATGTTTCACATTTGTGGGTTGCTGAAACTTGTTTTCCATAGCTCAAATGCCAAGTTGAATTCGAAACTGAAATAATTTTTTAGGGGATTTGAAACTGAAATCTGACATGTTTTTTAAAACGTCTCATCTCCAATACCTTCATTTTTAGATTTTGTGAAACATGATTATCTCTTGGTTTTCACCGGATACTTCCGCTTTCTCCCATGTTTTGCCGTACTCTAGGGGGAACCATAACTCTTTTTACATTTAGATATTATTAACACGTGATGGACAAGACTTCAACCCAACAAGATAAGGTCCTGTTGTCTCTCCCATTGGCTGGCTCCAGCTAGGTGTCTTTTACTGTCAAAACTTGTACACGAAACATCAGCACTACTGGTAGTATATTCAGTGACCATGGCCCACGTCGTTCTCATTGTTGTTGAGAACACAAAAGGGATCAGAGGTGCCTGCTTACCTAGGCATAAGCTTTTTTTGAAAATGACCTACTTAGGTACAATCACCAAGAAAGAAATATCGGCCGAGCATCCCTTCAGGGCAGGGCAATACAGCATGACATCTTTGGGAGAAAGGAATATTTCCTGCAATTACAGAGTAAAAATGTAAACACCTGATCCAACTATCTTAATTTTTCTATGTATTTCTCTATGCAAGCTCTAGCTCCATGAACACCTCCAAAAAGCTAAGTCAACACGACATAATACTGAAACTAAAAGAATAGTGTAGAAAAGTCTGAAATAAATCTAAAAAAAATATGCGAGCACCTGTGTCAAGCCTAACACTTCAAACCTGATGGGTTGGTTTCACCACAAGATATGTGACCCTACGCTATGCTCAGTCCGGCATTTGTAGAAAGAAGCGTCGTCACCTGGTAATCTAAGCATCTGATACTAAACTACTACTCCCTCCGTTCCTAAATATAAGTCTTTGTAGAGATTTCACTATAGACTACTCCCTCCATTCCTAAATGTAAGTCTTTTAAGAGATTCCTCTACAAACTACATACGGATGTATATAGACATATTTTAAAGTATAGATTCGTTCATTTTGCTCCGTATGTAGTCCATAGTGTAATCTAAAAAGACTTATACTCCCTCCGTCCGAAAATACTTGTCATCAAGATGAATAAAAGGGGATGTATCTAGATGTATTTTGGTTCTAGATACATCCCTTTTTATCCATTTTGATGACAAGTATTTTCGGACGGAGGGAGTATTTAGGAACGGAGGGAGTACATACGAAGCAAAATGAGTGAATCGCCACTCTAAATGCATCCATATACATCCATATGTGGTCTATAGTGAAATCTCTATAAAGACTTATATTTAGGAACGGAGGGAGTAGTACTTAACGTTTTATATTATGGGACGGGGAGACTAGGATTTTATACAACAATAGCGATTTTTAAAGTTAACTAGTGCAATTTGCATAGCAAAACAAATTCTATCTTAATCCTCATGGTTGAAAACAAGGATTATTAGCCCTTAATATACTTTTCAAATCAGCGAAACTTTGCCGAGCAAACGAAATCAACGCAGCCCGATTGACTTGATTAACGTGTCAACATTACCGCGCCACCATTGATACTTTCGTCGAAACAAAACAAATTAGGTTAACACGAGCAGATAAGCATCAAGCCAGCAGCCAGAAATGCATGCAGACAAAAAAAACTCCACTTCTACTGGTGACCAAGAGAAAACTCCGGGTGCACGTATGACAATTTACTACACTTCCGGCAGCTCGCCAGTTTAGGCCTACTCTCGCTGACCGGCGGGCCCACCGAATCCGCCCCCCAATCACCGATCCCCTGTTCCGCTAAGCCCACCCGGGCACGCCCACGCCCGCCCCCACGTACGTGCACGCGGCCACAAAGACCACCCGACCACCACCACCTCCCCCTCCCTCCGGTCGCCTCCGGCCTCGCCTCGCCTCGGCCCCTCCCCCCGCCGCGTGCCCCGGCAGCCCCTCCCCTGGCGCCCATGGCGGCCGCGGAGGTCTACTCGCCGACCGCGGCGGCGGCGGCGCAGCACCAGCAGCGGGGAAGGCGGCGACGCAGGCGTGGCAGGCGGTCGTCGGCTGGATCGGCTTCCTCCTCCAGGTCCTGCTCCAGATCCTCCGCGGCACGCCCTCCTGCGCCCAGCTCCTCTCCTTCGTCGGCTTCCGCTACCCGCTCCTCTCCTCCGCCTCGGCCGCCCCCGACCAGCCGTCGCCGGAGGTGGCCTTCATGCCGCTCCGCTCCGAGATCCCGGCCGACGCCGCCCCCGTCCCAGCGCCCCCGCCTGAGCCCCTCCAGCGCCTCACGGTACGGGAAGATTTGGTTTTTCATTGGGTTCCTTGGAGCTATTTGCTGTTCCGGTCAGGAAGCAATAGATACTTTGGAAGGGGATGGATTCCATTTCGATAGGAAGTGGATGTAGGAGGAGTGTCTCTATCCAATTGCCGTCCATTTCTGTCTTCGGGTTGGTGAATTTGGGATAGGCGGAGGGGTTGGTTTGAGCTAATTGGGTGTTCTTCCTGGTTAATTCAGTTAGCTTTGATTGATAGTATGTTTTATTTGCCGCTGAATTAGTATGTGTGATATAGAGCAGGCCATTTCGGGGTGTCGGGTGGTAAATAATCGCCGTCCCCGATTACGAACACCTAGAGTCACTTGTGTTGCAAATCCAAAACAAAAGCTTAGTTGGTGTTAGTAGCCACTTCCATCCCAAAACAAGGGCTTATTGATTTATTAGCCAACAACTGCATTAATCTCATCTCTAGACAAGGGCTGGTTCAGAAAATTTACAGGATCCTGGTGTTGCTACCTTTACTGGATCAAATACTTAATTGGGCAATATATTGTTTCTGATCACTGATCTTGTAGTCAATTTGTTAGAGACCATTTCTGGGAAACTTCTTGTCGCTGGTGTTCTTTGAGAAGATATCTAAGTCTGCCCGTCAATACTGGCAGCGTGATTGGATATGAATTATGATATTACGCATTTGGTGATGATAGATGAATCGGCATGTGTGCTGTTTTACTGGCACATATACTCATAACAGGGTTTCTTATAAGCATACTGTATTTAGTATGATGAGCTTATGGCTTCCCACAAAATAGAATCAACTGATTTAATATTTGTGTTAAAACTAAATCCAAGCCACATTTAGTGTGAAGTCAGCTTTAACGATTCTCCTATGAACTCATGCATTATCTCTGAACAAATATGGACTACCTTTTCAGGTAGTGCTTGACCTGGACGAGACTTTAGTTTCTGCGTACGAATCATCTGGTCTTCCTCCTATTGTACGCACCCAAGCTGTTGAAGCTGGATTACATTGCTTTGACATGGAGTGCATATCAACTGATAAGGTACCAAACTTCTGCTCTTGCTACTTTATTGTGTTATCCTTTTAATCATTACTGATAAAGGAATTTTTGTGGTGTGAGCTGTAAAGGATGTTGAAGGAAAACAAAAGGTGAATCATGTTACTGTTTTTGAGCGTCCTGGTCTGCATGAGTTCTTGCAGAAAACTAGTGAATTCGCAGATCTTATCCTCTTTACAGCGGGTTTGGAAGGTATGGTGGCTGCTAATATTTTATTCATCTCTCTCGTCACATGGTCCCAACCAGCTTCCTCACCATACCTGTCCAAATTTCTCCTCAGGTTATGCAAGACCTTTAGTGGACATAATAGATGCCCACAATAGGTTCAAACTCCGTCTCTATCGTCCATCAACTGTTACTACGTAAGTGTTACAGAAACTTCCCCATAGGATACAAGTGATTTTGTAACGTCGTGTTGCTGCTGCTGCATCTTGATGATAGCCATCATTACTTTGCTTTCTGTGATGTGTACACAACTAATCAGTTGAATGTTACTCCCTCCGTCCCATAATATAAGAACGCTTTTTACACTATGTAGTGTAAAAAACGTTCTTATATTATGGGACGGAGGGAGTACATGCAAACCAGCAGTTCTTTAGGTGGAAAAGTGCATGTAGTTTATTTATAATTTGTATGAGTTCAATACTAGAGATTGGTCGTTTCCCATCAATTTGAGTGACAAACTGACAATATTAACACAATCATTTCTTTTAAGGCATGCCATGCACTGAATGTACCATACAGTGGGTGATTACTGAAAAGATTAGAGTGAAGATGGTAATCTGCGGTGTTTGAGTAGTGTTAAGGATTAGAGCGACGACGATATCTACAGTCTGCACTGCTTTGGGGCGTGACCCTGGATCTCTGCGGTGCAATGCCAGCCATGAAGGGATTTATTGTCTCCTCTTCATGGTCCATCCATACCCTTCGTCATGCCATATAGCGCCAATTTTAGAAAAAGAAGAAAGAAGCTGCTCATCAATTCTGCTTGCATACAAGGCATGTCCCTGTGCTAGTCTTTAGCAATGAATCGATGGTGCTTTCTTCGGCTCTGCATGCATGTTTTTGCACATAATACTTGTTTGGAGTAAGACTGGCTGATAGTGCATACAATACTTATTTGCCAATAACCTAAACCTTTACAGTAGCGAGCCAGTTCATTTTCTGATATCAGTAGGGGTATACAATTTCAGGGAATACAGAGAGCATGTGAAAGATCTTTCTTGCCTGTCAAAAGATTTCAGTAGAATCGTCATTGTCGACAACAATCCGTTCAGCTTCATAGTGCAGCCTTTGAATGGAATACCTTGTGTTCCATTTTCAGCTGGACAACACTCAGACGATCAAGTAACTGATAATGGACACCAGTCATTCAATGGTTCCGGTCCTCTAATTTGTACATGTTCATTGATATATTTTGTTTGTACTGTTTTTCAGCTGATGGAGGTTATCTTCCCGCTCCTGAAGCATCTCTCTGTCCAGAGAGATGTGAGGCCAGCCCTGTACGAAAGGTTTCATATGCCAGAATGGTTCCAAAAGCATGGGATCCCTCGAACTGATCAGGCCTCCTAAGAATTGTTTAGGTGGAGAAGAATCAAGTGCCTGCCACGCCATATGTCCCTTAGTAGGGGGAGAGCATTTGTACATTATTATTTATATTCATTTTTAGATTCTCTTCCCTGATATAAGATCATGCCATTGTTCATACGGGATTGCCATGTCTGGAGGTAAAGGAATTGTAATCTAGCAGAATGTCTTATTTGTATCGGTGGTAACATCAATTGTTGTATATCACCTTTGTTGTAAATTTGCTTGTTGATAGCCCATTTAATCTAATGCACAGTTCAAGGTCTATGACTATGATGTCAAGAGGCTGCATTAACTAACATTTAATCAAGGTTTCAGTCAGAAATGTTTGTGGAAATTCACAAACAAACAAACAAATTTGTTCCGGGAATTCTACCAGCATTTTTGCCAAAATCATGTGTTTATAAATCTAACCATCCGATATTTACATAGTAACATAGGCCTAAGACCACTACGCATATAATTAAATCACTAGGGAATCACACAAGACTGAATTTTTAAGCTTGCTGACATTCAAATTTTGTCAGTCTCTGCAGCCTGTACTCTGGACATGAGAGGAGGCACCGAAGCTTCTTCCTTCATCCGAGTTTCTGGACGCGAAAATCGCTGGAACTTCGTATCTGGCTGATAATCTGTGCCGCCTCGTCAAACCTGTACGCTCTCTCGTACACGCCAGCGGACACGAGATAGAGCTCCCTCTTGTCAATGCTGGGATCATGGCTAAGCTCGCCGACCAGCCGCTCCAGCGCCTCGAAGTCCTGCTGAGCGCCGAGCAAGCTGAGCATCTGGAAGTGCACCCTGTCCGAGAACACGCAGCCTTCCTCCCTCAGCGCCCGGTACAGCCCCGCGGCCTTGTCGAACTCCTTGAGCTTCCCGTAGGCGTTCATGGTGACCGCGATCGTCTCCGAGTCCGGCAGGTGGCCCAGCTTCCTCATCTCGTCGAACACCTCCACCACGCTCCGGTGCCGCCTGTTCTTGGCGAACAGCGCCATCATCGCCCTGTGCACCGACGGGTCCTTGACCTCGCCGGTGTGGACCGCGCGGCGGAACAGCCACGCGGCCTCCTCCACCCGCCCGGCGCTGGCCAGGATCTTCATTGCCGTCTCCTTGGGGATGGCCTGGTCCGGGTCTCTGAGCTCGCGCAGCAGCCGCTTGGACTGTGAGACGAGCCCCGCGCGCTCGTACGCGACCACCATCGTCTGGTACAGCACAGGGTCCATCTCCGTGCCGGACTCCCGCAGCTTCTCGAAGAGCTTGGCGGCGCGGTCCAGCTTACCGGCCTTGACCCAGATGGACAGGACGGTGGAGTAGGTGACGGCGTTGGGCTGGATGCCGCCGGCCTGCATTTGCTGCACCAGGCTCCCGGCCTTGTCGTCCTCCAGCGCCTTGCCGTGGATGGCGATCATGGTGTTGTACGTCACCACGTTGGGCCTGACGGCGCCGTTGTTGCCGCCGCCGTCGGAAGAAGCAGCGCTGCACATGAGGCCGAACAGGTGGACCGCCTCCCCGAACAGCCCGGCATCGCCGTACACGCGGAGCATGGTGTTGTACGTGACGACGCTCGGCGGCACCCCGGCCCGGCGCATGGACCAGAAGAGCCGGTCGGCGTCGCGGGCGAGGTCCAGCTGCCCGTACGCGTTGAGCACGATGTTGAAGACGGAGAGGTCGGGCTTGACGCGCGCCACGGCGCGCATGTGCGAGAAGAGCGAGACCGCCGCGAGGTGCCGGCCGCGGCGCGCGAGCGCGGCGAGGACCGGGGCGTAGGACTCGGCGTCGGGGGCCACGCCGTCGGCGGGGACGTCGTGGAGCAGCAGGCGCTTGGCGTCGCGGAGCAGGTCGGACTTGCAGTAGGCGGCGATGGCGGCGTTGTACGCCTTGAGGTCGGGCCTGATCCCCGCGGCGCGGAGGCGGGAGAAGAGCGCGAGCGCCTTGGGCGCGTCGCCGGCGCGGAGGGCGAGGTGGATGAGGTTGGAGAAGAGCACGAGGTCGGGCGCGACGGCGTCGGCCTCCATGAGCGGCAGGAAGGTGAGCGCGTGGTCGAGGTGGCCCGCGCGGGTGAGCGCGGCGAGGAGCGTGGAGTAGGAGAAGCCGTCGGCGGCGACGCCCCTGGCGCGCATCTCGAGGAGGAGGCCGGACGCGAGGCGGAGCTGCCCGGCGCGGGAGGCGGCGCGGAGCAGGAGGTTGTAGGGGACGAGGAGCGCCGACGAGGGGAGGTCGGGCGCCAGGAGGTCGAGCAGCGCGACGCCGCGGCGCGGGTCCGGGAGGCGGGAGAGGAGCGTGCAGAGGAGGCGCGGCGAGACGGGGCGGTGCGGCGAGAGCGCGGCGGCCAGGTCGGGGGCCGCGCGCGCGGCGGAGAGCGCCGCCACGAGGGCGGCGATGTCGGGGGCGTGGTCCTGGCGCTGGAGCTCCGCGGATTTGTGGCGGTGGAGGGGGTGGGAGCTCGGGAGGGTGGGGTTTAGCCAGATGGACTTTGCGCTTGCGGCGGGGCCGCGGCGGTGCGGCGAGGGGGAAGGGAGGGCGGCTGCCGCTGCTGCTGCCGTCGGCGGCATTGGTCTTGGCCGGGGTGCGGAAGGAAGCGGAAGTGGCGCGGCAGCCGGGAAACGGATAGGAGATTTTTTGGCGCTGGCAGGGACGTTTGCGAGACGCATCGGGCTGGATTGGGACACTTGTCGGAGCAAAATGGCGCGTCGGAGCGAAGTGAAGTGGCGGCATTCAGATTTCAGAACTTGTGATTGAGCGACAGGGAGACTGGCTGCGGCTTGGCAATCGAGAGTTCACAGCCAAAATACAGCCAGCAGCACTTGAATGTTCATATATTTTGGGCCATTCTTTTTTTTTGGGGTTGCAAGGAATATATTTTGGGTCATTTAGTGTCATGCATCCAACGCCCTCAAACGATCCTCGCGTTCAAATTCTTCCCGCAAACCAGAAACAAAATTGAGGGAGGTTTGCGGCCGTCCGGACAGCCGTCATGTAGGCGTTCCACAGCCCGGACACAGCCAAAATCGAGGTAGAGCTCACACATTTGGACATTTGCCACTTTTTCAAATGAAAGCCCGCCCATCCCCCTAATCGTCACGGCCCCGCCTCCTAGTTCGCGTCCATTCCGCCCCCCGCCGCCACAATGGAGCCGATCGAGAAGGTCATCGTCACGTCGGAGCCGGAAGGAGAAGTTGGTAGTGGTCGCCTGCAAGGTTAACACAACAAAATGCAACACCTGCCGCCACAAAACAAAAGAAGGGGGGAGGAGGGGGAACGCTTTGGCAATGCACAATCACCCAGTACCTCCTCCGCCAAAGCGTGTGAAGCGGCGGGTGCATGTCATGCAATCACCTCCACCCCGCAGCTCGGTCCGCAACATCAGTCCACGTCCACCATCACCGACGGCCATCAAGTATTGTTCGAAGTCGACCTCAACTGAGACTACACCTTTATGGAACTTTAGCCGCAGTCGCCGGCGCTTGTCCATTCGCGGATGCCGGCTCCCTCGCCCTTCGGTGTCGTGTCTTTGTTTGCCAGAATGTTTCAGCTGGGCGAGATGGTGGAGGATGACTTGACAAGGATGCAGCGATGAACTTGATCCATGACAATGAAGGCCACGAAGACCATCAAGTGGAGGACTCCCAACCTGAGGCAGAGACCCAACAATGCTCACCCAAATGTCGGACACCACGTAGACCTAGCCGACGCACACCCAACAACTGGGCGGTGATCTAGGCGACATCTAGGCATCGGGAGCGGGTCCAAAGAAGAAGAGGAGAAAAAATTTCAACTTGAAGGACGATGAATTGTTGGTTGATACGTGGTTGGACACAAGCATTGATCTGATTCATGGCACGGAGCAAAGGGGCGGAACATTTTGGACAAGTGTGTATGCTTTGATTTCATGATCAAAAGAACTATGATCCCTATCGCACCGAAGTGATCCGTGAGTACAGCTTGAAGTCGCTCACTAATCGATGGTACACCATTCAAGAGACCACAAGCAAGTATTGTTGCTTTTACAAACAATTGCAAATCCAATGACCGAATAGCGCAACACTCCAAGAGCTCATATGTTTTTTGTTGCTCCATGTGTGTTGGTCATTTGGCCGGATATGCTTTGTGTGTTGGTCATTTGGCCGGATATGCAATTTGTTGATCATGTGTTTTCTTCCTAGGTTGGTTGTGCATGCACATTGTTCTTTAGGACAAAAAGAAGCACTTCCTCTTCATACATTGTTGGCTGAAGTTGAATGTACACCTCAAGTAGCTTAATGGTGTTGCCAATTCCGTCAAGACCGCATCATGCCCAATGTAGATAAATATGGTGATCCAACAAAAGGAGTCCTCGCTCCGGCCAAAAGGATGGGCAGGAACTGGGGCAATAAGTAGGAGGAGGGGAGAAGTAGAAGCGAAAAAGGGCGGCGGCCAAGATGACAAAGAGGTTCGAGGACATCATGGCAAAGAAGTAGGAGGCATGCGTCAAGCGCAATGATGTAAAGGATGAAAAGAAGACCGAGAGGTTTGACAAGTTCATGGAGGTGCAAGCCAAGAAGATCAAGCTCCAAGAGAAGAAGATTGATGCCAAGATGTTGAGTTGTTGACCATGAAGATGTCAGACTTGGATCCCATGTGGCGAAGATTGTGCAAGCATATCATGCTAGCATGTTGGACCGCTACGCGGGTGCTTCGGATGAGCCGGTCGAGGAGTGAAGAATTTGAAATGGACAGCTGAACTAGGAGGCAAAAATTGACGTCTTTTTGCATCCTCAGCTCTTTTTGGATCAGTTGGATGTAAAAACTTGTTGATCCGATGCTTTTTAGCTGTGATTGGATATGTTTGCATCTTGCTATACATATGTTAAATTGCTATTCATCTATGTATGCATGTATCATGTCAAATGGAGGTGGAGGAGGCCGGAACCGGAGCAGACATTTGGTGCACGAGGTTGATGGCCCGGTTGGTGCACGAGGTTGATGGCCGGCTCCACTACCACTTTCCGCCAATGTTTGGGGTGGCTGATTTGATGCATGGCGTTGGAGATGTCCTTATCAAACACTGGACAATTATTTTTGTATCTTATAAATTTTCACTGATGAATCACATAGATTACAAGTGTAAGTTCAGCTGTACAGACACACATGGAAAATTTTCCTCATATTTACATACACGCATGAATCAGCAGGGCTTCCACTCCGAGAATTGCCCTGAAAGACCCACACCAACAAAGAAACCGGGCCACAAGCCAGTTCAGCAAATACTGCAGCCAAAAGG
This sequence comes from Aegilops bicornis, assembly GCA_021605145.1. Taxonomy (NCBI): domain Eukaryota; kingdom Viridiplantae; phylum Streptophyta; class Magnoliopsida; order Poales; family Poaceae; genus Aegilops; species Aegilops bicornis. Next base: position 633,775,402 of record CM038671.1, on the reverse strand, counting down.
GCAAGACCCTCTACACCTCAAGGAAACGGCAATGTTTCATGCCACATGGAACTCTCAGAAAACCACTCTTTTTTTACAAGTTTCTAAAAGAAGACCTCACAAAAGGAGTACCGACAATTCGTCCTTATAACGTGAGCAAATCACTCCTGAAACAGAAGAAAGAAGTGACTGGTACCAGATTAGTACTCGGATGAAAGCCACGGATGCTCTAGTGCTTCGCTGGCTGTTGGTCTCTTCCTGGGGTTTATTTGCAGCAGATAGGATAGAAAATCCACAAACTGCGGATCGGGGCATCGCAAGTGATGTCGCAAAGAGGACTTCTCTGGGAACAAATGCTCTAATTGACCTGTCTCCTGGATACAGATAAGGAAGGTAAGTCCAATTGTTTTAGTGTTTACTATCCACGATATTAAGATCGAGTGGTTATCGAATACTCTTAATGCATATGACTGATAGGGGCTTGAAACAGCAAACAGGAAATGAAGTGTACCTCATTCTTGGTGAAAAGGCCATAATCATCAGTAAAATATTTGTGTGTCTCCTGTCCCAACTCTAACATTTCCATGTCTATTGGACCAATCATCCCGATCATTCGGGCAAGCATCATGGACACTGGTTCATTAGGAAATAGTACCTGTCATGTGTAAGAGTCAGCATTATGAGTTTTATGAGCGCAGATGGTTTGCTGCTTTTAAATGGTAAAAACAAGCACACCATTGAGCTTCGTGTTTGTGTGAGTTGAGGTTATATAAGATAAAAGGATTATCCACGTTCTCCAAGACAGAAACAAGAACACCTACCATATACATCTCTGGTTGGAGCTATATATTTCCACAGATTTCAAGCTCTATTTTACTCACTCTAGTTTTGGAGAGCTATATATAAGGATATATTTGAACGATATTGAATATGAGCATGCTAACATACTATGAAGTCCATGTATTGCAATCTCCATAAGATCAATCTACTGATATGACCAACCATCGACCATTATGTGCTTATCATAGCTAAGATCTTAATCTGTGTACAAAATTCAAATTATCAACTCAGCGAAAGGACTACTTACTTCACCAGTGTACAGTTCAGCAAGGATGCAACCAAGAGACCAAATGTCAATCCTCTGATCATATGGCAGGCCCAGAATGACCTCGGGAGCTCGATAAGAACGTGACTGGACATACAGGCATAAGCTGTCTGTCATGAAGCAACTACTTCCAAGATCGATGACCTTAATTTCACACCTGCTGTAGCTCTTGATAAGGATATTCTCTGGCTTTAAGTCACAATGAATGATCCTTAAATGGTGCAAATATACCAAAGCTTCTAAGCATTGGCGAGCAATTGCCTGAAAGAAAGGGACAATTTTGTTTCACCAGAACTGCTAACTTTCATGAGTGAATTATAACTGTGCTCAATCTGTTCTGTTAATCGTATAAACAACTTTATTATTTTACGAAAACAAAAAAGTTAGGGTCCAGGAACTATACATATTTTAATTCTAAGTTTTAAGCACAATATGCCAACAAATAAGGTGCGGCGTACAAGTGACATGTAGATAGTTATGTGCATGCATAATTATTGCACTAAGGGATTCTCCGAAAATGTCACAGTAATACAGAATATCTGGTAAATGTCAATTCAACATACCTGTATCCTAGGAAATGTAAAGTACAAGTCACTACCAGAATCCTGGTTATATTTCTGAAACTCATACAGATTTGCTCGCAGTAATTCAGTGACAATGAAAAGATGTTCCTGCCAATATTTGTTTACTGTCAGCAATCAGCATTATGCAAGGTAGAATGCGAAAGGAAAAATGTTTACTAGGCTCGACAATCAAACACATGCCTACAAGCAAATGAAGTATGTTGCTACAGTACATCCTTTGAGATATTCGTAAGGACCAAGTCCCTTAAATATCTTCTTATATTCCAAACTATCAAGTAGTTTGCAGTATGGAGTTAACAGAAAAGGGGGTATCTTAAGCAACTGCTCCTCCCTCAAGTGAGTATACCTGATGATAGAAGTAGTCATAGAGCCGCAGTACATGATGCTCATCTGATGGATCGTATTTATTCACAAACTTTAGCAGTTTTATCTCATCCAAACTCTGATCGAAGAAATCCTTATCATTTTTTATTATTTTTAGGCAAATATCTATTCCTGTCTGAAGATCATGTGCTTGGACAACCTTGCTGAATGCAGCCGAGCCAAGATATTCAGTAACATAATATCTTCCTGCTATGACTGAATTCAAGACAATGGGAAAATCTTTGTTTGCTTCAAAGCCGGTTCTGCAATGGATGCATACCATATAAGCATATGTATTATTTCTTTAACAACAACCAAAGAAAGGAAAAAAAGGATTTGATGTTCACCTGTTCTTGCGGTGGACAATTCTCAATTCAAATACCTCGTATTCTTGATGGAAATTAGAGACGGCCTGATCAATATTTAACTCTGGATCTTCTTTCTCAGCTATAAGTGTAGCAGATTTCCGAACATCTGTATTCAATGGCCCAACATCTCCAAACTCGTAGGTGTCGTCATAATCATCAGTCTCAGGGAAAGGATGCAAGCTATAACTCTCTTTCAAATATTCTTTTTCACTGCTGCTTTTTACATTGTTTTCAGCATCATCATCCAACTCTACATTGTCGGTGGCATGGCGCACCCGTACTGGACCTATGCAAGACATTAAGCATTTGAAATTAGAACTGAAACAAACAGCAAGCAAACAAACCAAAACCTTTATCAGACAGTAAAGTGGATAACGGGCACTACATGACCCATACGTTAGTGCTTATAAGCATTGGACAGCAACAAAATTTTCTCCTTGATTATTTGCAGCTCTGAAAATGCTACTGAGAATGGTGTCACTTGCTAGTATAGCATTTACCCCCTCCTTGTATATTTGCAAAATGGCAGCAGAGGTTCAGGTCTTTACCAACCTGGAAATCTGAGCATACCCAACCTTTTAAATGTTGTAATCTATTCCCCTCACCCACTACATTAGATCCACTAAACAATTTCAAATTATCTTCACTAGCACAAGTGATTGAAGCGAAGAAATTTTACATTATACTAGTACCATAGAGTTACAAACAAATGGACTACTAATACTTACTTGCAGCAATTTCAGCATCATCATAAGTATCAAATGAGCTGAGCATTTGAAGCTCCTTCTCCACAACATTCAGCTCCATAAGCTCGTCTACTTGCCCCAAATTTGTCGGCAAATCGCACTCAAGCGCAGCATCCCCTCTCTGCTTCATCTGAAACACATCCGGGCCACACTCATCTAGTATTTCTGTCTGGTCATCCATGATCTTGTACCTCCCATACACAGCAGAGCTAGAATTCCTGAGCACCTCCAGCTCCTCAAAATTCTTGAGTCCCCCGGCACAGCAACCGCAGAGCGGTGACGAGCAGGTGTACACCTCAGCGCACCCCTCACAGCTGTCATTCCCAGCGTGTCCATGGCGGCAGTAGTCGCCAGGGCCAAGCACAAACGTTTCTGCCGGTCCTGAGCCGCCGTGAGCGCCAAGAACAAACTTGTCCTCTTCTTTGTCTCTGCCGCCATCGTCAGACTTCGGCTTTGTATGGAAGATGTGGTCGTCGTAGAGCCAGCCTTCCTGGAAGAAGAGGTCGGTGGTGTCGTACTGGCGTGCTGTGCCGAACTCCATCTCAGATGACGACGCGTCCGACAGCGAGTGCTGCGACGACCACACACCATATGGATTCAGCAGGCCTGATCCCCGAAAGAAAAAGAATGAAATTCTGGGTGAGAATTGTGAGAGAACACCTTAAAATTCGGACAAGAGAGCACACAACTAGGCGGGGAGACGGTAGAATTTTGTGACAGGCATTGGTGATGAACCGAACCGAGGGAGGGGTTTAACCAGTCCCCCGGATCAATTTCAATTCTTTATAGTAGGAGAAAATCGTCCAAGAAGAAATATGTCTGGGTCGAACCAGAGGCTTCGAATTGTTCTCAAGGACACCGAAATATCGGCGCACGGATCGAGATTTCGCGGGGCAAAACGCAACCGCCAGCGTCGGAAACAGAGAGGGGCCAGAGGAGGAGGGGTTTAACGGAAACGGAAAAAGACTTACGGCGTGACTACCTGAGGGCGATGAGCGCATGCTGACGAAGGCGGAGGAGGACGCCGAGCCGGAGCTGGAGCCGGGGCTCGCAGGCGGCGGCAGGCCGGCGCCGGAGGACGCGGAGGCCGACATACGGAGGGGCGGGAGCTGGGGATCTAATGCGGCGGCGGGCCCGGGCTCCCCGCCCGCGGCGCGGCCCAGCACGTCGTCCCGGAGGGCGGAGGCGGTGCTGGCGAAGCCGTGGTCGGTGAGGAAGGCCATGACCTCGTCCAGGCCCGGCGCGGCCATGTGTTTTCCGTCCGGGGCGCGAGGGGCGGGGGCGATGACGGTCAGTTGGTGCTCAGGCGCGTGGCGCGCGGCGTGAGGTAAGCAGTTGCGTCGCCATTGGAACTTGGAAGCGAAGCGAGCGAGTCAGGTCGGGTCGGGTCAGTGCGGGGGAGGAGAGACGAGGAGGAGGCGAGGACTGGACTACTGGAGAAGGAGGAGGCGACGAAGTCAGAGGAAAGAGAAGGGAGGGGAGAACACGAGGCCGCATAGGATCACCAGGGTCGCGTGTGCGTGCGCATAAATGCCTGCCTTTATTGTGTTTCAGCCCCTATGGCTGATGCGATATTGCACAAACGCTCACTTAATTTGGACTACTCCTCCGGTCCCGTGATGTAAGAACTTTTCTGTCAAAAATATTGGCGTATTATATAATGGGACGGAGAGAGATAATACTCCGCGGCACGCGATAATCTAGTCAAAATAAATACATTATTAAAGAATATTCAATTCTGAGTCCAGACTCATTTGCATCTGGTGAATAGTTACCTCAAAAAAATAGCATAAGAAATTAAAAAAATATGTTTCTTTTCATGAAAGTTGTTCAAATGCTTGATGTCCAGGCAAAATTTCAATGTGTTCGGACATCTGAGCAGCTTCTGGAAAAAGAGACAAAATCGGTCCGAACAGTGCGCACTATAAACTTTCTCACACACCCTAAATTTATCTTTCTTACTAAGGGCTACTCAAATGTCCAAACACGATAAAATTTGACACGGACATCACACACTCAAACATCTTCCATGCCAAAAAAAATAGATTTTTGAGATTTTTCTCTATTTACTAAAATTTACTATTCACCCACGGGTGCAAATGCATCCGACAGCTGAAACGCCTCGTCTCCCTATTAGGTGCTATGTGAAAATTATAACCATTGAAAATGAAACATAAGAGTACTTCTTGATATACACTTTGAGAACGTTAAAAAATTTGAAGCATATAACCAAAGCATGCATGAAGGAGAGAGAAAAATAGATTGCAGCTAAAACAATGTCATTCATATAAAACAGTGAAACATGAACTATACAGGTATGCTTCAAGCATCGAATACGTAAACTTGTGTCCAAGCACAACACTTGGTGCAACCAAATTAATGTGGCATGGCAGTGTTGCATGGATATACTTCGTCCGTTTCTTTTTACTCCGCATATAAGATTTGTTTGTGAGCAAATTTGTACCAAAAAGTTTAACATCTACAATACTGAGGCTATATGCTATGAAAATTCATTTCATGATGCATCTAACAATATTGATTTCAGACTTTGATTGTTGAAATTTTTTCCTTATAAAGTTAGTCAAACTTTACATAAATTGACTTTGACCAAATTTTATATGCGGACTAAAAAGAAACGGAGGGAGTACAAAAATATAACATATAACTTACATGCATGGCTTGCTGATGTGGCATGGTTGTATGGCTAGGAAAAATAGATAGTGAGTTGTAACTATTTATCAAGGTTGACCCTAGCATTCTGAAGGCCCTAGTGAGAATGAGGTACAATGGACCTAACAACTATAACATGCTAGTAACATGCATACTTTCATTGATATATATCGCATGTCATGAAAATCATTATAAAACTATAAACATTGAAAACTATTTTTAATTAGCAAATAAGGTCTTAATATACCATGTATATTTGATTACACGATGCAAATGATGATAATATTATAAATCTACTCAACTTTAAACAATTATTGAATAAATACAACATGGTGAAGTGCGGGGGGGGGGGGGGCAATTGCCCTCTCTCCATCCCATAGTGTTGGCACTATATTTTGCAAAACATATATATTTTGTAATTTATTTAGGTATGCAAATGTAGTGGGGCCTTATTTAAGATGGGCCCTAGGCCGCCGCACCTTTAAGGCCCTTTTATAGGTTTGTTGTGTGTGTAATTATATAGGTTTGAGAGGTTCGTCCAAAGGTGAAGTTTGACAAAGGGGGTGCGGTGGATCATCTATTTCGGTATCTGCTTCCGAATCTCAATATGGAAAGCTCCGTGAGAAGGGCTAATACTAACAATTTCTCCTACAATCAGATGCTCCGTGAGAAGGGCTACGGATTTGGCATTCTCATCAAGACGGTCCGGACGGTGCCCAAGCCCACTGAAGCCAGTTACTCGATGAAAGACCCTTTTGAGGTAATGTATTTTGTCTCATGCTTACACATATGTAATCTTGTTTGTTGTTTTCATTGGAGGGTCGCTCATGCTTTGACTTGTACTTAGGTGATGGAATTTCTTTAGAAGCTAGTCACATGGACAACTGACACCGTTGGAGTTGAGGACAAAATTGTTGAGTCTTGAGGAAGAATATCTGGACCCGCAACACGTCCCCTGGGGATTTGTGTAGGTTGTTGTTGTGTTGGGGTTTATCTATGTTTTATTCACTCTAGTGTTCTTGTCTTGGGGTTCTACTATTGATTGGTTTCTTGTGTCAAGATACGTCGGTTGGTGCTATTTGACATATTAGAATAGATAGTGATGGAACCATGCATCGTTTATTTGTTGACACATTTTACACGACCATATGAACACGGGTAATGGATTCTATTGTGCCATGAACATAGGGCCGACCCTAGCATTATGGACGGCCTAGTGCAAATAAGATACAAGGGACCTAACAAATATAACACAGTAACATAAATACTTTCACCGATATATATCGCATATCACGAAAATTATTATAAAGGTATAAATATTGAAAATAATTTAAATTAGCAAATAAAGGCTTAATACACCATGTATATTTTTAAAACAGTATAGACGCAGATGCAATACACCATGTATATTTGATTACATAATGCAAATGATGATAACAAGATACATCTATTCAACCATAAGCAATTATTGAATAAACACAACATGGTGCTTTAGCCTTTTGTTTCCATTTCAATTCTTCTTGTTTCATAAGTCTATGTAATTGTGCTCTCAGATCTTTCTACCTTGTCTTATTTCCGCAGTCAGTCAACAAACCTCACAGTGTATACATGTTTTAGAATCTCTATACAAAAAATTCATATTTTGATTCCATCTTTAATTTTGCCATGAGCTTTCTCAGTTTTCTCTACCATTTATCTATATTGGATCCTTGCATAGTTGGTTTCTCATAACAATTTTCTGGATAGCTTCTCTCGAGAACTAACCTAAAAATTAGATTAGTTTTTGGGACATCCCCGGTATCTAGAAACAATGGGGTGTGATCAGGATTCTCTATAATCATAACATTAACCATTGTCAAGGGATAATTCTCAACATAAGACCCTATCTAGTTTTTTCAAAAGTGAGATTTTGCAAATTGTCCCCCAAGTAATCTGTCTACTACTCATAGTAATTTCCCTTAGCCCTACTTGTTCTAGGATAGCGTTGTAAATAAAACTTCTATGCCGAGGGTGCATAGTTTATTTTCTCCAAAGTTTTCCTAATTATATTAATATACCCCCTATATAAATAGGATTAACACTATCCTATAAAAATCTCGATAGCTCAGTAAGGAAATTAGCTTTCCTTTCAGTCCGGGCCTCTCCATTAACCAACACCAGATCCCCATCTTGATGTAGTAATCCTCGTCTTCTTCAATATCATATCAAGGACTGTATAGTTAACCCCTAATGATATATCCCCCTCCCCCCTGCGACGTGGATTTACCCCTAGATGGGGTATGATGGCAACGAAAGATACAAATATTTGCAGGTCCGCTCTAGTAAGGTCTGCCTCATGGTTTCCTATGATCCTAGGAGATCTACTTTTTTATCCATCACTAACTCCCTCAGGCATCTCTTCTCTACAGCCCCACCAAAACGTCTTATATTCCAAAAAACTCCTCTCATTTGTAACCTTTGGAGCTTCACAAAAGAGAAAAGATAATAGAGGACCGAGCAAAATGGCTCTTGGACCATGTAGTAGATGAATAGTACATTTGTTAAGATACTTCAAAGAAAAAAATCATATATAACCGTTCATGTTCACCGCATGCTTGTAAATTTACATAAACAAAACAAAAATTTACAGCCCGAATGAAAGATAAATTGCGACACTACAATTGCAAAATATAGCACCACAGACGCAGGCAAACAACATATTTTCGCATTAAACTTTACAAGCAGAAGAGGAACTAGGATATTCTCTTTAGATTTTTCTAACAATTGAAAAGGTACTCTTTGTTCCTGAAAGCACACACTTGGTGCGGGTGTGTCTTTACCTTTTTAAGTCAGATCGTGGTAACATCAATAAAAAATGTGTTTTTCAGGCATACTCCTTCTGTTTTTATTTAATTTGCATATTAGCTTTGTCTTAATGCAAACTTTATAAACTTTGATCAAGTCTATAGAAAAAAATTATTAACACCTTCAGTATCAAATAAATACCTTCAGAATGGTTACTGAATATATTTTTCACATAATACATATATATATATATATATATAGTTTTATTATTATTTTTCTCGAAACTTGACTAACCTTATAAAGTTTGATTTATGACAAAACTAATATGCAAAGTATAAAAACAAGGGGGTATGCAAAATGTTTTTTATACGAACATATGTGTGGCTTGAGCATGCAGATCCCCAGAAAGATTCGAATGTGCCGCCATTACAAAACCCGGTTCAAACCAAGGAACTCATCACGGACCCGAGGGGGCGGGGTCTCACACGCGAATTCTTTGCCCGCGCACAGCCCCGCGGCGTGTGGGCCCGGGCGGGGAAGGGAGTCAGTGCACCCTTTTTGGCTTTTCAATCAGCCCGCTCCTTGCTGCCAAACCGGCGTGGCGGGCGCCACACGCCGGGGCCATCCGCGCGCGCCCCGGCGCCCTTTCCGCCGCCCGCTCCCCTTGGCAATCGCGCTCGCGCGCGCGGGGTTGGTGGTGGTCGGGGCCGTGGGGAGTCCACTCCGCTCTCACCGACGTCACCGTATCTCCCAAAGTCCAGCTCCTGCCCGTGCTCTCCCGGTGCGCGCGCGCGCGCGCGGGCGGGCGACACTCACATTATTACCAACCCCGTCCTTCACACCTCACTCACCGCTGCCCAGTGAAGTGTCCACCATCCCCACCTCCTGGGCCTCGACGGTACCTTTTCGTGATTACTCGCTGGCTGTGGGGATCCCCTGCGCCGGCCAGCCACGGCCGGCGCCACCACTGACCTGACCACGTACCTAGTGGTGGCCTAGACGCGCCAAGGGGCACTCCGCACTGGTGCACTGGTGCTGGCAGCACCAGCACGATGGTAGTACACGGAGGTAGTTGCGTTTGCGTTGCACTGCGATGGCGACCAGCTACCTCTACCTGGCCCGGGACAGGCCGTGGGGATGTCCTCCCGTTGTTGTGCCTGTCGCTGCATGCCCCTCTGCTTTGTCGTTTGCCTTGTTGTTGTTGTCGCTGGCAGCCCTGCCCCTGCGTGTTGGTACAAGTACCGAGCAGTAGGAGTATAGTAGCCCATACTATTCCTTCGTGGTACCTAGTGGTCAACTGCTCATTGACTCGTTGTGGTGGTATTGGCCCGAGTTGAAAACTGACATGCTGCATGGTCACGCTTTGTTCTCTAGCTAGCAGCATGCAAACTGTTGCCTCTCTCGTCTGCGGTTAGTTTTACCACTGCTGTCCTACAGTGATTTTCCGGTGCTTGGGCGTATCGTTTGCGCATGCCATCATAGTTTGTTTTGGCGCGCCGTTGTACGTGCACAATGTACTTGATGAAGCTGCCAACGTGTTGGTATTATCATGCATTCGTCTCTCATGATGACTGTACCATACATTAGCCATTAGTTGTCGGTTGGCAAAACAATTACGTACTCCTACTATATTGTAGATACACCGTACATAATGATGGCTAACACTCTAGATCGTCAGCCATCTAGCTAGGGCAGGGATATCAGCCCAATTTTAGATTGCTTGAACCCGAACAACAAGGATTTACATATAAGTATAAACACTACCAGAGGCTAGCTACGAGCAAGTACGATAGCAGGCTTATAGCCCGCTTACATGGCAATTTTGCCTACATGGAGGAGAAAGACATGAAAAAATAAGGAAAATGGTCTCTCACGCAAGAGCCTAGCTATATGCATGCTCTAAGGCAGATGCAATAAATGTGAAAAAAATAGAAAGAAAATGAGAGAAAGTAGTAATCTTATAGCTAACCTTATTTTATGAATGACTATATGAATTTGTTTTAGATGATATATGGCAATATCTATAGTTAGTATTTGGCTGTATTATTAACCGTGCTCTACGGAACAAAAGGTTAAAGGACGGATCATGAAATCGTGATCTCGATCGAGAGTGTTAGGCGCACCTTCCAGAGACAGGACATCCAAAAGATATAATTAGCGGCCGCGGTGGTTATGTGAAAGTTCTTTTCAGATCGCTCCAGCTTTTCATCAAATCTGATAGATATATATCTCCAAAGGACCAAACAATGCGTTGGAAGACGATGTACATGCAAAAAAATCTAACTTTTGCATTTCAGAGATCAAAAAATTATCTCCAGCAGATTATGTAGATGTAAAAAAAGTTACATCTCCGCCTCTCGGAGATGTAAACTATAACACCTCATGATGTAAAATTACATCTTGGGATGTTAGAGATGTAAAAAGAACAGTCGCGCGTCCACCTTTAACGGCCGTTCATTCCACTTCCACGTCCCCAATCTTCCTCCTCCCGCTCGGCCGCCGTCGCCCGCCCGCCCGCACTTCGCCGTCGCAACCGGCCGATCCACCTCCACGTCGCCCCTCGCCGATTACGCCTCTCAATGCCCACCTCCGGCCGTCGTGCAGCTCGGATCGAACGCCATTGCTCAGCTCCGCCCCGTCCGGCCGCCGCCCGCGCGGCTTCGCCGCCAGCGGCCCGCGGGATCCACCTCCGCGTCGCCCCCGCCGCCCGATTCCGCCCCTCAACGCCCGCCGCCCGCCGTCGTCAGCTCGGATCGGCTGCCGCCCGCTCCGCTCGCCCGACCCGTCCGGCCCGACCTCGTCCGGCCACTACCCGCTCCACCCATTACGCCCGATTCCGCCCCTCAACGCCCCACCGCCATTGTTATGCAGCTCGATCGAGCCACCGCCTCTCCGCTCCGCCCGATCCGTCTGGCGGCCCGGCCCGGCCGCCCGCTCCACATGCGCGCCGATTCCGCCCCTCAACGCCCGGCCTTGTTGTCATACTGGCTCGGATCGGTCGCCGCCGCTCGCTCCGCCCCAACCCGTCCAGCCGCCGCCACGCTCCGCCCGACCGCGCCGCCCAAACCCGTCCGTGCCGCCCATTGTCGGTGTCAAAACCAGCGGATCTTGGGTAGGGGTCCCGGCCCAATGCGTCTAAAGGCGGATGGTAACAGGAGAGAGGGACACGATGTTTACCTGAGTTCGGGCCCTCTCGATGGAGGTAATACCCTACTTCACCTTGATTGATCTTGATGATATGAGTATTACAAGAGTTGATCTACCACGAGATCGTAGAGGCTAAAACCCTAGAAGCTAGCCTATGGTATGATTGTTGTTGTCCTACGACTAAACCCTCCGGTTTATATAGACATCGGAGGGGGCTAGGGTTACACAGAGTCGGTTACAAGGGAGGAGATCTACATATCTGTATTGCCAAGCTTTCCTTCCACGCCAAGGAGAGTCCCATCCGGACACGGGACAAAGTCTTCAATCTTGTATTTTCATAGTCCAACAGTCCGGCGAAAGGATATAGTTCGGATGTCTGAGGACCCCCTAATCCAGGACTCCCTCAGTAGCCCCTGAACCAGGCTTTAATGACGATGAGTCCGGCGCGCAGATTGTCGTCGGCATTGCAAGGCGGGTTCCTCCTCCGAATACTCCATAGAAGATTTTGAACACAAAGACAGTGTTCGGCTCTGCAAAACAAATTCCACATACCACCGCAGAGAGAATAATATTTCCACAAATCTAATCTGCTGACGCAGTTTGCAGCATGACATCACACCATGGCCCGGTCATTATTCGAACCGTTTTTCACAACTAGCCACTGCACATATCGCGAGGCGGTTTCCTTGGCACGTCTTGTCGAAGCAGAGATCTTGTCCCCTTATCACGGGATTCTCATCAATACGGGTGTGGGTAACCCAACCGCGCGATCAATTACGGCGCTTGGGGAATAAGCGATTTTACCAGGTAAGTGGGGAGGCGCATCGCCTCTTCCGCCCTTATAAAGGGACAAGGATTCACCCTTTTTACCCACGCCTTCTTCTTCCTTGCTCATCCATTCTTGCGCACTCGAGCTCCAGCGCCCAAGTTCGCATTTTTCTCCTCAAACCACTCGAAGCATGTCCGGAGCGGGAGGCAAGTGGATGGTCTCCTCCGTTACGGAGGAGAACATCACAAAGCTACGGGGAGCCGAATATCTAGCCGCGGATATCGCACACCGGCTGCCAGATGCGGGGCAGATCATCCCTACACCAGAGCCCCATGAGAGGGTGGTTTTCCTTACCCACTTCGTCCGCGGACTGGGATTTCCCCTCAACCCGTTTGTCCGCGGGCTCATGTTCTTCTACGGGCTGGATTTTCACGATCTGGCCCCCAATTTCATCCTCAACATCTCGACGTTTATAAATGGGTAATGCGAAACCTTCCTCCGCATCGTGCCCCACTTCGGCTGTGGTGAAGACCTTCAATGTTAAACCGAAGGTGGTGGTCGGCCCGACAAGCGGAGTGCGGAGGTGCCATGGTGGGCAAAATGCCTACCGTCACACAGCTCAAGGCTCCTATGTGGAGACCATAAAGAGGGTGCAATCAGGGTGGTTCTACATCACCGAGCTGTGCGGCACCAACTGGGTGGCGGCCCCCGAATTCTGATCCGGAATCCCCACGCGGCTAACCTCCTAGAAAGAGAAGGTCCTGTCCCGGGGTCCATCGGTGGAGCTGACCGGACTCTAGAAATGCATCAGAAACATGATGAGCAAGAAAATCAAGCTTGTCAACGTGGTCCAGGTCATGCTCTTCCGCGGGATCCTCCCGTGTCAACGACGGGCATTTAATTTGTTGGTGTTCGACCCGGCCGAGCACCAGACGCTACAAGAGCTTTTCGACACGACGCACAAGGACGTCTAGAAGGTGCTGTTCAAGGGCGCCGAGGTACCTCCTCCCCTTACCGAGGACCGCGGACTCAGCGCAAAGCGCCCTGCCAATCCGGTAAGTTTTCCATATCTCATAGGATGTTTATTTTCCCCAGTTTAATCATGTGCGGGAAGCCTCCATGCCATTTAACAGATCAGGTAAAGACAATGAGCAGATCGATTGCCCAGCTCCCCTGCCTGAAGATCCTGCAGATGCTCTCCTAACAGAGATGCTAGTTCCGGCGCCTTACGAGGTGCCGGTGAAGAAGGCCCAGAAGAATCCCACGGGGACCTGAAAGGGTCTCCGGCGCAAGGTTATATCGGACTCATCGTCCGAAAACTCCGAGGCACACTCCTCCCACGAAAACGAGGAGGAGGAAGAGGAAATTTCTCCCCCCAGCCGGGGGAGACAAGAAAAGGAAGGCCGCCCCAACCGGGGAGGCCGAAGGGTCCAAGAAGGGAAGGACCCTCCTTCCGGACTGCTCCACGACGGCCGCCTATAGCGATGACGAGTGGTTGCCCAGGGACAAGCCCCTAGCGAAGTCGTAAGTATCCGGGTACCGTAGTAATTCATGGTATGTTTTATTGCACTGCTTCTCATCACGCCGAACATGATTATGCAGTCTGTCCCGAGCCCATATCTACGTATCTTCGTTGGATGGTTCTTTGGACCCGTCGGATATGAATAGCGATTCACTTCCGACCGCCTCCACCCCACGCCCTACGGACAACGTCGAGGTGTTGTCTCAAAGGGAACCGAGCCGAGGGGAGGTAGTCCTAGAGGGGCCTCAAGGGGACGTTTCGGACCCTGGGCGCAAGGGGAGCAAGACTCCCTTGGGCTCCGAATTCGGCCCCCAGCCGAACACTGCGCCGGAACCTCCAATGGTTCCGGACTCTGTCAGGCGACCCCCCGTGAAGAGGGGCAAGCCGCCTGTGCCGGTGGCCTCTGTCCATCCGGAGGCATCGGACAACTTGCTGGAAGCGCTTCACGGCGCTTCTATCGACGAACACCGCACTATCATGAGTGCGGTGGTCAAGAAGGTTCAGTCCGTCAAGAGCGGTCTGATTGAAGCCTGTGCCAGCCTCCTAACAGGCTTTGAGGTAAGTAACCAGATTATAAGAGAATGTTACCGCATAGACACTAGCCCCTGATGCTCTGTTTGGCGTTTGCGAAGAAAGACCGAATAGAGGATCACATAATAACCACAGGAGTCTAATCGAAATATGTCTATGTGCATATGTAGGCTTCACTGCTAGCCGCTGCTGCACGTACTGCGGAGGTCGCCACACTGAAGCGGGACCTTGAGCGGTCCAAGGAAGAGCTCGGACTTGCCAAAAGGCAGCTCGAAGAAAACAAAGGTAAGTTATACTCCGTCTGTATGTTGATAAGAAAAAACAAGGGTGTTTGCTTAGATCATGGGATCGTCATGACTTTTGCCAGGGGCCACGATCGAAGTGGCGACCCTGAAGAAGGCGCTGTCCGAGGCCGAGGACTAGGTGGCCAAGGAGCGCATGGAGCGGCAAAAACAAGAGGCCCAGGTGGGCGAGGTGCAGCAAGAGCTCCAGGCTCTCGTCAAAAAACACGAGTCCTTGGAGCTTGACTCTAAGATGCGAGAGTCCGAGCTTGCGAAGGCCCTCGAAAGCGCACAACATGCCAAGGCCAAGCCTGTAAGGCCCTCCAGAAATTGAGGCGGTTAAGAAGATAGCAACGGGTAAGGCATTCAGAATGCAAAGCAAGCATGTGAAAGAAAATTTCCTTTTACTTACCCGAGTTCGGAGCTCTCCAGGAGCGTTCGCAGATCTACCCTGCAGTGTGTCAGATGCCGCGGTGTTCTACCGGGCCGAGGAGGGGAGCTCGACGGAGAAGTTGTTCTGGTCTCAGATATCGACCGAACACCCTATGCCCTTGAGCGACCAGCTGAAGCAACTGGTCGAGCTCCACAAGGCGGCCGAACAGACCATGAAGGGTCTTATAGTCTGGATGTGGCCTGGCGATCCCATGCCTGATAGCTACCTCGGCCTGGTGAGGCGGCTTGTGAATGCCTGCCCACGGCTTGACGTCATAAAGCGGTCTGTCTGCATCTAGGGCGCCCAGGCTTTTGCCGAGCAAAGGTCCATCTTGAAGCTAGACGCCGAGAAGCTGGTGAAGGAGGGGCCGCCGAAAGGCAAGGAGCATCGCCACCCCGAAATGTATTATAACAGTGTCCTGAAGGGTTCTTGCCTTGTGGCGGAGGAATGTACTAAGGATCTAATATTCGAATGAATGTACTCATGTGATCCTGTAATATGAAACGAGTTCATTTGCGCTATGCAACGCTTTTGAATTTAAAATACTACCTTCTGTGCGGCCGTTTATAAAACCTGAGAGTTGGCCAGTCGTCGGCTTCTGCCCCCATGTAACTAGTACTGAGGTGTTCGGGATAAACCTGAGCACTCTTTATCCCAATTTTAGGTCCTTCGAGGGAGGTGTTCGACAACGAACTGTGCAATCGGACTATAAGG
This sequence comes from Aegilops bicornis, assembly GCA_021605145.1. Lineage (NCBI taxonomy): Eukaryota > Viridiplantae > Streptophyta > Magnoliopsida > Poales > Poaceae > Aegilops > Aegilops bicornis. The sequence goes on along the minus strand of CM038671.1, from coordinate 633,759,406 downwards.
CTTTATCACTCTCACTTAGCCATAGAAGTCTACAATTTTAAATTTTGGCGAAGCCCCTAGTATTCTAAGGTCAATTTGGGGCGCTATATACGCCTAAGTCGGGCAAGGCCGATTCCTCATCAAGCGGAAAAAGTCTTTAAGGACTTGAGACCTCTCGAACAAGCAACCAGCTCTCGCCTTATCATGACAGTCGGGTTTTGGCTTTCTCTCGAGGTGCTCGTCCGGAAGAACCGGGACACAATCGCAGAGTTCTCCCAGCTACCTTAGCCGATATTATGGAACATAAGGTACCAAAACATGGGAGCCGTCAAACCCAACTATTGACCCAAGACATGATTCGAGCTGATGCATATAATGCTATAAGTTCGGGTGCCGCCTTTGTCGAAAGTGTTCGGACTTCTCACATCAGTATTATGGGGTATCTGAAGCCCTCGGCGTCTTTGGTCGTATACCGTAATGTACGGGTGCAAATTGTTGTAAATAAACAGACAAGAAAAAAGAAGGGTAATGCAATAATAGACTAATGCTATGCATTGTTATTTAAATAATACGTCGAAGCGCACTGATACAAGAAGCGTAATAAGCAAAAAATAGGACTATTTGACATGTCCTATCCAAGGGCAAGCTGCGTACGGGTATTAAAAATGGGTACTTCGATTGTTATTAGAGACCACCTGGGGATTCCCTTGTACGTCTTAGCTTCTTGCCACCTTGGTTGTTCCTTCCCGTAATGAGTCCATCAATCATACTACCGGAAAGGGCTTCCAGAGAGTAAGGTCTTGGAAGAGAGAAAATGATAAAGGTATACAACCCCTGGGGCGGTTGAGCCGCATTGTGGGACGTGCCCTGGTCGTGGCCCCGCCTATGCCCATGGTATTTTCAGTACGTAATTATGTATACGCGGCATGGATTTCGTCGCTTGACTGGGACTAGGACGGGGGGCGAATTGCTAGACGAGCTCAACGTGCAGCGATCCTGCGGTGTTACTCCGGACTCGCTTGACGGTATCCGGGGCTTTATCGCCGAATTGGCGGTGTGTCTTAAAAGGCTGCTTTGTGCCTCGATTTCCATAGGGTCATGTGTTCCTCCGTGCGGAGTGAGCGTTCTGTGTTTCCATTGACTGTTATAACCACACAAGGTCCTGGCATTTTGAGCTTGAGGTATGCATAATGCGGTACCGCATTGAATTTGGCAAATGCGGTTCGCCCGAGCAGTGCGTGATAGCCACTACGGAACAGGACGATATCAAAGATTAACTCCTCGCTTCGGAAGTTGTCCAGAGATCCGAAGACCACTTCCAGTGTGATTGAGCCCGTGCAATGGGCTTCTACACCTGGGATGACACCTTTAAAATGGTTTTAGTGGGTTTGATCCTCGAGGGGTCTATACCCATTTTGCACACTGTATCCTGATAGAGCAGGTTCAGGCTGCCGCCGCCGTCCATAAGGACTCGGGTGAGGTGAAATCCGTTGATGATGGGGTCAAGGACCAATGCGGCAGATCCGCCATGTCGGATACTAGTGGGGTGGTCCCTACGATCGAAGGTGATCGGACAAGAGGACCATGGGTTGAACTTTGGGGCGACTGGCTCCATCGCATAGACGTCCCTTAGTGCACGCTTCCGTTCCCTCTTGGGAATGTGGGTTGCGTATATCGTGCTCACCGTTTTCACTTGTGGGGTGTTGGGGATATAACTATTCTTCTAAGCTGCCCAGGAGGGGCCGGGTTACGCAAAGGTGATTCATCGTATGAAGCCCAAGATCAAGCATGAAGATGGCGGTTCAATAAAGGGTCTAAAGCCCACAGGCGACTTAAGGCCCGTAGTGATAAACCGTTGTAATGGTATGACTTGTATTATAGGGCAGGATTAACTAGTCACTGAGCCGGACACTGTTTATGAGCCAGGTCAGGACTCTATAGGCCGCAGGGCGTCAACCCGTGTATATAAGGGGACGGCCCGCTGATGGCTTAGGGCAGGTAACAGATCATCGAGAGCCGGGCATAGCGTATCTCACTCCCTGGTCATCAAAATCCTAGCAATACCAAACCAACTAGACGTAGGCTTTACCTTCACCGTAAGGGGTCGAACTAGTATAAAACCTCTCTCGTGTCCCTTGTCCCGATTAACCCCTTTAAGCTTCCTAGTTGCGATGGCTCCACGACTAAGTCCTTGCTAGAGGACATCTGCCGTGACAAAACCACGACAGTTGGCGCCCACCATGGGGCCAGCGCACAGTGGATTTGAGTTCTTGAAAGGCAACTTCGAAGGGCTCAAGGGATACGCTGTGGGCCGGATGACCAAGAGTCGTCGCGGCAAGATCTACATCGATGACGAAGGCTGGGGCCCCGACGCCAGCTTAATTGAGTACGGGTACCGGGTTCCCTTCGGCGGAATCCACATTTTCATCGGCCGGATCGGTGAGCCGGGCCCTGAGCCGGACAACTGCACCGACCTCGTCGAGAAGGCTCAGCGTACGAGACCCGCCCGTGCTCAACCCGTCGTGAAGCGTGCCTTCGTGGGTTGCATCCATGGAGGAGAACTTTCTGAAGGATCTGTAGACGGCGGTGAGACGGCCGTCCACTCCGATGGTGATTCGTCCACTGGTGAGACAGATTCGTTGTATCAACTGCAAGATGGCAGGCTTGGGGGCTGTTCCGATGGCAGCAGTATTCTGTACCCCCTTGAGCCGCCAAGCTGGGTAGGGGTCTTCATGGCTGGCACTCAGCCCGACCAGAACTCTACGGCTGCGGCAATAACGCTGGTCGAGCGGCGGGGCGAGGAGGCCCTGTCGCCCGCCGGCTCAGTCTTTGCTTGATCTCATGGATAAGTTGACGGCCCTGTTAACCGCCACAGTTATTCTTGCAATTCAAGAGGAACGTGATGCAGAGGTGGCACAGGTGCGTGAGGAAATAGCTCGGGCCAAGGAGGCCTTAGCAGCAGAGGACACCAGGTTGGCTGCAGAATGGGCGGCTTTGGATGCACGGGCCCAACAGCTCCAGTCAGAGGCTTTCCAGCTTACGATGAACCTAAACGCGTCTAACAAGGTGATGAGGAGGAGACACCAGAAAACTCAATCCCGTTTGCCTCCGGTTTATGATCCTCGGAGTCTTTTTACCACACCCGGAGCCGGCCCTAGTAACCCGCCAGAAGCAAACCAGTTCATAACACCCGGACCAGGGGGGCCGGTTCAGCCTCGGGTGATGGCACCTCCTCATGGGAATATGGCCCCGCCTCGCTACGTACCAACGCCACCGGGTCATTTTTCTAACCCCATGGAGAACCTGATTGCAGCATCAGCACGTTTGGCGGCTCTCACAGTGGACGGCGACGATCCAACAGCGGTGGAGACGCGAAGGATCAGAGAACTCATCCAGACGGCTCTGGCTCAGCAGGAGGCTTATTCCTATAGCCAAGACAGGATTCATGCGACTCCTCGCCCAAGCCGGAGTCCGAGTTATAGCAGGCACATGGAGTCGGAAGCTTTGTCAAGCAATGCCCAACACCGTAACCAACCCGGCGGTTATAACCCGGTACAGGACCGGATACGTCAGGAGGACGAGCGGGCGGCTCAACTGGCGGCTCAGCAGACGGCTCATCAAGCTTTCCCGAATTATCCGACGACTTCTGTTGAGGCAGGAGTGGCCACCAGAATCGGCGGTGTTCCTTGTTTGGTGTCGGCCTTACGTAATGTGTGTCTGCCTAAGGATTTCAAGGGACCCCGGAAGGTGCCAAATTATGTTGGGGAACGTTGTAGAAAATTAAATTTTTTCCTACGGTTTCACCAAGATCTATCTATGATTTCTACTAAGCAACGAGTCAAGAGAGAGAGTTTGCATCTACATACCACTTGTAGATCGAGTACGGAAGCGTTCGAGGGAGTGGTGATGATGAAGACGTTCCCAACGTGATTCCGATCATCGATGACCAAGTGCTGAACGGACAGCACCTCCGCGTTCAACACACGTACGGGACGATGGCGTCTCCTTCGTCTTGATCCAGCAAGGAGGAAGGAGAGGTTGAGGAAGACAACTCCAATGGCAGCACGACGGCGTGATGCGGATGGATGGACTGTTCTCCAGCGAGGCTTCGCCAAGCTTATGCGGAGGAGGAGAGGTGTTGGGGAGGGAGGGCTGCGCCTTCAATGGTGTTTGCAGCCCTCCCTCACCCCTCTATTTATAGGGGAAGGGAGGAGGCCCCCTCTAGATGCATCTAGAGGGGGGGCGGCCAAAGGGAGGGGCTTGCCCCCAAGCAAGGGGCGCCTTTAGGGTTCCCTCAACCCTAGGCGCATGGGCCAAGGGAGGTGCGCCCAGCCCACTAGGGGCTGGCTGCCTCCCACGCAGCACAAGTGGCCCCCCAAAAGGGTGGCCTCCCGTGGTCCTCCGGAACCTTTCCGGTGGACCCTCCATAATACCGATATGACCAAACTTTTCCGGTGTCCGTTTGACGACTTCCCATATATAAATCTTTACCTCCGGACCATTCCGAACTCCTCGTGACGTCCGGGATCTCATCCGGACTCGAACAACATTCGGTAATCACATACAAGTCTTCCTATTAACCCTAGCGTCACCGAACCTTAAGTGTGTGGACCCTACGGGTTCGGGAGACATGCAGACATGACCGAGATGCTCTCCGATCAATAACCAACAGCGGGATCTGGATACCCATGTTGGTTCCCACACGCTCCTCGATGTTGTCATCGGATGAACCACGATGTCGAGGGTTCAAGCAACCCGTATGCTATTCCCTTTGTCGACGGTATGTTACTTGCTCGAGACTCGATCGTCGATATCCCAATACCTCGCTTAGTCTTGTTACCAAGAAGTCACTTTACTCGCATCAGAATGCATGATCCCGTGACCAGACACTTGATCACTTTGAGCTCATTATGATGATGCATTACCGAGTGGGCCCAGTGATACCTCTCCGTCATACGGAGTGACAAATCCCTGTCTCGATCCGTGTCAACCCAACAGACACTTTCAGAGATACCTGTAATGCACTTTTAGAGTCACCCAGTTATGTTGTGACGTTTGGTACACCCAAAGCATTCCTACGGCATCCGGGAGTTACACGATCTCACGGTCTAAGGAAGAGATACTTGACATTGGAAAAGCTCTAGCAAAACGAACTACACGATCTTTGTGCTATGCTTAGGATTGGGTCTTGTCCATCACGTCATTCTCCTAATGACGTGATCCCGTTGTCAATGACATCCGATGTCCATAGTCGTGAAACCATGACTATCTGTCGACCAACGAGCTAGTCAACTAGAGGCTCACTAGGGATGTATTGTGGTCTATGTATTCACACGTGTATTACGATTTCCGGATAATACAGCTTATAGCATGAATGAAAGACAATTATCATGAACAAGGAAATATAATAATAATGCTTTTATTATTGCCTCTAGGGCATATTTCCAACAGTCTCCCACTTGTACTAGAGTCAATAATCTAGTTTACATTGTGATGAATCGAACACCCATAGAGTTACGGTGTTGATCATGTTTTGCCCATGAGAGAGAGTTTAGTCAACGGATCTGCGACATTCAGATCCGTGTGCACTTTACAAATTTCTATGTCTCCATCTTGAACATTTTCACGGATGGAGTTGAAGCGACGCTTGATGTGCTCGGTCTTCTTGTGAAACACAGGCTCCTTGGCAAGGGCAATAGCTCCAGTGTTGTCACAGAAGAGTTTGATCGGCCCCGACGCATTGGGTATGACTCCTAGGTCGGTGATGAACTCCTTCACCCAAATTGCTTCATGCGCTGCCTCCGAGGCTGCCATGTATTCCGCTTCACATGTAGATCCCGCCACGACGCTTTGCTTGCGGTGCACCGACTTCTTGCTCCACCATTCAACATATACACGTATCCGGTTTGTGACTTAGAGTCATCCAGATCCGTGTCGAAGCTAGCATCGACATAACCCTTTACTGGCGAGCTCTTCGTCACCTCCATAAACGAGAAACATGTCCTTTGTCCTTTCGTGTACTTCAGGATATTCTTGACCGTTGTCCGGTGTTCCTTGCCGGGATTACTTTGGTACCTTCCTACCAAACTTACGGCAAGGTTTACATCAGTCCGGTACACATGGCATACATAATAGATCCTATGGTGAGGCATAGGGGATGACACTCATCTCTTCTTTATCTTTTGCCGTGGTCGGGCATTGAGCTGAGCTCAATCTCACACCTTGCAACACAGGCAAGAACCCCTTCTTGGACTGATCCATTTTGAACTTCTTCAAAATCTTATCAAGGTATGTGCTTTGTGAAAGACCTATGAGGCGTCTCGATCTATCCCTATAGATCTTGATGCCTAATATATAAGCAGCTTCTCCAAGGTCCTTCATTGAAAACACTTATTCAAGTAGGCCTTAATGTTGCCTAAGAATTCTATATCATTTCCCATCAAAAGTATGTCATCTACATATAATATGAGAAATGCTACTGAGCTCCCACTCACTTTCTTGTAAACGCAGCTTCTTCATAAGTCTGCATAAACCCAAACGCTTTGATCATCTCATCAAAGCGAATGTTCCAACTCCGAGATGCTTGCACCAGCCCATAAATGGATCGCTGGAGCTTGCATACTTTGTTAGCATTCTTAGGATCGACAAAATCTTCCGGCTGCATCATATACAACTCTTCCTTAAGATATCCGTTATGAACGCTGTTTTTGACGTCCATCTGCCATATCTCATAATCATAGTATGCGGCAATTGCTAACATGATTCAGACGGACTTAAGCTTTGCTACGGGAGAGAAAGTCTCATCGTAGTCAATCCCTTGAACTTGCCGATAACCCTTAGCGACAAGTCGAGCTTTATAGATGGTGACATTACCATCCGCGTCCGTCTTCTTCTTAAAAATCCATTTGTTTTCTATCGCTCACGATCATCGGGCAAGTCGGTCAAAGTCCACACTTTGTTTTCATACATGGATTCTATCTCGGACTTCATGGCTTCTAGCCATTTGTTGGAATCTGGGCCCGCCATCGCTTCTTCATAGTTCAAGGTTCACCGTTGTCTAACAACATGATTTCCGGGATGTGGTTGCCGTACCACTCACAGTGCGGAACGTGTCCTTAATGGACCTCACGAGGATCGGTAGCAACTTGATCCGAAGTACCTTGATCATCATCATTAATTTCCTCTTCGGTTGGTGTAGGCATCACAGAACACTTTCTGAGCTGCACTACTATCCTGTTCAAGAGGTAGTACTTCATCGAGTTCTACTTTCCTCCCACTTACTTCTTTCGAGAGAAACTCTTTTCGAGAAGGTTCCGTTCTTGGCAACAAAAATCTTGCCCTCGGATCTTAAGTAGAAGGTATACCCAATGGTTTCTTTAGGGTATCCTATGAAGACGCATTTTCCGACTCGGGTTCGAGCTTTTCAGGTTGAAGTTTCTTGACATAAGCATCGCATCCCCAAACTTTTAGAAACGACAGCTTAGGTTTCTTCCCAAACCATAATTCATACGGTGTCGTCTCAACGGACTTAGACGGTGCCCTATTTAAAGTGAATGTAGCTGTCTCTAGAGCGTATCCCCAAAATGATAGCGGTAAATCGGTAAGAGACATCATAGACCGCACCATATCCAATAGAGTGCGATTACGACGTTCGGACACACCATTATTACCGAGGTGTTCCAGCGGCGTTAGTTGTGAAACGATTCCACATTTTCTTAAGTGTGTACCAAATTCGTGACTTAAATATTCTCCTCCACGATCTGATCGTAAGAATTTTATCTTTCGGTCACGTTGATTCTCTACTTCATTCTGAAATTCCTTGAACCTTTCAAAGGTCTCGGACTTGTGTTTCATCAAGTAGACATACCCATATCTACTCAAGTCATCTGTGAGAGTGAGAACATAACGATATCCTCCATGAGCCTCAACGCTCATTGGACCGCACACATCGGTATGTATGATTTCCAAAAAGTTGGTTGCTCGCTCCATTGTTCCGGAGAACGGAGTCTTGGTCATCTTGCCCAGGAGGCATGGTTCGCATGTGTCAAATGATTCATAATCTAAAGACTCCAAAAGTCCATCAAGATGGAGCTTCTTCATGCGCTTGACACCAATGTGACCAAGGCGGCAGTGCCACAAGTATGTGGGACTATCGTTATCAACTTTACATCTTTTGGTATTCACGCTATGAATATGTGTAACATTACGCTCGAGATTAATTAAGAATAAACCATTGACCATCGGAGCATGACCATAAAACATATCTCTCATATAAATAGAACAACCATTATTCTCGGATTTAAATGAGTAGCCATCTCGCATTAAACGAGATCCAGATACAATGTTCATGCTCAAACTTGGCACTAAATAACAATTATTGAGGTTCATAACTAATCCCAGTAGGTAAATGAAGAGGTAGCGTGCCGACGGGCGATCACATCGACTCTGGAACCATTCCCGACGCCAAGCATCGTCACCTCGTCCTTCGCCAGCCTCCGCTTATTCCGCAGCTCCTGCCGTGAGTTACAAATATGAGCAACGGCACCGTATCAAATACCTGTGAGTTACTACGAGTCTTGGTAAGGTACACATCAATTACATGTATATCAAATATACCTTTGGTGTTGCCGGCCTTCTTATCCGCTAAGTATTTGGGGCAGTTCCGCTTCCAGTGACCCCTCCCCTTGCAATAAAAGCACTCAGTCTCGGGTTTGGGTCCATTCTTTGACTTCTTCCCGGCAACTGGCTTACCGGGCGGCAACCTCCTTGCCGTCCTTCTTGAAGTTCTTCTTACCCTTGCCCTTCTTGAACTTAGTGGTCTTATTGACCATCAACACTTGATGTTCTTTCTTGATTTCAACCTCGGTGACTTGACATAGAGAACACTTCAGAATGGTCTTTACCATCCCCTGCATGTTGTAGTTCATCACAAAGCTCTTGTAGCTTGGTGGGAGCGATCGAGGATTCTGTCAATGACCGCCTCATCGTGGAGGTTAATATTCAATTTGGGTCATACGGTTGTGCAACCCAGACATCTTCAAGATGTGCTCACCGACAGAACTGTTTTCCTCCATCTTACAACTATAGAACTTGTCGGAGATGTCATATCTCTCGACCGGCGTGAGCTTGGAAAACAAGTTTCAGCTCCTCGAACATCTCATATGCTCCGTGATGCTCAAAACGCTTTTGGAGCCCGGTTCTAAGTCAGTAAAGCATGCCGCCTTGAACGAGGGAGTAATCATCAAGACGAGTTTGCCAAGCATTCATAATGTCTTGGTTCTCTGCAGGGGCCGGAGCGTCACCTAGCGGTCCTTCTAGGACATATTGTTTCTGGCAGCTATGAGGATGATCTCGTGTTCCGGACCCGATCCAGTATAGTTCTTTGCCGTCATCTTTCAGCTTGGTTTTCTCTAGGACGCGTTGAAGTTCAAGTTGACATGAGCGTTGGCCATTTGATCTACAAGACATATTATGCAAAAGTTTTAGACTAAGTTCACGATAATTAAGTTCATCTAATCAAATTATTTGAATGAACTCCCACTCAGATTAGACATCCCTCTAGTCATCCAAGTGTTACACGATCCGAGTCGACTAGGCCGTGTCCGATCATCACGTGAGACGGACTAGTCATCATCGGTGAACATTCTCATGTTGATCGTATCTTCTATACGACTCGTGTTCGACCTTTCGGTCTCCGTGTTCCGAGGCCATGTCTGTACATGCTAGGCTCGTCAAGTGAACCCTAAGTGTTTTCGGCGTGTGTAAATCTGTCTTACACCCGTTGTATGTGAACGTAAGAATCCATCACACCCGATCATCACGTGGTGCTTAGAAGCGACGAACTTTAGCAACGGTGCACGCTTAGGGAAACACTTCTTGAAATTGTTGTAAGGGATCATCTTATTTACTACCGTCGTTCTAAGTAAACAAGATGTATAAACATAATAAACATCACATGCAATTATATATTAGTGACATGATATGGCCAATATCATAAAGCTCCATTGATCTCCATCTTCGAGGCTCCATGATCATCTTGTCACCGGCATGACACCATGATCTCCATCATCATGATCTCTATCATTGTGCCTCCATGAAGTTGTCACATCAACGACTACTTCTACTTCTATGGCTAACGCGTTTAGCAATAAAGTAAAGTAAGTTACATGGCATTCTTCATTGACACGCAGGTCATAAAAAATAAAGACAACTCCTATGGCTCCTGCCGGTTGTCATACTCATCGACATGCAAGTCGTGATTCCTATTACAAGAACATGATCTCATACATCACAATGTGTCATTCATCATTCATCACAACTTGGCCATATCACATCACATGACAATCGCTGCAAAAACAAGTTAGACGTCCTCAAATTATTGTTGCATCTTTTACGTGGCTGCAATTGGGTTCTAGCAAGAACGTTTTCTTACCTACGAATAACCACAACGTGATCTTGTCAACTTCTATTTACCCTTCATAAGGACCCTTTTCATCGAATCCGCTCCAACTAAAGTGGGAGAGAGACACCCGCCAGCCACCTTATGCAACTAGTGCATGTTAGTCGGTGGAACCGGTCTCACGTAAGCGTCACGTGTAAGGTTGGTCCGCCGCTTCATCCCACAATACCGCGGAAGCAAGATAAGACTAGTAGCGGCAAGTAAATTGACAAGATCCACGCCCACAACTAAATTGTGTTCTACTCGTGCAATAGAGAACTACGCATAGACCTAGCTCATGATGCCACTGTTGGGGAACGTTGTAGAAAATTAAAATTTTTCCTACGGTTTCACCAAGATCTATCTATGAGTTCTACTAAGCAACGAGTCAAGAGAGAGAGTTTGCATCTACATACCACTTGTAGATCGAGTACGGAAGCGTTCGAGGGAGTGGTGATGATGAAGACGTTCCCAACGTGATTCCGATCACCGATGACCAAGTGCTGAGCAGGCAGCACCTCAGCGTTCAACACACGTACGGGACGCTGGCGTCTCCGTCGTCTTGATCCAGCAAGGAGGAAGGAGAGGTTGAGGAAGTCAACTCCAATGGCAGCACGACGGCGGGGTGCCGATGGAGTGACTGTTCTCCCAGAGGCTTCGCCAAGCTTATGCGGAGGAGGAGAGGTGTTGGGAGGGAGGCTGCGCCTTCAATGGTGTTTGCAGCCCTCCCTCACCCCTCTATTTATAGGGAAGGGAGGAGGGCGGCCCCTCTAGATGCATCTAGAGGGGCGGCGACCAAAGGGAGGGCTTGCCCCCAAGCAAGGGGCGCCTTTGGGTTCCCCTCAACCCTAGGCGCATGGGCTAAGGGAGGGTGCGCCCAGCCCACTAGGGGCTGGCTGCCTCCCACGCAGCACAAGTGGCCCCCCAAAAGGGTGGCCCCTCCCGGTGGTCCTCCGGAACCTTTCCGGTGGACCCTCCATAATACCGATATGACCCGAAACTTTTCCGGTGTCCGTTTGACGACTTCCCATATATAAATCTTTACCTCCGGACCATTCCGGAACTCCTCGTGACGTCCGGGATCTCATCCAGGACTTCGAACAACATTCGGTAATCACATACAAGTCTTCCTATTAACCCTAAGCGTCACCGAACCTTAAGTGTGTGGACCCTACGGGTTCGGGAGACATGCGACATGACCGAGACGCTCTCGGTCAACAACCAACAGCGGGATCTGGATACCCATGTTGGTTCCCTCATGCTCCTCGATGTTGTCTTCGGATGAACCATGATGTCGAGGGTTCAAGCAACCCCGTATGCTATTCCCTTTGTCAGACGGTATGTTACTTGCCCGAGACTCGATCGTCGGTATCCCAATACCTCGTTTAGTCTCGTTACCGGCAAGTCACTTTACTCGTACCATAATGCATGATCCCGTGACCAGACACTTGATCACTTTGAGCTCATTATGATGATGCATTACCGAGTGGGCCCAGTGATACCTCTCCGTCATGCGGAGTGACAAATCCTGTCTCGATCCGTGTCAACCCAACAGACACTTTCGGAGATACCTGTAATGCACCTTTATAGTCACCCGATTCACGTTGTGACGTTTGGTACACCCAAAGCATTCCTACGGAATCCGTGAGTTACACGATCTCACGGTCTAAGGAAGAGATACTTGACATTGGAAAAGCTCTAGCAAAACGAACTACACGATCTTTGTGCTATGCTTAGGATTGGGTCTTGTCCATCACGTCATTCTCCTAATGACGTGATCCCGTTGTCACTGACATCGATGTCCATAGTCGTGAAACCATGACTATCATCGACCAACGAGCTAGTCAACTAGAGGCTCACTAGGGACGTATTGTGGTCTATGTATTCACACGTGTATTACGATTTCCGGATAATACGGCTTATAGCATGAATGAAAGACAATTATCATGAACAAGGAAATATAATAATAATGCTTTTATTATTGCCTCTAGGGCATATTTCCAACAAATTATACGGCCGACTTACAGCCCGGGGCGTGGATCGAAAGCTATGAGATGGCCATGGAGCTGTTGGAGGTCAGTGACGCGGAAATGGCTAAGTACTTCACCATGATGTTGGATGGAACGGCCCGGACTTGGTTAAAAGGCTTGCCGCCCAATTCCATCGGCTCAAGGGTGGAATTGAAGACCCGGTTCATTCAGAACTTCAAAGATACCTGCAAGCAGTTCATGTCAATTGTGGATTTAACTAATTGTAAACAAGAGGAGGGTGAATCTACCACTCATTGGGTGCGCCGGGTCAAAGAGATAATACATTCGTCTGACAAGATGGATGCCGGCTCTGCAGTCCTCATGCTGGAGAAAAATTACCGATTTGTACCACTGAGGCAGAAGCTGGGGCGCCTCAAGCGTGATTGTAATGATATGGGTCAGTTGATGGCGGCTCTGGTAAAATACGCCGATTCTGATAATACCGCGGATCCTGCGTCTGACGAGGAAAAGGCGGGGAAGGGAAAGAAGAACGGCAATGGAAAAGGCCAGCAGCATAACACGGCAAATCAAGAAGGCAACAAGCGTAAAGCTGATGGTAATCCGGAGTTTGTGGCCAACGCTAATGCACATGGTAATGATCAGAGATGCAAGGGGAGGCGGCCCCCTCGATCTGGCGGGTCAGGTCCATCTCTTGAGTAGCTGCTCAATGAACCCTGCCTGAGACACGGTACCCGGGAAAAGCCAGCCACTCACTTATGGAAGGATTGCGTGATCATGAAGGCTTTCGAGAATTCCGACACGTTCGACAGCAATCAGGGGTCGGGTGGCGGCTCAGGTGCTGGCGGCTTTCATGGCCCAGGTGGCGGTTCAAATTCCGGCTTTCAGGGAAATCAAGGTGGCTATAATCACCGGTGATGCAGTCGGGGAGGTCGGCAAAGAATGATCGAGTTATCAAAAGCAATCCAAAGCGGTGAATAGTGGGCGATATCATGTGTTCACCACTAGCTTATGCAAGCGGGACCAGAAGCTTCATAAAAGGGCTATGAACGCTGTTGAGCCAGCGTTTCCCCGTTATTTAAGGTGGTCAGAGCAGCCTATTGTGTGGAGTAGAGAGGATCACCCTCCCCGGGTTGACAATCCGGGCCAGTTAGCCTTGGTGGTAGCACCTCAAGTTGGTGGATATAAGTTTACTAAGGTGCTCATGGATGGAGGTAGCAGCATCAACATCCTCTATTATGAGACCTTTCGGCGTATGGGGCTGACTGACAAAAATTTGAAGACATCCAACACTGTTTTCCATGGAGTGGTGCCTGGTAAGTCGGCGTACCCAGTTGGAAAGATTCAGCTAGAGGTGGCCTTTGGAGACGAACATGATTCTAGGGCTGAGAAATTAACCTCTGAGGTGGTCAAAATCAAAAGCCCGTATCATGCTCTGTTTGGTCGGCCGGCTTACGCCAAGTTCATGGCACGGCCGTGTTATGTTTACTTGCAGCTCAAGATGCCGGGTCACAAGGGCACCATTACTGTGCATGGGAGTCGAAAGATAGCCTTGGAATGCGAGGAGGGCGATGCGGCTTATGCCGAGTCTGTTTGCGTAGCTAAGGAGCTAAAATTTTATCAGGATAACGTTGACCCGGCGGATATGACACCTCTGAAGAAGCCAACCATCGAGCAGGACCCGGCGATGAAGTTTAAATCGGCTGATGAAACCAAGCTTGTTGATTTTACTCCAGGCGACTCATCCGAACAATTCAGCATCAGTTCCAATCTGGATCATAAATAGGAAAGCGCTCATCGCCGAGTTCATCCGTGAGAATCGGGACATCTTTGCATGGAAACCTTCCGACATGCCGGGTGTACCGAGAGAACTTCACGAGCACACTCTTAATATTGATCCAAGTTTAAGCCGGTCGAGCGGTTTCTTGACGGTTCAATGAAGAGAGCGGAAGGCTATTGGTGAGGAGGTGGCCAGGCTCTTGGCGGCCGGATTTATTGTTGAAGTTTTTCACCCTGAGTGGTTGGCTAACACGGTGCTTGTACTTAAGAAGAATGGCACATGGCGGATGTGTGTGGATTACACGGACTTAAATAAGGCTTGTCCGGCTGATCCTTTTGCTCTCCCCCGTATTGATCAAATCATTGATGCTACGGCGAGTTGTGAGCGTTTGAGCTTTTTGGATGCTTACTCTGGTTACCATCAGATCAAGATGGCAGTTAAGGACCAGGACAAGACGGCCTTCATTACTCCGTTTGGAGCCTTCTGCTATGTATCTATGCCTTTTGGGCTCAAGAGTGCCCAGGCGACTTATCAGCGGTGTGTACAGAACTGTCTCCACAATCAGATTGTACGCAATGTTCACGCTTATGTGGATGATATAGTGGTGAAGTCCAGAGCGAAGGAAACCTTGATAGATGATCTGAAGGAAACCTTTGTGAAAGCGCGTTATATCGACTAGAGGGGGGGGATGAATAGGCGATTTTTATGAATTCTTCAATGAGGAATTTGCCGGTGAGGAAATTCCTAAGTGAAGAACTACTTGCAGCGGAATAAGTACTCAGAAGTAAGCACAAGAGAATGCGGGCATGGTCATCATGATGAAATGAAGACAATCAAAGAGTACGAAAAGCGTAAACACGAGGATATCACAAGATGAAGACAAACAGGTGAAGAATTGAACTGAGGAAATTGAGAAAGTCTTGATCAAAGTCTTCAAACACAGATATGAACAAACACTCAACACGGAATGAGGAAATGAAAGAGTTGAGGAAATAGAACCGATTAGGTTGGTGAAGACAATGATTTGGTAAACCAGTTCCAACTGTTGTCTCGGTTGTACGTCTGGTTGGAGCGGCCGAGTATTTAAACTCGAGGACACATAGTCCCGGACACCCGGTCGGCCGAAGCACGCCTCGGGACACCAAGTCCTCACCGTATTCTCCTTGAACTAAGGTCACAGACCTCGTCCAATCACTCGTGGTAAGTCTTCAGGCGACTTCCAAACCTTCATAGACTTGGTCACTCAACGATCCACAATTCCTCTTGGATGCTCTAGACCATGACGCCTAACCGTCTGGAAGAAGCATAGTCTTCAAAGGTAACAAGCATCGGATCCACGCAGGATCAATCTCTTCAGTAATGCTCAATCACTTTGGGTTTGTAGGGGTTTGGTTTTTGGGTTTTTCCTCACTCGATGATTTTCGCTCAAAGTCCTCGGAGGATGGGTTGCTCTCAAATGACAAGTGTCAAGTTCTCTCGGGCAGCCAACCAGCTAGTGGTTGTAGGGGCGGCTATTTATAGCCTAGGGAGCAGCCCGACATGATAAGACATAAATGCCCTTCAATGATATGACCGTTAGGTGGATAAGATATTTTGGGACAGGTAGCGGCCTTTAACAACGGTCGGAAATTTGACTCTCAAATTCCTCGGGGCTATCATGTTCCTCACTGTAGGCAATCCGACCGGCGAATTCCTAACTCCTCGGTCGGAACAAATTCCTCAATGACGGAAGAACTTCGTCTCGGTCACTGAAGAAATTGACTGAATTGTATGAGATTTCCAAAGGCTTCACTCGAAGGGATTGGTAGGTGTAGGATTTTGAGTTGAGCATCACATGGAAATTTTTCCTTAGTATTTCCTCGACCCCCTTTAACAGTACGGTGTTTCCTATGACTCAAGAAAGAGAAAATGAAACCACTAAAACAAAAGTCTTCATGCTTCATGTTCCTCAAATGAATACCAAGTCTTCAAGGTCACACCAATTTCTTCACTTTCAAAGTCTTCAGAAAGTATTCAGAATATCAAAGTCTTCAGTCGAAGAACTTCATTTTTAGGGGTCGACTTTCTCTGTAAATATCAAACTCCTCATAGACTTATAGACCTGTGTACACTCATAAACACATTAGTCCCTTAACCTATAAGTCTTCAATACACCAAAATCACTAAGGGGCACTAGATGCACTTACAATCTCCCCTTTTGGTGATTGATGACAATATAGGTTAAGTTTTCAACAAGGATAAACATATGAAGTGTAAATACTGATATTGAGGAATTTGATTGCAAGATATAGAAGAACTCCCCCTGAAGATGTGCATAGTGAGGAATTTGCTTTTGAGGCAATGCACATTTGAAGAGTTGAATCATGGAGATCTCCCCCTATATCTTATAATTCATATACGCATTTGACATATAATATGAGGAATTTGAAATGCATGATGAAATATGGTGAATGATGTAGTTCAGCATGCGTGCATTAACATATAATGAGGAATAATCATGCAGAGGAACACATCAAAAGTATCAGAGCACCATCGGGTTTAAGATTACAACTCGATCCAATAAAAGTTTCAGAAGAACGAGAGTTGTAACTTAGCAAAAAAGTTGTATATGGGCGTAAAAATAGACCCGTTTGAAGACTAACTCAAATTTCTCCTCCTTTGTCATCGAATGACCAAAAAGGATCGAAACTGAGGACTAACGCCCCTGAAGAATTTCAAGTTGATGAAGGAGCGCCAGCGTTGTCGGGGTCGGTTGTCGTAGTAGGGCCCGCCGCAGTGTCGTCCAAGTATTCATTTTCATCAGTGTCGCGCGATGAAGAATAGGAGCTGGCTACCAAGGAAGGAACATTGACCTTCTTGAATTTCTTCGGTGGAGGTACAGACCAGTCAAATTCTTCCTTGAGACCCATTGTCTTCAGTTCTTCTGCTTGTAGACATTAGAAAGAACAGCCAGTGCGGTTGAAGGTTTCATGGAGGTAGTATTGGTTTTTCTTCACATGCATTGTGTGTTGAGGTCATGTTGTGAAGAATTGAACCAAACCGACGCTTGACCCATTTATGATTGCGATCAACCTTCCGATGAAGACCGAGGAGTAACTCACGATCGATCATCACCACAGAGTCTTTGTGGCTTGAGGATTTTGCTTGGCTGAGGTATTGGCGGCAGAGTCATGTGTGGCGAGTCATCATTGGTGGATAGGATGCAGCTTTGCGAAATTGACCATCCAATGGACGAATGCCTTCATCTATCACAAGCAGTTGCCTTGCCCTTGTCATCACCGAGGAAAATGTCCGTTTGAGGACTTCAATTGGAGGCAAGTAGCTGCAGTGGTTCGAGTATCGACCTTGTAATTGAGTGAAGACCTTGCCACTGATGAACCTCATAATCCAAAGGCGCATAAGGCTTCAGCTCAAATGGTGACATAGCAATGTTAGCGAGTTCTCATGAATAAATCATGGAAGTTGACAGAACGCCATGAATGATGTTGAAAAGCATATTCTTCATGATGCCAACGACTTCTTCATCATTTGAGTCGTGGCCTTTGATAGGACTCATTGTCTTCGTCGAATGCGATAGACAGTCCGAGGCACATACAATAATTCCTTGACGAGGAATTTGGTTAAGTGGGGCCTGCCACGGCTTCAAAGGCTTCATCAACACTTGCATATAGTGATTTGTCGATTCGGAGTTCACTTGTAGATGCAACATGCACCGTCAAGGGGAGGAGAGAGGAAGGACACGAAGCAATTCAGTTGTTGGTGCCTTGTAGTGAGTATTTTCGGACATCCACCCAACACCCATGATTTCACATCTTGACGTCTCGATGATATGCAGCGTCGCATAGAATTGAAGAATAAGTTCTTCATTCCAATCACGGATGTCGATTGCAGAAATTTAGGAGTCTGCATCGTGAAGAACACCGAGGACTGGCTCAAAGCACAGCGGAGATTCCATGTCCACATGAGG
Source organism: Aegilops bicornis (assembly GCA_021605145.1). Classification (NCBI taxonomy): domain Eukaryota; kingdom Viridiplantae; phylum Streptophyta; class Magnoliopsida; order Poales; family Poaceae; genus Aegilops; species Aegilops bicornis. Next base: position 633,741,254 of record CM038671.1, on the reverse strand, counting down.
AATATGTGCATGATCGAAGACTTTGTCTTTGTTGAATAGCCTGAGAGGAATAGAAGTTGGCTTGACTAGCAGTCCAGAAACGCCTCTTCCTTATGCGAACAGAGTCATATGGGTTGTAGTCAGTGAAGAATACATGCTCGTCGAAGAAATCTTCAGCCTTGAACTTTTGCTTCGTTGAGAATGGATTCTTTGGCTTTGATAGTGGAGTGTCAGTGAGTTGCATCACGACCTCAGGAATTGCAATCTCAGGTTCTTCAGGCTGAGGAATTTCTGGTTCCTCTTCATATGCAGTCTGCGTGTTCATAGGATCAAGAAGAAGCAGGTTCTTCAAAGACTAGTGGCTGGAATTTCTTCATGCACGGATGAGTTGGGATGAGTTTCTTCAGAGCCCAGTTGAACAGTTGGTGCAGGGGACTGAGGAATTTGTTGGATTGGGGTGAAGAATGGTGAATTTGGATGCTGACTTTCCCAAAAGTCATCGTTCATCACAGGTGTTGTGCTTCCAATATCCACATCTTCGTCTTCAATTTCCTCAACACCAGCCTCTTCAGCTGTGAACTGAGGCATAGGTGAGGATACAACAGGGGTAGAAGGGATCGCTTCCACTTCAATTTCTTCATCAATCTGCTCTAACGAAGCAGCAGAATGATTTTGTTCATCAGACCTGCTTGGGATGTCATAATCTTCACCAAAAGGAACAAGGTCTTTTGATGGCATGGAGGAAATTGGAACAACATCAATAGGATTTTCAAAAGAGCTAGTCATTGGCTTCATTTTCTTCGCAGCCGAAGAATTTGACGCAGCTGATGCTTTCCTTTTCTTCATTGCAGCTTGCTCTGCAGCCTTGGTCTTCTTCACATCAGATGTAGATGGAAGGATTGGAGTTGGTGTAGGCGCAGGAGGAGCTGAGGAATCTGGTTGAATCTCCTCAAAGAATCGATGCAATGTTCTGACTTTTCAGATTTCTTCAGCGCACCACTAATGGATGCCCCGACAATTTCTTCAAGAATTGGGATGGAGTCATTAGCCCCGAACTAGCATTGTCTTCAAGAGGCTAAAAATCATCGTGATCTTTGGCATGTTCTTCGGTGAGCAGAGGCTCCAGCCTGAGAAATTTCTTGTTGCGTTGGGGCTGCAACATTTGTGAACTTCTTCGTCAGGTTGACGAATCTAACTTTGGCTCCTTGCCAATCAGCATAATAAGCATCAAAGTCTTTGCTGAGGGCTTGGATTTCAGTCTGGATCTTGAGGAGTTGCTCAGGTGTCATACTGACAACGTTTTTCCTCAGGAACTTCTCTTTCCTGAATTGAGCTTTCTTGATCTGCCTAGCCTTTTCAAATTTCCATTTCTCTTCAGCGATGAAATGGGCCAGCATGTGACTTTGTCCAGGTGTCAGATGAAAATCAGGCATAGGTGTGTTAGGGTCCTTGTGCCAGAGATCAATGTACTCGAGGATCGCCCTTGGATCCAAAAGCATTGGCTCAGGTGTGCCTTTGGCTCTAGCGGCCCTTTCTTGTCGGTCTCTGATGATTTCTGCAAGTTCGTCATCATCAGCTTCATCATCAGATGGCACTTGGAAGGTGACCTGTTTCTTCTTCGGACTTGGCCGAGGACCTCGTCCAGCAGTTGCCTTTGTCTTCACGAGAGTTGGGCCAGATGAAGAATTTGGCGCAACTGAGGAACTTGCTGAGACACCAGAGGCAAAGGAGATGCCTGCAGTCCTTTGGCACGTGGACAGATGCACAGGTGCTGAGGGCTTTGGAGGAGCTGCTGAGGACTTTGTTGGAGCTGAGGATTTGGGAGGAGCAGGAGCAGCATGAGGAACTGGCCGTGAGGGCATTGAAGATTCTGGCCGTGAGGGCATTCTTTGAGGATTTTGGCCGTGAGGGCACAGTTGGTGAAGCACTTGGCTTGTCTTGTTGGCTTCTTTGCCATTGATCTTTGGGGCTGAACAGGGGCCTTAGTGGCAGCAGCAGTAGCAGAGTCTTCATTGAATTTCCTCACTGCTTCTTTGGCTTGTCTCGCCAACTTGGCTTGGCGCTTGGCCCATTCTTCAGGAAAGTCCTCACCACGCTTGATGCTGGTGGGGTCAGCTTCTTGGCCAGGTGCCAATGGAGCTCTTGGGCATGGAGGATTATGTGCGAATTTCTTCATGTACTTTGGAGTAACATATCTGTACTCCCTTCATTCCCTTGCCCATCTCCTTTCAATCCTCTGAATGCGCACCTTGCGCTGATTTTTGTTTTCCTTGCCAAACTTGGCTTCATCAGGTGTGCAATAGTCATCGTATATGTCCTCGGTATCTCGAAAGCAGTCATGACCTCAGCCTCTTTCCTCCTTTCTCGTGGCTTCTTTCCTTCGCCATATTCTTGGTGAGGAATTTGAACAATCAATTCTCTGAAGAAGTATGCAACTTTTCTTTGAGGAATGCTGCAAATGAGTTAAGTTGATGAGAACCTAGTGATTCAACAGCGGACATGAGTACCTGTGAACAGAGTATAGTTGCGAGGAATTTGGAGAGGTCATATGCGTTCTCAAAAAGTTTTTCAAAAAGAACTAGTTTGAGGAATTTAACCAGATGAGCCTTGAAGAATTTCACTAAGCGATCTTTGTCTTAGGTTCGAGTTGTATAGATCGAGGATCCACACAATTGAGGAATCTTGAAGAAAAATCATTGCTTAGAGAAAAGAATCAAGAGCATATTTCGTTTGAGGTGTTCATATGTGTGAAGATTTGAAGAATAAACACCTTTGAAGATTTTCAGGAAGGTTTGAGAATCAAAGCGAGTAATAAAAGTAACTTTTAATTACCCGAACTAAAGAACACGACGAACTGAGAAGTGTAGATTAGAAGTTAAATCGATTCGGATCTCCCACGCCCTAACTTCGGCGGAGGAAGACAGCTACAGCGGCGGAGTGAAGATTCCAGCGGTCGGTAGCGAGTCTGACAGCGATGAGGTCGAGGCGGTGAAGCTCTTCCTCACCGTGACGATGGAGTAGTGGCGGCGCTTAGGGTTTGAGAAGCTCGGCGAGAGAGAGAGAACGGTCGGCGGAGTAAAGGAAGTGAGGAAGGGAGAGGGGTATATATAGCCACGGTGAAAAACTGTTCGCCGAAGATTTTGAATGACGTGCCTGACCCTTCTCATTCGCGACATGTGTCACCCACGTCTTGAAAAGTGGAGATTGTGTTAGATCGTGGGTGAATAGATAAGTTTATCGTGGGATGCGGAGCGGTTTGAGCGGCAAAGCCGAAAATTTGGATAAGATAAGTTAAAAGTTTCGATTCGCAATTTCTTCAAATTGACAAGGACACAGTGAAGATTTTGAACGAGTTTCAAATAGAACGCATACATGAAGAATTTGTGAATAGCTTGGGTTGAGTATAGCATAGAGGGGAAGGGTCCGATCACATTCACTTAGCGTAAAAAGCAACTTGAAGAATTAGCCATAAGTGAATGATGTAGAGGACATAAACCCATATATATATATATATATATATATATATATATATATATATATATATATATATATATATATATATATATATATATATATAGTCAACGAAGAAAGACAACGGAAACAATGAAGATTTTGCAAAGTTAAAGAATTTGAAAAACTGAAGAATTTCAAAACTGAGGAAAAACTCAAATTGAAGATTTTCAATTTTGGTGGTGGCGTGACCCATCGTATAAGAATGATGATTTCAGACACCGCGTACAATTGTCATAAGGTTCTGAGAATCAAATTCTTCATTAATTTCTTCACACTTAGAGTGTTATGCTTCATTGATTGAAGAAAAACGTTTCTTCATGTGTTGCACATCTAAGTCATCAATTTTGCATAAGTGTCAGGATGTGTGTCCTTTTCAAAGAACATTCAAGATTCTAAGATATTTAGCTCACACCGCAACTTGCTAAATCTCTTCTCATCCAAGGGCTTTGTGAAGATATCTGCTAGCTGTTCTTGGTCTTCACATGCTCGATGGAGATGTCGCCCTTCAACACATGATCACGAAGAAAATGATGACGAATCTGAATGTGCTTTGTCTTGAGTGCTGAACTGGGTTGTGAGCAATCTTGATGGCACTCTCATTGTCACAGATGAGAGGCACATTCTTCACGTTGATGCCGTAGTCCTTGAGAGTTTGCTTCATCCACAGCAATTGAGCACAACAAGAGCCGGCAGAATGTACTCGACTTCCGCAGAGATGATGGTGATACAGCAGTTCTGTTTCTTTGAGGACCAACAGACCAAAAGATCGTCCGAGGAAATGACAAGTACCAGATGTTGACTTGCGGTCCACATGATCACCAGCATAGTCGAGTCGAATATCCAATGAGATCAAAAGTAGAGCCCTTGGGGTACCATAATCCTAGTGTTGGTGTGTGAGCTAGATATCGAAGAATATGCTTCACAACCTTATGGTGTGATTCCTTGATTGTAGCTTGAAATCGGGCACACATGCAAACACTAAGCATTATATCTGGCCTAGATGCACATAAGTACAATAAAGAACCAATCATGGAGCGGTATACCTTGTGATCAAGTCAATACCATTTTCATCATTGCATAGATGGCCATTTGTGGGCATAGGAATTTTGACGCCTTTGCAATCTTGCATGCCGAATTTCTTCAAAACATCTTTGAGGTATTTCTCCTGAGATATGAATATGCCATTGTGTTGTTGACGAATTTGAAGACCTAAGAAGAATTTCAATTCTCCCATCATAGACATTTGATATTCTTCACTCATCATATAGGCAAATTCATCACTATAACGTTGGTCGATGCTGCCAAAGATAATATCATCAACATATATTTGGCACACAAACAGTTCACCATCATATGATTTAGTAAAGAGAGTAGGGTCGAGTGAACTGGTGTGAAGCCATTCTTCACGAAGAATTCCTTCAATGTATCATACCACGCCTGTAGAACTGTTTGAGGCCATAGAGGGCCTTGTTGAGTCTGAAGACTTTGTCGGGATTCTTTGGATCTTCAAAACACAGGGGTTGAGCAACATATACTTCTTCCTCAAGCTTACCATTGAGGAATGCACTTTTCACATCCATTTGATATAAAGTGATATTATGATGGTTAGCATAAGCAAGTAATATGCGAATAGCCTCAAGTCTAGCAACAGTGCAAAAGTTTCATCGAAATCAATTCCTTCAACCTGTGTGTAGCCTTGAGCTACAAGTCATGCCTTATTCCTCACCACAAGGCCATTTTCATCTTGCTTGTTGCGGTAGATCCACTTTGTGCCAATGATATTATGCTTGCGAGGATCTGGACGTTTGACCAGGTTCCCGACATTGTTGAGCTCGAATCGATGTAATTCTTCTTGCATCGCCTGAATCCACTGAGGCTCCAGAAATGCTTCATCTACCTTAGTGGGCTCTGTGATAGAGACAAAAGCATAATGCCCGCAAAAGTTTGATAAATGTGAAGCTTTTGAGCGTGTGAGAGGACCTGGTGCTTCAATGTCATCGATGATCTTGTCAACTTGCACTTCTCTCGCAACGCGAGGATGAGCTGGTTGTCGTCGAGGAATTTGGTCAGCATTTTCTTCAGCACCATTTTCTTCAGCATTATCTTCAGGTGCATCACCGGCGTTCTTCAGCGTCTGAGGAATGAATTCTTGATGGAGATTCTTCAAGAGGGAATGACATCCTCGATGCGCCTTGAACTTGATAGATTCCTCGGTCTTTGGTTCATCTATCACGGAAGGTAGGTGCTCTCTTTGCGAGCCATTAGTTTCATCGAACCGCACATCTACAGTTTCAACAATCTTGTGAAGAGCGATGTTGAAGACTCAGAGGTGTGCAAGTCCTTTCCGTAACCAAGCATAAAACCTTCATGTGCTTTCGGTGCAAATTTAGCATTGTGATGAGGATCTCTAATCCAGCATTTAGCAATCGAAGACTTTGAAATAACTCACATTGGGTTTCTTGTCGTTGAGGAGTTCATAGGCAGTCTTCTTGAAGAATTTGTGAAGATATACTCTGTTGATGATGTGGCACGCGGTATCAATTGCATCAATCCAAAAACGATGACGCATTTTGTATTCATCAAGCATAATGCGAGCCATCTCAACAAGAGTTCTGTTCTTGCGCTCCACGACGCCATTTTGCTGAGGTGTATAGGAAGCAGATAACTCATGAGTAATACCAAGTTCATCAAGATAGTCATCAAGACCGGAATTCTTGAACTCGGTTCCATTGTCACTCCTGATGTGCATGATCTTCACACCAAAGTTGGTTGAAGCCCTCGAGGAAAATCGTTTGAAGACTTCTTGCACTTCATGTTTTCAAGTAACAATGTGTACCCATGTGTAACGAGAGTAATCATCAACAACAACAAAGCCATATAGAGATGCATCATTAGTGACTGCTGAGTAATGATTAGGACCAAAGAGGTCCATGTGAAGCAATTCGAATGGACGAGTAGTGGTCATGATAGTCTTTCTTTGGATGCTTGGCCTTGGTCATTTTTCCAGATTCACATGCTCCACACAAGTGATCCTTGAGGAATTTGACATTCTCAATGCCAATGACATGCTTCTTCTTATGGCGTGTGCAAATTCCTCATGCCCAGCGTGACCAAGTAAATGCGATGCCATAGCCAGCCTTACGAAGCTTTTGCAAGTAGACACCACGGCTGGTTGTGGTCCCGTAGAGAAATCAACAATATACAAGTCTCCTCTCCTAAAGCCTTCGAAGACTTTGGAATTGTCAGCTTCCATGATCACAACACAACGATACTTGCCAAAGACAAAACCATATCAAGATCACAAAGAATTGAGACTGGCATGAGGTTGTATCCTAAGGACTCAACAAGCATGACTTTGTCCATGTGTATGTCCTTAGAGATCGCAACCTTACCAAGACATGTGATTTGTACATCCACTATCGAGGACCCACTCATTGGCTTTGGGTTGATCATCCTGCAGATGTGACGGTGATAAGGGAGCATCCATCAATACATTCTTGTCACCAGTCATGTGATTTGTACATCCACTATCGAGGACCCACTCATTGGCTTTGGGTTGATCATCCTGCAGATGAATTAGTGCAACTTACGATCTCATATACTTCATAAGTGAAGAATATGATATCAATTTCATCGAGATGAATTTGATCGAGGCAAGATAATGATAAGCGATATGAGGGCGTGTGAAATGAAAGTTCATTTCTTCATGATTAGCCTGCGTCCTTTCAGCATTTTTGTCGGGCCCCCAAGAAATTCTTGAGACGTTAAAGCACGTCGAGGCTGACCCTCTGAAGAGATTAGTTCCTTTTCTTCACCACCCACATCTGAAGGGGTGGCAAAGAGTTCATCACTCTACGAGCTCCATATGAGAATGGTGGCATAGAGGCCAATCCATTTCGTTTCACATAAGAGGGGTTAGGGTAAGCATATGAATAAGCAGAGAAATTCTGCGAGGACTTATGAACATATTGGTTTGAAAAATAATGCACATATTCATAGCCCTTAGCTCTACCCTGCGAAACAGAGTTGTTAGCACGATGATAATCATATGAGGACTTTGATCCATGTGAGGAATTTGGTCCGTATGAGGACTTGGATCCATATGAAGAATTTGGTCCATATGAAGAGTTTGATCTGGGGTTCCTATTCTTCACGGTGGTGTCATGAGGAAATTCACCAAGACTTTCAAGACACTTCTTGGGAACCCAGATTTTCTTCATAGGAGAACCGTTCCTGCAGTTAGTGCCAACATATCTAGCAAATACTTCACCATTTTGATTTTTGAACAGTTTATAGTTGGAGTCAAATGACTCATCAGAAGAATGAAGAGATTCACATGTAAAGCCAGATAAGTTAGATGGATCAAGCTGGAGGTCCCTTTGCAGCAACCCATGAGGTTTTGGGGTCTGCTCGGGTTTCCAATATGTTCCATCAGCATTGAGTTTCCTCTCAAAGGCAATACCCTCTTTCCTAGGGTTCTGTTGAGAATCTGCTTTTAAGCACATCACAAAGAGTCGATGCCCTTTGAGGCTTTTGTACATACTGTCATGTACAATTCCTTCAAAGACCTTTGCATTGTCGGTGATACTAGCAATGTCCTCGGATGAGGAATTAGTGATAGCAGAGGCAGGTGAAGAATTTGTAACAATTGAAGCATTTGAACATTCAGGTGAAGAATTAGCGATTCACGTTCAATGCACTTTAAGCATGGAGGAACAAATTCTTCCTAAGAAGCTGATTTGTTGAAGAAGTAATGAATCGCGCTCCTTCTGAAGATCTTCATAACTCACTCTTAGCTTCTCAAGATCTTGCTTTCTTTGAAGAAATTCATAAGAAAGTTTCTGATGATCAGACAAGAGAGTGTTATGAAGACCTTGAAGGCTGTCAAACCTAGACTGAAGTATCTGAAGATTTTCAGTCAGGGCTTTAGTGCGATCCATTTCTTCACCCAACATATCATCACTTTTATCTAGCATGTTTTGAACCTTTTCAAAAGCCCTTTGTTGTTTTACAACATCTTAGCAAGTTTTGAGTAGCTGGGCTTGAGATCTTCATCAGATTCATTTTCACTAGATTCGTGAGGAGGTATATTTGAGTACCTTGGCACCCTTTGCCATGAAGCAATAGGTGGAGCGTAGTCATCACTATCTTCATCGACTTTGTTGGTGAGGTCATTTTCTTGAGTAGAAGATGGATTTGCTTGTGAAAGCGATGGCGAGAGCTTCATCGCCACACGGACTCGGATTCTTCCGATGCCTCCTCTTCCTCATGTTCCTCGATTCAGCTTGAGTCCATTTCCTTGCCAATGAATGCCCGAGCCTTCTTGGAGCTGCTCTTCTTGTGAGAAGAAGACTTTGAGGATTTTGATGATGAAGATTTCGAAAATTTCTTCTTCTTCTTAGCGTCATCAGAACTGTAGTCCTTGTATTTCTTCTTCTTTAATTCCTTTTCCCACTAAGGACAATCTTGAATGTAGTGACCAGGTTTCTTGCATTTGTGGCATAGCCTTCTCTTATAGTCCTTTGGATGAGGAATCACCTCCTTGAGGATTTTCCAAAGCGACCACGTCTTGAGAACTTGGAATTTCTTCACGAGCGGTGCTAGCTCCTGGCTCAATTCTTGAGGATCTCTAAGGCTACTACGAGTCTTCACAATCAGATTCGAGACCTGACCTTGGCCTTGAGGCACGTGATTTTCCATAGCTAGAACCATAGAGATCTCTCTTTTCAACAATTTGGAACTCATGAGTATTTAGCCTCTCGAGGATATCAGCTGGATCAAGTGACTTGTAGTCAGCACGCTCTTGTATCATCAGTGCGAGAGTATCAAATGAGGAATCAAGCGATCTCAACAATTTCTTCACCACCTCATGGTCGGTGATGTCAGTGGCACCAAGCACTTGAAGCTCATTTGAGATGTCAGTGAGGCGATCGAAGGTTTGTTGAACATTTTCATTGTCGAGTCTTTTGAAGCGGTTGAAGAGATTCCAAAGAACATCAACTCGGGAGTCACGCTGAGTTGAGACTCCGTCATTTACTTTGGACAGCCTATCCAGATAAGCTTAGCAGTTTCCAAAGCACTCACTCTTCCATACTGTCCTTTACTCAGATGGCCACATATGATATTCTTCGCTTGAGAATCGAGTTGCTTGAATCTCTTCACATCGGCAGCGTTCAGTGAGGGTGAGACGGAGGAACACCATTTTCCACAACATACCGTAGATCGTTGTCAATTGCCTCAAGATGCATTCGCATCTTGTTCTTCCAAAGAGGGGTAGTACGTCCCATCAAAGGTAGGACACCCGGTGAGACCTTGATCATACTGCGGTCGACATAACTAAAACTCCGGTGGTTAAACCAAAATCACACGTAACAAGGGAGTACCTTGCTCGATACCAATTGAAAGTGCGTTATATCGACTAGAGGGGGTGAATAGGCGATTTTATGAATTCTTCAATGAGGAATTTGCGGTGAGGAAATTCCTAAGTGAAGAACTACTTGCAGCGGAATAAGTACTCAGAAGTAAGCATAAGAGAATGCGGGCATGGTCATCATGATGAAATGAAGACAATCAAAGAGTACATAAAGCGTAAACACAGGATAGCACAAGATGAAGACAAACAGACTGAAGAATTGAACTGAGGAAATTGAGAAAGTCTTTAGTCAAAGTCTTCAAACACAGATATGAACGAACACTCAACACAGTAATGAGGAAATGAAAGAGTTGAGGAAATAGAACTAGTTAGGTTGGTGAAGACAATGATTTGGTAGACCAGTTCCAACTGCTGTCTCGGTTATGCGTCTGGTTGGAAGCGGTGAGTATTTAAACTCGAGGACACAGTCCGGACACCCGATCGCCGAGCACGCAGCTCGGGACACCAAGTCCTCACCGTATTCTCCTTGAACTAAGGTCACACAGACCTCGTCCAATCACTCGTGGTAAGTCTTCACGCGACTTCCAAACCTTCACAGAATTGGTCACTCGGCGATCCACAATTCCTCTTGGATGCTCTAGACCATGACGCCTAACCGTCTGGAAGAAGCACATTCTTCAAAGGTAACAAGCGTCGGGTCCATGCAGGATCAATCTCTTCAGTAATGCTCAATCACTTTGGGTTTGTAGGGGTTTGGTTTTTGGGTTTTTCCTCACTCGATGATTTTCGCTCAAAGTCCTCGAAGGACGGGTTTCTCTCAAATGACAAGTGTCAAGTTCTCTCGGAGCAGCCAACCAACTAGTGGTTGTAGGGGGCGGCTATTTATAGCCTAGGGAGCAGCCCGACATGATAAGACATAAATCCCTTCAATGATATGACCGTTAGGTGGATAAGATATTTTGGGACAGCTGGCGTGCAGCTCAGCAACGGTCGGAAATTTGACTCTCAAATTCCTCAGGGCTATCATGTTCCTCATCGTAGGCAATCCGCCTTTGGCGAATTCCTAACTCCTCAGTCAGAACAAATTCCTCAGCGACCAGAAGAACTTTGTCTCTGTCACTGAAGAAATTGATTGAATTGTATGAGATTTCCGAAGGCTTCACTCGAAGGGATTGGTAGGTAGGGGTGGAAATTGGCAGTGGATAATCCGAATTATCCGACATTCGTATCCGATAAAATGTTAATACGGCATAAAAAAATCCGCATCCGAGTGCAAACAAATCCGGATACGGATAATATCCGATGTCACTAGGCGGATGCGGGCCAGCGGAAGTAGCACAGAAATAGCCTCGGATACTGAATTCGAATTCGGATAACATCCGTATCCGACGATCGTTATAGACTTATATAGTGTCAGTGTACCTGCCTTTTCATGTGGCCACGTGCCCATTAATAATTGATTAGCCCAACTAGGAAACTACCCACCGTTCTAGCAATTAGGCATAATAAGCCAAGTACAATCACCGCTGAATTTAAGCCTTTTTCCTTAAACAATGCCTTTGAAGACTAGGAAGGACGAAGGAGGACTATACGTGTACATATGCATGCCGCCTTGTTCAAGAAAGGCGGACACATCTGAGCGGTGATCTCTTCACGCCCGTGGCGCCGCCCTCCAGCGACTCGTGCAGCCTTCTCCACGCTTGGCGCTCTCTGCCGTTTGTTACGCCCAAGGTAAGTTAGTCGCTGCTCTACACTATCTGGCGTTGATCGATGGAAGTAAAGTATGAGTCGATCGGTGCTTGATAGTCCGATTACTCTAGTTCATTGATCAAAAGCTATATGTGATTTGTTCTATTTCAACCCATCTTTCGATTCTGCGTAAATCAGTTTAAGCAGATCGGCCATGGTTGCTAATTCTTCAAAGAACCTCCAAAATACACAAGTAGTATTCATTTTTTGTACAACTGTTGATTTTAGTCTCAGAACTCTGTATGATAAATTTATGTTCGTGTAGATTGCAGGAGCATCTCCGATTGAAATTGCAAGTGGACCAAATGGAAGCGATGGTGTCGATCGGGATGGAAGTACAAGTGGCACTACTTACGCCATAGTAGAGAAAGTTGCAACAAAGAAAAATCTCAAGGCCAAATCCGGGGAAAGAAGAAAACCTCAAAAGTTTGGGCGCACTTCACCGAGATTATAACAGAGGAAAAGGTGGGTGACAAGGTTGTCAAGAATGTTCTTCTTGAGTGCAAGATCTGTAAAAGGTTCTTGAAGGTGGCGATAAGCATGGTACGTCACGTTTATGGAATCATTTTAAGGCAAAACATGTAGTGAGCAAGAATCGAGGCACAACTTAATCCGACCACATTAGGAGGAGATGTTAGTTTAAACACTTGGAAATGCGACGAGGATGCGAGTGTTGAGAAGTATCATATTGCAATTATCATGCATGAATATCCATTCAACTTCTCTGAGCATGAATACACAAATGACTTCATCAGATCATTGTGCCCTCATTTCATATAAAGTGCCTCAAGACTACTAAGTCAAGTATAATGGAAATTTTTCGTAAAGAGAAGCTCAAGATTTTTGATAATTTGTCCTCTTTGAACTGTCGATTTAGCTGCACAATGGATTTATGGACTTCTAATCAACATAAGGGTTATCTATGTGTCACTTGTCATTTCATTGACAATGATTGGAAAATTCAAAAGCATATCATTAATTTCATGCATCTTCAAGGAAGGCATCTGAGGAGCAAATCTGAGTCTTTGCATACATGGGGAAATGGCTGGATGGAATATTGACAATAAGTTGTTTGCTTTGACCTTGGACAATGCTGCTTCAAATGATGTTTGTGTTGACACCATCATCTCTACCCTTAAAAATCGTGATTCTCTATTATGTCAAGGCAAGTTCTTTCATGTATTTGTCTTTGCTCATATAATTAACCTCGTTGCTAGGGATGGTGTGAGCACGATTGCATCTATTATAGATAATGTGTGTGCATCAGTTCTTATTGTCAAGAGCTCACCTCAACAACTAGAGATATTTATGAAGCATGCTACCGATATGGGATTATGCACAAAAAAGGGTCTTTCTCAAGATGTGTCTACTAGATGGAACTCAACCTACTTAATGCTAGTAGCTGCCATGCACTATAAACAGGTTTTCCAAAGGCTTGCTATTTTGCAACCAGCTAAGTATCGCAAATGTGCTCCTAGTAAAGATGATTGGGATAAGGCAAGTGTGGTATGCCCGTGCTTGAAGATGTTTTATAATGTTACTAAGCTTCATGCTGGATCTTACTACCCATTGCTAACTCTGTTCTTTGTTGAATTCTCTGAGATTAACATTCAGCTCATTGAGTGGATGAATGCCAAGGGCAAGAATAATAGCTTCATTGCTGCCATGGCAAAAGCTATGAAGGAAAAATTTGACAAATCTTGGGAGATGAGTAATGTTGCTCTAGCAGTTGCATGCATGTTAGATCCTCGCTACAAGATGGAAGTGGTTGAGTTTTACTACAAAGAAATGTCGAGACTGACTGGGGTTGAGGAGATAGTTGCATTTAGAGAAGTTGTTCAAGAGTTATATGATTCGTATGCTTCTCTTTATAATCCTACAATTGGCACAAGAGAACCTTCACCCGAAGCTTCTCACCTCCACATGAATGTAAATACTGAGCCACGAAAAAAAAAGCTAACTGCTTTTCTAAATGATATAAGTGAAGTAGATCAAGATAAGTCGACTTGGAGAAATATTGTAGCGCACCCTTGGTAAGGTGGCACGAAGGTGAATATTTTGATATTCTATCTTGGTGGAAGACTCATGGTTCACGATATCCTATCCTTGCTATGGTTGCAAGAGATGTTTTGGCTATTCCTCGTCCACAGTTGCATCTGAATCTGCTTTTAGCGGAGGCGGGACGAGTGGTTGACAAGTATCGTAGTCGTTTGGACCACTGAAGTTGTTGAGGCTTTGATCTGTACCAAAGATTGGATAAGAGCCTCGAGAAAAGGTACACAAAGAAAAATACGCATTTTACTAATTTTGAAGCACTAATAATTTACTTTTTATTTATTACAGATAATAAATGTGATGTAGCTTCAATAATACAAGATTTAGCTGTCATTGATATTGTTGGAGAAAGGCGAGCAAGGCGAGAACAATGAAGATGATGGTATACTTGAGCGAAGTGAATATTATTCTTCATATAAATTATACAAGGCTCATATATTTTATATTGATCTTGTACTACTTTCTCTCTGCAGGTGCTTCTATCCTCACGGATGATCACAACGCCTTGGAGATAGTTTGATGCAAGCTGGAGAAATATTCATACCATTTATTCTCTTATGGATTTGTCACTTTAAATTTTCTATTATGGCTACTGCTTCTCTATCTATCTATTTGTGTTACGGAAACAAATGGTTGCTTCCTGTAGACATTATATTTATTTTGTTTTAGTATTTTATATCATTGGAACGACTTTCCTATCAGTACTTATCAACGTGGAACATAATATTGTCGTCATATCAGTCTATCGTTCAGTCATTATATACCATCGGAATTTATTATATGTTATTATCTAGATCATGTGCATGTACGTGTAGCCACCCAAGGTTATGTTTTTCATAATAGTACGTTTTTACAGTTGTAGGATATTCGTATCCGTGCCGAATTTCAAAATAATCCGATCCGCATTCGTATCCGACTAGCATCCGATCCGCATTCGTATCCGACAACATCCGTATCCGCATCCGTATTCGTTTTAACAATATGAAAATGGAAGTGGGAAGAGCACTATCCGATCCGTTTCCACCCCTATATTTTCCTGATCCTCTTTTGACACAGGTATTTGAGAGAAACCAGAATACCCGTCTAGAAAGCAAAAATGTGTATGTTTGGATAATCTTTCTAGCATTTGATCAATAAAAGGTAAAGGGTAATTATCTTTTCTAGTAGCTTTATTTAATTTGCAAAAGTCAATTACCATTCTATAACCTGTAACAATTCTTTGTGGGATCAATTCATCTTTATCATTAGGAACAACAGTAATACCTCCCTTCTTAGGGACACAATGGACAAGACTTACCCACTGACTATCAGCAACAGGATAAATTATACCTGCCTCCAGAAGCTTTAGTATTTCATTTCTTACCACTTCTTTCATCTTAGGATTTAACCGTCGTTGATGATCAACAACCGGTTTAGCGTCTTTCTCCAATTTTATTTTGTGCTGTCATAAAGTGGGACTAATGCCCTTAAGATCATCAAGAGTATATCCAATAGCAGCACACTGCTTCTTCAGAGGTTTCAATAATTTATCTTCTTCCTGCTCTGAAAGGTTAGCACTAATAATAACAGGATATATCTTCTTTTCCCCAAGATAAGCATATTTAAGAGTATCAGGTAATGGTTTAAGATCAAACACGGGATCACCCTTGGGTGGAGGAGGATCCCCTAGAATTTCAACAGGCAAGTTGTGTTTCAAAATAGATCCCTGTTTAAAGAATACTTCATCTATTTCCCTTCTTTCATTCATAAACATATCATTTTCATGGTCTAGCAAATATTGTTCTAAAGGATCATTAGGAGGCACGTCAATAGAAGCAAGACCAATAATTTCATGTTTACTAGGCAATTCTTTATCATGGGGTTGTCTATGAAATTTAGCAAAATTAAAATCATGAGACATATCCCCTAAACCAACAGTAACAATATTCTTTTCGCAGTCTATCTTAGCATTAACAGTATTCAAGAAGGGTCTACCAAATATAATGGGACAAAAGTCATCTTGTGGGGAAGCAAGAACAAGAAAATCAGTAGGATATTTAATTTTCCCAAACAAGACTTCAACATGTCTAACAATCCCAACTGGTGAAATAGTATCTCTATTGGCAAGCTTAATAGTAACATCAATATCTTCTATCTCAGCAGGTGCAATATCATGCATAATTTCTTTATATAAAGTATAAGGTATTGCACTGACACTAGCACCCATATCACATAAGCCATGATAACAGTGATCTCCTATTTTAACAGAAACAACAGGCATGCCAACAACAAGTCTATGTTTATTTTTAGTATCGGGTCTAGCAATTCTAGTAGCTTCATCACATAAGTAAATAACATCCCCATCAATATTATCGACCAAGAGATCCTTAACCATAGCAATACTAGGTTCAACTTTAATTTGCTCAGAGGGTGTAGGTGTTCTAGCATTACTCTTGCGAACCACAGTTGAAGCTTTAGCATGATCCTTTATTCTAACAGGGAAATGTGGTTTCTCAATATAAGCGGTAGGACGACTATTTATAGGGGGCGGCTATTTATAGCCTAGGGAGCAGCCCGACATGATAAGACATAAATGCCCTTCAATGATATGACCGTTAGGTGGATAAGATATTTTGGGACAGCTGGCGCAAGAAGACAGATCGGAAATTTGACTCTCAAATTCCTCGGGCTATCATGTTCCTCCTTTGTGTAGGCAATCCGCCTTTGGCGAATTCCTAACTCCTCGGTCAGAACAAATTCCTCGGCGACGGAAGAACTTCGTCTCATCCTTTGAAGAAATTGATCGAATCTGTATGAGATTTCAAAGGCTTCACTCGAAGGGATTGGTAGGTGTAGGATTTTGAGTTGAGCATCACATGGAAATTTTTCCTTAGTATTTCCTCGACCCCTTTAACGATGCGGTGTTTCCTATGACTCAAGAAAGAGAAACGAAACTACGAAAACAAAAGTCTTCACGCTTCATGTTCCTCAAATGAATACCAAGTCTTCAAGGTCACACCAATTTCTTCACTTTCAAAGTCTTGAAAGTCTTGAGAATATCAAAGTCTTGATCGAAGAACTTCATTTTAGGGTCAACTTTCTCTGTAAATATCAAACTCCTCATAGACTTATAGACATGTGTACACTCATAAACACATTAGTCCCTTAACCTATAAGTCTTCAATACACCAAAATCACTAAGGGGCACTAGATGCACTTACACTTTGATAATCTCCGGGTCTACAAGATGATGCTTAACCCGGCCAAATGTGTGTTCGGGGTGCCAGCAGGCAAACTTCTGGGTTTTTTGGTCTCTAACAGAGGTATTGAAGCTAATCCGGAGAAAATCAAGGCAATCACCTCTTTGGATAAACCGGCGTGCATCAATGATGTTCAGCAACTGGCGGGTTGTATTGCTGCTTTAAGCCGGTTCATAAGCCGGTTAGGTGAGAAGGCTATACCGCTGTATCAGCTGATGAAGAAAACAGACAGATTTATCTTGCGTGGCTCTGCTTATGCTGCCTTTGAAGATTTAAAGAGACAGGTTATGCGAACCGCCGATTCTTGCGGCTCCCATTGATAAAGAGCCGCTGCTATTATACGTGGCTGCTAACTCACGTGTTATCAGTGTTGCAATTGTGGTAGAGCGCAAGGAGGCTGGCAAGGAGCATCCGGTTCAACGGCCGGTTTACTACATCAGTGAGGTGCTCATTGAGTCTAAGCAAAGATATCCGCACTGGCAGAAGCTTGTTTATGGGGTGTTCATGACAAGCTGGAATCATAAGCAGTACTTCCAGGGTCACCCTATCATTGTGGTAAGCTCTGCTCCTTTGGGAGATATCATCCAGAATAGAGAGGCCACATGACGAGTTGCCAAGTGGGCCATTGAGCTTGAGCCTCATGATTTGAAGTACGTGCCACGCACTGCTATTAAATCTCAAGCACTAGTGGATTTCATCAATGATTGGACAGAGCTCCAGACGCCGGAGGAGAAGCCAGATAACACATATTGGACTATTCATTTTGATGGATCCAAGCAGTTGGAAGGCTCTGGGGTTGGAGTCGTTTTAACTTCCCCTCGAGGTGACAAATTTTGCTATGTGCTCCGGCTCATGTTTCCTTGTACTAATAATGCAGCTGAATATGAGGCCTTAATCCATGGTCTTCGGATGGCCAAAGAGATGAATTTGAGCCGAGTAAGGTGTTTGGGTGATTCAGATCTTGTGGCTCAACAGGTGTCAGGCAGGTGGGACTCCAAGGACCCCCTCATGGCGTCTTATAGTCGCGAAGTTGATGTTGTAGCAGGGCACTTCAAGGGTTATTAAGTGGAGCACATTGATCGAAGGAAGAATGAGGCGGCTGATGCTTTAAGCCGGCTGGGGTCTCAACGTAAACCTGTACCGCCTAACACCTTTTGGATGTTTTGCATAATCCTTCTGTCAATTTACCCACCGAGGAGGACTTAGTTGTTCCAGACCCGGAAGCACAGTTGGTGGCAGCTCTTCACGTCATCCCGGATTGGACAACGTCATATTTGGCTTACATGACCCGGGGAGAGTTGCCCGAGGATAAGACCTTGGTGAGACAAATCACCTGGCGGTCTAAGTCCATGACAATTGTTCATGGTGAGTGTAAGTGCATCTAGTGCCCCTTAGTGATTTTGGTGTATTGAAGACTTATAGGTTAAGGGACTAATGTGTTTATGAGTGTACACAGGTCTATAAGTCTACGAGGAGTTTGATATTTACAGAGAAAGTCGACACCTAAAAATTAAGTTATTCGACTTAAGACTTTGATATTCTAAAGACTTTCTGAAGACTTTGAAAGTGAAGAAATTGGTGTGACCTTGAAGACTTGATATTCATTTGAGGAACATGAAGCGTGAAGACTTTTGTTTTCGTTGTTTCGTTTTCTCTTTCTTGAGTCATAGGAAACACCGTCTTTATTAAAGGGGTCGATGAAATACTAAGGAAAAATTTCCATGTGATGCTCAACTCAAAATCCTACACCTACCAATCCCTTCGAGTGAAACCTTTGGAAATCTCATATAGTTCAACAATTCCTTGATGTGAGACGAAGTTCTTACAGTCGCCGAGGAATTTGTTCTGATTGAGGAGTTAGGAATTCGCCAAAGTCTGGATTGCCTACATAGTGAGGAACATGATAGCCCCGAGGAATTTGAGAGTCAAATTTCCGACCGTTCTTGTCTTCGCCACCTGTCCCAAAATATCTTATCCACCTAACGGTCATATCATTGAAGGGAATTTATGTCTTATCATGTCGGGCTGCTCCCTAGGCTATAAATAGCCGCCCCCTACAACCACTAGCTGGTTGGCTGCACCAAGAGAACTTGACACTTGTCATTTGAGAGCAACCCATCCTCCGAGGACTTTGAGAGAAAATCATTGAGTGAGGAAAAAACCCAAAAACCAAACCCCTACAAACCCAAAGTGATTGAGCATCACTGAAGAGATTGATCCTGTGTGGATCCGACTCTTGTTACCTTTGAAGACTGTGCTTCTTCCAGACGGTTAGGCGTCATGGTCTAGAGCATCCAAGAGGAATTGTGGATCGCCGAGTGACCAAGTCTGTGAAGGTTTGGAAATCGCCTGAAGACTTACCACGAGTGATTGGACGAGGTCTGTGTGACCTTAGTTCAAAGATAATATGGTGAGGACTTGGTGTCTGAGCTGCGTGCTCGGCCGACCGGGTGTCCGGACTGTGTGCCCTCGAGTTTAAATACTCACCGCTCCAACCAGACGTACAAGCCGAGACAGTAGCTTGAACTGGTCTACCAAATCATTGTCTTCACCAACCTAACTGGTTCTATTTCCTTAACCCTTTCATTTCCTCATTCTTGTGTTGAGTGTTCTTTCATATCTGTGTTTGAAGACTTTGGTGAAGACTTTCTCAATTTCCTCGGTTCAATTTCTTGATCTGTTTGTCTTCATCTTGTGCTATCCTGTGTTTACGCTTTACATACTGTGATTGTCTTCATTTCATCATGATGACCATGCCCGCATACATTATGCATATTTACGAGTACTTATTCATTGCAAGTAGTTCTTCACTTAGGAATTTCCTCACCGCAAATTCCTCCTTTGAAGAATTAAAAAAATCGCCTATTCACCCCCTCTAGTCGATATAACGCACTTTCAATTGGTATCGAGCAAGGTACTCCCTTGTTACGTGTGATTTTGGTTTACCACCGGAGTTTTAGTTATGTCGACCACGGTATGATCAAGGTCTCAATGGGTGTCCTACCTTTGATGGGACGGACTACCCCTCTTTGGAAGAACAAGATGCGAATGCATCTTGAGGCAATTGACAACGATCTCTGGTATGTTATGGAAAATGGTGTTCCCTCAGTCACACCTTCTCTGAATGCTGCCGATGTGAAGAGATTCAAGCAACTTGATTCTCAAGCGAAGAATATCATATGTGGCCATCTGAGCAAAGGACAATATGGAAGAGTGAGTGCTTTGGAAACTGCTAAGCTCATCTGGTACAGGCTGTCCAAAGTAAATGAAGGAGTCTCAACTCAGCGTGACTCTCGAGTTGATGTTCTTCGCAATCTCTTCAACCGCTTCAAAAGACTCGACAACGAAAATGTTCAACAAACCTTCGATCGCCTCATCGACATCTCAAATGAGCTTCAAGCGCTTGGTGCCATCGACATCACCGACCATGAGGTGGTGAAGAAATTATTGAGATCGCTTGATTCCTCATTTGACACTCAGCTTGATGATACAAGAGCGTCTTGACTACAAGTCACTTGATCCAAATTGATATCCTCGAGAGACTAAATACTCATGAGTTCCAGCTTGCTGAAAAGAGAGATCTCTATGGTTCTAGCTATGGAAAATCACGTGCCACGAAGGCCAAGGCGTATGCGAATCTGATTGTGAAGACTCGTAGTAGCCTTGGAGATCCTGAAGAATTGAGCCAGAGCTAGCACTGCTCGTGAAGAAATTCTAGAAGTTCTCAAGACGTGGTCGCTTTGGAAAATCCTCAAGGAGCAGTGATTCCTCATCCAGTGACTATAAGAGAAGACTTTGCCACAAATGCAAGAAACCTGGTCACTACATTCAAGATTGTCCTTAGTGGGAAAAGGAATTAAAGAAGAAGAAATACAAGGATTACAGTTCTGATGACGCTAAGAAGAAGAAGAAATCGTTGAAATCTTCATCATCAAAATCCTCAAAGCCCTCTTCTCACAAGAAAAGCAGCTCCAAGAAGGCTCGGGAATTCATTGGCAAGGAAATGGACTCTGAAGCTGAATCTGAGGAACATGAGGAAGAGGAGGCATCGGAAGAATCCGAGTGCAGTGTGGCGAGTCCTGGCTCTCGCTCGCTTTCGTCGACAAGTCCATCTTCTACTCAAGAAAATGACCTCACCAACGGAAGGCGATGAAGATAGTGATGACTACGCTCCCACCTATTGCTTCATGGCAAAGGGTGCCAAGGTACTCAAATATACCTCCTCTGAATCTAGTAAAAATGAATCTGATGAAGATCTCAAGCCCAGCTACTCAAAACTTGCTAAGATTGCTGTAAAACAACAAAGGGCTTTTGAAAAGGTTCAAAACATGCTAGACAAAAGTGATGATATGTTGGGTGAAGAAATTGATCGCACTAAAGCCACGACTAAAATCTTGAGAGACTTGATCTAGGTTTGACAGCCTTCAAGGTCATCATAACACTCTCTTATCTCGATCGGGAGGAACTTTCTTATGAATTTCTTCAAAGAAAGCAAGATCTTGAGAAGCTAAGAGTGAGTTATGAAGATCTTCCAAGGAGCGCGATTCATTACTTGCTCAACAAATCGGCGCTTCTCGGGAAGAATTTGTTCCTCCATGCTTAAAGTGCATTAAACGTGAATCGCTAATTTTTCACCTGAATGTTCAAATGCTTCAAGCTGTTACAAATTCTTCACCTGCTCCTGCTATCACTAATTCCTCATCTGAGGACATTGCTAGTATCACCGACGATGCAGGCTGAAGGAATTGTACATGACAGGCATGTACAAAAGCCTCAAAGGGCATCGACTCTTTGTGATGTCTTTGAAAAGCAGATCCTCAACAGGAATCCTAGGAAAGAGGGTATTGCCTTTGAGAGGAAACTCAATGCTGATGGAACATATTGGAAACCTGAGCAGTACCCCAAAACCCCATGGGTTGCTGCAAAGGGACCTCCAGTCGATCCATCTAACTTATCTGGCTTTACATGTGAATCTCCTCATTCTTCTGATAAGTCATTTGACTCCAACTATAAACTGTTCAAAAATCAGAATGGTGAAGTATTTGCTAGATATGTTGGCACTAACTGCAGGAACGGTTCCCCTATGAAGAAAATCTAGGTTCCCAAGAAGTGCCTTGAAAGTCTTCAGGTGAATGTCCTCATGACACCACCTGTGAAGAATAGGAACCCCAGATCAAACTCTTCATATGGACCAAATTCTTCATATGGATCCAAGTCCTCGTACGGACCAAATTCCTCATGTGGATCAAATTCCTCAAAAGAATCAAAGTCCTCATATGATTCTCATCGTGCTAACAACTCTGTTTCGCAGGGTAGAGTTAAGGGCTATGAATATGTGCATTAT
Organism: Aegilops bicornis; assembly: GCA_021605145.1. Lineage (NCBI taxonomy): Eukaryota > Viridiplantae > Streptophyta > Magnoliopsida > Poales > Poaceae > Aegilops > Aegilops bicornis. Next base: position 633,719,002 of record CM038671.1, on the reverse strand, counting down.
TCTTCAAACCAATATGTTCATAAGTCCTCGAAGAATTTCTCTGCTTATTTATATGCTTACCCTAACCCCTCTTATGTGAAACAAAATGGATTGGCCTCTATGCCACCATTCTCATATGGAACTCGTAGAGTGATGAACTCTTTGCCACCCCTTCAGATGTGGGTGGTGAAGAAAAGGAACTAATCTCTTCTGCGGTCAGGCCTCGGGGCGTGCTTTAACGTCTGAAGAATTTGCTGGGGGCCTGACAAAAATGCCTGAAAGGACGCAGGCTAATCATGAAGAAATGAAATTTCATTTCACACGTCCTCATACTGCGTATCTGTTATACTGCCTATGAACTCCTCACTGACAAGAAACCCAAAGTGAGTTATTTCAAAGTCTTCGGTGCTAAATGCTGGATTAGAGATCCTCATCACAATGCTAAATTTGCACCAAAAGCACATGAAGGTTTTATGCTTGGTTATGGAAAGGACTCGCACACCTACAGAGTCTTCAACAATGTTCTTTACAAGATTGTTGAAACTGTAGATGTGAGGTTCGATGAAACTAATGGCTCGCAAAGAGAGCACCTACCTTCTGTGATAGATGAACCAGCACCTGAGGAATCTATCAAGTTCAAGGCAACTGAGGATGTAATTCCTATTGAAGAATTTCTGAAGAATTCATTCCAGAATGCGAAGAACGTCGAGCTGATGCACTGAGGACAATCTTTGAAGAAAATGGTCTTTGAAGAAAATGCTGATCAAATTCCTCGACGACAACTAGCTCATCCTCGCGTTGCAAAAGAAGTGCAAGTTGACAAGATCATCGATGACATTGAAGCACCAGGTCCTCTCACACGCTCAAAAGCTTCACATTTATCTAACTTTTGTGGGCACTATGCTTTTGTCTCTATCACAGAGCCCACTAAGGTAGATGAAGCATTTCGAGCCCGAGTGGATTCAGCAATGCAAGAAGAATTACATCGATTCGAGCTCAACAATGTCTGGGAACTGGCCAAACGTCTAGATCCTCGCAAGCATAATATCATTGGCACAAAGTGGATCTACCGCAACAAGCAAGATGAAAATGGCCTTGTGGTGAGGAATAAGGAACGACTTGTAGCTCAAGGCTACACACAGGTTGAAGGAATTGATTTTGATGAAACTTTTGCACCTGTTACTAGACTTGAGGCTATTCGCATATTACTTGCTTATGCTAACCATCATAATATCATCTTATATCAAATGGATGTGAAAAGTCCATTCCTCAATGGTAAGCTTGAGGAAGAAGTATATGTTGCTCAACCCCCAGGTTTTGAAGATCCAAAGAATCCCAACAAAGTCTTCAGACTCAACAAGGCCCTCTGCGGTCTCAAACAGGCCCCACGGGCGTGGTATGATACATTGAAGGAATTCTTCGTGATGGTGAACTGTTTGTGTGCCAAATATATGTTGATGATATTATCTTTGGCTGTACTGACCAACGTTATAGTGATGAATTTGCCTATATGATGAGTGAAGAATATCAAATGTCTATGATGGGTGAATTGAAATTCTTCTTAGGTCTTCAAATTAAATCAACAACACAATGGCATATTCATATCTCGGAGAAATACCTCAAAGATGTCCTGAAGAAATTCGGCATGCAAGATTGCAAAGGCGTCAAAATTCCTATGCCCACAAATGGCGATCTATGCAATGATGAAAATGGTATTGACTTGATCACAAGGTATACCGCTCCATGATTGGTTCTTTATTGTACTTATGTGCATCTAGGCCAGATATAATGCTTAGTGTTTGCATGTGTGCCCGATTTCAAGCTACACCAAGGAATCACACCATAAGGCTGTGAAGCATATTCTTCGATATCTAGCTCACACACCAACACTAGGATTATGGTACCCCAAGGGCTCTACTTTTGATCTCATTGGATATTCGACTCGACTATCTTTGGTGATCATGTGGACCGCAAGTCAACATCTGGTACTTGTCATTTCCTCGGACGATCTTTGGTCCATTGGTCCTCGAAGAAAGCGAGAATGCGTATCACCTCTCTGCGGAAGCTTAATACATTGCTCTTTGGCTCTTGTTGTGCTCAATTGATGTGGATGAAGCAAACTCTCAAGGACTACGACATCAACGTGAAGAATGTGCCTCTCTGCTGTGACAATGAGAGTGCCATCAAGATTGCTCACAACCCAGTTCAGCACTCGAAGACAAAGCACATTCAGATTCGTCATCATTTTCTTCGTGATCATGTGTTGAAGGGCGACATCTCCATCGAGCATGTGAAGACTGAAGAACAGCTAGCCGATATCTTCACAAAGCCCTTGGATGAGAAGAGATTTAGCAAGTTGCGGTGTGAGCTAAATATCTTAGAATCATCGACTGTTCTTTCAAAAGGACACACATGCCGACACTTATGCAAAATTGATGACTTAGATGTGCAACACATGAAGAAACATTTTCTTCAATCAATGAAGAATAACACTCTAAGTGTGAAGAAATTAATGAAGAATTTGATTCTCGTAACCCTCGACAATTGTATGCAGCGGTGTCTGAAATCATCATTCTTATCTGATGAGTCACGCCACCACCAAAGTTGAAAATCTTCAATTTGAGTTTTTCCTCGCTTTGAAATTCTTGATTTTCAAATTCTTCAATCTTGGAAAATCTTCACTGTTTCCGTCGTTTTTCTTCATTGGCTATATATATATATATATATATATATATATATATATATATATATATATATATATATATATATATATATGGGTTTATGTCCTCTCTGACATTCACTTATGGCTATTTCTTCAAGTCGCTTTTTACGCTAAGTGAATGTGATCGGACCCTTCCCCTCTATGATATACTCAACCCAATCTATTCACAAATTCTTCATGTGCGTTCTATTTGAAACTCGTTCAAAATCTTCACTGTGTCCTTGTCAGTTGAAGAAATTGCGAACGGAACTTTAAAACTGATCTTATCCAAACTTTCGTGTTTGCCACTCAAACAGTTCCGCATCCCACGATAGATTTATCTATTCACCCACGATCTAACACAATCTCCACTTTTCAGTGCGTGGGTGACACATGTCAAGCGAATGAGAAGGGTCAGGGGCACGTTCGTCCCAAATCTTCGGGCGAAAAGTTTTTCACCGTGGCTATATATACCCCCTCTTCCCTTCCTCACTTCCTTTACTCCGCTCGACCGCTCTCTCTCGCTCGAGCTTCTCAAACCCTAAGCGCGCGCTTCTCCATCGTCGCCCGGTGACGAAGAGCTTCTGCCTCGACCTAAATGCCCGTCGTACTCAGCGCCGACAGCGAGAATCTTCACTCCGTCGCCATTGTAGCTATCTTCCTCCGCCGAGTTAGGCGTGGGAGATCTGAATCGAACTTCTAATCTACACCTCTCGGTTAAATGCGTGTTCTTTAGTTCGGAGTAATTAAAAGTTACTTTTATTACTCGCTTTGATTCTCAAACCTTCACGAAAATCTTCAAAGGTGTTTATTCTTCAAATCTTCACACATATGAACACCTCAAACGAAATATGCTCTTGATTCGTTTCTCTAAGCAATGATTTTTCTTCAAGATTCCTCAATTGTGTGGATCCTCGATCTATACAACTCTGGAACCTAAGACAAAGATCGCTTAGTGAAAATTCTTCAAGGCTCATCTGGTCAAATTCCTCAAACTAGTTCTTTTTGAAATACCTTGTGAGAACGCATATGAGCTCTCAAAATTCCTCGCAACTATACTGCATTCACGGTACTCATGTCCATTCTTTGAATCACTAGGTTATCATCAACTTAACTCATTTGCGGCGTTCCTCGAAGAAAAGTTGCATACTTCTTCATAGAATTTGATTGTTCAAATTCCTCGGTGAAGAATATGGCGGAGGAAAGAAGCCACGTAAAGGAGGAAAGAGGCCTGAGGTCATGACTGCGTTTGAGATTCCTGAGGAAATATATGCTGATTATTGCACACCTGATGAAGCCGAGTTCGGCAAAGAAAACAAAAATCAGCGCAAGGTGCGCATTCAAAGGATTGAACGGAGATGGGCAAGGGAATGGAGGGAGTACAGATATGTTACTCCAAAGTACATGAAGAAATTCGCTCTCAATCCTCCATGTCCAAGAGCTCCATTGGCACTGGTCAAGAAGTCGACCCCACCAAAGATCAAGCGTGGTGAGGACTTTCTGAAGAATGGGCCAAGCGCCAAGCCAAATTGGCAAGACAAGCCAACGAGGCGGTGAGGAAATTTAATGAGGACTCAGCCATCTGCTGCCACTGAGGCCTCTGTCAAGCCAAGAAAATCTATGGCAAAGAAGCCCGCACACAAGCCAAGTGCTTCACCAACAGTGCCCTCACGGCCAAGTTCCTTAGTTGTGCCCTCACGGCAAATTCCTCATGCTGCTCCTGCTCCTCCCAAATCCTCAGCTCCTACAAAGTCCTCAGCTCCTCCCAAGTCCTCAGCACTTCCGACAAAGTCCTCAGCACCTGTGCATCTGGCCACGTGCCAAAGGACTGCAGGCATCTCCATTGCCTCTGGTGTTTCAGCAAGTTCCTCACCGCACCAAATTCTTCATCCGCCTGACTCTGCTGAAGACTAAGGCCACAGCTGGACGAGGTCCTCGGCCAAGTCCCAAGAAGAAACAGGTCGCCTTCCAAGAGCCACCTGAAGATGATGAGGCTGATGATGATGAACTTGCGGAAATCATCAGAGACCGCCAAGAAAGGCACACCAGTGCCGCTGCTGTTGGATCCAAGAGCGATCCTAGATTACATTGATCTCTGGCACAAGGACCCAAACACTCCTATGCCTGACTTCAAGTTGACACCTGGCCAAAGTCACATGTTGACTCATTTCATCCAAGAGGAGAAATGGAAATTTGAAACGACCGAGAGAGATCAAGAAATCGCAGATGAAAGGAGAAATCTTTGAAGAAAAACGTTGTCAAGATGACAATCAAGAACTTATCAAGATGCAAGTGACATCAAAGCCCTCGGTGACAAATTTGACTCCTATTATGCTGATTGGCAAGGAGCCAAAAGTCGATTCATCAACTTTCGACGAAGAAGTTCACCAATGTTGCAGCCCCAACGCAACAAGAAATTCCTCACGCTGGAGCCTCACCAAATTTGACCGAAGAACATGCCAAGACCCGATGAAGTTCAGGCTCTTTGAAGACAATGCAGCCTGTGGCTGATGATCCCATTCCAACCGAAGAAATTGCCGGGGCATCCACTAGTGGTGTGCTCAAGAAACCGAACAAGTCGAGAACAATTGCATCGATTGCGCATGAGGAAAATCAACCAGATTCCTCAGCTCCTCCTGCGCCAACACCAACTCCAATTCTTCCATCTGCATCTGATGTGAAGAAGACCAAGGCTGCAGAACGAGCTGCAGTGAAGAAAAGGAAAGCATCTGCTACTTCAAATTCTTCAGCACCGAAGAAGATGAAGACCATGACCAGCTCATTTGACAATCCCATTGATGCTGTTCCAATTTCCTCCATGCCATCAAAGGACCTTGTTCCTTTTGGTGAAGATTATGAGATCCCAAGCGGATCTGATGAAGAAAATCATTCTGCTGCCTCACGAAAGCAGATTGATGAAGAAATTGAAGTGGAAGCTATCCCTTCAACCCCAATCATTTCCTCGCCTATGCCTCGGTTCACACGGTGAAGAGGCGGTGTTGAGGAAATTGAAGAAGATGTGGACATTGGAAGCACAACGCCAGTGATGAACGATGACTTTTGGGAAAGTCAGCATCCAAATTCTCCACTCTTCACCCCAATTCAACAGATTCCTAAGTCCCCTGCTCCAACAGTTCAAATGGGCTCTAAAGAAACTCATCCCACTTCATCTGTCCATGAAGAAATTCCAGCCACTAAGCGGTGATGAACCTCTTTATTTGATCCTCGACCGCACTGTAGAGGAACAAGAAATTCCTCACTGAAGAACACGAGATTGCGATTCCAGAGGTCGTGATGCAACTCATCGACACTCCATTGACAAAGCCAAAGAATCCTTTCTCAAAGAAAGCAAAAGTTCAAGGCTGAAGATTTCTTCGGCGAGCACGTATTCTTCACTGATTACAATCCATATGATTCTGCTCGCATAAGGAAGAGGCGATTCTGGACTGCCAGTCAAGCCAATTGCTATTCCTCAGTGTTGTTCAACAAAGACAAAGTATTCGATCATGCACATATTCCTCATGTGGACATGGAATCTCTGCCGAGCTTGAGCCATCCTCAGTGTTCTTCACGATGCAGGACTTCTGAATTTCTGCACTGATATCTGTGATTGGAATGAAGAACTCATTCTTCAATTCTATGCGATGCTGCACATCACCGGAGATGCTGAAGGTGTGAACTCATGGGTGTTAGACTGGATGTCTGAAAACACTCACTACAAGGCACCAAAGAATGAATTGCTTCGCGTGCCCTACCACTCGATCCTCCACTTGATGGTGTTCGTTGTATGTACAATGAACACGAAGCTTTCAAATCACTACATGCAAGTGCCGATGAAGCCTTTGAAGCCGTGGCAGGCCCCAAGAACCAAATTCCTCGTCAAGGAATTATTGTATGTGCCTCGGATCGTCTATCGGATTACGACGAAGACAATGAGTCCTATCAAAGGCCACGACTCAAATGATGAAGAAGTCGTTGGCATCATGAAGAATATGCTTTTCAATATCATTCATGGCGTTCTGTCAACTTCCATGATTTCTTCATGAGGACTCGGCAAACATTGCTATGTCACCATTTGAGCTGAAGCCTTATGCACCTTGGATTATGAGATTCATCGGGACAAGGTCTTCACTCAATTACAAGGCTGATACTACGAACCACTGCAGCTACTTGCCCCGATTGAAATCCTCAAACGGACATTTACCTCGGTGATGACAAGGGCAAGGCTACTCACAGATAGATGAAGGCATTCGTCCATTGGATGGTCAATTTCACAAAGCTGCATCCTACTCCACCAATGATGACTCTGCCACACATGACTCTGCCGCCAATACCTCAGCCAAGCAAAGTCCTCAAGCCACAGCACCCAGGGTGATGACTGATCGTGAGTTACTCCTCAGTCTTCATCAGAAGGTTGATCGCAATCATAAATGGGTCAAGCGTCAGTTTGGTTCAATTCTTCACAACATGACCTCTACACACAATGCAGTGAAGAAAAACCACTACTACCTCCATGAAACCTTCAAACACACCTGGGCTGTTCTTTCTAATGTCTACAGCGCGGAAGAACTGAAGACAATGGGTCTCAAGGAAGTCTTTGACTGATCTGCACCTCCTCCGAAGAAATACAAGAAGGTCAAAGTTCCTTCCTTGGTGGCCAGCTCCTATTCTTCATCGCGAGACACTGATGAAAATGAAGACTTGGACGACACTGCGGCAGGCCCTACTACGACAACCGACCCAACAACGCCGGCGCTCCTTCTTCAACTTGAAATTCTTCAGGGGCGTTAGTCCTCAGTTTCGATCCTTTTGGTCATTCGATGACAAAGGGGGAGAAATTTGAGTTAGTCTTCAAGCGGGCCTATTATATGGGCATTTTTTTGTTAAAGTTACAACTCTCGTTCTTCTGAAACTTTTATTGGATCGATTTGTAATCTTAAACCCGATGGTGCTCTGATACTTTTGATGCACTGTGCTCTGACACTCTTGATGCGTTATTTTGCATGCTTGTTCCTCATTAATGTTATTGCCCGCATGTTGAATTTCATCAAGCACCATATTTCATCATGCATTTTCAAATACTTCTTATTATATGTCAAATGCGTGTATGAATTACAAGATATAGGGGGAGATCTCCATGATTCAACTCTTCAAATGTGCATTGCCTCAAAAGCAAATTCCTCACTATGCACATCTTCAGGGGGAGTTCTTCTATATCTTGCAATCAAATTCCTCAATATTAGTATTTACACTTCATATGTTTATCCCCGTTGAAAACTTAACCTATATTGTCATCAATCACAAAAAGGGGGAGATTGTAAGTGCATCTAGTGCCCTTAGTGATTTTGGTGTATTGAAGACTTATAGGTTAAGGGACTAATGTGTTTATGAGTGTACACAGGTCTATAAGTCTATGAGAGTTTGATATTTCTGAGAGAAAGTCGACCCTAAAAATGAAGTTCTTCGACTAAAGACTTTGATATTCTGAAGACTTTATGAAGACTTTGAAAGTGAAGAAATTGGTGTGACCTTGAAGACTTGATATTCATTTGAGGAACATGAAGCGTGAAGACTTTTGTTTTCGTTGTTTCGTTTTCTCTTTCTTCAGTCATAGGAAACACCGTCTTTGTTAAAGAATTCGAGGAAATACTAAGGAAAAATTTCCATGTGATGCTCAACTCAAAATCCTACACCTACCAATCCCTTGAGTGAAGCCTTTGGAAATCTCATACAGATTCGGTCAATTTCTTGATGTGAGACGAAGTTCTTACAGTCGCTGAGGAATTTGTTCGGCCCGAGGAGTTAGGAATTCGCCGGTCTTGGATTGCCTACGATGAGGAACATGATAGCCACGAGGAATTTGAGAGTCAAATTTCCGACCGTTCTTTGTCTTCTTGGCCTTGATTGTCCCAAAATATCTTATCCACCTAACGGTCATATCATTGAAGGGCATTTATGTCTTATCATGTCGGGCTGCTCCCTAGGCTATAAATAGCCGCCCCCTACAACCACTAGCTGGTTGGCTGCTCCAAGAGAACTTGACACTTGTCATTTGAGAGCAACCCATCCTCCAAGGACTTTGAGAGAAAATCATCGAGTGAGGAAAAACCCAAAAACCAAACCCCTACAAACCCAAAGTGATTGAGCATCACTGAAGAGATTGATCCTGTGTGGATCCGATGCTTGTTACCTTTGAAGTCTATGCTTCTTCCAGACGGTTAGGCGTCATGGTCTAGAGCATCCAAGAGGAATTGTGGATCGCCGAGTGACCAAGTGTGTGAAGGTTTGGAAGTCGCCTGAAGACTTACCACGAGTGATTGGACGAGGTCTGTGTGACCTTAGTTCAAGGAGAATATGGTGAGGACTTGGTGTCTGAGCTGCGTGCTTTCGGCTGGGTGTCGAGGGTATGTGTCCTCGACTTTAAATACTCGGCCGCTCCAACCAGACGTACAACCGAGACAGCAGTTGGAACCTGGTCTACCAAATCATTATCTTCACCAACCTAATCGGTTCTATTTCCTCAACCCTTTCATTTCCTCATTCTTTGTGTTGAGTGTTCTTTCATATCTGTGTTTGAAGACTTTTACTGAAGACTTTCTCAATTTCCTCAGTTTAATTTCTTCAGACTGTTTGTCTTCATCTTGTGCTATCCTGTGTTTACGCTTTCTGTACTCTGTGATTGTCTTCATTTCATCATGATGACCATGCCCGCATTCTGTTATGCATATTTCTGAGTACTTATTCTGCTGCAAGTAGTTCTTCACTTAGGAATTTCCTCACCGGCAAATTCCTCATTGAAGAATTCATAAAAATCGCCTATTCACCCCCCTCTAGTCGATATAACGCACTTTCAGTGAGCTGCATCATCGCAGTGTCACTGGGGCGTTTCAACGTTGTGTATCGCCTGCAGAAGGCCAGCAATACTTCGGGAGATCCATGAAGGCGATTGTGGTCATCATGCCGGCTCAAAATCTCTTGTGGACAAAGCTTTCCGTCATGGTTTTTACTGGCTGACGGCTCATGCTGATGCGGAAGATCTGGTTAGTAAATGTGATGGTTGTCAAAAATTCTCACGAGGAGCTCATGTCCCGGCTCAAGAATTGAGGATGATTCCAATTACTTGGCCGTTTGCAGTCTGGGGCTTGATATGGTCGGGCCTTTCAAAAGGTCTAAGGTTAAAAAGACACATCTTCTGGTGGCGGTGGATAAATTTACAAAGTGGGTTGAGGCAGAGCCGGTCAGTAAGTGTGATGCAGCCACGACAGTTCAATTCATGAAAAAGGTGATTTTTCGCTTTGGTTTTCCACACAGCATCATAACTGATAATGGCACTAATCTCTCCAAGGGTGCTATGGAAGAGTTCTGTCAACGAGAACATATCCGGCTTGATGTTTCGGCGGTAGCTCATCCTCAATCCAATGGTCAAGCAGAAAGAGCCAATCAGGAGATCATGAAAGGTATAAAACCCCGTCTCTTGGTCCCTTTACAGTGGACGCTGGGTTGTTGGGTGGAGGAATTACCCTCTGTGATTTGGAGCATCAACACTACACCTAATAGATCTAAGGGTTACACACCTTTCTTCATGGTGTACGGAGCAGAGGCGGTCCTGCCAAGTGACATCCGTCATGACTCGCCCCGCGTGGCGGCTTACGTTGAAGTTGATAATGAACGAGCTCGTTAGGATGCCCTTGACTTATTGGATGAAGAGCGAGACTTGGCAATAGCCCGCTCGGCGATTTACCAGCAAGACCTGCACCGCTACCACAGCCGTCAGGTTAAGTCCAGAACCTTTCAGGAAGGCGATTTGGTGCTCCGGCTCATCCAGGATCAATCCGATATGCACAAGCTATCTCCCCCTTGGGAAGGGCCCTTCGTGGTCAGCAAGAACCTGAACAACGGGTCATATTACCTCATCGGTGTTCGAGAACACAAAGATTCACGTACGTCAGAGGAGGAGACCCGTCGACCGTGGAATATCGCTCATCTTCGGCCTTACTATACTTAAGCCACTGGCTCTCAGGATGTACATATATTTTGAGATGTATATATTATGAAAAGCAATAAAGCAGGACCTATGTCCTTTTCATCCTCATATGTTTACATGTCTTCCTTATTATTTTGAAACAATCAATAGGGAGCGGGTCATATTTGAATCTGGCTTTCCCTTTGGTGCGGCTTATGATCATATCTAAATCTGGCCATGGTCACTTGGGGGCTTCCTGTTCAAACATAGGTCGTATTCGAACCAAAGAGAACATAGCTATCGATACCCTCTTGATCGGCATACTACCAAACCCATTAGGGGGCTTCTTGATCATATATGAATCATAGCTTAACCCCTTTGGGTCTGACGTGGATCGTATTCGAATCAGCGTCATTAAACAACTCTTATGGTCACTTGGGGGCTTCCTGTTCAAACATAGGTCGTATTCGAACCAAACAGAACATAGCTGTCGATACCCACTTGATCGGCATCACCAGAGCCACCGGGGGCTATATGATCGTATCCGAATCTTAGCTTAACCCCTTTGGAACGGTTTACTGATCATATTTGAATCAGCAGCCTTTGAATTTTGTCTATCAATCATAGAACTTTGCGAATCACAATTGTTTGACGGTTTGCATATCTTTTTTCTGAAAGCATTTATGAGGTGCTTTTATTCCACCAGCTTACTTTTTGATTAAGTACAGTTGTTGGTACATACCAATCATCATATGTGCAAGGTTTCAGGATTAAAAACTTACCCTCATTATTCGGGTCACACAAGCCGGCAAGGTAATCAAGGGATCACAGGTATGCTGTTGCAGTTATGTCTTAAAGGATATAATTGAGAACCGGTTTTTTTTTATGATTTTTGTTTCATACTCCGGTTTATCTGTAAAACATATGACTCGCCATGCGGTAAATCGCCAAGGGACTTGCGTTTTTGTTCTGTATGCAGGGCAACTAAAGTAGAAGATCAATATAGACCGGAAGAATATAACGACAGCGGCATGAACAAGTGTTGAGCGCCTCAAACGTGTGCGATGGCACGACAAAATCAAGTTTTTCTTCTATCCTATTACAAGACCCCCGAGTCTGAATAAGAAATCATTGTTTCTACAAGGCAGAAAAATAAGACGCCTGATGGATCATTCATTTTGTTGGCCTGAAGCTTCCGGGTCATCCCTTTCCGCTCCTCTGTCGGCTGCCTTGTCCTGGAAGGTTGATGATGACCAGTCAATGCCACTCAAAGCTTCAAATTCAGCTTCATCATCAATTAACCCGGCGGATCGACTTGAGCGAAGGTATGCTTACGAATTGGAGGAGTCAAGCTGACGTCATCATAATGTGGCGTGGCGATCCTCTGATTATGGCTGTCATAACCCGGCTGGTACTTGGTGAGATCCGTATCATTTCCGATCAGAGTGGCCACCGGGCGTATTTCTTTCACGCAGACGATGAAATCCTTCTCCTCAAAGGGGGTGCCATCCTCCTTAAAGCTTGGATATCCAAGGGCGATGTTGGTCGGGTCCAGCTCTGGTAACCATGCCTTAGCCCGGCTTAAGGCGGCTATGGCTCCGGCTCTTGCAGAAGCACGTCTTAATTCTTTGACTCGTTGAGGAAGCACGGCAAGTCGCTTCAGCATGTCGCCAGGCGAGTGGGAACATCATTTGACAAAGCCACAACGGCTAAAGCGCGTTGTGACCCGGTGTACAGTTGTTCCACCAATGTGTAAACCGCCTTCAGCTTTGTTAACATATTCTGGTTCAGGTTGGAGCTCCTGGGGCCTGCATTAACAAACATCATGTGAGCCGGAGATGACAGACAAAATACTTGTCGAAAAAAGATTTACAGTATTTAAACTTGCAGAATAGCTTACCAAAGATTGCTGAGGTCATCTGAGATATATGGCGTTTTAAGCCGGTTAACTCAGCCGTTGTGTCTGCGAGAGCCGCTTCTGCTTTCTTTGCCCGGGTGACCAAGGAGGCTTTTCATCAGCCCATGCCTTTTTATCAGCTGCAAAGCTTTTCTTGATTTCTCACCTTTCGAGACACGCTGAACTCAAATTTGGAGTTGGCCTTTTGGATTTCAGTTTCTTGCACTGCCAGGCAACTCTTCAAATCAGCAATCTCCGACTCAAATTGACTTATGGTGGCCTGAATCAAGCCGGACTACAGCCAACATTGTTATAATACAGTATTAAGTCCCAAGAACTTTGCAAGCAAAGGTACTTGACACTTGGGGGCTAATGTATGCTGAAGCACTCTAAATTACTGTGGGGGTTCATGGAAATTAAGTCCCAAGCACTTTGTAAGCAAAAGATACTTGGCACTTGGGGACTAATGCATATTGCAGTTAAAAGTATTATACGATGCCGGTTCAAATATCTTCTTTTCAAGTCGGTCTTCGATTGTTACAACATAACCCGGGCGTCTGACAAGCAGTGTTAAGCAGATTCTAAGTCTACAGCATATTCTTTCTCATAAGCAATAGACTTGGGAGCTGGTACAGTAAGGAGGAATAAGGAATATCCACAAGAGTTATACCTCAGATTTTTTATAGATTTGCTTCACCATATCAACTTCCAGATCACGACTGTTGTGCACTTAACTTATATAGCCAGAAACAATGTCCCCAATTCTGAGATGAGTGTAATCAGTGATGTCCAGCTTGGCTTTTCGACGCTCTGAAAGTTCTTCCTTGGTAGAACATTAGCAAGAATAGTGGATCTTCCCGGTTCAACAAACTGAGTCTTAAGAATTTCAACTTCCGGATCATCTGCTCTTGCCGGGCTGGGAACCTCCGGGTTATCAAAACTGTTAAGAGTCTGTTCAACAGGTAGATCAGAGGTTGGAGCTGGAATGTCATGGGCCGGTTCAGGTGGCGGCTCATGTGTGAAGGTCTCAGGAATGGTTGTCCCGACCTCCGGGTCGATCCTGGCCCAGCTCTTTGGCGGCTTATTTTTCTTCGCCCTTTTGATGGGCTTCACTTGTCTGTTGTGTACTGTGAAAGGTTAAGTACAAAGACATGAGTAAGATAAGCATGAAAATGAATACATTGACATTACCCTGGAGCGGTTTTGAAAGACGGCATGTTGGATTGCATAGATTCACCAGAAGAAGGTGAAGTATCCTGATAGTTTGAGTCAGATGAATTGAGGGGTTGACGAATAAAACCCGCCAAAGGAAAAAAGGAACGTAATTTGGAGATAACCTCAGCCCGGTGTTTCCTTGTCACATCAAGTAAGCCGGAGGAGAGTTCCGCGTCTTTGCTGGTCCGGGTCTGCCTCCGGCTCTCATGAGCCTGTTGCTTCAAAAGAAATTGAGGATCTTGGTAAGCTAAAGGATGTGAAAATCTTACTTTCCGGGTCACTCTTCGGACTTTCTGCCTTGGCAAAGGCTCGGAGTCGGAGGAAATTATAGTTACCTCTTCCTCAACTGCTTGGCTATTTCCCGTGTCCCCCTGAAGGAAATTATTGTCAATAAGATGATGGGAAAGGAATCAGAGGAGTTAAGGATTACCTCTTCTTCATCGTCAGAGGAGTCATCTAGTTTGAGCAAATCTGAAGCACTTGGCTTCTTCTTCCTCTGAGCTCCAGCTTTGGCGGTTTTCCTTTCGGCTCTCTTGGCCGCTCTGGCCTGTTTGGCAACTTCATGATCATATTTGACCTTCTAGAAGTTATCCTTTGCCTGTGAATAATGAGAAAAGGTTGTGAGTAAAAGCAAGGCATTCCACAAAAAAGAGTAAATTCTTATATTGATAACTTACTGCAGGAGCCGAATTCTTCTTACAGAAGGGAAGTAAGCCGAAGGTGTTATTGACCACTGAGCCTTCTTTCAAAAGATATTGGGTCGTGGCTTCAATCATGTCATCAGGCAAGTCATCAGGACAATGATGCAGCGGATCATCTTTTTCGCCTGTGTAAGTGCACATCAAGCAGGGGCGGCGGCTTAATGGTATCACCCGCCATGAGATCCAGACACGAACCAAATCAATGCCATCTAAGCCATTCCCCAAGAGAGCTTTGATTTTATTTATGGTAGGAGCAATCATGGCGTTCAATGGCGGATATCTTATCCGGCGATGGATGGTTGGATTCAAAGGCGAGCCTTGAAAGCCGGGCAGCGGGTTCTCATCAGCCGGAGAAGTGTCCTAGCAATAGAACCACGTCTGGTTCCAATCCTTAGGGTGGCTTGGTAATTCAGCATATGGGAAAAGGCAGTCTCTCCGTCGTTGAATGGAGATACCACCAAGTTCCAGGCTGGGCCCTGCTACCTCTTGAGCACTGCGTTGGATTTCCCTGAAGAGAAGAGGATGATGCAGCAAAGTAGTGTAAGTATTTCACTCAATTTTTGAGAACCAAGGTATCAATCCAGTAGGAGGCCACGCACAAGTCCCTCGTACCTGCACAAAATCATAGCTCCTCGCAACCAACGCGATTAGGGGTTGTCAATCCCTTCACGGTCACTTACGAGAGTGAGATCTGATAGAGATGATAAATAATATTTTGGTATTTTTGGTATAGAGATGCAAAGTAAAAAGTAAAAGGCAAAGTAAAAACAAAGCAAGTATTAAAGTGATGGAGATTGATATGATGAGAATAGACCGGGGCCATAGGTTTCACTAGTGGCTTCTCTCAAGAGCATAAATATTCTCTGATTGGGTGAACAAATTACCGTTGAGCAATTGATGTAATTGAGCATAGTTATGAGTATATCTAGGTATGATCATGTATATAGGCATCACGTCCGAGACAAGTAGATCGAAATGATTACGCATCTACTACTTTTACTCCACTCATCGACCGCTATCCGGCATGCATCTAGAGTATTAAGTTAAAAAGCAGTAGCATGCCTTAAGCAAGATGACATGATGTAGAGGAATAAATTCATGCAATATGATAAATACCCCATCTTGTTATCCTCGATGGCAACAATACAATACATGCCTTGCAACCCTTTACATCCTTTGGGTAAGGACACCACAAGATTGAACCCAAAGCTAAGCACTTCTCCCATTGCAAGAACTACCAATCTAGTTGGCCAAACCAAACGGATAATTCGAAGAGACTTGGAAAGATAACCAATCATACATCAAAGAATTCAGAGAAGATTCAAATATTATTCATAGATAATCTGGATCATAAACCCACAATTCATCGATCTCAGCAAACACACCGCAAAAAGAAGATTACATCGAATAGATCTCCACGAGAGAGGGGAGAACATTGTATTGAGATCCAAAAGAGAGAAGAAGCCATCTAGCTACTAGCTACGGACCCGAAGGTCTGAAGTAAACTACTCACACTTCATCGGAGGGGCTATGGTGATGATGTAGAAGCCCTCCATGGTGGATGCCCCCTCCGACGGAGCTCGGAACATGCCCCAAGACAGGATCTCGTGGATACAGGAAGGTGCGGCGGTGGAATGAGGTTTTTGGCTCCTGTTCTGATCGTTTGGGGGTACGTAGGTATATATAGGAGGAAGGAGTACGTCGGTGGAGTAACAGGGGGCCCACGAGGCAGGGGGCGCGCCCTAGGGGGGCGCCCCCATCCTCGTGACCGCCTCTTTCGTTCCTTGGAGTAGGGTCCAAGTCCCCTAGATCACATTCGGTGAGAAAATCACGTTTCCGAAGGTTTCATTCCGTTTGGACTCCGTTTGATATTCTGTTTCTTCGAAACACTGATATAGGCAAAAAACTCAATTACAGGCTGGGCCTCCGGTTAATAGGTTAGTCCCAAAAATAATATAAAAGTGGAAAATAAAGCCCAATATAGTCCAAAACAGTAGATAAAGTAGCATGGATCAATAAAAAATTATAGATACGTTGGAGACGTATCAGGCATCCCCAAGCTTAATTCCTACTCGTCCTCGAGTAGGTAAATGATAAAAAGAGAATTTTTGATGCGGAGTGATACTTTTGCATAATGTCAATGTAAATCCTCTTAATTGTGGTATGAATATTCAGATCCAAAAGATTAAAGACAAAAGTTCATATTGACATAAAAATAATAATACTTCAAGCATACTAACTAAGAAATTATGTCTTCTCAAAATAACATGGCCAAAGAAAGTTATCCCTACAAAATCATATAGTCTGGCTATGCTCCATCTTCTCCACACAAAATATTTAAATCATGCACAACCCCGATGACAAGGCAAGCAGTTGTTTCATACTTTAACATTTTCAAAACTTTTTCAATCTTCACTCAATACATGAGCGTGAGCCATGGATATAGCACTATATGTGGAATAGAATGGTGGTTGTGGAAAAGACAAAAAGAGGGAAGATAGTCTCACATCAACTAGGTGTATCAACGGGCTATGGAGATGCCCACCAATAGATATCAATGTGAGTGAGTAGGGATTGCCATGCAACGGATGCACTAGAGCTATAAGTATATGAAAGCTCAACAAAAGAAACTAAGTGGGTGTGCATCCAACTCGCTTGCTCCACGAAGACCTAGGGCATTTGAGGAATCCCATCATTGGAATATACAAGCCAAGTTCTATAATGAAAAATTCCCACTAGTATATGAAAGTGACAAAATGAGAGACTCTCTATCATGAAGATCTTGGTGCTTCTTTGAAGCACAAGTGTGGTAAAAGGATAGTAACATTGTCCCTTCTCTCTTTTTCTCTCATTTTTTTTATTTGAGCCTTTTCTTTTTTTTCCTCTTTTTTCTCTTTTTTTTTATTTTTCGTCCGGAGTCTCATCCCGACTTGTGGGGGAATCATAGTCTCCATCATTCTTTCCTTACTTTGGACAATGCTCTAATAATGATGATCATCACACTTTTATTTACTTACAACTCAACAATCACCACTCGATTCTTAGAACAAAATATGACTCAATATGTATGCCTCCGGCGGTGTACCGGGATATGCAATGATTCAAGAGTGACATGTATGAAATAATTATGAAAGGTGGCTTTGCCACAAATACGATGTCAACTACATGATCATGCTAGCAATATGACAATGATGGAGCGTGTCATAATAAACGGAACGGTGGAAAGTTGCATGGCAATATATCTCGGAATGGCTATGGAAATGCCATAATAGGTAGGTATGGTGGCTGTTTTGAGGAAGATATATGGTGGGTGTATGATACTGACGAAAAGTGCGCGGTATTAGAGAGGCTAGCAATGGTGGAAGGATGGGAAGAAGTGCGTATAATCCATGGACTCAACATTAGTCATAAAGAACTCATATACTTATTGCAAAAATCTAGAAGTTATCAAATCAAAGTATTACACGCATGCTCCTAGGTGGATAGATTGGTAGGAAAATACCATCGCTCGTCCCCGACCGCCACTCATAAGGAAGACAATCAATAAATAAATCATGCTCCGAGTTCATCACATAACGGTTCACCATACGTGCATACTACGGGAATCACAAACTTCAACACAAGTATTCTTTAAATTCACAACTACTCAACTAGCATGACTCTAATATCACCATCCTCATATCTCAAAACAATTATCAAGCATCAAACTTTTCTTAGTATTCAACACACTCAAAAGAAAGTTTCACATATCTTGAATACCAAGTATATTAATATTAAGCAAATTACCATGCTATTAACGACTCTCAAAATAATCTAAGTGAAGCATGAGAGATCAATAGTTTCTTTAAAACAAATCCACCACCGTGCTCTAAAAGATCTAAGTGAAGCACTGGAGCAAAAATTATCACGCTCAAAAGATATAAGTGAAGCACATAGAGTATTCTATCAAATTCCAATTTATGTATGGCTCTCTCAAAAGGTGTGTTCAACAAGGATGATTGTGGTAAACTAAAAAGCAAAGACACGAATAATACAAGACGCTCCAAGCAAAACACATATCATGTGGTGAATAAAAATATAGCTTCAAGTAAATTACCGATGGAAGTAGGCGAAAGAGGGATGACTTAGGGCATCCCCAAGCTTTGAATTTTTGGTGTCCTTGGATTATCTTGGGGGGTGCCATGGGAATCCCCAAGATTAGGCTCTTGCCACTCCTTGTTCCATAATCCATCAAAAGAATTTACCCAAAACTTGAAAACTTCAGAACACAAAACTCAATAGAAATCTCGTGAGCTCCGTTAGAGAAAGAAAACAAAAGACTACTTTAAGGTACTGTAATGAACTCATTCTTTATTTATATTGGTCTTTTTTTTGCGGGAAAGAGGATTTCATTCATCAAGTAATATGATTACACTCAGCGTCAATGATGCTCGCGATCTCGTCGGGAGGGTTACGCAGCCAAACAGCAGTCCCCTGTTGAGTACGTCCCAAATGGGCGAGAGTGTGGCTAGCGAGATTTACACTACGCTTAATCTTCTCAGAATCGGATCCTTCTTTCTTGAGCTAGCAGGGATCTAATCTCCATGACTCTATGAGTGTGAGCTGACCGATCTTTCCCCACAGCAGAGATCAAATGTAGCGCATCCGCACAATCGCTCTCTACCACAAGGTCCAATTCTGTCCAACTAAGCGCCAATGTTATGCCTTCGTGAATTGCAGCTAGTTCAGCCTCCAGTGCATCCACACAATTCACAAGAAAGCAGTGTGGCGTGCGAAAAAGAATAAGATTGTGAAATTACAGAAGGATGATGGCAGTTGGGTGTCCTCTACGGCCGAGATGGAGGAATTAGCTACTCGTTTCTTTCAAGAGTTGTTTAGTCGAGACCCCAACCTTAATCCAAGTGACATTGTGAATTTGTTTGAAGAAAAGGTCTCAGTGGATATGAACGATGATTTGTGCAAAGAATTCTCTGATAAAGAAATTTCTAATGCTCTCTTTGAAATTGGGCCACTTAAGGCTCCAGTGCAGATGGTTTCCCTGCGAGGTTTTATCAGAGAAACTGGGGTATCATGAAAGAAGAGATCATCGCAGCAGTTAAATTGTTCTTTGTAACAGGTAATATGCCGGACAACATCAATCATACTGCTATTGGTGTTAAACCTACTGTATTCCAACTTCTCTATGTATTATAAACTATTTTACTAGCCATAGATTCATCAAAATAAGCAAACAACACACGATAAACAGAATCTGTCAAAAACAGAACAGTCTGTAGTAATCTGTAACTAACGCAAACTTCTGGAACTCCGAAAAATCTACCAAAATTAGACGACCTAGACAATTTGTTTATTGATCAGAAGCAATTAGAATCAGTATTTTATCACGTTCTGGTGAGTTTTAATAATTTGGACACTGAGCGCAAAGTTTCTGGAAATTACAGCAAGATCAAATAACTATCATCCAAGAAGATCCAATAAGTATAGCTTGGCACAAACGCTAATTAAAACATAAAACCACATCTAAACAGAGGCTAGATGGATTATTTATTTCTAAACAGAAGCAAAAACAAAAAAAACTAAAAATAAAATTGGGTTGCCTCCCAACAAGCGCTATCGTTTAACGCCCCTAGCTAGGCATAAAAGCAAGGATAGATCTAGGTATTGCCATCTTTGGTAGGCAATCCATAAGTGGCTATCATGGTAGATTCATATGGTAATTTTATTTTCTTTCTAGGAAAGTGTTCCATGCCTTTCTTTAATGGAAACTGCAATCTAATATTCCCTTCCTTCATATCAATAATTGCACCAATCGTTCTAAGGAAAGGTCTACCAAGAATAATAGGACATGAAGGATTGCAATCTATATCAAGAATGATGAAATCTACGGGCACATAATTCCTATTTGCAACAATAAGAACATCATTAAGTCTTCCCATAGGCTTTTTAATAGTGGAATCCGCAAGATGCATGTTTAGACAGCAATCATCAAAGTCACAGAAATCTAGCAAATCACACAAAGTTTTGGGAATAGTGGAGACACTAGCACCCAAATCACACAAGGCATGAAATTCATAATTTTTAATTTTAATTTCAATAGTTGGTTCCCACTCATCATAGAGTTTTCTAGGGATAGAAACTTTCAACTCAAGTTTTTCTTCATAAGATTGCATCAAGGCATCAACAATGTGTTCGTTAAAGGCCTTATTTTGACTATAAGCATGAGGAGAATTTAGCACGGATTGCAACAAGGAAATACAATCAATTAAAGAGCAATTTTCATAATTAATTCCTTGAGATCCAAAATAGTGGGTTTAGCAACATCTAGGTTTTTATTTCTTTCAATCCCACATTTATCAATTTCATCATCAAGATCTAAAAACTCCGAATTCTTAGAACGCCTTCTAGGTAAAGGAAGATCATATTCAGTTTCATCAAGATTCATATTGCAAAAAAAAGATTTAATAGGGGACACATCAATAACTTTTAGATCTTCATCTTGATTTTTATAGGAATTGGAAGAACATGCTTTAATAAAGGCATCTTTAGAAGCACGCATCCTAGCGGTTCTTTCTTTGCACTCATCAATGGAAATTCTCATAGCTTTGAGAGACTCATTGATATCATGCTTAGGAGGAATAGATCTAAGCTTTAAAGAATCAACCTCAAGAGAAATTCTATCAACGTTCCTAGCCAATTCATCAACTTTAAGCAATTTCTCTTCAAGCAAAGCATTAAAATTCTTTTGTGAATTCATAAACTCTTTAACACTACTCTCAAATTCAGAGGGCATCTTATTAAAATTTCCATAAGAGTTGTTGTAGGAATTTCCATAATTATTAGAAGGATTACTAGGATAATGCCTAGGATTAAAATTCCCTCTATCGCGTTGTTACCAAAATTATTCCTACCAACAAAATTCACATCCATAGATTCATTATTATTCTCAATCAAAGTAGACAAAGGCATATCATTAGGATCAGAAGAAACACTCTTAGTAGCAAATAATTTCAGAAGTTCATCCATCTTTCCACTCAAAACATTAATTTCTTATATCGCATGCACTTTTTAATTAGTAGATCTTTCAGTATGCCATTGAGAATAATTAACCATAATATTATCTAGAAGTTTAGTAGCATCTCCTAGAGTGATTTCCATAAAAGTGCCTCCCGCGGCCGAATTTAAAAGATTTCTAGAAGCAAAATTCAATCCGGCATAAATTTTTTGTATAATCATCCACAAGTTCAAACCGTGAGTAGGACAGTTACGTATCATTAATTTCATTATCTCCCAAGCTTGTGCAACATGTTCATGATCAAGTTGCTTAAAATTCATAATATCGTTCCTAAGAGAGACAATCTTAGCGGGAGGAAAATACTTAGAGATAAAAGCATCTTTGCACTTGTTCCAAGAATCAATACTATTTTTAGGCAGAGATGAAAACCACGCTTTAGCATGATCTCTAAGCGAAAAAGGAAATAGCTTCAACTTAACGGCATCATTATCGACATCTTTTTTCTTTTGCATATCACATAAATCAACGAAGCTATTCAGATGAGTAGCGACATCTTCACTAGGAAGGCCGGCGAATTGATCTTTCATAACAAGATTCAACAAAGCGATATTGATTTCACAAGATTCAGTATTGGCAAGAGGAGCAATTGGAGTGCTAAGGAAATCATTATTATTGGTATTGGTGAAGTCACACAATTTGGTAGCATCTTGAGCCATCGCGACAAACAAGCAATCCAACACACGAGCAAACAAAAGGCAAGGGGAAAAAGAGGATGAGATTGGGAAAGAGAGGGCGAATAAAATGGCAAGGGTGAAGTGGGGGAGAGGAAAACGAGAGGCAAATGGCAAATAATGTAATGCGAGAGATAGGGATTGTGATGGGTACTTGGTATGGTGCTTGACTTGCTCTTGCGTGAGCCTCCCGACAGCAGCGCTTTAAATTCTTCTTGCTACCTCTTGAGCACTGCGTTGGATTTCCCGAGGAGGAGAGGATGATGCAGCAAAGTAGCGTAAGTATTTCCCTCAGTTTTGAGAACCAAGGTATCAATCCGGTAGGAGGCCACGCACAAGTCCCTCCTACCTGCACAAAGCGATAGCTCCTCGCAACCAACGCGATTAGGGGTTGTCAATCCCTTCACGGTCACTTACGAGAGTGAGATCTGATAGAGATGATAAATAATATTTTTGGTATTTTTGGTATAGAGATGCAAAGTAAAAAGTAAAAGGCAAAGTAAAAAGAAAGCAAGTATTAAAGTGATGGAGATTGATATGATGAGAATAGACCCGGGGGCCATAGGTTTCACTAGTGGCTTCTCTCAAGAGCATAAGTATTCTACGGTGGGTGAACAGATTCTTTGTTGAGCAATTGTGAGAATTGAGCATAGTTATGAGTATATCTAGGTATGATCATGTATATAGGCATCACATCCGAGACAAGTAGATCGAAATGATTACGCATCTACTACTTTTACTCCACTCATCGACCGCTATCCAAAGCATGCATCTAGAGTATTAAGTTAAAAAGCAGTAACGCCTTAAGCAAGATGACATGATGTAGAGGAATAAATTCATGCAATATGATAAATACCCCATCTTGTTATCCTCGATGGCAACAATACAATATGTGCCTTGCAACCCTTTTACATCCTTTGGTAAGGACACCGCAAGATTGAACCCAAAGCTAAGCACTTCTCCCATTGCACGAACTACCAATATAGTTGGCCAAACCAAACGGATAATTCGAAGAGACTTGCAAAGATAACCAATCATACATAAAAGAATTCAGAGAAGATTCAAATATTATTCATAGATAATCTGGATCATAAACCCACAATTCATCGGTCTCAACAAACACACCGCAAAAAGAAGATTACATCGAATAGATCTCCACGAGAGAGGGGGAGAACATTGTATTGAGATCCAAAAAGAGAGAAGAAGCCATCTAGCTACTAGCTATGGACCCGAAGGTCTGAAGTAAACTACTCAAACTTCATCGGAGGGGCTATGGTGATGATGTAGAAGCCCTCCGTGGTGGATGCCCCCTCGTGAGCCTCGAAACAGGCCCCAAGATGGGATCTCGTGGATACAGGAAGTTGCGGCGGTGGAATTAGGTTTTTGGCTCTGTTCTAATCGTTTGAAGTGCGTAGGTATATATAGGAGGAAGGAGTACGTCGGTGGAGCAACAGGGGCCCACGAGGCGGGCGCGCCCTAGGGGCGCACCACCGTCATCACCGCCTCTTTCGTTCCTTGGAGTAGGGTCCAAGTCCTCGATCACGCCGGTGAGAAAATCACGTTTCAAGGTTTCATTCCGTTTGGACTCCGTTTGATATTCTGCTTTCTTGAAACACCGGAAATAGGCAAAAAAACAGCAATTCTGGGCTGGGCCTCCAGTTAATAGGTTAGTCCCAAAAATAATATAGAAGTGGAAAATAAAGCCCAATATAGTCCAAAGCAGTAGATAAAGTAGCATAGAGCAATCAAAAGTTATAGATACGTTGGAGACGTATCAGGCCCGTTGGCACGTTCAGTCTGCCGGTTTAAATAAAACAATTCTCTGAAAAGCGGTAGGTTGGGTTCTTCTCCAAGATATACCTCGCAAAAGACTTGGAAGTTGCAAATGTTTGACACGGAGTTGGGCCCGATATCTTGAGGTCTGAGGTCAAAAAAGTGTAAAACATCTCTGAAGAATTTTGAGCCGGGTGGAGAAAAGCCCCGGTTCATATGATCAGTAAAAACGATCACTTCCTCCTCCTTGGACTGAGGTTTTTCCTCTGACGGGTCAGGAGCACGATAAGACATAACTTCTTTCTCGGGCAGATAGCCGGTCTTCACGAAATCAGACAAGGTGTTCTTAGTAACGATGGACCTGACCCAGTTACAAGTCACAAGTGCTTTGGGAGCTTTGAGTGCCATTATGCAGATGAAAGCCTATGACAGAATAAAAAATTTCCGGTTCAGTTTAACCCGGAGGAAAACATTTCAAATCCTATTCAATACGGCGGCTTATGAAGGGGCCTAATGACATATGGCTAATTATATCTAGTTATCTAAGCCGCCATGGGAATCAGAAACAGTTAAGTTCTTTTAAGCCGCCAGGAGCTGGCAAGGCTGTCGATTAACATTATCTATTTTAAACCGGCAATGAGAGCCGCCAGCGTTAAATAGGTCTGACAGAAACAGATTTTGCCTAAGTGTAGCACAAACAAGTTTCGCAACCGGCAGATATTATTTTGGATCAAACAGGTGTGCAGAAAAGGAAATATTTCTAGACCTAGAAACCAGTGCAGATGAGTTCATAAGATTGAATGAGGCCTATATGCAAGCGAAAAGGGATCTATCTGCATTGGAAATGGGTGCGAAACAGCTACCGTGGCAGTTTTATATTATCTTAAGATCAGAAAAGGGCGGCGGAGGTGAAATCTATCAAGGGTTCATGACGAGCAGCAACGAACACTGACGAACTCGAAAATCTTAATGCAGATCTAAGGAACAGGGTGGAAGAAACTTACAGATGCAGAGTTGCTGCGGAGGTTCGTCGTGTTTTTCTGGTCAGATCAGGTCGATGCAGCGGCCAAGGTCGACGAAGATGCGGAGCTCTGCTGCGGCGGCGGCGGCTGTGGAGCTCGAGCAAGCAGAAGAATAGCGAGAGGAAGAGGACGGCAGAAAGGGGAGAATGGAAAAGACCTTGGGGTCGTGTCTATTTATAAGGAAGGGCCGACTGAGAAGGTGCGAGAAACGAGGAGGTCGGGCGTCATTATCCAACGACTCCGACGCCTCGATTTTTGGAATGATCATTAAAGATAAAGATCCGTTAAGATATGACGGAATAAAATATGAATTTAATGGAAGATGACGTTGCGGCGGGTTATCACGGATCCAGAAGATGATGTCACGGCGGGTTATAACCTTTGCATAGACAGAAGGCTTTTTCTTAAGATATTTCAAGATTCACATGAACCGGTTCAAATCAATCTGGGGCCTAATGTTGGGGATATAACTATTCTTGTAAGCCGCCCGAGGAGGGCCGGTTACGCAAAGGTGATTCATCGTATGAAGCCCAAGATCAAGCATGAAGATGGCGGTTCAATAAAGGGTCTAAAGCCCACGGGCGACTTAAGGCCCGTAGTGATGAACCGTTGTAATGGCATGACTTGTATTATAAGGCAGGATTAACTAGTCACCGAGCCGGACACTGTGGATGAGCCGGCCGGGACTCTGTAAACATGAGGCGTCAACCCGTGTATATAAGGGGCGACCAACGACGTCTTAGGGCAGGTAACAGATCATCGAGAGCCGGGCATAGCGTATCTCGCTCCCTGGTCATCGAAACCCTAGCAATACCAAACCAACTAGACGTAGGCTTTACCTTCACCGTAAGGGGTCGAACTAGTATAGAACCTCTCTCGTGTCCCTTGTCCCGATTAACCCCTTTAAGCTTCCTAGTTGCGATGGCTCCACGACTAAGTCCTTGCAAGAGGACATCTGCCGTGACAAAACCACGACATGGGGGGAACCTCTTCTGTCCTCCCGTGTTCGGCGGCCGGGGCTCCTCCTCGTCGTCGCTATGCATCCCCTTGTCCTTGTTTTTGGTGTTCAATTTGCCGGCCTGCTTGAACACCCAGCATTCTCTGTTGGTGTGATTGGCTGGCTTGTCGGGGGTGCCGTGAATTTGACACGAGCGATCGAGTATGCGGTCCAAACTGGACGGGCCCGGAGTACTTCTTTCGAATGGCTTTTTCCATTGACCGGATTTAGAGCCACTGAATCCGGCATTGGCTACCGTATCTTCGGCGGTATCGCCGTTGTTGCGGCGCTTGTGTCTGTTACGACGTGGTCTGCCGTTAGTATCTTTGGTATCTGAAGTGCCATGATTCCTTGATGTGTTGTTGCTGCGAGCCAGCCAGCTATCCTCACCCGCGCAAAAGCGGGTCATGAGTGTCGTGAGGGCTGCCATAGACTTGACTTCTCCCTGGTGAGGTGCCGGGCGAGCCACTCGTCACGGATGTTATGCTTAAATGCTGCTAAGGCCTCTGCATCCGGACAGTCGACAATTTGGTTTTTCTTAGTTAGGAACCGTATCTAGAATTGCCTGTCCGATTCCCCTGACTGTTGAGTTATATGGCTCAAGTCATCAGCATCCGGTGGTCGCACATAAGTGCCCTGGAAGTTGTCAAGGAATGCATCTTTCAAATCCTCCCAACTGCCAGAGTCTGTTGGCAAGCTATTCAGCCAATGCCGAGCTGGTCCTTTGAGTTTTAGTGGGAGGTACTTGATAGCATGTAGATCATCACCGCGAGCCATGTGGATGTGGAGGAGGAAATCCTCGATCCATACCGCGGGATCTGTCGTACCATCATATGATTCAATATTTACGGGTTTAAAACCCTCTGAGAATTCATGATCCATTACTTCATCGTTGAAGCATAGGGGGTGTGCGGCGCCTCTGTGCCGGGCTATATCACGACGCAGTTCATATGAGTCTTGTCTCATCAGATTCGCCCGGCCGGATTTGCTTTAGTGTATCCGCGTGGCGGTCATCATCTCGCGTTGGTGCGCGCCCGTGATCCGTGGATCGATCTTGCATGTTTTGCCTTGTTTTCCAATACGTCTCGCAGGTCCTGCGTGTTGCCCGAACCTTGGTATTTTTGTTTGAGTGGCGGCGGGTGCAGGCTGGACTTCAGCTGAAATGCCTCTCTGTTTCGGCCACGAGGTGGCCGATCAGCCGCATCATACGCTGGTGATGTAGGTTTCAATGCTTCCTCCTCGAGTTGAGGTAGCAACCTGCGTTTTGGATAACTCTTGGTTGGGCGCTTGAGTTCGTTTTCCTCGGCTGCCAGGACTTCGGTCCATCTATCCGCTAGCAGATCTTGATCAGCTCGAAGTTGTTGTTGCTTTTTCTTTAGGCTGTTTGCTCTGGCTATAAGCCGGCGCTTGAAGCGCTCCTGCTCGACGGGATCCTCAGGCATGATAAATTCTTCGTCGCTGAGGCTCACCTCGTCTTCGAAATGAGGCATGTAATTGTCATCCTCCGTTTCTCCGTCTGCTGCCTGTTCTGGAGGGCTCGCTTGTTCATCCTCCCGCTCTAAATCTAGCTGGAGGGGATTGTCGTCGTCTTCGGCACTATCCGGAGTGTTATTGTTTCTTGTGCAAGTATCACTACTTTTGCTATGGCGAGACTTAGAGCGGCGCCGCTGACGTCGGTGCTTGGGTTGCTTCTTGGAGGGGTCATCCTCCGTTGTCTTATCGCCATCGCCTTCTTTGGGGGTATCCACCATGTATATATCATATGATGAGGTGGCGGTCCAGCGCCCTGTGGGCAATGGTTCCTGTTCATCTCCTGCATCATTGTCCATACCGTCAATGTCTTCAGCGTCGAAGTCGAGCATGTCGGTTAAATCGTTGACAGTGGCTACTAAGTGGGTGGTGGGTGGGGAGCGAATTTCTTCGCCGTCCGCATCCCATTCTAGCCAGACATAGTTCGGCCAAGGTTCTCCCGACAAGGAGAGAGACCTTAATGAATTTAGCACATCGCCAAAAGGCGAGTGCTGAAAGATATCCGCGGAGGTGAACTCCATGATCGGCGCCCAATCAGATTCGATAGGCATGGCCGCAGGCGGTTTGGGGCCTGTGGCCGGGGACGAACCCGACGGTTCGGCAACACGGCTCTCATAGGAGGTGAAGTCAGTATTCGGCTCTATCGCCACTGAGAGTGTGGCCTCCGTGGCGGGATCTATCCACCCGTCCTCCGCTGGCGCAATTTGTTCCGGATTAAGGGCCGGAGTAGTTGCAGGTGTGATCTCCCGAACACTGTCCGACGACAGAGTTAAGTCATGCCCATCGTGAGTGTGCGGCGCACCTGACATGGGTTCGAATCCGTCGAAGATCAAGTATCCGCGGATGTCGGCAGTGTAGTTCAAGTTTCCAAATCTGACCTGATGGCCGGGGGCGTAGCTTTCGATCTGCTCCAGATAGCTAAGCGAATTGGCCCGCGGTACGAAGCCGCCGAATACGAAGATCTATCCAGGGAGGAAAACCTCACCCTGGATCGCATCGTTGCCTATGATTGAAGGAGCCATCAAGCCTTATGGTGACGGCACAGTGGAACTCTCAATAAAAGCACCAATGTTGGTGTCAAAACCGGCGGATTTCGGGTAGGGGGTCCCGAACTGTGCGTCTAAGGCGGATGATAACAGGAGGCGGGGGACACGATGTTTACCCAGGTTCGGGCCCTCTCGATGGAGGTAATACCCTACTTCCTGCTTGATTGATCTTGATGATATGAGTATTACAAGAGTTGATCTACCACGAGATCCTAGAGGCTAAAACCCTAGAAGCTAGCCTATGATATGATTGTTGTTGTCCTACGGACTAAACCCTCCGGTTTATATAGACACCGGAGGGGGCTAGGGTTACACATAGTCGGTTACAAGGGAGGAGATCTACATATCCGTATTGCCAAGCTTGCCTTCCACGCCAAGGAGAGTCCCATCCGGACACGAGATGAAGTCTTCAATCTTGTATCTTCATAGTCCAACAGTTCGGACAAAGGATATAGTCCAGCTGTCCGAGGACCCCCTAATTCAGGACTCCCTCACCCGCTCCGCCCCGACCCCGCGCCGCCAACACCGCCCCGACCCCGACCCCGCCCACCCGCCCGCCGCCACCCAGTCCGCCTGCCGCTGCCGTGCCGTCCTGTGTTTTTGTCATGGCGTTGAAGAAGACCTCGAAGGGCAAGTCCGGGTTCTTCGGCGTGAGGGTGAAGCCCTTCGGCAACTTCGGGGTGGAGTTCTCCGATGCCGGCCACTGCTGGTGGCTCGGCACGTAACCCACAACCCACGAGGGCGCGCGTGCATCCGGCGTGGCGGTGTGGCGTGCCGAAAGGACCATGGAGCACCTCAACTTTCCGGAGATCGAGAGCTAGGCGGATGCGGAGATGCTTGTGCCGCAGGGCATCCGGATGTAGGAGATTACGACGAAGAAGGCGAAGAAGAAGCCAACGGTTGTCATCGGTCCCGGTGAGAGCGACGAGGCGGCGATGGCGATGTTTGCCCGGGAGCATCCAAAGTACGTCCAGGCCAAAGTGAAGCACTACTGGAAGCGTGACGTTGAGGCGAAGAAGAAGGGGGTGAAAAAGGAGGACAAGGCCGGCCCCTCGACGGTGATCCCTATCGAGTCGTCGTCGGAGGACTAAGGTGACTCCGACGAGGAGGAAGAGGGGTGCGACGAACCGGGCAAGGACGAGTTCTGGGAGCAGTTCCGAAGCTCTGACGATGAGTAGTTTCGATCTAGTAGTTTGAATTAGGTTGTAGTTGAATTTATGTATGAAACTATGTTGAATTTCATGTTTGAACTATGTTGAAATGAAGTAGTAGTTGGTTGTTTTCAGATTTTTACATCTCCATTTGCATCATCTGTTAGAGTTGCAGTTTTACATCTCCAAAATACATCATGCGTGGGAGTTGAGACTTTTTGGAAGATTCAAAAAGTACTTTTTGAAGATGTAAATTTTTACATCCCTTGTTTAAATCTTCAAATTTTGCATCATTTATTGAAGATGCTCTAATTATTGCACTAGCTAGCACGGGAATGGACAACACGCCGGTACTAGAACGGGGAGAGAACCCGGAGAGGAGAAACCAACTCGACGTTTCTATCCACGGTGAGAAACCAACTCAGCTTAATTTGGCGCCGAAGCGTACGTGTGATGATGGAAAGCACGAGTGCTCATCAAGGCATGGCCGATTGCACCCATGCATGGTTCCCGGTAGTTTACGCGTGCATATTACGTATTTCAGAGAATGTGGAAAAGGAGACCCAAATAGCTTCGTCCTGAGAAAGTTCGTGGGAAAGAATCAAGTGAAAGCAGTCTACGTTCTCTGCTGTGATCAAGCCCGTAGGAAAGTAATTAGTGTGCCGACCCTTTTGTGATCTCTGATAGCATCTCCAACATGTGCATAAAAATTTCGTGCCTTAAAATAGTTTTAGCGCGTCACCGTAGCACTTTTAGTGCACTAGACACAACATTGTTTTAGCACATGCCAAAAAACGCGCGTGCAAAAGAACATGCAGTGTAAATTGTGAAGTGGCGCAATCCGGTGCCTCAGATTTACAGTTTTTGATAGGTTTTTCAACGCGCATCCAACCTTTTTTTGCGCGCGCACTGTTTTACAGCTTCTGCTGAAGCTGTCCGGCACCCAAACGCGCATTTTAGCACGCGGTCCAGTTTTTGGGCGCCTGTTGGAGATGCTCTAAGGCCAACTCTACCGCGCGACCCCATCTTGTCCGGTCCTGTCCGTTTGGGGCAAAAGGGACAAACGAGGCGGCCCAGTGCGCGACGGCCCGGACCCATCCTGTCCGTTTTGTGTCCGGGCTGACCCATTTCGAGCGCAAACTTGCGCCGGGTTTGGGTCGCGGCGGACACCAAACGGACGCGCACCTCGTCCGCGTCGGGGCCGCGTGGCAGGCGGCCACCTACCTCCCACCCGCCCACATCAATGCGCACGAGCGGGCGGCCCCACCCGCTATCCGCACGTCGAACGGCCAGTCCTTCTTTAAGTGGGAAGCGTGGGACGGGTCGTCGTCCCACACCGCCCCACGCCACCCCGCGGCCTCCTCGAGCCCTGACAGCGCCGAACCCTAGCCTTCCATTGTCCTCGAGCTCGCCGGCCGCCTACCTCGCCATGGGCTTCTGGAACCGCAAGGGCAAGCACGACCGCGAGGCCGGCTCCTCCTCGGGGCGCCGTCGCGGCTCCGTGAAGAAGGAGGAGCCCGCGCCTCCGCCGCGCTCCTCCCGTCGAGCCCCCGCCCCGGCCCCCTTCACCATCAACCCTAGGCCCGCCGTGGCCTGGCCAAGCGATGCGTCACGGCGGGCGTGTCTGGAAATCTTGGGAGACGAGAACGCCGGTCCCATGGAGTGGCGTCCACCTCCCCAACGGATGGCACCTCGGCGCCGACCGGGTCCCGATCCCTCTGTCTTGCGTGAAGCGGCCGCGCCGCGATGAGATCGGCGGCGCCGCCACCTCCTCCCGGCGACCTGTTCTATGACGACAGGTATGCCCCAATTCCGACACATGGGACCACGTGGCTCCGGACGAACACAGCGGCGCCGCGCGTCATGCCGCCGCACGGTGTCGGGGCGCGGCGCGTCGAGAGGTGCGCGGGCGTCTGCGCGTCTGTGACCTTACGCACGCCGTCGCCTTCCCGTCTCCGTCACCACCTCCACCTCCTCGCATGACAGCGGAGGAGGAGGAGGCCCGGCTCGTGCAGCGTGTCATGGACGACTCCATGTACACCCACGACGAGCGCCAATGGGACGGCTTGGAGGAGGCGATGGCACTCTCTGCCGCCGGCGACGTCGCCTTCCCCGAGCTGCAAATGGTGGCCGTGAAGGAGGAGGAGAGGAGGGAGGAGGCGATGGAGGAGGACCCGCCGGCCGCGTTCCGGCCTTGGGCGAAGTGGGGCTGGTCTGCCTTGCTCGGAGATGGCCGCCCGGCGTGGCGTGGTAGTGCCCCACTCCGCCATGATCACCGGGCGAGGCGTCGTCATGGGAGTAGGTGGTGCAGGCACCTCCGGCCGTCCAGCCCGCCCCCGTCTACCACGCATCGCCGGCCCACCTCTGGACGCCCCGGAGTACGTCGACCTCGTCAGCGACGACGACGACACCGGCGGCCATTGAAGACGGCACGGCCACGGCACCGACGGGCGCGGCAGGAGCGCGCGGGAGGAGTTTTTTTTATTTTCTTATTATATTAATTATGAAACTGGGCCTTTTAAGTGGCCGTTGAAACTGGACCGTTTTGTGATCGACCCATATATATGTTTTATGTTTTTTTAAATGCGTTTATTTGCTTTTTTAGTTGTTTCATTAATTTTTATTTCCGTCCACCCCGGACACGATTTGGGTCTTGACGCGCTGATGGTATGACGATCCAACGGACACAGCCGGACACGGGCGAACCCATCGGTGCTTTAAAGGGACAAATTCGGGTCAATCCAGACGTTCGTTTGAGATCGCGCGGTGAAGTTGGCCTAAGTACTTTTGGAGAGTTGGAGAGGCGGGAGGGAGAGAATCTATTCCCGGGCCGGCCGGGCGCATAAAAATGCGAAAAAAAAATTAGGCCGGTCCCGAGCCTGTGATCACTTTTGGAGTACGTAGGTTGGTCCGCAAGGTACAGTCCTCGGACGCTAGAATCCGAACTTCCACGAGATTCTAAAGCAAAAGGGATCCCAACAGCAGTTCATCGCTAGCAAAGTCGCCTCCGTCACGCCGCGAACCCGACGTCAATATGCAATTCAACCAACGAGGTTCGCAATCTACTCATACTTCAGTTGTACCAAGGAGGAGCGTGACGTGCCGTGTATATGTAGTGGTACTACTTTTACTTGCACGCATCGGTCGCTTTAGCCTCGGTTTACTTTGAGAGGACAGCAAAAGGGTGGGAGAGCACGAAAAGGATGGAAAAGAAAATGCACCTAGGTTACACCCGAAACCACGGCGTTTTTTAACATTTCCCTCCAGCAGTCCGGCTGTTGATGTCGACGAGATCTCTACTTCCTTTTGTTCAGGAAAAGATCTGTGCTTTTTTTTCTTTCTTTCTTTATATTTTGTCCTTTTTCGTCTGGCTTTCGTTTTTGAAACAAATCGGCAAAGCCAAAATAAGCTTTTTTTAAGGAGGATAACCCCGGCCTTTGCATCAGGACGATGCATGCAACCATATATATTATTAATAGAGCAAAATCCAGCAGCCGAACTCCATCGACCCAAAAAAAGTGGAAAACAAACACCGAGGCCATATACCTTGCGACAGTAACTTTCCAGATAACCACTAACCATATGATACAAAACACATCATAAACGCAAAATACACAACTCCTAGGCTAACCCTTCAAAAAGGAAATGTCGCACGTGTGCCGATGATGGCGAGTCCACCACAAGGTTGAACTTCGAATTCTCATCCCCAAAACAAAGGTTCAATCCACCACCTTCAGCAAGGACACGACACAGGCGCGCGACGACATAGCCCGATCAGAGATCTTGTGTTTCCACCGGAGTGCATAAGCTTGTCGCTGAAGCTGCCTGTACCCTCCACCTTTATCCATCTACCGACACCTCGATAGCTAGATACCTCTGGAGGAGACAACAGAAGACAAAGACGTCCCATACTGCCTGCCACCCGCTACTGTCGCACCACCTTCGATCTAACAACATAAGGCTAAACTTGACACCTCTGCCAGAGCCGGCGTGCATCACCTGCTGGTAGCAGACATGACATGACGTCTCCGTATAAGACGTCGTGCGTAGCATCCGCCGATAGCACATCCACCGGTGGCTTCACCTGCCGACGACAGGCACCGCCCAACAACTCCGAGAGAGGTTCATGTGTCACCTGCCGAGCCGCATCGAACCCGGTCTGTTGCTGGAAGGGACGTCCCATACCGCCACCAGCCTCAGAAGGCTGTCACCATCTCGAGATCCGCACTCCCGATCGCCCACACGACCCCAGAGTCCACCGTCGTTGATGAAGAGGGGCTGCCGCCGCGATTCCGGGCGCTACAGGGACTACCCACCGTCGCACCAACAGTTGTCGTCGGCCATACAACGGCAACCGCCGCCGTAATCCCGCATCAAGCGCCGTCGACGCCGGAGGAAGCTCCGGCGGCCACGCGCGTCCTACGACGAGCCCAGACACGGGATCCCAAGATCCACCGCCACAAGGACCCACCACCTGGCCCGTTATCCCTGGTGGAGGGGACGCCGCCACCACCATGGCCGGATCCGAGCGAGCCGTTGCCATCGCCACCGCCAAGACCGGATCCGGGCTGGCCGCCGCCGCCGCCACCGCCACCGGCCACGCCCAGCCACACCTTCATCTTCTAGCCACGTCCAGCCGACCGGCACGCCACGGCCAACTGATCCACCCGCGCCGCCAAGCGCCGCCGCCGGGATCCGCCGTGCCGCCCTGCCATGAATGCAAGAGGTCATCGCTGAAGCCGTCGTCCCGCGCCGCCCGGCATCGTGCGAGGAGAAGGGAATCCCCGCCGCCGCCTACGCCGACCAGATCGGCGGCGTACGCCAATGGCACCGAGGGAGGGATCTGGATACGGAGGGCTAGGAGCAGTGGCTAGGGATAGCCCCTCGATTCGCCATGAGCAACACGAGGGGATTACGCCTCGCGTGACCCTAAATTGGGGGAGAATTTCACTTCCCCGGCCTCTGCATCAACTAGGGATGCATACGACCATTTTAGTATGAGTACCAAGATAGATATGGTCCTCATAATTTTTTAAATGAGTATCAACATATTT
Organism: Aegilops bicornis; assembly: GCA_021605145.1. Taxonomy (NCBI): domain Eukaryota; kingdom Viridiplantae; phylum Streptophyta; class Magnoliopsida; order Poales; family Poaceae; genus Aegilops; species Aegilops bicornis. Next base: position 633,684,230 of record CM038671.1, on the reverse strand, counting down.
TTTGATGAGTGGTTTCACCACACACCAAACTTTATCCTCAATAAATTGGGGAAACCCCCTGTGCATCATCTATCAATTCTAGAAATTAAACTCGGGTCGTTAGGCTGCACAACCGCAAGCCAAAATAAGTTAGGGTATGCTTCTCTCATGTGATGTGTTTTGGGCTTGAAGACAAATGTGGGCCAATCCAGCTTTTTGGTCCCTCCAGGCCCAACCTTTTCCCTTCTGTAAATGGAGTAATTTCATAGGCAGCCGCCAGGGTGCGGCTATATATATCCCTCTCATGCGAGTGCTTAGGCAAGCCTCACCAATGTCGCACGTTCTCTGCCTGCTTTAGGGCCGGCCTGCGAGGTGTTTATACAGGAAAACTACCGAAAAAAGGGAAAGGGAGCCCCATGGCTCGAACCCTGCCCTGGTTGCCTCGCTAGGAGCGGCTATTGCTAGCCATCCCAGCTAGCGCATGGGATGTGGTGTTGTAACAGATCGAGGCAGGATGAATTAACTGATAATCAACCTTTATGTAAAACATTAGAGAAAAAATGTTAACCAAGCATTTGAAAATGTCAAATGCGTATAGAGAAAATCTTTCTCATGTAAACAAAAAAATATATACAGAAAAATATAAATGTGCATGAAAAAAATTTGATCATGTATTTAAAAAATGCTAATCAAGCATTTGAAAAACTGTTAATATTATATTTGAAAAATAAAGATCAAGCTTTTGAAAATGCTAGTTGTGTATTACAAGAAATGCTAATCTCGTATTTGAAAAATGTTAATTAAGCATTTGAAACAATGTTAATATTATATTTGAAAAATGTTGATCAAGCATTTGAAAATTGTTAATTGTGTATTCAAGAAATGTTAATCTTGTATTTGACAATGTTAATCAAGCACCTAAAATAATAAATGTCTATAGAAAAAATGTTGATCATGTATTAACAATGTTAATCTTGTATTTGAAAAATGTTAATCAAGCACCTAAAAATATTAAATGTGTATAGAAAAATGTTGAACTTGTATTAGAAATGTTAATATTGTATTTCAAAAATGTTAATCAACCACCTAAAAATATTAAATGTGTATAGAAAAATATTGATCATGTATTAAAAATATTAGTCTTGTATTTGAAAAATGTTAATCAAGCATTTCAAAAATGTTAAATGTATATATTTTTTGAGGGAAACTATGAAAGCTTTATTCAAAAAAAGCGTTCTTGGGGCAATCCGCTAGAGACTACTCACCAAAAGCAAAGGAGTATTCAATAACAAATAATCAAGCATTCAAAAAATATAAATCTTGTATTTGAAAAATGTTGATCAAGCATTTAATAAACGTTTATAAAGTGTATGGAAAAAGTTGACCACATATTCGAAAAATATTAATCTTGTATTAAAAAAAATCTTCAACGTGTATTAGGAAAATGTATTAGATATGTACCAGAACATGTACAATGTGTATGGAAAAAAAGAAGACATCAAAAAAGTATAAGTTTTCAAAAAATGATAACCATGTCTTTAATTTTTTAACTGATATATAAAAAATGTTTCCAATGTATACGAAAAATGTTGAATGTGTACGGAAAAAAGTTAACATGTGTTGAACAAAAAAAGTAAGGCGACGAAAATGGAAATATAAACAAATAAATAAAAAATAAAAGGCAAACAAAACAGAAGAAATAAATAGTGAAAGATAATAAAAAATAAAGAAAATAAACAGTGAAAACCGATAAATAACAAAGTAAACAGGCGAAAAACAATAAAATCGGAGAGAGAGAAAAAACCAAAGAAAACCATTGAATAAATATATAAAACCGAAAGAGCAGGCGAAAAAATGAAAAGAAAAAAATCTACATGAACCTGCGAAGCGAATGGGACGAACGCATCAAGTGTAAATACGGGTGAACGAAATGGGTTGGGCCTATACTGTAGCGAGTGGGGGGAAACCTTCAGCGAGCCGGTCATACATCTCACTATAAGCGAGATATAGCCCTGGCCCACCAGCCAAGAATTTTCACTCCCCTCGCCATGCTGCGAGGTGGGGAAAACCCTCCATCTTCGTGGGCGTATACATAAGTTTTATTTGGGCGGTTTCTTCCATTTTCATCGGCAACGTCTTGGCAGAGGGTGGGTTGTCGACGAGAATAATGGAACTCTACTGCTTCCCTGATGTGCTGAAGTGCCACAGAGCAAGAGAGTTTGTGCCTCTGCATGTTTGGTGTGTCCGTTCTTGCAATTTTAAGTTTATGTCCATCAAATATGTTTACATCTATTTGATGAGTTTTTTCTTGGAAAAACTTCTAATCTATTCATCTATAATCATGACAGTATAGCGAACACCAGAAACAATAAAAAGTACATGATAAGTTTGTGTTAGTGTTTTCTGTCTCTTTTGTTGGTGCAATTCGCTGTAATTTTTTAGTCATGCTTTGGTGCTTTATTGAAGATTTCGTGGTTCGACATCCGTACTTTTAGGGGGTTATCTCAGGTCCTAGTACATTCAACGCGCATGGCTTCCCATCCTTTACAACGGGCGACACAAGAGGTTTTCTGAAATCTATGAAGGAGTCAAGTTCATGTAGGTGTACCAATAGTGGTGTCGCTATTCTGGTCTGACTGCACTTCGCACTGGTGCTAGGAGCACCACCAAGGTGGTAGTACACGGGAGTAGTTGCGTTTGCACTACGATGGCGATGGCGACCAGCTACCTCTACTTGGCCCGGGACAGGCCGTGGGTATGTCCCTCCTGTTGTTGTGCCTGCCTCTGCATGCCCCTCTGCTTTGTCGTTGTTGGCACCCCTGCCCGCTGGTACAAGTACCGAGCAGTACGAGTATAGTAGCCCACCAGGTAGAAAGTGCGGCTTGCCGCACCCGGCAGCACCGCTGCCGGGTACAACGCCCCTTAGCGCGGTGTCTGCTCATCGCATTGTCCCAACGCTTAAACATAACATTTTGTGTTTCCAAAGAGAATTAGAGTGATTGCTCAAGATGGATTAGTCCAATACAATAAATTTAGATCACAAACAGAGCATTGACATTGCTCGGGACGTCTATTTCCAGCAGAGAATTTTGTTAAAGTGTTGCCAAAGGTAAGGCAAACATGACACATTTGGTCATTACAACATTGATCCAATTCATAATGCTCAATATAGACAGAAGGACCCAATTTATGTTTGGGTGCAAAGTCTACCTATCTAAAGCAATGATCCAGCGTCTGGTATTTATCAAGGATGTAATCCAATACAAAGTATTGTACAAAGCAGGACATGAATCAATAGAAATCATCAAAATCCAGGAGTGGTTTGATAGAGAGCATCAATATTTAGTAGAAGACATCAAGATTTACGATATAAGACAATCCATGCAAATAACTGGTTTGCATAAAAATTCAGTACAAAGCATCAAGATTAATAATAACATAGTAAGGGCAGCTTGTCACGCGTGACCTATAAAAATTCAGTACATAGCCTTCTTAGTCTGCACAAAACAGATATCATCATACACCAGAACAGTTGCATGCTGCAATGTTGATCCATGCACTAATGTACCATGCTCAATATCACAATAAAAAATTCCATTAAAAATATATACTACGGAGATCTAATTCATGGCATTGACACATCGCAGGACACATGATTTCATTCAAGTGGCTATCAGGTCACTTCCATTCTGCAAAATATGAGGGAAAGAGAAAGGATGTAGGTCATCGGCGGTCAGTACGACGACGTCCTTGATGGCGCCATCTGGTATATGGCGGTGGTGGATTGTGGTCTTCATGGACAGTAACTCACCAGATAAGGTAACCATGACCTCGTCTGACTCAAGCGGCAACCTGCAAGCCAAGACAATGAAAAGAGTAACTGTCAGAGAGAGATAGAGATGCTTTGTAATGGGAATTGTGGTTCTAGGAAGCAAAACCAACAGGAGAGATAAGAAGGACGAATACTGGTAAAACAACATGAGAGATAAGAAGGTAGAAGTAGTCAACAACAAACTATAGCATTATTAATCAGATAACTATTCTTGGCCAGTACAACTAAATACATGTTTTACCAATGTAAATAGAGAAACACAATTGCCGTATATATACACCATAATCATGAGGTACTAGCGATGGATTGTTCCAAAGAGGGGACTCAGTGAAACCAAATCAGGAGCTCCACGTTCATAAATTAGTTCAAATGAAAATTATAGTGCATGCATGATAACAATGGCAGAAGGGGGAAACATAAACAAAAGCTATGCTGGTAAAACATGGCAATTGTAATGACCAAACTCGAGAGTACTGTAATGAATACCAATTATAAATGGTGGGCTATATTGAGAGAAAATGGGTAAGGTCTACACATCTACACAGGTCAAGCAAATCACATCTGAATAAAAATCCTCCCAGAGTTCATATAAAGGGTGTGGAAGCTACCACAACTTCCTGATGTACTAATAATCATCTAAGACAAATAAACAATGTAGAAAAACCTCTTTTACGTGAACCATAGAGAATACTGAGAGATGGATGGTGACAGTAGAGAACAAATTACCGGCAGTGGAGATTAGGGTTTGCCTGGAAACCTTATGTTGCAGAAGGAGTGAGTGGGGTTATCCGTTGAGCTAGTCAGGATCTCTCCGCACCCCCGTTGGACGCCGATGAGGCAGACGGACCATCAAAGACGCCCTGCCAAGTATGAATTTTGACAGAACGAATGTGGTAGCATACAAGTAACAACTTGAACGGGGTTGCGACGGTTTGCCTCTTGATTTGGGATGTGATGGCGAGGAAGGAAGGGAGAGTGGGAGAGACGAGAGACACACGAAGAAGTTGTTAGGCCAACTCCACCGCGCGACCCCAAACGGACGTCCGTTTTGTCCGGATTCTGTCAGTTTGGGTAGGGATTTGGGGTCGTGTCCGGGCCTGTCCTGGGATGTGGTGGCCGTGCGCCCAGCGCGCGGCCGCATCCATTTGCCCCATCCTGTCCGCGTATATTTCTTTGCTAGTCCTTAAACTTTTTTATCATTCATTTTTGGTACATGACAATACATCATCACATTTTGACTAGTAAAGCAAGGCCAAAGAAAACGATAACCACAAGAATACATTTGAGAAGATACCCAACTTCCATAATTGCTCCCTTGAGTTGGGTTAGGGCCTTCTCGATGCACTCATTGTTGATCTGTGGAGGAGGCACGACGTTGCACCCTCCTTTCTTCTTCAAGCCGTAAGTCGACGTTGCTTCCTCACACGTAGTATCGTGCCTTGTTGCTTCTTCAAGACGTAGTATCGTGCCTAGCCTCTAATCTAGCAACAATTGCACTTGTCTCATCTAAAGCCTCTAGGCTAGCTAAAAGTGCACGAACATGCAATACATTTCGCTCTATCAACATATCGATGTACTCTTCTTCCCAATACCAAAACTTGCATCCGTTCTACACAATAAAACTTAAAGTTAGCACCACTAGTCTAATCCAAGAGCACAAACCGAAGCTAAAAGAGCACATACCCCATCGTTTAAGCACTTGATGAACACCCATCCGGGATGCTCCGGCGTTGTAGACAAAGGCAATGGTCGCACTTGATGAGGGGCAACGGTGCGCCGACGAGCTTTTGGGCAAGCACCGAGCCCGGCCGGCCGCCATTCGCGTATCTGCCGGCGGGCCACCGACGGTGCAGATTCGAGCGGCTAGAGGACGAGCCACTGTCTGCATGTGGCCTTGCGGTCCTGCCAGGGCATTCCGGCGAGGTTCCCGACCAGTCCATGGCGCGGCCCGGCCTCACACAGCCGGGCGAGCTCAAGACCGACCGGATCCGCCCCAAATCCGGCCGGCGGGTGCGCAAACAAGGTGGCTGTGCTTGGGTAGCTCGGCGGCAACGAGAGGAAGGGGCTGGGCAAGCGCGTCCGAAGTTACCGCAATACGCAATGGCGTGAAGCGGCGGCGAGGAAGAGAGGGAAGAGTGGAGTGGATGCGGCCGGAGGGAGGGGGCGGATAGAAAAAGGCCCGTCCTGTGCCACCGACGGGCGGGCCAGGGGAGGACACGCGCAGATGACCGGCGCATCCGCGTGGTGTCCGTTTCACCCCAAAAGCGGCGCAAACTTGGGCCGCGGATGGGTCGAAAGCGGACACAAAGCGGACAAAAGTCCGTTTGAGGCCGCGCGCTGGGCCGCCTCTTTTGTCCCTTTTACCCCAAACGGACGGGAGCGGACAGGATAGGGTCGCGCGGTGGAGTTGGCCTTACCTATCGAGAAGGGGTAGACATGCATTTCTCCTCACTGACAGATGGTACTCAGGCCACCAGCAGCATGACGTCGAGGGCGTTGTCCTTGATCTTTGCCTATGGATGTGCCCCCTCCATTGCAAACTCGTGGCTAAGCTTCTCCTGGGATATGAGGAAGAAGGAGTCAAAGCACAGTACCAACAAACTGTTTGTCAGCTGAGAGTGGTACACAAGGAGTAATTGAACCTGTGGGGCATCATGTCATACTCAATCGATCGATCCGCTGCTGCGAGGAAACGACCGAACTGGCGGGAGTAGAGCATGGAGGCTGAGCTGGCCCCTCTCCATAATCAAGAACGCCGTTGCCTGCAGAAGTATCACTTATTCACTGAACTCAGTGTGTTCGAGTCACCTAATCACTTAAACAGATATAAAGTTGCTCAATTTAGCAACATATCTCAATAGAGAAACACCTCATGCGAAGAACATTTATTTCAGATATGTCATTGATGTATGTATCATCTGCAAGCTTTACCACCGCCGCACCCTAAAAGCAGAAATAAACAGAAGTAAGACAACATAATAACTTAATAAGGGAACTTCTTTATCTTGGTATTAAAGAAAATAAAATCCAGCATAAATGGAAGAGGACAACATAATGAGACAACAAAATCCTACAATTGGAAGAGGACAAGGTAATTGTATCCCCTGCTTGAGAAATAATTACTCCCTCTGTCCCACAATATAAGATGTTAATGATAGCTTACAAAAACATCTTATATCGTGGGACGGAGGGAGTACTTATTAAAGCCAAACATCAAACATCTAGCACAATATGGCACTATAATTGTTTTCTCAACAATGATGTATCACACCAAAGAAATGTATGCATCGATGAGATGTCTACATAATAAATATGAAGATAATCAACCTGTTCTTTCACTGTAGAAATACATGAAGTATGCTCTGCTTTATGGACAAAAAGGTCCGCATCTGGACCAAAACATCACCTAGATATAATCAGCTAAGGAATTGGCTATTTTTTAATGCACAAAAAGCCAATGCAATCAACTTACTGAGAAGGCACAAAAAACCTCAGGTCGCCCGAAAACTTGGTCATACCGTATATATACTCAACTTGCATATTATTTATGTATATACAAATTACAATGAGGAAGGGGTAAAAAACAGAGGAAGGTTTTATTTTCTAAGCTACTAATATGGCAAGAAGATAATTGGGATGACACTGTAACTATATTATAGATTTCAGTGCCAGCAAGATCTCAGCAGTATAAAGAGAATGTCAAAATAATTGCCAGGTATTGTACATTCATGGCACGACATCCCGGCCTACCCACGCCCCAAGGGTTATCCCACCATGGATCCCCATCTTTCGCACCCTAAGTTCACTTAGAACTAATTAACCCGATACTGAACTAAACATCTAAATCATCTCTTCAAAGAGCATACACAAAACAATCTACGTGCTGGAAATAGGGCAATGTGACATCTATTACCTTCCACTGCCCACCTTTCTTACGTTTGATCTCTATGCCCTGCACGATGAGGCCGCTCTTCCACTGCCCACCTATGGTCTCCGTCAGGCTGAAGGACACCTCGCCGTCGTTGCCCCCCCCCCTCGTTGAAAAACTCGCCCAGCTCCAGCTCCATCCACCCATCGGCTCTTTTCTGAGGCAGCGTGACATTCTCTCTATGAGATACTGCGCGGTTGTTCCACCTCGCCCAATAGTTCTCCAGCACCACATCCTCCTTGTTGTCCTCATCCCCGTCCTCCTCCTTGTCTTGTATGCAAACCTTGCGGGTTAAGTTGGTTGCTCCGGAACTGACCGATGCCTCCTAGTCAGGAAAATCCAGACCATAGTTTCTTTTGGTCGTCTTGAAGACCATGTAGGCAGCATAGGTTGTGTCTTGGGAGAGGATCTTGCTATTTATCTTCCCACGGATCTCTAACCAGCAAACATCCCGGAGTTGAGCACCTTCGGAGAACCTCTCGTAGACATAGGGTCAGAACTTGCAAAACAAGGCAAAAACCAATCAACAGCGTAAGTTGAAGACAACCATCTAACACCAAAGAAAAATTCCATGATTTATTCAGTATGTTAGAACCGACCACACCAAGAACAAGATAATAGCATAGAAACATTCATAGTACAAAATACTCAAAAGAACTCGGTGTGAACAAACAAGGTACATTGACTCACATTCTTTGCACAAAGTGTGGACAATGTGTTGTCCATAGAAACAGAGTTTTAAAGGACCTTTTCTTTTGAAAGAAAGGAAAACAAGTCGGTTATGTTGTAAAACGAGTTGGGAAGCGTTAAACCCTTCGTATGGGCCACATTGCATTATATAGGAGATATGTCGCGGCTTACAAGGAAGGAGGGTCGATCGTGAAGAGAAGATCGAGACCCGATCGGTCACAGAGAGGAATAACAGAAGAAGAGATAAGAGAGAAAGGTTACAAATTAAACTACTCTCCTATCTCTATACAACTTATTCTAACACTCCCCCTCAATCTGAACCGAATGAACTTTACCAAGGTTAAGATTGTTCTTGAACTCATTCAACCTTCTCGTAGTAAGAGGTTTTGTGAAGCCATCAGCAAGTTGATCACCAGTTGATATAAAATAAATATCAAGTAGCTTTCGAGCTACTCTCTCTCTCTCTCTCTCTGAAAGTGCAACTATCCCTAGGTGGTTTTGGTAATTCATAACAACATATAGCTCATTGAGCTAATGCTATTCCAAGACTATTGTTTCAGGAAAGCTCAATGAATGGCATGGCATGGATGATGAAAGTGGATCCCTCAAAATACTAAGGACAAAGGATTGGCTCAATCTCAAAAGCTCAAGACTCTTCATCTTACATTTTAGTGATCCAAGATCACATTGAGTCTATAGGAAAAGCCAATACTATCAAGAAGGGATGAGGTGTTGCTTAATGAGCTTTTTGCTTCATGTGCTTAGTGATATGCTCCAAAACCCTCAACTACTTTCCCACATCCACAAATGACCTAAACCTAAAGCCAAAATCGGTCACACCGATTCTTTCTATCCGCCGCCACCGATTCCAAAAGTCATAGCCACTGCCACAAGTCCTAAGCGAACCGGTCTTACCGATAGGGATCTCGGTTTCACCGAGATGGGGTTGCAATCTCTCTGTTTCCCTTCGTAACGTTTCGGTCTAACCGAAGTGAGCGATCGGTCCCACCGAGATTGCAATGTAAACTATCTGTTTCCTTTTGTAACATTTCGGTCTCACCGAAAAGAGCAAATCGGTCCCACCGAGTTTACTGACCAACTCTCTGGTTAGCTAATTACCAAAATCGGTCTCACCGAGTTTGTATAATCGGTCTCACCGAGATTACGTTATGCCCTAACCCTAACCATATCGGTCTCACCGAGATGCATGTCGATCCACCGAAAATCACTAACGGTCACTAGGTTTACTAAATCGGTCCACCGAAGTTTAACTATTCGGTCCCACCGAGTTTGGTAAATTGTGTGTAACGGTTAGATTTTGTGTGGAGGCTATATATACCCCTCCACCTCCTCTTCGCTCGTGGAGAGAGCCATCGAACGAACCTACACTTCCAACTTACCATTTCTGAGAGAGAACCACCTACTCATGTGTTGAGGCCAAGATATTCCATTCCTACCATATGAATCTTGATCTCTAGCCTTCCCCAGGTTGCTTTCCACTCAAATCTTCTTTCCACCAGATCCAAATCCTATGAGAGAGAGTTGAGTGTTGGGGAGACTATCATTTGAAGCACAAGAGCAAGGAGTTCATCATCAACACACCATTTGTTACTTCTTGAGAGTGGTGTCTCCTAGATTGGCTAGGTGTCACTTGGGAGCCTCCGACAAGATTGTGGAGTTGAACCAAGGAGTTTGTAAGGGCAAGGAGATCGCCTACTTTGTGAAGATCTACCGCTAGTGAGGCAAGTCCTTCATGGGCGACGGCCATGGTGGGATAGACAAGGTTGCTACTTCGTGGACCCTTCGTGGGTGGAGCCCTCCGTGGACTCGTGCAACCGTTACCCTTCGTGGGTTGAAGTCTCAATCAACGTGGAGGTACGATAGGACCACCTATCGGAACCACGACAAAAACATCCGTGTCTCCAATTGTGTTTGAATCCTCCAAACCCTTCCCCTTACTTTCTTGCAAGTTGCATGCTTTAATTTCCGCTGCCAATATACTCTTTGCATGCTTGCTTGAATTGTGTGATGATTGCTTGACTTGTCCTAAAATAGCTAAAATCTGCCAAACTATAAAATTGGGAAAAGGTTAAGTTTTTATTGGTCAAGTAGTCTAATCACCCCCCTCTAGACATACTTCAAGGTCCTACAAGTGGTATCAGAGCTTTGGTCTCCATTTGCTTTGATTTCCATAGCTTTTGGTGGTCATAGCCTTGTTTTCACAACCTAGGAGAGTATGGCGTCTAGCGAGGGAAATTAACACCATAGAGGTCCTTACTTTGATGGTACTAATTTTGCTAGTTGGAAGCATAAGATGAAAATGCATATTCTTGGACATAACCCCGCCGTTTGGGCAATTATTTGTATTGGCTTGCAAGGTGAATTTTTCGATGGGAGAGAACCGAACCGGGAAGCTAATGCGGAAGAATTGAAGATGCTACAATACAACGCTCAAGCATGTGACATCATCTTCAACGGATTGTGCCCGAAGAATTCAACAAAATCAGCCGTCTTGAGAATGCAAAGGAAATTTGGGATACTTTGATTGATATGCACGAAGGTACCGAATCATCAAGGAATCCAAGTTGGATGTGCTCCAAAGTCAGCTTGACAAGTTCAAAATGAAGGATGGTGAAGGTGTCATTTGAAATGTACTCTAGGCTTGCTCTTATCACAAATGAGATTGCGGCTTAGGGAGTGAAGAGATGACCGACAAATTCATCATCAAGAAAATCCTAAGAGCATTGGATGGGAAGTATGATACCATGTGCACATTGATCCAAATGATGCCAAACTACAAAGATCTCAAGCCAACGGAAGTCATTGGAAGGATTGTTGCTCATGAGATGTCACTCAAGGATAAGGAGGAACTTCACAACAAGTCAAGTGGTGCTTACAAAGCCTCAAGTGAATCCCCCACACCATCAAGTGAGAAACCAACCTTCAATGAAGAATTGAGCTTAATGGTGAAGAACTTCAACAAATTCTACAAGAGTAGAAGCAAAGAAAGAAGCTCCAAGTCAAGGTCTTACAATGACAAGAGATCGTCTAGTCGAGAGCGAAATTGCTACAATTGTGGGAGACCCGGACACTACTCCAATGAGTGTACGGCACCCAACAAAAGAAGAGAAGATTCTCCAAAAAGAAGAAGCAAAAGAGAAGAATCACCACCGAGAGAGAGGAGGAGTAGAGATGATGTTTATGAACGAAGACCCTCACGGAGAAGCAAGGATACGGAAAGGAAGGACAAGTCATCAAGGAGCTACACAAAACGAAGACATCAAGCTCATGTTGGTGAATGGGTTTCCGGCTCTGACTCCGACAATCACTCCGAGAGAAGCTATCACTCCGACTCTGAATATACTCAAGATGAAGGTGTTGCCGGTCTAGCACTTGTGTCAACCAACTCCTACGACATATTTGATTCACCAAATGAAGGAATTGGAAGATGCTTCATGGCCAAAGGTCCAAAGGTAATACATCCCGAGTATGTTGATTTTAATAGTGATGAAGATGACTTGCTTGTGGATGATGGTTTACTTGTTGAAAACTCTAGTGATGAATACTATGATGAAACGTCAATTAATCATGCTAATCAAACGAATGACAATGATAAGGAGAAAATTGAGCCTCTAACTAAAGAACTAAACACTCTTAAGTTGGCTCATGAAACTATCTTCGAAGATCATCGAGAACTTTTAAGGGCTCATGAGAAGTTACGCTTTGAAAAGCTCAATCTTGAGCAAGAGCATGAGTTCTTAAAGGCAATCAATGATGATCTCCGCAAGAAAAGTTCTTCTTACATTGCCAAGCGTTTACTCTTATCTACTTACATGCCTCAAGTCAAGTCTAGTAACAAGTACAAGAAAGATACTTCCTCTAGTAGTAACAATAATAATGTCAAATCCAATGTTGTTGCTTCTAGTAGTTCTCTTGATTCCACTAATGATTCTCTTAGCCAAGTTACACTTGAGCAAGAAAATAGTTTATTGAAGGGAATTATAGATAAAGGTGTTTACAAGAGCCTTGCCGGGAGTAAGCAATTCGAGAAAATTTTACGCAAGCAAGGAAGGCACCGGAAGAATCAAGGTGTTTGTTTTGAACGAAAGTTCAACGCCAATGGGGTTGAGTGGGAAGAAGATCAATATCCAAAGACAAAGTTTGTTCCTCAATAAGAGAAGTATGATCCTACTTCCTTCAAGGGGACACAAGCTCAAGATGATCTTCCACCACAAGACCACAAGAACAAAGGCAAGGACAAGCTTCAAGAAGAGATTGATGCATTTGAAGAAGCACCTAAAGCCTCGCTCGAGTGGGTCCCCAAGACTACGCCAAGTTCTACTTCATCAAGTACAACTACAACTCCAAGGATTCCCATCAAGATGATGTGGATCCCGAAGAAGAAGAACTAGAGAGTTCTTGAGGGTGACTCCGCCAACATTCTTCACTCATATCATTTGGCAAGAACAAGTGCAATCAACTTTCACATCTTGCACTAGTTCAAGGAGTCATAAACCCTCATGTTGCTAAGGCAAGGGACAAGGTAACCTAATGTTTTCATGGACATCATCTTGTGTGTGCATCACTCTATGTCTATGGATATTCTTGTTTGTTCCTTGTGGGACTAACCCATGTAGGCAAGTTGAAAGTGCAACTCACTCCAAAGGATTGCTCCAAATGATCTACATCAACATTGAGCATCTACATCTTCAACACCTACATGAAGTCATCATCGACAAAACCCAAGGTTAGTTCATCCCTCTAAGGGGGATCTCACATCTAGGGGAGCTTAACTCGAAGAATTGAGTCAAAGCAACTCTAATGGTGTGAACACATTAATGCATTATGTAAAAGTGGTAACCCCACTTGAGCTTAAACGATGAGTATGACCTATGATCAAATGTTCTCATTTGACTCCTAAGTCAATATACTCATATATAGATGACCTAGTCATCACCAATTGTTTGATAGTTGCTAGAATTGGTTGTGCATGCTTTGCCACATATTTCATTTGCCATCTTATTGTGTGAGCATGTTGGTGCATATTTTACTCATTCAAGGACATCCACTTGTTGTTTTGTTTGTTTGGATTCTCCTTTTTGTGCCAAGTGGATGGACAAGAATGCCTAAGAACCTTCTTTATCTATCTATGCTTTTCTCGTCTCAAACTCTATTCATGCTACATCACAAAATTTGATCAAGTCAGATTCGAACCACTGCGTGAGGAGCACTCGGAGTCCCCGATTCGTTATAGACTTAAACTTCCAAAACCTCTTAATGATTCTCGGTCTGACCGATCCTTCCATTTCGGTCCTACCGAGATCATCAAGTTGATCTGAGTTTTCAATCTCGGTGCAACCGATTTGAACTTTTCGGTCACATCGAGTTGTTGTAACTGTCAACAGTTATGCATCTCGGTGCCACCGAGTTGTTCCACTCAGTCACACCGACAGGGTCGGGCTATATATAGTCACGGGCAAAATTTTGGAAATATCTCCGAAACCCTTAGCCCGCGCATCAGCTCGCTCTGCCATCGTGGTCTCTGGATCGTCTCCTCGTCGCCAACAGCCTCCTGTCGCTGGCTTCGCCGCCGTCAACAGATTTCATCCCCGCCGTTGCCGCCGTAGCAAGTTCACCGCCAAGTTAGGGTATGGACTTGATCTTTGTGCTATCCACGTCTGATTCCTAGCACATTGTTTTCATATTGATTCTTGCCACGATTGCAACTCTTCTATCCAGCCAAAGTAGTTCATAGATTAGATGTGATTCAAGTTTTTAGGTTTAGGTTTCCGCCGAAACCATCTCGGACCCACCGAGTTGAAAAACTCGGTCTCACCGATTTGGCTTATGCCATTGCACTAGTGACTCTCGGTCTGACCGAGAATTACTAATCGGTGCAACCATTTTGAGGATTCTGTGAAACCCTAGCAGTCTCGGTACCACCGAACTGAAACTCGTTCCAACCGAGATCATCAGTTTAGGATCCAAAACTGCTTCGGTATCACCGAGTTTGAAAATCGGTGGATCCAAAATGCTTTCTGTGGAAAACTAAGACTGAACTTTTGAGTCATTCCTTTGCAAAAACCTCTGCATTTTGTGATGCTCATCCTTTCTATCTCATCTATAACTCTTCACAGGGTCAGCAGTCAGCTTTTGCAGTATGTCTGATCAAAGTGACAGCCAGAACAGGTCAGAAGAGCAGATGAACTTGAGTGAGGGCACTAGTCCCTCAACTTCAGATGAAGGGAGCAGAAGTACTCCTAGCAATTTGCCTAAGGCTGCTACGAGGCAAAGGAGGAAAATAACTTCAGATTCAGAGGATAAAGATTACAGGGCTGAGGAAGATGAGGCTACTTCCAAGAAAGTTGTGCTCAAGAAGGAAAGGGTCATGAAGATCAAAAGGCCTGCAGGAAGACAACCAATGTCCAAGGCCAGAACATCAACTCAACTACCTGAAAATCCTGATCCCAAAGAGCCACCACTGAGAGCAAGAAGAGGAAGGAAAGGGTCAAGAAGACCACACCCAGAGTTATTGGGAAGCCTTCCATGATGGAAGAGGAAGAGCTCACGCACCAGCACCAAAGGCACCAAAGCTTATGGGTGATGCTATTAGATCGAGGCTGCCACATCTAAGCCCAAGGAAGCACCCAAAGCTGCCCCCAAGGCCAAGTCTGCACCAAAGAGGAATACTAGGAGTATTCCAAATTTGAGAAGAACAAGGCCCCAAAGTGCACGAGGTTGATGAGGAAGATGAAGAAGGACAAGTTCTGAGGAAGCTCAAGCCAAAGATACCGGACCACAATGATGCCCATCCTGTGGCTGAGAACATGAGAATCAGGAAGGATTCAGGGATGAGACTGTGGAGAATGAAGATCCATATGCTTCAAGGAGAAGAACTGTTGTTGATTACAGGTTCCATACAAAGGAACAACAGGACTTCTATGAGACAATCTTGTTGGACAAGAAGCCCATTGTGTGTGATATGAGGTGGGTCGACTGGACCTACATGAAGGAAAATGAAGAGCACTATCCTGGAGTGCAAGACAGATTTGTGAGTTGTGGAGTTGCAGATTTTGTCGGGCAAAAGCTCACAAATTGGAATGATGAACTTATCATGCAGTTTTACTCCACAACACATTTTTACCCAGATGGAAGAATTGTTTGGATGTCTGAAGGTACAAGGTACCCGTCAACTATTGAGGAATGGGCAAAGCTGATAAATGCCCCAGAGGAGAATGAGGATGACCTAGACATTTATGCCAAGAAGAAAAAGGATCACAATTCAATGGCTCACATGTACAAGGAAATTCCAAACAAGGCATTAGCAACTCACAAGTTTGGACCATTTCACTTTTCTCATCGTGGTTGCCAACCATAAATTGGATTCGAGGCACACCTTGTTGCCCAAGTCCGTGACCATAACATGATCAGAGGGCATGCCATCAACATGTTGCATGTGTTTGATGTGTCACGAAGTTTAAAGTCATGAGCCCGATCATTGAAACTATCAAGAGGACTCCAGCAGATCGTAAGAGGAGGCTGTGGATATGCACCTCAGATTCAAGAACTGATAAACTCAAAGATGGGCACAGGAAAATATCAGTTGGATAAGGAACACTTTCCACTTTATCCAGACTTTGAGGACAATGAGGTTGTCAAGAATGAAGATGATCCACAATCAGTTCAAGCTCAGGAGAAGAAGGAGAAGGCAAAGAGGGAGAAGGGTGCCAAGATGCCAACTCAAGAGGAGGCATCTGAGTATTTCTTGAAGAACAAGCAGGAGCAGCTTGGTTACTTAATAGCATCAACTCTGAGGATTGAGAAGGGATTGGCCACCCTAACTCAAAATCAGGAGAGCTTGGAGAGAATCATAGAACAAAAGTTCTATAACTTAGATGTGAAAGTAACTGAGATTCAGACTGTAGTGGAGGAACTACAAGATGATATGCAGGAGAGGAAGGGCAAGACTACAACCAATGTGTTTGCCAGAGTGCCTAGAGCCCAGAGGTCATCACCGTGCGATTTACGACACAAGAGCAACTTCTGCCCGCACCAGCCATGCCTCAGTGCCACCAGCTCCAGCACCTACATCAGCTCCAGCTCCATCTACTTCAACTGAAGTCTTCATCCAAGGAGCCATCTCTACACCACCACCAGAAGATCAAGCCTGAGAGTCGATCATAGGCTTCGAGAGAGAGAGTGTGTTGCTTTTGTTCTCTCTTGCTTTATTTGGTGGTTTTTCAACTTTGTTTGCTTTTGGTTGAGATACTATGCTTGTGAGACATTGATGATCATGTGTTTGATCATAAGCTACACGTATGCATGCTTGATATTATCCTATCTATCTTATGTGATCACTCACTATGCTTGGTGATGAGTGCATGTATTCATTGTTTATTATTTTGAGCGCTCCACCAAGATGTATGTGACATGGAAGAGTAACCCATGAGCCTAATTCATTGTGCATTTGCAGTCCAAAGCAAATCTAAAACTATGCACCAATTTAGGGGGAGCTCTTGCTTATCACATACTTATCAAAGCGACGATGTTATTTAAATCTTATTATCTTTTGTCGAAGCTTTGATCTATATGTTGTCATCAATTACCAAAAAGGGGGAGATTGAAAGTGCAACTATCCCTAGGTGGTTTTGGTAATTCATAACAACATATAGCTCATTGAGCTAATGCTATTCCAAGACTATTGTTTCGGGGAAGCTCAATGAAAGGCATGGCATAGATGATGAAAGTGGATCCTCAAAATACTAAGGACAAAGGATTGGCTCAAGCTCAAAAGCTCAAGACTCTTCATTTTACATTTTAGTGATCCAAGATCACATTGAGTCTATAGGGAAAGCCAATACTATCAAGAAGGGATGAGGTGTTGCTTAATGAGCTTTTTGCTTCATGTGCTTAGTGATATGCTCCAAAACCCTCAACTACTTTCCCACATCCACAAATGACCTAAACCTAAAGCCAAAATCGGTCACACCGATTCTTTCTATCCGGTGCCACCGATGCCAAAAGTCATAGCCACTGCCACAAACCCTAAGCAAATCGGTCTTACCGATAGGGATCTTGGTCTCACCAAGATGGGGTTGCAATCTCTCTGTTTCATTTCGTAACATTTCGGTCTAACCGAAGTGAGCGATCGACCCCACCGAGATTGCAATGTAAACTCTCTGTTTCCTTTTTGTAACATTTTGGTCTCACCAAAAAGAGCAAATCGGTCCCACCGAGTTTACCTGACCAACTCTCTGGTTAGCTAATTACCAAAATCGGTCTCACCGAGTTTGTGTAATCAGTCTCACCGAGATTACGTTATGCCCTAACCCTAACCATATCGGTCTCACCGAGATGCATGTCAGTTCCACCGAAAATCACTAACGGTCACTAGGTTTACTAAATCGGTCTGACCGAGTTTAACTATTCGGTCCCACCGAGTTTGGTAAATTGTGTGTAACGGTTAGATTTTGTGTGGAGGCTATATATACCCCTCCACCTCCTCTTAATTCATGGAGAGAGCCATCCGAACGAACCTTCACTTCCAACTTACCATTTCTGAGAGAGAACCACCTACTCATGTGTTGAGGCCAAGATATTCCATTCCTACCATATGAATCTTGATCTCTAGCCTTCCCCAAGTTGCTTTCCACTCAAATATTCTTTCCACCAGATCCAAATCCTATGAGAGAGAGTTAAGTGTTGGGGAGACTATCATTTGAAGCACAAGAGCAAGGAGTTCATCATCAACACACCATTTGTTACTTCTTGGAGAGTGGTGTCTCCTAGATTGGCTAGGTGTCACTTGGGAGCCTCCGAGCAAGATTGTGGAGTTGAACCAAGGAGTTTGTAAGGGCAAGGAGATCGCCTACTTCGTGAAGATCTACCGCTAGTGAGGCAAGTCCTTCGTGGGCGGCGGCCATGGTGGGATAGACAAGGTTGCTACTTACTGTGGACCCTTCGTGGGTGGAGCCCTCCGTGGACTCAAGCAACTGCTACCCTTCGTGGGTTGAGGTCTCCATCAATGTGGAGGTACGATAGCACCACCTATCGGAACCACGACAAAAACATCTGTGTCTCCAATTGCGTTTGAATCCTCCAAACCCTTCCCCTTACTTTCTTGCAAGTTGCATGCTTTAATTTCCGCTGCCAATATACTCTTTGGATGTTTGCTTGAATTGTGTGATGATTGCTTGACTTGTCCTAAAATAGCTAAAATCTGCCAAACTATAAAATTGGGAAAAGGTTAAGTTTTTATTGGTCAAGTAGTCTAATCACCCCCCTCTAGACATACTTCAAGGTCCTACACTCTCTCTCTAACAAAGGGGAAATCAACTTCAATATGTTTGGTCCGTGCATGGAAAACAGGATTAGCTGAGAGATAGGTTGCACCAATATTATCACACCATAATCTCGCAGCTTGTGGAGCCCTGATCCCATGCTCATATAGCAAAGTCTATATCCACATTACCTCAGCCGTAGCATTAGCCGGAGCTTTATACTCAGCCTCTGTACTTGATCTAGAGACAGTGGCCTGTTTTCTTGCACTCCATGACACAAGATTTGTTCCCAGAAACACAACAAAACTTGGTAATCTAAAGTCCAAGGCCTTCTGAATATTTAAGATACCTTAAAATCCTTTTTACTGCAGTCCAGTGAGTTGTTCTAGGTGCATGTAAATATTGACATACCTTATTGACAGAGTAAGAAATATCAGGACGAGTAAGAGTCGAATATTGTAAAGCACCGACAACACTTCTGTATTTTGTTGCATCTTCTGGTCCAAGTGCCTCTCCACTTCCAACTGTAAGTTTTTCTGAAGTTGAAATTGGTGTACTCACAGGTTTGCAATTTTCCAGTCCTACTCTCCTGAGTATGTCAGTGGTGTATTTTTCCTGTGTGAGAAGTATACCATCCTTTATCTGATTAACTGCTATGCCAAGAAAGTAATGAAGATCACCTAAATCCTTGAGAGCAAACTCCAACTTTAGATCTTTAAGCAAACAAGTGGTAGCATGTGCACTTGAACTAGCAACAATTATATCATCAACATAGACAAGCAAAAATATAGTGATATTTTCTCTATGGTAAAAGAACAATGAGGTATCTGCTTTAGACGGTGTAAACCCAAGTTGTTGTAGTTGCATGTTCAATCTTGAGTACTAAGCTCTCGGGGCCTGTTTCAAACCATACAAAGTTTTATCCAACTTACAGACATAGTGTGGTGCACTTTGGTCCTCATATCCTAGTGGTTGCCGCATGAACACTTCTCCTCAAGAACACCATGAAGAAACGCGTTCTGAACATCTAGCTGTCGTAAGCTCCATCCTCTGGAAATAGCAATAGATAGTACAAGTCTGAATAGTAGCTGACTTAACAACACGACTAAATGTATCTTCATAATCAATACCAAACCTCTGTTTGAAACCTTTGGCAACTAGTCTAGCCTTGTATCTATCTATGCTTCCATCAGATTTTCTCTTTATCTTGTATACCCATTTACAATCTATGACATTGTGACCCTGCCTTGGTGGTACTAAATGCCATGTTTTATTTTTCATGAGTGCATCATATTCGTGATCCATAGCTTCTTTCCAATCTTTATGTGCAAGAGCATCATGCAAATGAGTTGGTTCACCAATACTACTGAGAAAAGCACGCTTAACTCTGTCATACTTGGCCGTACCATTAGTGTATTCTTTGTCCTTGATAATACCTGACTGTGATCCAGTGTGCCGACAAGGAGGTTGATGAGCTGCTGGTGCTGTAGGCGCAGAAGATCCCGGTGCAGGAGGTGCTGTAGGATCCGGCGCAGAAAATCCCGGCTCCCGATCCGAGGAGGATAGCCACACAGGATCTGCAGGGGATGCCGGCTCATGATCCGAGGGCGATCCTGGCCCCACAGGCGCCCCGCTGTCGGCGGCTGGCTTGATCCGCAGGCTCCCAGCACGGCGTGCGATGCGTGGAGACGCGGTTTCTCCTGCGCGTGGGCTGGCGCGTGGGCTGTCGAGGTCCACCAGGTGCGGGCTGTCGGCCACATCCGCCTCGGGACCGGCTGGGTCCGCGCTGGCGTCCGCCTGATTGGCTGCATGGCAATCTACCTCAGATTGCGCGACGGCAGGAGCCGGACTGGCGCGAGGATCAGCACCAGATCACGCACCGCTGCTGCCAGGTGAATCAACCGCATTTTTTGTGCCGTTCTTGTCCTTTCCTGCACACATAAAATGATAGCCCAATCCTACACATACATAATCAGAACCACTATTTTCGATGGAATTTTGCACACACTCAGTTTTATTTAATTCACCCCCGTGATCTGGAAGGAGTGCTATCTCAGCACGAAGAAGGGCTCCAGCGTTGGGATGAAGCACTAGTAGAAAAAGGGCCTCATCTGAGGCACATTAGTCCCAGTTTGTAGCTGAACCGGCACTAATGTGACCATTAGTGCCGGTTTAAACGGCTAGGCGGGCGTCGCTCATTAATATCGGTTCGTGGCAAACCTTTAGTACTGGTTTGTGCCACGAACCGGTACTAAAGAGGCTGTCGGCAGTCTGTTGGCAGGCTAGGGCCCCACCATCCCCTTTAGTACCGGTTCATGCCACAAACCGGTACTAAAGATTTTTAGTCGATTCATCATGCAGCGGTTTTTTAGTCCCACCTCGCTTCGCTAACAAGGTTTTTACCACCTTAAATATGTTACTTCTCAAACTATCACAACCACTTGGTCTTCATTGAACTCTATGTGTAGGATATGTGGCGGCAATAGGAATCTTCGCCGGTTCTTAAACCGGGGAAGATTCCTATTGACAATTCAGATTCTACACAAAAAGATCATTGATGATCAATGTATTTTTGATGTATATTTTTACATGTTTACACGGACGAAAACTCATCTATTACACCGGCACTTCATTTTTTAAAACTTATTACAACTCCAGACTTTTTTTGCATTCAGTGTGCACCATTCAAAGCCACGCATCAACTTTCAACCCTTTCTAAGATCATTTGCTATTTTTCATGCATTTATAGATTTGTTTTGAGCTAAATGACCCTGAAATTGAAAAGCACTACAAATGAACTCTGAAAAGGTTGAAACTTGGCATGGTATCATCATTTCACCCACATAGCATGTCAGAAAAAGTAGAGAGGGTTACGACAAAAACTGGACGCACTTCGTGTACAAAACTGGACAATCTCTTTCGAAGTATTATGGTTTCGGACGAAAACTCATCTGTTACACCGGTAGTTCATTTTTTTAAACTTACTACAACTCCAGACTTTTTTTGCGTTCAGTATGCACCATTCAAAGCCACGTCATCAACTTTCAACCCTTTCTGACATCATTTGCTATTTTTCATGCATTTACAACTTTGTTTTCAGCTAAATGACCCTGAAATTGAAAAGCACTACAAATGAACACTGAAAAGGTTGAAACTTGGCATGGTATCATCATTTCACCCACATAGCATGTGCGAAAAAATAGAGAGGGTTACGGCAAAAACTGGATGCACTTCGTGTACAAAACTGGACAATCTCTTTCGAAGTATCAGGGTTTCAGACGAAAACTCATCTGTTACACCGGCACTTCATTTTTGTAAAACTTATTACAACTCCAGATTCTTTTTTGCATTCAGTATGCACCATTCAAACCCACGTCATCAACTTTCAACCCTTTCTGGCATCATTTGCTATTTTTCATGCATTTACAAATTTGTTTTGAGCTAAATGACACTGAAATTGAACAACACTACAAATAATCCAAATTTGAAAACTAGTATCACTAACAGAATTTTTTTAATTTTTTGTACCTAAAGCAAAAATATTCACAAAGAAACTCTAAATACAGCAAAAAACAACTCAGAAATAAATAAAAGAAAATAAAAATGGCATACAAGAAAAAAAATTATATAAAAAACATATTTGTGCGCTGCCCAGTGGGCCTGCTTGGCCTTAGGCGTAGATACAGGCCCAGCAGACTCACAGGGCAGCGCGGCAAAGTTAGGCCTAGAAGCCTACTTTAGAGAGGAGCTCGAAGGAGCAGCCGCGGCTGGGTTTATAAACCAGTGTGGCTGCCCTTCGCTCAGCGAGGTGAGACTAAACTTTGTGCACCGTGGGGTAGGAGCGCACCCCCTTTAGTACCGGTTCGTGGCTCCAACCGGTACTAAAAGGGGGGGGGTCTTTAGTGCCGGTTGGGGCCACCACCCGGTACTAAAGGGGTGCCCTTCCCGCCGTTTGGTCTGGCCAAATTTGACCGTTAGTGCCGGTTTGTGGCTCCAACCGGTACTAAAGGCCCCTCCTATATATATAGCAGTTACGAAAGTTTTAGTTAGTTTCTTCTTCATCTGCTTCTTCCTCGTCGCGCCCGTCATGCCGTTCGTCCCGTCACCGCTGCGCCGTCCCGTCACCGTCCCGTTGCCCTGCCCTCGTCGCCCATACCGCCCGCCTTGATCCTCGTCGTATGTCGCCGCCCAGCCACGTCCCGCTGCCCCCTCCCCCGCCGTCGCCCTGTGTAAGATCGTCAGGCAGCTCGGCCTGCCGTGCGCCATGGCCGGCGGCCCTCACACACACACACACACATGTACAGTACACAAATAGAGACAGATTTTTCTTAATTATTTTCTGTTTTCTGTTTTTTAGTTTTTTATACTTTTAGTTTATATAAATGGTTAGATTAATGTCAATTGTTAGATGATTATATATATAGAAATGTTAGATATTAATGTCAAATGGTAGATGAATTAGATAGAAATATTAGATATTAATGTCAAATGTTAGATGAATTAGTTAGATATTAATGTTAGATGATGATTTAGTTTTTTATACTTTTAGTTATAGATGAATTAAATAAATAAATATATATATATATTAGATGGATTAGATATATTAAATTTAGGTATATAGAACTAGCTACTTTATTTTTAGTAAGAAAATTAATAGAACTAGTTTATTTTTAGCAAGCGCTTAGTTGAATTAATAGAACTAGTTTAATTAATAAAACTAATAGTTGAATTAATAGAACTAGTAAGTGTTTATCAATTAATGTTGCAACTATGAACATAGGAAATGTTGTCTGACGACGAAAACGAATTCGGTATGTGCGAATACTGCGAAGACGAGCGCGGCCTCTGCGACAGAAATTTCCTAGTTGATGATAGGCGCTTCAGCATCAAGGTGGATGAGACCTTCGAAGTGGATACAGTAAGTCATAATGACAAGTCTTTTTTCGTAATTAAGCATGACTTATGCTTCATTTGCTTCAACTTATAATTTTAAATTTTTACTATTCTACTAGTGTATCCCCTGCCATGCAAGAATTTTTGTCTTGGATAAGATAGGTTTCAGTCCTAAGAAATCTATGGAGGTAAAGAGAGTTTACTTGAAGACCGAGCATTGTTATACTTTCGATGTCAAATTATACAATGCAGACACCTCCACCTATTTTGAATGCAAAACTTGGCAAGCACTATGCAAGGCTTATGCATTTGAGCCTGATATGGTTATCACCTTTGATATTCGTCCGGAAGATGATATTGAAGGTAATAGAGACATTTGGGTCGAGGTGCAGACGCCTCCAGTTCTACCATTATGTGAGTTTCTCAACCAT
This sequence comes from Aegilops bicornis, assembly GCA_021605145.1. NCBI lineage: Eukaryota > Viridiplantae > Streptophyta > Magnoliopsida > Poales > Poaceae > Aegilops > Aegilops bicornis. The sequence continues at coordinate 633,660,197 of CM038671.1, read as the reverse complement.
ATTTATGTCTTCGATGTTGTTTATTCAAAAATAGTTGACAACTGATTTCTATTGACAGCTTATTTCCATTCAAGGAAACATGTCCGGTGCTTGGTAGACAGGATCGTCCACTGTCCCGGGGCTGAACTAAACTGTGAGGAGATAAGTCATTATGTTTCATGGCTTGAGGATCTTGATGTTGTCAAGAAAAATTATTTTCCTGAATTTGAAAATCTTAGTACTCAAAATGTGTGACAAATAGTGTTCGTATTGAACGACGGTCACATCTATTTACGAAGGATGGTAAGATTTTTACTATTTGTCCTCGGTGCATCTTTTGCATACATTATTTTTGAAGCTAAACTTCATTGCTAAGTATGTTACTATACGATGTTCTTCAACAGGACTCCGTTATAGTTGTGCCTCAGTGGATCGAGACTAAAGGTCGCATGTCAATGGTTAGCTTAAGGCCAAGACGTCCTACATTGCACATGAGTGCATTCAGGATTTCTAAAACCGAGGAATGCTTAATAGTGAAAGACTGGAGCAAAGTTGTGAACGATCGCAGAGAAGTACTAGGGGGCAGCAATCACAAGCGCGTCCCACGATTAGGAGACAGGTTCATCTGCATGCTCCAATATGATGAATCAGGAGAGCTACACATGTTCTATGTTATTTTACCTGAGAGAGAGAGCAGCAAGAGTGATTAGCTAGTTCCTGCTCTTAGTACTTGTCCTCTCACGTGTTCTTCGTCCTGAACTTAATCTATCTCAAAGTGATTTGCTTCTGTGGTCTTATGAACGCTTATAATTGAAGGAAATATGCCCTAGAGGCAATAATAAAGTCGCTATTTATATTTCCTTATATCATGATAAATGTTTATTATTCATGCTAGAATTGTATTAACCGGAAACTTAGTACATGTGTGAATATATAGACAAACAGTGTCACTAGTATGCCTCTACTTGACTAGCTCGTTGAATCAAAGATGGTTAAGTTCCCTGGCCATAGACATGAGTTGTCATTTGATTAACGGGATCACATCATTAGAGAATGATGTGATTGACTTGACCCATTCTGTTAGCTTAGCATTCGATCGTTTAGTATATTGCTATTGCTTTCTTCATGACTTATACATGTTCTTATGACTATGAGATTATGCAACTCCCGAATACCGTAGGAACACTTTGCGTGCTACCAAACGTCACAACGTAACTAGGTGATTATAAAGGTTCTCTACAAGTGTCTTCGATGGTACTTGTTGAGTTGGCATAGATCAAGATTAGGATTTGTCACTCCGATTGTCGGAGAGGTATCTCTGGGCCCTCTCGGTAATGCACATCACTTTAAGCCTTGCAAGCAATGCAACTAATGAGTTAGTTGCAGGATGATGTATTACGGAACGAGTAAAGATACTTGCCGGTAACGATATTGAACTAGGTATTGAGATACCGACGATCGAATCTCGGGCAAGTAACATACCGATGACAAAGGGAACAACGTATGTTGTTATGCGGTTTGACCGGTAAAGATCTTCGTAGAATATGTAGGAGCCAATATGAGCATCCAGGTTCCGCTATTGGTTATTGACCGGAGACGAGTCTCGGCCATGTCTACATAGTTCTCGAACCCTTAGGGCCCGTACGCTTAACGTTCGGTGACGATCGGTAATATGAGTTTATGTGTTTTGATGTACCGAAGGTAGTTCGGAGTCCCGGATGAGATCAGGGACATGATGAGGAGTCTCGAAATGGTTGAGACGTAAAGATCAATATATTGGACGATTATATTCGGACATCGGAAAGGTTTCGAGTGATTCGGGTATTTTTCGGAGTACCGAAGAGTTACGGAATTCGCCGGGGAGCATATGGGCCTTATTGGGCTTTAGGGGAAAGAGAGAGGGGAGGCTGCGCCCTCCCCCCCCCCCAAGGCTTAGTCCGAATTTGACTAAGGGGAGGGGCGGCGCCCCCTCCTTCCTTCTCTTCTCTTTTCCCTTCCCTTCTCTCCTACTCCTACTACATGGAAGGGGGGGGAATCCTACTCCCGGTGGGAGTAGGACTCCTCCAGGGCGCGCCATAGCTAGGCAATATACGTGGCTAGGGGGCACCCCATAGACACAATTATTGATCATTGATCTTTTAGCTGTGTGCGGTGCCCCCCTCCACCATAATCCACCTCGGTCATATCGTAGCGGTGCTTAGGTGAAGCCCTGCATCGGTAGCATCATCATCACCGTCATCACGCCGTCCTGCTGACGGAACTCTCCCTCGAAGCTCTGCTGGAACGGAGTTCGTGGGACGTCATCGAGCTGAACGTGTGCTGAACTCGGAGGTGCCGTGCGTTCGGTACTTGGATCTGTCGGATCGTGAAGACGTACGACTACATCAAACGTGTTGTTCTAACGCATCCACTTTCTATCTACGAGGGTACGTCGACAACACTCTCCCCTCTCGTTGCTATGCATCACCATGATCTTGCGTGTGCGTAGAATATTTTTTGAAATTACTACGTTTCCCAATATTGGCATCCGAGCCAGGTTTATGCGTAGATGTTATATGCATGAGTAGAACACAAGTGATTTGTGGGCGATACAAAACATACTGCTTACCAGCATGTCATACTTTGATTCGGCGGTATTGTTGGATGAAGCGGCCCGGACCGACATTACGCGTACGCTTACGCGAGACTAGTTCTATCGACGTGATTCGCACACAGGTGGCTGGCGGGTGTCAGTTTCTCCAACTTTAGTTGAATCGAGTGTGCCTACGCCTGGTCCTTGTGAAGGTTAAAACAACACTAACTTGACGAAATATCGTTGTGGTTTTGATGCGTAGGTAAGAACGGTTCTTGCTCAGCTCGTAGCAGCCACGTAAAACTTGCAACAAGAAAGTAGAGGACGTCTAACTTGTTTTTGCAGGGCATGCTGTGATATGATATGGTCAAGACATGATGCTAAATTTTATTGTATGAGATGATCATGTTTTGTAACAGAGTTATCGACAATCGGCAGGAGCCATATGGTTGTCGCTTTATTGTATGCAATGCAATCGCCTTGTAATTGTTTTTACTTTATCACTAAGTGGTAGCGATAGTCGTAGAAGCAATAGTTGGCTCGACGACAATGATGCTACGATGGAGATCATGGTGTCGCGCCGGTGACTATGGTGATCATGACGGTGCTTTGGAGACGGAGATCAAAGGCACATGATGATGATGGCCATATCATATCATTTATAATGATTGCATGTGATGTTTATCCTTTGTGCATCTTATTTTGCTTAGTTCGGCGGTAGCATTATAAGATGATCTCTCACTAAATTTCAAGGTATAAGTGTTCTCCCGAGTATGCACCGCTGCGAAAGTTCTTCGTCTTTGAGACACCACGTGATGATCGGGTGTGATAAGCTCTACGTTCACATACAACGGGTGCAAGCCAGTTTTGCACACGCAGAATACTCGGGTTAAACTTGACGAGCCTAGCATATGCATATATGGCCTCGGAACACTGGACACCAAAAGGTCGAGCGTGAATCATATAGTAGATATGATCAACATAGTGATGTTCACCAAATAAAACTACTCCATCTCACGTGATGATCGGACATGGTTTAGTTGATATGGATCACGTGATCACTTAGATGATTAGAGGGATGTCTATCTAAGTGGGAGTTCTTAAGTAATATGATTAATTGAACTTTAATTTATCATGAACTTAGTCCTCATAGTATTGGCATATCTATGTTGTAGAATAATAAGCTCGCGATGTAGTTCCTCGTTTATTTTTTATGTTCCTAGAGAAAATAAGTTGAAAGATGTTAGTAGCAAAGATGCAGACTAGCTCCGTGATCTGAGGATTATCCTCATTGCTGCACAGAAGAATTATGTCCTTGATGCACTGCTAGGTGACAGACCTATTGCAGGAGCATATGCAGACGTTATGAATGTTTGACAAAGCTCGGTATGATGACTACTTGATAGTTTAGTGCACCATGCTTTATGGCTTAGAACCGGGACTTCAAAAATGTTGTGAACGCCACGAAGCATATAAGATGTTCCAAGAGTTGAAATTGGTATTTCATACTCATGACCGTGTCAAGAGGTATGAGACCTCTGACAGTACTTTGCCTACAAGATGGAGGAAAATAGCTCAACTAGTGAGCATGTGCCCAGATTGTCTGGGTACTACAATTGCTTGAATCAAGTGGGAGTTAATCTTCCACATAAAATAGTGATTGATAGAGTTCTCTAGTCACTATCACCAAGTTACTGGAATTCATGATGAACTATAATATACAAGGGATAACGAAAATGATTCCCGAGCTCTTCGTGATGCTGGAATCGACGAAGGTAGAAATCGAGAAAAACATCAAGTGTTGATGGTTGACAAGACCACTAGTTTCAAGAAAAAGGACAAAGGGAAGAATGGGAATTTCAAGAAGAACGGCAAGCAAGTTGCTGCTCAAGTGAAAAAACCCAAGTCTGGACCTAAGCATGAGACTAAGTGTTTCTACTGCAAAGGGACTGGTCACTGGAAGCGGGACTGCCCCAAGTATTTGGCGGATAAGAAGGATGGCAAAGTGAACAAAGGTATATTTGATATACATGTTATTGATGTGTACTTTACTAGTGTTTATAGCAAACCCTCAAAGATTTGATACTAGTTCAGTTGCTAAGATTACTAACTCGAAACGGGAGTTGCAGAATGAACAGAGACTAGTTAAGGGTGAAGTGATGATGTGTGTTGGAAGTGGTTCCAAGGTTGATAAGATCATCATCTCACACTCCTATACTTTCGGGATTAGTGTTGAACCTAAATAAATGTTATTTGGTGTTTGCGTTGAGCATGAATATGATTTGGTCATGTTTATTGCAGTATGGTTATTCATTTAAGTTAGAGAATAATTGTTGTTACATTTACATGAATAAAACCTTTTATGGTCATACACCCAATGAAAATGGTTTGTTGGATCTCGATCGTAGTGATACACATATTCATAATATTGAAGCCAAAAGATGCAAAGTTAACAATGATAGTGCAACTTATTTGTGGCACTGCCGTTTAGGTCATATTGGTGTAAAGTGCATGAAGAAACTCCATACTGATGGGCTTTTGGAATCACTTGATTATGAATCACTTGATGCTTGCGAACCATGCCTCATGGGCAAGATGAATAAGAATCCGTTCTCCGGAACAATGGAGCGACCAACTGACTTGTTGAAAATAATACATACCGATGTATGCGGTCCAATGAGTGTTGAGGCTCGCGGCGAGTATCATTATTTTCTGACCTTCACAAATGATTTGAGCAGATATGGGTATATCTACTTGATGAAACACAAAGTCTGGAACACTTGAAAAGTTCAAAGATTTTCAGAGTGAAGTAGAGAATCATCGTAACAAGAAAATAAAGTTTCTACGATCTGATCGTAGAGGCAAATATTTGAGTTACGAGTTTGGCCTTCAATTAAAACAATGTGGAATAGTTTCACAAACTCATGCCACTTGAAACACCATAGCATAATGGTGTGTCCGAACGTCATAACCGTACTTTATTAGATAAGGTGCGATCTATGATGTCTCTTACCGATTTACCACTATCGTTTTGGGGTTATCCATTAGAGACAGGTGCATTCACGTTAAATAGGGCACCATCTAAATCCGTTGAGACGACACCTTATGAACTATGTTTTGGCAAGAAACCCAAGTTGTCGTTTATTAAAGTTTGGGGTTGCGATGCTTATGTGAAAAAGTTTCATGCTGATAAGCTCAAACCCAAATCGGAGAAATGTGTCTTCATAGGATACCCAAAGAAGACAGTTGGGTACACCTTCTATCACAAATCCGAAGGCAAGACATTTGTTGCTAAGAATGGATCCTTTCCGGGAGTTTTCACTCGAAAGAAGTGAGTGGGAGGAAAGTAGAACTTGATGAGGTAACTATACCTGCTCCCTTATTGGAAAGTAGTTCATCACAGAAATCTGTTCCTGTGACTCCTACACCAATCAGTGAGGAAGCTAATGATGATGATCATGTAACTTCAGATCAAGTTAATACCGAACCTCGTAGGTAAACCAGAGTGAGATCCGCACCACAGTGGTACGGTAATCCTGTTACGGAGGTCATGTTACTTGACCATGACGAACCTCTACGAACTACGAGGAAGAAATGATGAGCCCAGATTCCGCGAAATGGCTTGAGGCCATGAAATCTGAGATGGGATCCATGTATGAGAACAAAGTGTGGACTTTGATTGACTTGCCCGATGATCGGCAAGCCATAGAAAATAAATGGATCTTCAAGAGGCAGACGGACGCTGATAGTAGTGTTACTATCTACAAAGCTAGACTTGTCGAAAAAAGTGTTTTGACAAAGTTCAAGGTGTTGACTACTGTCGGTGTCAAAACCGGCGGATCTCGGGTAGGGGGTCCCGAACTGTGCGTCTAGGCGGATGGTAACAGGAGACAAGGGACATGATGTTTTTACCCAGGTTCAGGCCCTCTCGATGGAGGTAATACCCTACTCCTGCTTGATTAATATTGATGATATGGGTAGTACAAGAGTAGATCTACCACGAGATCAAGGAGGCTAAACCCTAGAAGCTAGCCTATGGTATGATTGTTGTTCGCCCCACGGACTAAAACCCTCCGGTTTATATAGACACCGGATAGGTTAGGGTTACACAGTAGTCGGTTACAATGGTAGGAGATCTACATATCCGTATTGCCAAGCTTGCCTTCCACGCCAAGGAAAGTCCCATCCGACACGGGACGAAGTCTTCAATCTTGTATCTTCATAGTCTTGGAGTCCGGCCGTGATGATAGTTCGCTATCCGGACACCCCTAGTCCAGACTCCTCGGTAGCCCAGAACCAGGCTTCAATGACGAAGAGTCCGGCGCGCATATTGTCTTCGGCATTGCAAGGCGGGTTCCTCCTCCGAATACTTCATGGAAGGTTTTGAACACCAGGATAGTGTCCGGCTCTACAAAACAAGTTCCACATACGACCGTAGAGAGAATATCTTTTGCAGATCTGCTGGCGTATTCGCGGCGTGACATCACACCACGGCCGAGGCCTTTATATGAATCGTTTTTACCGTTCCACCTTAGCGGCGTTTAGCGAGGCGGTTTCCTTGGCACGTCTTATCAAAGCATAGATCGTGCCCCCTTATTCCGGGATTCTCATCAATACGGACGTGGGTAACCCAACCGTGCCCGTTGGCACGCCTCCTCTATCAAAGGCGAGTCCTAATCGACCACGGGGAGGGCTCTTGGTATTCAACCTCTTTATAATGAGACCAAGGCCCTCCTCTTTTTTGCACCCTCCATCGAGTTCACCTCGCGCTTCGAGTTCTAACACCCAAAGCTTCGGATTTAGGCGCTTCAGACCTTCGACGATGTCCGGCTCCGACCAGCACGGCCGATGGATGTCTTCTTCCATCACAGAAGAAGATGTGCTAAAGCTGTGAGACGCCAGGTATCTGACCGGCGAGATTCCGCATAGGCTGCCTGCTCCAGGGCAGATCATTCCCACTCCCAAGCCCGGCGAGAGCGTGGTGTTTGTGTCTCACTTCCTTCGGGGTTTAGGCTTCCCGACGGATCCCTTTGTGCGGGGGCTCATGTTTTATTATGGGCTGGATTTCCATGACTTGAATACTGAGTCCATCCTCCATATCTCGCCATTCATTGTCGTATGTGAGGCCTTCCTCCATATTACCCCTCACTTTGGATTGTGGCTCAATACCTTCAAGGTGGAGCCAAAGATGATCGAGGGGCAACAAGCAGAGTGCGGAGGGGCGGTCATAAGCAAATGTGCTGATGCTCCGTGGCCCGAGGGCTCTTTTCAAGAGGAGCTTGGTTTGTGGCAACGGGAGTGGTTTTATATCACCGTTCCCAGGGGAACCAAATGGGTGGCGCTCCCCGCCTTCCGCTCAGGTCCACCACAGCGGCTGGTGTCATGGGTCGACAAGGGGCTCGACTGGGGGCCGTCCAAGGATGTTCCTTTGTTGCAGGGTCGTATTCGAGACCTCCAAGAAAGAGAGATCAATCTGGTTGCAGTGGCGCATGTTATGTTGATTCGGCGCCTTCTGCCCTGCAAACGCCCCCTCCGCCTGGGAATTTAATCCGGAGGGACCACGAGCTCTCAAAATTTTATGGGTACGACGCCTGTGGAGATGTATAAACTGTTCTTGGATCACAAGAGAAGTGTTCGGACCTCGATCGAGGACGCAGGACTGAGCTGCAATCGCCCAGATACTCAAGTAAGTAGTCCTGTACCCGGACAGGATGTCCGTTCATTTATCGTAAACTTGCCCTTAAAGGAGCTGTTTCTTGAACAGGAGTGGATAGCCAAGGCAAAATTAATAAGGTGTCCGGCTCCCCTCCCAGAGACCACGCCGGATCCCATGCTGACCAAGATGTTGAAGGCCGCGCCTTTTAAAGAAGGTGAAGGGGAGCGGGAAGCAATCGCCTCCATGAAGGAGACCTTCGAGGAAGGAGGGATCAAAGGTCCCACCCTCCAAGGAGAGAAGAGGACCGCTTCGGAAGATCCGGAGGTCAAGGCCTCAAAGAGGGGAAAGAAATCTTCGTCGGAGAGTCCGGCGTTGGGAAGTAACCCAGCCGCACTCTTTCCCCAAGGGGATCAGCTCTCCAGCGAGCCGTAAGTAAAAAGAAGGGTCTTGTAAATAAGGAACATCCTCAGTATTTATTTCTAAAGATAACCAAAATTGTACCTTGTAGTTCGGATCTCAGCCCTTCTCAGTGAGCTCGTCTTTGGGGATCTTCTTTGGAGATGATGGAGAGCGAACGCCTCCACTGTCGCACCCTCATGCGAGGCGGACGACCCTAAGGTGTCATCGCGGAGGTTTCCCCAAGTCCGTGGGGCGGAAGGTCCGCGCCAACAAGGCGTCTTGGTCGGAGGAGTCAAGGATCTGCTCGAGGCGGCGGTTATCTCGTAAGATCACCGTGCTCTAATGGGTACGGTGATTGAAAGAATTGCATCCGCCGAGAGCGGATTGCATGAAGCTGCCAAGTTTATCGACGGGGTTTGAGGTACGCAAAAATGATGTACCTTCTGACAGTTATGCATATAGAATGCGCCCTGTATAGATAGTAGCCCCTGAGACTCGGTATGTTGTCAAAATTGACAGCGGGCCGAGGATCAAAATCTCAGTTATAACATATCGCCACTCCTAAATAGGTGGCGGGGCGTCCGGTGGCCAGCCGGACTGATGAATATGCCGAACTAAAGCGGCAACTTGATGAGGCGGATCACGGACATCGCGTTGGTCAATAAACGGTTTGACGAGTCACAAGGTATGCGACTTCTACGCGGACACCTGGTAAGGGAGCTTGATGCCCATGCCTTACTACTTGTATGCTTAATGCAGATGGTGCCGCTGCGGTGGAGGAGCTGCGGGTGGAACTCGCCCGAGCGAAAGAGCAAGCCAGAAATAGTAATGCGGCCGCCTTAAGGGCGGCCGAAGAGCTAGAAGCCGAACGGGCTGCTCACTGCCGAAGCAAAGAGGAAATGGCCGATATGGCCAGAAAATTGAAGAATACTACCGACCGCTGCGAGGTTCTTGAAAAGAACGTCAAGCGGAGCAAGAGGGCCTGAAAAAGGCCACCGCCGAATCCAAGGATGCCCGTTCCTCTTTGAGAGCGGCCAAGGAGGAGCTGAGTCAGGCCGGGGCTATTGCGGCTGGAAAACCGTTTCTGCTGCGGAGGAAATATCGGATCCGAAGTATGCTCAGTTGGATAAGTTGCCGAGTTCGGAGGATGCTTATCTGGACTTAGCGGCGAGCGCTGCTGACACGATTGAGCACTTCCGAGGCCAGAAGGGGCACAGAAGGGAAGAGCTATATTGGTCGCAATTCCATAGTCCGGAGCGTCCTCTTCCGTTGACCGATCGGTTGGCCGAATGGGCTGAGCTGAATCGATTATCCGGACTTGCCATGAAGCATGTCATGAGTCATTTGTGGCCAGGCGAACCCCAGCCGAAGAGTTATTTTGGCTTAGTGCAGCAGTTCCTTGGTGCGGTACCGCGTATCGACGCAATGAAGCGGTTGGCGTGTATTGAGGGAGCGCGGATGGCTCGCCCGTGTCAAGACATCTTTGGCGGAGATGAAGGCCACCAACGTTGCATCCCAAGATTCGGACGAAGCGAGTACTGCCGAGCACTATTTTGAGGAAGTCTGCAGGCGCTTCGTTTAATAGAGACGCAGTGCTCGAAGGATATTATGTTTAAATGACATGTATGATTTGTGAAAACAATGTTTCAATATAATATAAGAGCTTTTTATACTTGTGCGTTCAAGTAGTAAACTACTCCACTGTCGGCCGTTTATGTATATGTATATATAACTTTGAAAGATGGCAGTCCTTGGCTTCATTTCACGCACATAGTGCGGGGGTGTTTGCAAAGAAGGCGCTGTTTCACACTTAATCCAACGTCTTGGTCCTGTTAAGGAGGTGGTAGCGTAGCAAACTAGGCAACCGGACTATAATGCTTTATCACTTTCACTTAGCCATAGGAGTTCGAGGTGGGGCTACTATATAGCCCACAGGGCACCACACTCTCCCGAATTCGAAGTGCGTATGTGCCTGACGAAAAATGGTCCTTCGTTAATGCGGAGGAATTCTAAACATTCCGGTGAGTCATCGAGTGGTTGACCAGTCCCTCGCTATATCATGACAATCAGTTTTGGCTTTCTCTACCGAGGTGCTCGCTTCGAACAACCGGGCACAATCGCAGTAGTTCTCCTGGTGGCGCGTTAGCCGATAAAACGGAAAGTAAGGCAGCAAAACACAGGAGCCGGGCAAACCCAACATTTAACCAAAGACATGATTCAGAGCTGATGCATATAAGGCCTATCTCGAGACGCCGAATACTCCCTAAGGTATTCGGTCTTTATAAAAACGGGCAGAATAATGCCCTAAGCCCCTAGTGTCCAGTGCACGCATAAAAATTCAGTGCGGCCAATGCCAAAACGCCAGCCTCCTCCTCGGTTATAGTAAGAAACCAGGGGATGTATATCAACAAGAGACAGTAAAAAAGGTTTACGTAGTGTCTTAATCTGAAAAGAATCCTTGCAACGGGTCCCTACAGCACGTCTGCGACTGTGTCTCCGTTGTGCCGTATCCTGGACGGGTGTAGCATGTTGTTCATCTGTAAAAGAGTGGAACTTAGTTTAAAAGAAAAAGGATCGTGCAAAAGATGTACTTTATGTTAAATAAACAGAGTACGATTCAACGAAGTGAATAAAATTGAGCTTTATTGTCTCTTGTTGTACATGCATGCAGCCCCTTGTATGGGGGTATGCCGCTAGTAGGCGCCGGACTCGTCTAGCCGTGTCCGGGGTTTGAATGACCTATTCAGGTTTTGACTAGCGGAGCCGGATAGGTGTGGGGCTGTCAAGGCAGCCTCACATTCCTCCTGGCATCTGGTGGCGGCCAGGTGGAGGGGGAGAGGGAGGCGCACCAGGTATGGGCCCTAAGGCCCATCTGCCCTTAGGGTTTGCCCCCTCTCCTCTCCTTAGGCGCCTTGGGCCCCTTGTGGGGGGGCGCACCAGCCCACCTGGGGCTGGTTCCCTCCCACACTTGGCCCATGCAGCCCTCCGGGGTTAGTGGCCCCACTTGGTTGACCCCCGGGACCCTCCCGGTGGTCCCGGTACGTTACCGGAAAAACCCGAAACTTTTCCGATGACCAAAACAGGACTTCCCATATAAAAATCTTTACCTCCGGACCATTCCGGAACTCCTCGTGACGTGCGGGATCTCATCCGGGACTCCGAACAACATTCGGTAACCACATACAAACTTCCTTTATAACCCTAGCGTCATCGAACCTTAAGTGTGTAGACCCTACGGGTTCGGGAGACATGTAGACATGACCGAGACGTTCTCCGGTCAATAACCAACAGCGGGATCTGGATACCCATGTTGGCTCCCACATGTTCCACGATGATCTCATCGGATGAACCACGATGTCGAGGATTCAATCAATCCCGTATTCAATTCCCTTTGTCTAGCGGTATTGTACTTGCCCGAGATTCGATCGTCGGTATCCCGATACCTTGTTCAATCTCGTTACGGCAAGTCTCTTTACTCGTTCCGTAACACATCATCCCGTGATCAACCCCTTGGTCACATTGTGCACATTATGATGATGTCCTACCGAGTGGGCCCAAAGATACCTCTCCGTTTACACGGAGTGACAAATCGATCTCGATTCGTGCCAACCCAACAGACACTTTCGGAGATACATGTAGTGCACCTTTATAGTCACCCAGTTACGTTGTGACGTTTGGTACACTCAAAGCATTCCTACGGTATCCGGGAGTTGCACAATCTCATGGTCTAAGGAAATGATACTTGACATTAGAAAAGCTTTAGCATACGAACTATGATCTTTGTGCTAGGCTTAGGATTGGGTCTTGTCCATCACATCATTCTCCTAATGATGTGATCCCGTTATCAATGACATCCAATGTCCATGGTTAGGAAACCGTAACCATCTATTGATCAACGAGCTAGTCAACTAGAGGCTTACTAGGGACATGGTGTTGTCTATGTACCCACACATGTATCTGAAGTTTCCTATCAATACAATTATAGCATGGATAATAAACGATTATCGTGAACAAGGAAATATAATAATAACTAATTTATTATTGCCTCTAGGGCATATTTCCAACAGTCTCCCACTTGCACTAGAGTCAATAATCTAGTTCACATCGCCATGTGATCAACATCGATAGGTCACATCGCCATGTGACCAACATCCAAAGAGTCTACTAGTGTCTTAAACTAGTTCACATCACCATGTGATTAAGTCTCAATGAGTTCTAGGGTTTGATCATGTTTTGCTTGTAAGAGAAGTTTTAGTCAACGGGTCTGCAGTATTCAGATCTGTATGTACTTCGCAATTCTCTATGTCATATTGTAAATGTTGCTTCCACGTTCCACTTGAAGTTATTCCAAATGGTTGCTCCACTATACGTAGCCGGTTTGCTACTCAGAGTCATTCGGATAGGTGTTAAAGCTTGCATCGACGTAACCCTTTACGCTGAACTCTTTATCACCTCCATAATCGAGAAATATTACCTTATTCTTCTAAGGATAATTTTTGATCATTTGTCCAATGATCCGTTCTGGATCATTCTTGTACCCCTTATCGACTCATGGCAAGGCACACTTCGGTGCGGTACACAAGCATAGCATACTATAGAGCCTACGTCTGAAGCGTGAGGGGACGGCCTTAAATCCTTTGTCTCTCTTCTGCCGTGGTCGAAGCTTTTAACTCTTAACTTCATACCTTACAACCCAGGCAAGAAGTCCTTCTTTGGTGATCCATCTTGAACACCTTCAAGATCATGTCAAGGTATGTGCTCATTTGAAAGTATTATTAAGCATTTTGATCTATCTTATAGATCTTGATGCTTATTGTTCAAGTAGCCTAATCCAGGTTTTCTATTGAAAATCATCTTTCAAATAACCCTATATGCTTTCCAGAATTCCACATCATTTCCGATCATCAATATGTCAACAACATATACTCATCGAAATTCTATAGTGCTCCCACTCACTTCTTTGGAAATACAAGTTTCTCATAAACTTTGTATAAACCCAAAATCTTTGATCATCCTATCAAAGTGCATATTCCAACTCCGAGATGCTTACTCCGGTCCTTAGAAGGATCATTTGGAGCTAGCATACCTTTAGCATCCTTAGGATCGACAAAACTTTTACGATTGTATCACATACAACCTTTCCTTACGTAAACTGGTAAGGAAACTCGTCTTGACATCCATCTGCCAGATTTCATAAATGTAGCTAATGCTAACATGATTCCGACGGACTTAAGCATCGCTACGGATGAGAAAATCTCATCGTAGTCAACTCCTTGAACTTGTGAAAAAACTCTTCGCCACAAGTCGAGCTTCATAGACGGTGACATTACCGTCCACGTCCGTCTTCTTCTTAAAGATCCATTTATTTCAATGGCTTGCCGATCATCGGGCAAGTCCACCAAAGTCCATGCTTTGTTATGATACATGGATCCTATCTCGGATTTTATGGCTTCTAACCATTTGTCGAATTTGGGCCCACCATCGCTTCTCCATAGCTCGTGGGTTCATTGTTGTCTAGCAACATGACCTTCAAGATAGGATCACCGTACCACTCAAGCAAGACGCATCCTTGTCACCCTACGAGGTGCAGTAGTGACTTGATCCAAAACTTCATGATCACTATCATAAGCTTCGACTTCAATTGGTGTAGGTGCCACAGAAACAACTTCTTGTGCCCTTGCTACACACTTGTTGAAGTGACGGTTCAATAACCTCATCAAGTCTCCACCATCCTCCCACTCAACTTTCCGAGACAAACTTTTCCTCGAGAAAGGACCCGATTAAAGAAACAATCCCTATTGCTTCCGGATCTGAATTAGGAGGTATACCCAACTGTTTTGGGTGTCCTATGAAGATGCATTTTATCCGCTTTGGGTTCGAGCTTATCAACTGAAACTTTTTCACATAAGCGTCGCAGCCCCAAACTTTCAAGAAAGCGACAACTTAGGTTTCTCCAAACGGTGTCGTCTCAACGGAATTACGTGGTGCCCCATTAAAGTGACTGCGGTTGTCTCTAATGCCTAACCCATGAACGATAGTGGTAATTCGATAAGAGATATCATGGTATGCACCATATCCAATAGAGTGCAACTATGATGTTCGGACACACCATCACACTATGGTGTTCCGGTGTATTAATTGTGAAACAATTTGCACAATGTCTTAATTGTGTGCCAAAACTTCGTAACTCAGATATTCATCTCTATGATCATATCATAGACATTCTATCCTCTTGTCACGAAGATCTTAAACTTCACTCTGAAATTACTTGAACCATTCAATAATTCAGACTTGTGTTTCATCAAGTAAATATACTCAACATCTACTCGAATCATCTGTGAAGTAAGAACATAACGATATTCACTTTGCATGCCTCGGACTCATTGGACTGCACACATCAAAATGTGTTACTTCCAACAAGTTGCTTTCTTGGTCCATTTCATTGAAAATGAGGCTTTTCAGTCATCTTGCCCATGTGGTATGATTTGCATGTCTCAAGTGATTCAAAATCAAGTGAGTCCAAACGATCCATCTGCATGGAGTTTCTTCATGCGTACACACCAATAGACATGGTTCGCATGTCTCAAGTTTTTTGTTTCAAAACGAGTGAGTCCAAAGATCCATCAACATGGAGCTTCTTCATGCGTTTTACAGCAATATGACTTACATGGCAGTGCCACAAGTAAGTGGTACTATCATTACTATCTTATACTTTTGGCATGAAAATGTGTATCACTACGATCGAGATTCAATAAACCATTTATTTAGGTGCAAGACCATCGAAGGTATTATTCAAATAAACAGAGTAACCATTATTCTCCTTAAATGAATAACCATATTGCAATAGACATAATCCAATCATGTCTATGCTCAACGCAAACACCAAATGCAATTATTTAGGTTTATCACCAATCTCGTTGGTAGAGGGAGCGTGCGATGCTTGATCACATCAAGCTTGGAAAAACTTCCAATACATATCGTCACTCACCTTTAGCTAGTCTCCGTTTATTCCCTAGCTCTTTTATTTCGAGTTACTAACACTTAGCAACCAAACTGGTATCTTAATACCCTGGTGCTACTAGGAGTACTAGTAAAGTACAAATTAATATAACATATATCCAATATACTTCTGTCGACCTTGCCAGCCTTCTCATCTACCAAGTATCTAGGGTAATGTTGCTCCGATGGCTGTTCCCCTTATTACGTAAGCACTTAGTCTCGGGTTTGGGTTCAACCTTGGGTTTCTTCACTAGAGCAGCAACTGATTTGCCGTTTCATGAAGCATCCCTTGTTGCCCTTGCCCTTCTTGAAACTAGTGGTTTCACCAACCATCAACAATTGATGCTCCTTCTTGATTTCTACTTTCGCGGTGTCAAACATCGTGAATACCTCAAGGATCATCACATCTATCCCTGATATGTTATAGTTCATCACGAAGCTCTAGCAGCTTGGTGGCAATGACTTTGGAGAAACATCACTATCTCATCCGGAAGATCAACTCCCACTCGATTCAAGTGATTGTTGCACTCGGACAATCTCGAGCACAAGCTCAACGATTGAGCTTTTCTCCCTTAGTTTGCAGGCTAAGAGAATTGTCGGAGGTCTTATACCTCTTGACGTGGGCACGAGCCTGAAATCCCAATTTCAGCCCTCGGAACATCTCATATGTTTCGTGACGTTTTGAAATCGTCTTTGGTGCCTCAACTCTAAACCGTTTAACTGAACTATCACGTATTTATCAAGACGTGTATGTCAGATGTTCGCAACATCCACTGACGGCGTTTGGGGTTCAGCACACTGAGCGGTGCATTAAGGACATAAGCTTTCTATTGTCCGCATAATCGCTACTGTCAAGTTTCAACTATATTTTCTCTAGGAACATATCTAAACAGTGGAACTAAAGCGCGAGCTTATGACATAATTTGCAAAAGGTCTTTTGACTATGTTCAGGATAATTAAGTTCATCTTATGAACTCCCACTCGAATAGACATCCCTCTAGTCATCTAAGTGATTACATGATCCGAGTCAACTAGGCCGTGTCCGATCATCACGTGAGACGGACTAGTCATCATCGGTGAACATCTTCATGTTGATCGTATCTTCTATACGACTCATGCTCGACCTTTCGGTCTCTGTGTTCCGAGGCCATGTCTGTACATGCTAGGCTCGTCAAGTTAACCCTAAGTGTTTCGCGTGTGTAAATTTGTCTTACACCCGTTGTATGTGAACGTAAGAATCCATCACACCCGATCATCACGTGGTGCTTAGAAGCGACGAACTTTAGCAACGGTGCAGTTAGGGAGAACACTTCTTGAAATTGTTGTAAGGGATCATCTTATTTACTACCGTCGTTCTAAGTAAACAAGATGCATAAACATAATAAACATCACATGCAATTATATATAGTAGTGACATGATATGGCCAATATCATATAGCTCCATTGATCTCCATCTTCGGGCTCCATGATCATCATCGTCACCGGCATGACACCATGATCTCCATCATCATGATCTCCATCATCGTGTCTTCATGAAGTTGTCTCGCCAACTATTACTTCTACTACTATGGCTACCGTTAGCAATAAAGTAAAGTAATTACATGGCGTTGTTTAATGACACGCATGTCATACAATAAATAAAGACAACTCCTATGGCTCCTGCCGGTTGTCATACTCATCGACATGCAAGTCGTGAATCCTATTACAAGAACGTGATCAATCGCATACATCACATATCATTCATCACATTCTACTTGGCCATATCACATCACATAGCATACCCTGCAAAAACAAGTTAGACGTCCTCTAATTGTTGTTTGCATGTTTTACGTGGCTGCTATGGGTTTCTAGCAAGAACGTTTCTTACCTACGCAAAACCACAACGTGATATGTCAATTGCTATTTACCCTTCATAAGGACCATTTTCATCGAATCCGTTCCGACTAAAGTGGGAGAGCGGCACCCGCTAGCCACCTTATGCACCAAGTGCATGTCGATCGGTGGAACCTGTCTCACGTGAAGAGTACGTAAGGTCGGTCCGGGCCGCTTCATCCCACAATACCGTCGAAACAAGATTGGACTAGTAACGGTAAGCATATTGAACAACATCAACGCCCACAACTACTTTGTGTTCTACTCGTGAAAAGAATCTACGCAATAGACCTAGCTCATGATGCCACTGTTGGGGAACGTAGCAGAAATTCAAAATTTTCCTACGTGTCACCAAGATCTATCTATGGAGAAACTAGCAACGAGGGAAGGAGAGTGCATCTACATACCCTTGTAGATCGCTAAGCGGAAGCGTTCATGAGAACGGGGTTGAAGGAGTCGTACTGCCGTGATCCAAATCACCGGAGATCCTAGTGTCGAGCAGACGGCACCTCCGCGTTCAACACACGTACAGCCCGGTGGCGTCTCCCACGTCTTGATCCAGCAAGGAGAGAGGGAGAGGTTGAGGAAGACTCCATCCAGCAGCAAGACAACGGCGTGGTGGTGGTGGAGGAGCGTGGCAATCCAAAGCAGGCTTCGCCAAGCACCACGGGAGAGGAGGAGGAGGAGAGGCAGGGCTGCACCAATAGAGGGAGAAAACTCATGTGTTGGGCAGCCCCAAAACCCCCACTATTTATAGGAGGAGGGGAAGGGGCTGCGCCCCCTCTAGGGTTCCCTCCCCAGGGGTGGCGGCCAGGTGGAGGGGGAGAGGGAGGCGCACCAGGTATGGGCCCTAAGGCCCATCTGCCCTTAGGGTTTGCCCCCTCTCCTCTCCTTAGGCGCCTTGGGCCCCTTGTGGGGGGCGCACCAGCCCACCCGGGCTGGTTCCTCCCACACTTGGCCCATGCAGCCCTCCGGGGTTAGTGGCCCCACTTGGTGGACCCAGGACCTCCCCAGTGGTCCCGATGCGTTCTGAAAAACCCGAAACTTTTCCGATGACCAAAACAGGACTTCCCATATATAAATCTTTACCTCCGGACCATTCCTAACTCCTCGTGGTGTCCGGATCTCATCCGGGACTCGAACAACATTCGGTAACCACATACAAACTTCCTTTATAACCCTAAGCGCCATCGAACCTTAAGTGTAGACCCTACGGGTTCGGGAGACATGTAGACATGACCCAGACGCGTTCTCCGGTCAATAACCAACAGCGGGATCTGGATACCCATGTTGGCTCCCACATGTTCCACGATGATCTCATCGGATGAACCACGATGTCGAGAATTCAATCAATCCCGTATTCAATTCCCTTTGTCTAGCGGTATTGTACTTGCCCGAGATTCGATCGTCGGTATCCCGATACCTTGTTCAATCTCGTTACTGGCAAGTCTCTTTACTCGTTCCGTAACACATCATCCCGTGATCAACCCCTTGGTCACATTGTGCACATTATGATGATGTCCTACCGAGTGGGCCCAGAGATACCTCTCCGTTTACATGGAGTGACAAATCCCAGTCTCGATTCGTACAACCCAATGCAGACACTTTCGGAGATACCGTAGTGCACCTTTATAGTCACCCAGTTACATTGTGACGTTTGGTACACCCAAAGCATTCCTACGGTATCCGGAGTTGCACAATCTCATGGTCTAAGCAAATGATACTTGACATTAGAAAAGCTTTAGCATACGAACTACGATCTTTGTGCTAGGCTTAGGATTGGGTCTTGTCCATCACATCATTCTCCTAATGATGTGATCCCGTTATCAATGACATCCAATGTCCATGGTCGTGAAACCGTAACCATCTATTGATCAACGAGCTAGTCAACTAGAGGCTTACTAGGGACATGGTGTTGTCTATGTACCCACACATGTATCTGAGTTTCCTATCAATACAATTATAGCATGGATAATAAACGATTATCGTGAACAAGGAAATATAATAATAACTAATTTATTATTGCCTCTAGGGCATATTTCCAACATCCCCATCCTGCGGATTGTGTCCTGATATATCAGGTTTATGTCACTGCCGCCATCCATGAGGACTTGTGTAAATTGGAATCCGTCAATTATAGGATCCAATATCAAGGCAGTCCATCCTGCGTTCCGAATACTTTCGGAATAGTCCTGATGGTCGAAGGTGATTGGTTTTGACAACCAGTGTTGGTACTCCGCTAGGGTAGTTTGTGCGGCGCGCATTTTCGTGGGCGTCTCTCTGTTTTTCCCTTTGATCACGTGAAGTGAGTTTACTGTTTTAACCTCTTGTGGGAAGTTCTTTTGTTTTCCGGGGCTCTGCTTGTGGTGCTCGTCATCATCTTCACTTGGTGTGTCGAGCCCCTTGTGTTCGGCGTTGAGTCTGCCGGACTGTTTGAAGACCCAACAATCTCTGTAAGTATGGTTTGCGGGCCTCCCGGAGTACCGTGGATTTGACATATCTTGTCCAAGATTTTGTTTAAGTTGGATAGCTCATCGCTATTGTCCTTAAGGGGCAGTTTTTTATTGTTCTGCCGTGAGCTTTTGAATCCGGCGTTGACTGCCGCGCTCTTTGGACCGTTCCCTTTAATCCGGCGCTGGTCCTTGTTGCGCCGTGGTTTCCCATTTCCATCCTGACTTCGGATGTACTTGGGTCATTTGGTGCTGCATCTTACTAGCCACCTATCCTCTCCCGCGCAAAAGCGGGTCATGAGGCTTGTTAATGCGGCCATTGTTCTCGGTTTTTCTTGGATGAGGTGTCTGGCGAGCCATTCGTCTCGGACATTGTGTTTGAAGGCTGCTAAGGCTTCGGCGTCCGGACAATCGACTATTTGGTTCTTTTAGTAAGGAACCTGTTCCAGAATTTCGGGCTGACTCTCCGGCTGTTGAGTTATGTGACTTTGATCGTCTGCATCCGGAGGGCGGACATAGGTCCCCAAAATTTGCGGCAAACGTCCTCGAGCTCTTCCCAGCTTCCAATGGTATTTTCGGGGAGGCTTTTAAGCCAATGCCAAGCTGGCCCTTTGAGTTTGAGGGGTAAGTATTTTATGGCGTGGAGATCATCTCCTCTAGCCATGTGTACGTGGAGGATGTAATCCTCAATCCATACTCCAGGGTCTGTTCTTCCGTCGTATGCCTCTATGTTTACGGGTTTGAATCATTGAAATTCATGATCCGGCACCTCATCGATGAAACATAGGGGATGTGCGGCGCCAGTATTTGGGTGTGCCGTGATGTTCGGATATTTGGCGTGTTGCATTGCATTGAGGAGCTTGCTTTCTCGGCCCATAGATGGACCTAACTGGGCCATCCTTTTGATGTGAATCCTTATGCGGATCGCGTACCGGCTTGTGTGCGGCGCCATTTGCCGCTCCCTTTTTGCCGTGGGGTCGTCCATCCGACCGGGTGGCCTTCTTGCTTTTTGATTGTGGGGGCTCTAAGGCCTCCTCATCGAATTCGGGCAGTAGTTTTCTCTTTGGGTAGCTCTTTGTTCGGTGACTGTCGTTGTATTTGTCTGCGGTGTTGAATACTTTGCTCCATCTGATTCTGAGTGCATCTTACGCTGTTTTGAGCTTCCGCTTCTGCTTTTTCAGGCTACGCGGATGGCATTTAGCCTTTTGTGGAGGTTATTTTGCTCCAACAATTTGTCCGGCGTGAGATCGTCCGGACTGTTGTCTTCGCCGGGACTGGTTGTTTATCCAAGTTGTCTTGTTAGGACGATTGCTCGATAGCATGTTAAATGCGTCCACCGGTTCGCCTGCTCTATGGCTGGGTCTTTGTTGAGGCAGGACTTGGTTCGGCGTTTACATTGCCATTTTGACTGCCGAGGGATTTATCCTTCGTGGCGTCCGTTGTTCCTCGTCTTCATTTCCTTTAGGTGTATCCACCATGTATACATCATGGGATGAGGTGATTGTCCGACATCCTATAGGTGCGGTTCATGGTTGTCTCCTACATCGTCGTCCATACCGTCGATGTCTTGAGTCGAAATCGAGCACGTCGTGTAAGCTTTCGGCGATTAGCTCTGAAGTGGGTGGTGGGTGGGCGTTGAATTTCTTCGTCGTCCGTATCCCAACCTTCTCGACCGTAGTCCGCCAGGACTCTCCGGATAAAGAGAGACTTTAGTGAATTCGTGATGTCGCCAAAGGGCGAGTCTTTGAAAGATGTCCATGGCGATGAACTCCATGACCGGCCCAATCGGATTCGATTGGCGAGGGGCACGGAGGGTTCGGAGTCCGGAGAGGAGTCCGCACCACAGAGTCAAGGTCTTCGCAAAGGACAGGATGAAGTTCGCTCGATCGCCGTAGAGATTTCAGCCCCGGTGGTGTCCACCCAACCATCCTCGATTGGCGAGATCGGCTCGAATCAATGTTCGGAGCGAGACACTAATGCGGCCTCCGTGACACCGCTCGTGGCAGAGTTAGATCATGCCCATCGAGACAGTGTGGCGCGCTCGGCTGTGGCTCGAATCCGTCGAAGATCAAGTCTTCGCGGGCATCGGTCGTATAGTTCAAACTTCCAAATCTGACCAGATGGCCAGGGGCGTAGCTTTCGATCTGCTCCAGATGGCCAAGCGAATTGGCCCGCAGTGCAAAGCCGCCGAATATGAAGATCTGTCCGGGGAGAAAAGTCTCACCCTGGACCGCGTCGTTGTTGACGATCGAAGGAGCCATCGGGCCTATCGGTGGCGACGTAGGAACTCTCAATGAAAGCACCAATGTCGGTGTCAAAACCGGCGGATCTCGGGTAGGGGGTCCCGAATCGTGTCTAAGCGGATGGTAACAGGAGACAAGGGACACGATGTTTTTACCTGTGTTCGGGCCCTCTCGATGGAGGTAATACCCTACTCCTGCTTGATTAATATTGATGATATGGGTAGTACAAGAGTAGATCTACCACGAGATCAAAGAGGATAAACCCTAGAAGCTAGCCTATGGTATGATTGTTGTTTGTCCTACGGACTAAAACCCTCCGGTTTATATAGACACCGCATAGGTTAGGGTTACACAGAGTCGGTTACAATGGTAGGAGATCTACATATCCATATCGCCAAGCTTGCCTTCCACGCCAAGGAAAGTCCCATCCGGACACGGGACGAAGTCTTCAATCTTGTATCTTCATAGTCTTGGAGTCCGGCCGTGATGATAGTTCGGCTATCCGGACACCCCCTAGTCCAGGACTCCCTCAACTACGATGAGATTTTCTCACTCGTAGCGGTGCTTAAAGTCTGTCCAAATCATGTTAGCAAATTGCCACATTTTATGAAATCTGGAAAGTGGATGTCAAAACTACATTCCTTGATGGATTTCTTAAAGAAGAGTTGTATATGATGCAACCAAAAGGTTTTGTCGATCCTAAAGGTGCTAACAAAATGTGCAAGCTCTAACGATCCATCTATGGACTGGTGCAAGCATCTCGGAGTTGGAATATATGCTTTGATGAGTTGATCAAAGCATATAGTTTTATTGAGACTTGTGGTGAAGCCTGTATTTACAAGAAAGTGAGTGGGAGCACTACAACATTTCTGATAAGTATATGTAAATGACATATTGTTGATCGGAAATAATGTAGAATTTTCTGGAAAGCATAAATGACTACTTGAAAGGAGTTTGTCAAAGAAAGACCTCGGTGAAGCTACTTACATATTGAGCATCAAGATCTATAGAGATAGATCAAGACGCTTGATAATTTTTTTCAATGAGTACATACCTTGACAAAATTTTGAAGTAGTTCGAAATGGAACAGTCAAAGAAGGAGTTCTTGCCTGTGTTGCAAGGTGTGAAGTTGAGTAAGACTCAAAGCCCGACCACGGCAGAAGATAGAGAGAGAATGAAAGTCATTCCCTATGCCTCAGCCATAGGTTCTATAAAGTATGCCATGCTATGTAACAGACCTATTGTATACCCTACACTGAGTTTGGCAAGGGAGTACAATAGTGATCTAGGAGTAGATCACTGTACATCGGTCAAAATTATCCTTAGTGGAACAAGGATATGTTTCTCGATTATGGAGGTGAAAAAAGGTTCGTCGTAGAGGGTTACGTCGATGCAAGTTTTGACACTGATCCAGATGACTCTAAGTCTCAATCTGGATACATATTGAAAGTGGGAGCAATTAGCTAGATTAGCTCCATGCAAAGCATTGTTGACATAGAAATTTGCAAAATACATACGGATCTGAATTTGAAAAACCCGTTGACTAAACTTCTTTCACAAGCAAAATATGATCACACCTTAGTACTCTTTGGGTGTTAATCACATAGCGATGTGAACTAGATTATTGACTCTAGTAAACCCTTTGGGTACTAGTCACATAGAGATGTGAACTAATCACATAAAGATGTGAACTATTGGTGTTAAATCACATCACGATATGAACTAGATTATTGACTCTAGTGCAAGTGGGAGACTGAAGGAAATATGCCCTAGAGGCAATAATAAAGTCGTTATTTATATTTCCTTATATCATGATAAATGTTTATTATTCATGTTAGAATTGTATTAACCAGAAACTTAGTACATGTGTGAATATATAGACAAACAGAGTGTCACTAGTGTGCCTCTACTTGACTAGCTCGTTGAATCAAAGATGGTTAAGTTCCCTGGCCATAGATATGAGTTGTCATTTGATTAACGGGATCACATCATTAGAGAATGATGTGATTGACTTGACCCATTCCATTAGCTTAGCATTCGATCGTTTAGTATATTGCTATTGCTTTCTTCATGATTTATACATGTTCCTATGACTATGAGATTATGCAACTCCCGAATACAGGAGGAACACTTTTTGTGCTACCAAACGTCACAATGTAACTAGGTGATTATAAAGGTGCTCTACAGGTGTCTTCGATGGTACTTGTTGAGTTGGCACAGATCAAGATTAGGATTTGTCACTCCGATTGTCGGAGAGGTATCTCTGGGCCCTCTCGGTAATGCACATCACTTTAAGCCTTGCAAGCAATGCAACTAATGAGTTAGTTGCGGGATGATGTATTATGGAACGAGTAAAGAGACTTGCCGGTAACGAGATTGAACTAGGTATTGAGATACCGACGATTGAATCTCGGGCAAGTAACATACCGATGACAAAGGGAACAACGATGTTGTTATGCGGTTTGATCGATAAAGATCTTCGTAGAATATGTAGGAGCCAATATGAGCATCCAGGTTCCGCTATTGGTTATTGACCGGAGACGAGTCTCGGTCATGTCTACATAGTTCTCGAACCCGTAGGGTCCGCACGCTTAACGTTCAGTGACGATCGGTAATATGAGTTTATGTGTTTTGATGTACTGAAGGTAGTTCGGAGTCCCGGATAAGATCGGGGACATGACGAGGAGTCTCGAAATGGTCGAGACGTAAAGATTGATATATTGGACGACTATATTCGGACATCGGAAAGGTTCCGAATGATTCGGTATTTTTTGAATCTTTGGAGAGTTACGGGAATTCGCCGGGGAGTCTATGGGCCTTATTGGGCTTTAGGGGAAAGAGAGAGGGGAGGCTGCGCACCCCCCCCCCCCCAAGGCTTTGTCTGAATTTGACTAGGGGGAGGGGCGGCGCCCCGTCCTTCCTTCTCTCCTACTCCTACTACATGGAAGGGGGGAATCCTACTCCCGGTGGGAGTAGGACTCCTCCAGGGCGCGCCATAGCTAGGCTGGCCCTCCCCCCTCCTCCACTCATTTATATACGTGGCCAGGGGGCACCCCATAGACACAACAATTTATCATTGATCTTTTAGCTGTGTGCGGTGCCCCCCTCCACCATAATCCACCTCGGTCATATCGTAGCGGTGCTTAGGCGAAGCCCTGCGTCAGTAGCATCATCATCACCGTCATCACGCCGTCGTGCTGACGGAACTCTCCCTCGAAGCTCTGCTGGATCGGAGTTCGTGGGACGTCATCGAGCTGAACGTGTGCTGAACTCGGAGGTGCCGTGCGTTCGGTACTTGGATCGGTCGGATCGTGAAGACGTACGACTACATCAACCGCGTTGTTCTAACGCTTCCGCTTTCGATCTACGAGGGTACGTGGACAACACTCTCCCCTCTCGTTGCTATGCATCACCATGATCTTGCGTGTGCGTAGGAATTTTTTTGAAATTACTATGTTTCCCAACAATAATCTCATGACCATGTTGAACTCGATGATATCTTTGCTTCTGGTACAAGTGAATTTGTTTCTTCTTTAAGCTAGTGTTGGTGGTGTGCCGGTAATGACTATGACGCATGATTAAATTAATAGTGGTAATGACTATGATGATGATTACCTAGAGTGTTGTTGGTGATGATATGATGCAAGAGTTTTTATATTAGTATGATGATGAGTTATATATATCATTTATGAAAGAACCGCGGATATTTTCAACTGGATGGATCCTAGCTAAGTGATCAAGTAATATGGATTATCAATAATAATCCATATTACTTGATCACTTAGGATTGATCCACTTAGAACTAATCCGCGGTTCTTTCACCTACTGATTTAATAACTCATTATAATGTAAAAAACAGTCTCTAATCTAAATGGGAAACAAAAAATTAAAGGAAAATAAATAATAAAAAAACACCCAAACCATTTAGTACCGGTTGGTGTTACAAACCGGTGCTAAAGGTCTCCCCGCCCGGCGCTGGCTTGTGCCACGTGGTGGCCCTTTAGTGGCGGTTCGTGCTGAACCGGTACTAAGGGGGGGGGGGCTTTAGTCCCCACCCTTTAGTGCCGGTTACAGAACCGGTACTAAAGGGCCTTACAAACCGGTGCTATATCCCGGTTCTGCATTAGTGAAGTTTGGCAAACAGAAAGAGGGTTTCATCAAAAACAACATCTCGAGAAATATAAATTCGTCCAGTTGCAACTTCTAGGCATTTGTATCCTTTATGAAGATTGCTATAGCCAATAAAAACACATTGAGTGGAACAAAGCTCAAGTTTATGACGATGTATGGGCGTAGGTTGGGATAGCAAGCACACCCAAATATTTTGAGATAATTGTAGTCAGGTTTTTTATGATATAAGCACTCCAATGGAGTGAAGTTGCCAATAAATTTACTAGGGAGACGATTTATAAGATAGGTGGCAGTACTGAATGCTTCATCCCAATATTTGAGAGGCATAGAAGCATGAGCAAGGAGAGATAGACCAACTTCAACAATGTGATGATGTTTCCGCTCAGCGAATCCGTTTTGTTGGTGAGCATGAGGGCAAGATACATGATGTTCAATGCCTATGCTACGAAAGAAAGATTTGAGCTTTTCATACTCCCCTCCCCGGTCACTTTGGACTGTCAAAAATTTTCTGTCAAAGTGTCGTTCAACAAGTTTTTGGAACTCTTGAAACACAGAGAAAACTTCATATTTGTACTTGAGCAAATAAATCCAGGTAAACTTGCTATAGTCATCAATGAAACTGACATAATATTTATTTTCTTCCAAAAGAATCTCTGGCATGACCCCATACATCATTGAAAATAAGTTCTAAAGGAGCACGAGATACACTATTCGACTTGGGATAAGGGAGTTGGTGACTCTTGGCACATTGACAAGCTTCACAAATAGACTCACTAATTGGACTATGTGACAATGAGAGATTACCTTTATTGACTACTTGTTTAACAATGATCGACGATGGATGTCCTAATATTTGATGCCACCTTGCCAAAGAGGGCTTGATGATGGAATAGACTTGACGACGCTTGCGACTAAGTGCTCCAGATGTGATGGAGTAGAGACCTCCAATGCATCTACCGTGATGGACGAGTTCCCTCGTTGCCCGATCCTTTATAAAAAAGTAACGAGGGTGAGTTTCAAAGAAGATGTTATTATCATTGGCTAAGCGAGACATGGATGCAAGGTTTTTGTCAGCTTGAGGAACATGAAGAACATCTTTTAAGACTAGATCACGTTTAAGTGTAGGGGAATTAATAAAAGCTTGACCAATGTGTTGAATATCCATACCTCCACCGATTGTGGTGTGAATTTGATCATTGCCATGGTACTGTTCACGGAGGGAGAGTTGCTCTAGTTCACTTGTGAAATGGTCCGTTGCACCAGCGTCAATGTACCAAACCCCTTCTCCTCCTTGTTCACGCATGGCTGCAGCAACATGACGAGCATCGGGGGCATAATTCTCATCATACCGGTGCCAGCAGTCCATGACTTCATGGCCCGCCTTCTTCTGCGTAGCTGGCATCGAGGACGCGCACGGGAGGAAGGGGGACGGTGATTGTTGTTGGTGTTGAAGCCGCCACCCCTGCCCTATTGTTGTAGCCGCTGCTGCCGCCGGTGTTGATGTAGCCACTGCTGCTGCTGCTGTTGGTGTAGTCGTTGTTGCCGCGCCCACGCCCACCGCTGCGTTGCCCCTGGTAACCGCGCTCACGGTCACAGCCACGAGAGGCAGAGTTTGCGGAGGACTGACAGACGTTGGCGCCGTGGAGGAGGCTGAGCCGGGCATCGAAGCTCAAGACCTGGTTGTACAGCTCCTGAACGGTGATCGGTTACACCCGAGCAGCAAGGGCCGAGACCACAGGATTGTAATCCATGTCTAGTCCGGCAAGAATCTTGGACACGATCTCTGGATCGGAGAGTGAGGCGGCGGTGCAAGCTACTTCATCGGTAAGACTTTTGATTTTTCCAAGATATTCAGCCAAGGTCATGTTACCTTTCTGAAGATTCGTGAGCTCGATGCGGCTGTCGATTGCTTGAGCTTGGCTTTCGGCAGCAAACATGGCATGGATGGCACGCCATACTTCGGCCGGCGTCGGGAGCGTCGCAACCCGTGCCAGGATCTCACGGGATAGAGATCCCATCAAGAATCCTTGGAGCTGCTGCTGCTGTGCATACCAGAGGGATCGTGCAAAGTTGACCACCTGTTCTTCCTTGCCGCCCTTGGTGACGGTGAGCGTGACCGGCGGTGCCGGGCTCTTCTCGTCGAGGTGGTGCTCCATATGTGCGCCCTTGATCTGGGGCAGCATGATGGCCTTCTAGAGCAGGAAGTTGCCCCTCGTAAGCTTCTCTTGGGATGGCGATCCGAGGAGGGAGGTGTTGGTGGAGGTGAAGGAGGAGGAAAAGGCGGAGGATGAGGAGGTGGTGAGCGCACCCATGGTGCTGGCCGTCATGCGGCGGAGGTGGTAGACATGCTGCTCGGTCGCGGGAGGTAGCTAGATGCGATATATTCCTGATCTATCGAGGAAGAGGCTCATTACCATGTAAAAGCGAGTTGGGAAGCGTTAAACCCTTAAATGCAGGCCGCATTGCAATATATAGGAGATATGCTTGGCTTACAAGGAAGGAGGGTCGATCACAAAGAGAAGATCGAGACCCGATCGGTTACAGAGAGGAATAACACAACTTATTCTAACATATGTGTGATGTGAAGCAACAAGGACTTGGCATGTACAGCCAAATGAAATTGACCTCAATTTAGTCTCTGTCAAGCAGTTTCTAGATCACCAAAAGGTGAAATTGACCGTGCCAGAATCCCATTTCTGGTTTCGGGTTTTGGTTGACAGGACCATCCTACCAGTTACACAGATGCAGGTTGCACCAATTAACCTCGTCAGATCAATTACAATTAAACGAGTGAGACCACGAAGCAACAAGACCACGCATCAACATTCAGAAATGGAGGAAGAGCGGACGAACCTAGAGTCTTAGAGCGAGATCCAGGTCCAGTACTGCGGCGTGTCGCCCCACACAATGAACAAGTTCCTGGCGGACAGCATGTAGCACTTGGTGTCGGTCTCCCTGTCCAGCCACACGCTCTGCGGGCGCACATGAATCTCGGCCGCCACGGCTGGATCTTGCCGTCTCGAGTCACACGGCTAGGCAGAGGAGGCGTCGGGGTTGCACTCCCACACCGTATCGTATGGTGGGGAGGCGGCCCGCGCTCCTGCCGAGCATAGCGGAGGAGGAAGGGACGAGGCGGCGGCGGGGAGAGTGGCGGCGGCCAGCTCGGCGGGGAGAGCGGCGGTGGCCGGCTGGGCAGCAGGAGAAGAACAGCAAGGCGGGGAGGACAGAACCACGATGGGGAGGGGACGGTGGAGAGGGGCGTGAGCTTGAGGGGGAGTGGCGGCTAGGGTCCTGTCCCGATTCGTCGCTCTCGTTGCTTTTACCCACAGAAGCGAACCACAGGTGAGGCGCCACGCAAGGGGGACGACCTGAAATGCCCAAAACATCCTCGACAGGCAAGGAAAATTTTAGGCGGTGGCACGCCACCCGCCCACACACATCCACGCACCGAAAGGACGACCCGCCACAGTCGCTGATGGGCGAGGCCCGCAACGACCGGGACCCGTGTGTCAATGGGTTACGCTGAGGGAGAGAGAGTGCAAAAGAGCAGTCTACTATTCATTGTAGCAGTGTTTTACTCGATCGGACGGCCAGGATCTGTCCATCCGAAGATCTGACGGATAGGATTCGTACGGGAAAAGAATCCGATGGCCCAGAATCCAAACGCGTGAGGAGACTTCATTTTACTGTGGGCTCTAACAATGGGATGGGATACTACATTGACTCGCTGTGGTGGTATTGGCCCGAGTTAAAAACTGACATGCTGCATGGTCACGCTTTGTTCTCTAGCTAGCAGCATGCAAACTACTGCCTCTCTCGTCTGCGGTTAGTTTTACCACTGCTGTCCTAGAGTGATTTTCCGGTGCCTGTTCAGGGCTCAGGAAGCCAGGGTCAGATGGAGACGCCGGTTTTGAGTCTGCAGCAAGAACAACTCTACATCTCCGCTCCTGCTCATGGTGTTTGTTTTGGCGCACTGTGTACGTACTTACGTTTACGTGTACAATGCACGTACTTATCAATGGAGCTGTCAACGTGTTGGTATTATTATCATGCAAAGCGGAGAAACGTTTGTATCTCATGATGAGTGTACCATACATGAGCCATCAATTGTCGGTTGGCAAAACAAGTACAGTATGCTTATGGATTCCAGTACAGTACATGATGATGGCTAACATTCTAGACCGTCAGCCCAATTTTAGATTGCTTGAACCCGAACAACAAGGACTTATATATAAGTATAAACACTACCACAGGCTAGCTACGGAACAAAAAGTTAAAAGGACGGATCATGAATGAAATGAAATCGTGATCTCGGGAGTGTGAAAGTTAGGCGCACCTTCCACAGATAGGACGGCCAAAAGCATATAATTAGCGGCCGCGGTGGTTATGTGAAACTTCTTTTTAGATCGCCCCAGTTTCATCAAATCTGATAGATCGATAGATCTCCAAAGGAGCAAACGATGCGTTGGAAGCAGCATAATTATTGCATTAGCTAGCGCGGGAATGGACAACACGCCGGTACTAGAATGGGGAGAGAGCCCGGAGAGGAGAAACCAACTCGACTTTTCTATTCACGGTGAGAAACCAACTCGGCTTAATTTTGGCGCCGAATTGAGCAGAGCTTGTGATGATGGAAAGCACGAGTACTCGTCAAGACATAGCCGCGTGAGAATGTGGGAAAAGGGACCGAAAATGCTTGGCCCTGAGAAAGTTCGTAGGAAACAATCAAGTGAAAGCAGTACGAGTATGTTGTGATCAACTCCGTCGAGCGGAGCAATTAGCGTGATCTCTGAGTACTCTTTGGAGAGGCGGCAGAGAATCTACTCCCCGGCCGGCCGGGCGCATAAAAGTGCGAACCAATTTTTAGGCCGGTCCCGAGCCTGCGATCACTTTTGGGGTACGTAGGTTGGTCCGCAAAAGGTACAGTCCTCGGATGCTAGAAGCCGAACCTCCACGAGATTCTGAAGCAAAGCCGCCTCCGTCACGCCGCGAACCCGAGCGACGTCAATATGCAGTGCAACGAACGAGGTTCGCGATCTGCTCCTACTTCAGTACGGTGGAGGAGCGTGATGTGGCGTGTAGGTGCAGCACTACTTCTTTTATTACTTGCACGCATCGGTCGCTTTACTTTGAGAGGACAGACAACAAAAGGGGGAGGGGGAGCACGAAAAGAATTGAAAAGAAAATGCACGTAGGTTACACCCGAAACCACGGCCTTTTTTAACATTTCCCTCCAGCAGTCGTGCTGCTGATGTTGATGAGATCTCTACTATTTTTTTGAGAAAAAGATATGTGCTTCTACTTTCTTTATTATTTTGTCTTTTTTTGTCTGCCTTTTTTTAGGAAAAAAAAGGCCAAAATAAGTTACGGTATGCTTCTCTCATGCGATCTGTTTTGTGCTTGAAGACAAATGTGGGCCAATCCAACTTTCGTCCCGTCCAGGCCCAACCTTTTCCTTTTTGCAAATGGACTAATTTCATAGGCACCAGCCAGGGGGGATCCTATAGGACGCGTACCGCGCCTGCTGCTGTTTCTATGGGCCGGCCCATTGCGGGGTTTAACCCCAACCGGTTTTGGGAAGGTTCTAGAACCTTCCCTGAACCGGGTTTTTATGTTTTTCTTTCGGTTTTTTTTTTCGTTTTATCTTTTTATTTTTCTGTTTTCTTTTCATTTTTTTACTTTTATGTTTTAATTTTTATTCTTGCTTTTCAATTTCCGAAAATTTATTAATTCGCGATTTATTTCTAAAATCGTATATTTTTTAATCATGAACATTTTTTTTCCAAAATCATGTTTTTATTTTTACTAAATAGATACTCTTAAAATATGAACATTTGTTTTTGAAACTGTGAACATTATTTGAAAACTCACGAACATTTTTTTTTGAAATCATGAACAACTTTTGTAAAAATTTGTGAACATTCTTTTAAGTCATTGAACATGTTTTTCAAATATGAACATTTGTTTTGAAATAATAAACATTTTAAAATTAAAGACTACTTTTCAAAATCATGAACATTTTTTTTCAGATTCATGAACATTTTTAGAATTAGCAAACTTTTTTTGAATCGTGAGCATTTTTTTCCAAATTCGTGAACATTTTTTTAATTAGCGAACATTTATTTGAATTTTTAAATTATGAACATTTTTTAAGTTTGTGAACATTTTTTTTTTACAAATCCGTGAAGAGTCTTTGAATTCCAGAGCATTTTCTTGTAACCATGATTTACTTATTTTGTGAACATTTTTCAGTTTCAGGAACACTTTTTTGAAATCATGAACATTGTTTTCAATTCATGAACATTTTTTAAAGTTGTGAACATTTTTTGCCAAATTCATGAACTATTTTTGAATTACCGAGCATCTTTTTGGAAATCATGATTTTTTTAAATCATGATTGTTTTATTCAAATTTTCTGAAATTTAGGACCTTTTGATATCCCGAATTATTAAAAAAAAGGAAACATCCGCAAAAGAAAAAGAAACAAGCGGCGTCCCGGCCACACATGGGCCGGCCCAGAAGGGGAGCGGGGGCTGCGCGCCCGCTTCCTTCGCGGCGCGTGCTGCGCCCTATAGGCGCTCCCACCAGCCAGGGTGCGCCTATGTATCGCTTTCACACATCCTCCGCGCTTTAGGGCCAACACGCGATGCGTTTATACTTGAACACTACTGAAAAGGGGAAAAGGGAGCCCCATGGTTCGAACCCTGGTTGCCTCGCTAGGAGTGGGTACTGTTAGCTATCGGGGCTAGCGCATGGGATGTGCTGTAACAGATCGTATATAGAAAATGTTTATCATGTACACACAAAATATATACTGAAAAATAGAAATGTGTATGAAAAAAGTTGATCACATATTAAAAAAACTGTTAATCAAGCATTTGAAAAAAATGTCAATCTTGTATTTGAATAATGATAATCAAGCATTTGAAGGCATTTGAAAATTGTTCATTGTGTATTAAAAATAATAATCTTGTATTTAAAAAAGATTAGTCAAGCACCTAAAAATATTAAATGTGTATAGAAAATATGCTGATCATGTATTAAAAAATATTTATATTGTATTTGAGAAATATTAATCAAGCATTTGATAAATTTTAAATGTGTTCTCAAAACTGACGATCATGCATTAAAAAAATCTTGTATTTGAAAAACATTGATCAAGCATTTAATAAATGTTTATGCTGTGTATGGAGAAATGTTAACTATGTATTCAAATATGTTAATCTTGTATTTCAAAAACATTAATCAAACATTTAAAAATGTTAAAAATGTGTATGGAAAAATGCTAACCATGTATTCAAAAAAATATTAATTTTCTATTAAAAATGTGAAACGTGTATAAGA
Organism: Aegilops bicornis; assembly: GCA_021605145.1. Classification (NCBI taxonomy): domain Eukaryota; kingdom Viridiplantae; phylum Streptophyta; class Magnoliopsida; order Poales; family Poaceae; genus Aegilops; species Aegilops bicornis. Next base: position 633,626,552 of record CM038671.1, on the reverse strand, counting down.
AAAATGAATTAGATATGTACCAAAACATCTACAATGTGTATGGAAAAAAGAAGATATAAAAATATATCAATTTTTAGAAAATGATAATCATGTATTTAAAAAATATGAACTGGTATATAGAAAATATTTCTGATGTATATGGATATTTTTTAATGTGTATGGAAAACCGTTAACATGTTTTGAACAAAAAAGTAAGCCAAAAAAATGAAAATGAAATAAATAAATAAATAAACATAAAAAAATATGAAAATAGAACAAGAGAAAGAAATATATAAACAAAGAAAACCAAAATATAATGAAGGATGAAAGAAAACAAGTGAAAAAGAAATTTATATTGAAGAAAAAAACTGGAAGAAAATCGGTAAAGATAAAAGGAAAAGAAAAAAAAGACAAGAAAAACTAAAAGAAAAGAAAATAAACAGTGAAAACCGATAAATAATGAAGTAAACCGGATGAAAACAATAAAATCAGAGAGAAACAAAAAAACCCAAAGTAAACCATTGAAGAAATATAGAAAACCAAAAGAATAAGAAAAAGATGAAAAGGAAAAAAAACTACACGAACTGGAGAAGCGAATGGGTCGCACGCAGCGAGGGTAGCTGCGGGCGAACGAAATGCATTGGGCTTGTACTGTAGCAAGCAGGGAAGAGCCTTCAGCATGCCGGTCATACATCTCGCTATAAGGTCTTGTACAATGCAAGGTGCTTGGAGAAATAAACCAGGCTTTCCTTAAGCACCAATACTTATTTGTACATGGCAGACGCTTAATTAGGCGTCTCTCCTATAGAAATAGGCACCGATGCTTCAGAAAAACCCGGTTTATTTTTCTAAGCACCTCCCTAGGCACCTAGCATTGTACAAGGCCTAAGCGAGATATAGCCCTGGCGCAGCCGCCAAGAATTTTCACGAGTTCCCCTCGCCGTGCTGCGAGGTGGGGAAAACCCTCCATCTTCGTGGGCGTAAATAAAAGTTTTATTTGCGTTGTTTCTTCTATTTTCATCGGCAACATCTTAGCGGAGGGTGCAGTGTTGACAAGAATAATGGAACTCTACTTTTTCATTTGATGTGGCGAAGTGTCACAAAGCCAGAGAGTTTGTGTCTTTGCGAGTGTGGTGTGTCTGGTCTTGCAGATTTCAAGTTTATGTCTATCAAATACGTGTACATTTATATGATGAGTTTTTTGTGTGTGCGGATGATGAGTTTTTTTGTGTGAAAATTTTCGATCTATTCATCTATAATCATGGCAGTACAACAAACTCCAGAAATAATAAAAATTATATGATAAATTTGTGTTAGTATTCTAAATCTCTTTTGTTCGTGCAATCCGTAGTAATTTTTGAGTCATGCTTTGGTGTTTTACTGAGGATGGATCCTGTGGTTCGACATCCTGTACTTTTACGGGATTATCTCCAGTCCAAGTATGTTCAACGCTCATGGCTTCCCGTCCTTTTCAACGGGCGATACAAGAGGGTTTTTGAAATCTATGAAAGTCTTCAAGTTCATGCAGGTGTACTATAGTGGTGTCGCTATTCTGGTGTGATTGCACTCTTTTTACTAAAGCCTTGACAGTATTTTGTGTTGAAAAAATAGATACCGCAAAGAAGACTGTTCTTGGAAATTGCATTTGTAGTTTTTTTAGATCTATGGTCCGAAGCATTGTATCTGTAGTTTTGTCGAGTTTGACTAAAATTACCTGATATTCTGAAAACAATCAGAAGCTACACTTATTTCTCCTCTAAAAAAATTTCACGTGCGGCCTATTTATAGGAAATTCCACCTTTTATCCATTGCGAGTTTGTGTCAGTGCTTACCTCATTAAGGAATCTAACATGTTTTGCCCTAATACTAGATCAATGAAGGCGCGTGTTGCCGCGCTCATCGGCTATGATGATAGAATGATAAGAACTTATACCGTGAAAAAAAAAATTATGAAGTGCGCTCGTTCTTTTCAAGGTAGAAATGTAGATGCATTAGGCGATATATTTATTTTCTTCAAGAGCAAGGCTACAATGGACACACCTATTCACTCGGGTTTTTTTTTTTTGCCAAAAGCAAACACGACCATATCGATTGCATTTTTTTGGAAATTGATTGCACTATCGGTTCGTCTTCCCCGAGCGCCTCGTCTGGATCTCAAGCGAATAGTCTTTTTTAGGAGCGCAGATAAATGGGCTGAGAAATCATGCCCAGTTTATCCCAGGCCTCAGTTTTGTCTTCTGGAGCAGCAGCCCATGTGGACAGCTGCGCCATTAATTGAAAGGAGACTAGAAGATCGCTATATACACCAAATTTGATGACCAGAAATGCTCAAATCAGAAAATGAGCGGCCAGAAATGAGGGGGCCAGAGACGACATGGATTAGGTGTGGTTTTACTGTTTTAAATTGTTACACATTTCTATGCGATTTTTTTTCATATTCATGAACATTTTTTGAAATTCAGAAAAATAACTCACATTCACAATTCTATTTAAAATTTAGCATATTTTTAAAAATCCAGGCCACTTTTTAAATTTCTGATTTTATTAAATCTAGGATTTTTATAATTTATTAAATTTTTTCAAATCAAGGAACATTTTTTTAATATGTGAACATTTATTGAAATCGGAACATTTACTAGACTATAGAACAATTTTCAAAATTATCATCTCTTCAAAATGTGGATTTTCTGTTTTTTTTGGTGAGCATTTTTTGAAATCCCGAATATTTATTCAAATTTGGGAACTTTTTTCAAAGTTAAAAGATGAAAAAAAACAGATGTGCCCCGCCCGCATAGGGCCCAGCCGGAAGCCGGGCGGTGGGGTGTGGGGTTGCTGCGAGGTGAATGGGACGCTCGCCCACTGCATGCGGCAGGGTTGGGGTCGGGTTGCACAGGGCCTGGCCGAAAGCTGATGTGCTTTTCGTATGCATGCAAATTTTTGCGATGGGATGACATTTGCAGAGGTTTGGGGGGAAAATCCATGCTCCAGAAAGATTGTTTTACGAGGCATTTTAGAGAATCAATTTTGTCCTTTTTGCCGAGACCTCCATGAATGGCATTTCATCACAAAAATTTGCACGCATGTGAAGCACACATCGATGTTTGTCGCCATATATTTTTCTGAATTTATTTAATACTCCCTCCGTTCCTTTATCTAAGATGTATTATTTTCGGCATGGTGACCAAGGCGCATAATTATAGACGTGTTAGGACAAAATTACTCTTGGCAAATTTATTGGATAGTGGCAAGTAAATCAGTTAGTCCAGGAAAGTAAAAGATACATGCAATCAACATAGAGATAGTTTCCTTCTTTTGATATAAGAAGAGATATAGACAATCAGGAGATAGTTTCCTTCTTTTGATATAAGAAGAGATATAGACAATCAGGAGAGAGATACTTTCCTTTTTCTAGAGGACTAACAAGGGAATTATGAGGAATTAGAATAAATATACCTTACATTCTGAAATTTTATCAAAAAATAAATACATCTTATATAAAGAAACGGGGTAGTATATTTTTCGGATTTTACAGTTGCACAGGGTTTATGTGAGCTCGAGCTCATAAGAGCACTTTGGAAGTGCTATAGAAGGTCTCCTGGTAAATAGCATTTCCTAGGTCGTGTATGTTTACTTGTGCTCTTCAATTGTGTACATGGCAATAATATATGTCATGGGCCGGATAGAGAGAATGCAGTTACTGTGTTCGGCCTATTACTACAAATGTTGGCCCAGCAATGATCTTGTCGCGGCGACCGTAATGCAAACTCCATTTCCTGCATTTGCGCCTGATAAATTGGAAGTGGTATGAATAATCAACAATTCGATCCTTCCTCCAAAGATAAATTCAAACTGGTTCGCCTCAAAGAAATGGAATAGTATCTCCCCCGATCGAACCTTTTGACAAACCAATCAACTCAAAATAATGAACTGCAGTACCTTTTTCTTCTAGAAACTTGGTTTAATCAGCCCAATGATGTGCGTTTGAATAGTCTGCTGGCTTCCGATTGTATTTCTGTTTGTTAATTTAATTAATAAAGCTCCCAGATGATTCATGGAAAAATATATTATGTGCTAACATGACGGTTAGTCGAAAAAGTATCCAGCTAGCCGCCACCTTTTAACAAGTCTGAGCATAGAGTAACCGCGTTGTCAGACCATCCTGAAGGATCTTCGAAATGGTTGACCATGGATAAATTATTCAATCTGGCTATCCAGGACACCTGGTGTTTGTACCTTATAATTAACCTATTTTTTAGAAGAACATATATACAAGTTAATCTTATATGCAACATATATATGGTCGTGGCGCCGTGCAATTGGGCGAGCACACATGCTTGCGTCTGCGATGACGATTTCGAATTTAGTCAACTGATTGATACTCGTCGAACTTGACAGTGCATAATCCAGTTTAAAAATAGCTTTTGTGATGCTCGGTAGATAATTCATTCAATTTATTTTACAGGCGTACCAGATTCGTATCTGGAGTACTCTCAAACGACCATGATTCTGGACTCGGACAAAACCACGGAAGAAAACTACTATCTAGAAAATTTAATTCAAGTCAAACCTCAGAATGATTGGTAACAAGAATTTTCTGGTGGTTTTGGTGCATATTATTCCATCTTGGTTACTGGTGGTTGCTTTATTCTATCTTCATAATAGACCCATCTTGGTTACTGGTAGGTTCTGGATTATAGCAGCCGGTGACCATGTTCTGCAAGTTCGCCGGGTAATTTGCAATAGGAAATCCCATGTTCGTAACATGTTCTTCTTTGAAAGATAAAATGAGTTACACCTCGGTCCACTACATAGCACGAAGCAAGCATGTCCGTGCATTAGAAAATGTTCGAGGGAGAGCTGGGTATTCCTCTAGCAAAAAGCTACTCCGTCCGTTCATAAATATAAGGTATTTTAACTTTTTCTGAATTAGATGTATACATACATATTTTAGTCCGTATGTAGTCCATATCAAAATATTCAAAACGTCATATATTTGTGAACAGAGAGAGTAAATGACAAGTTTGGAGAAAGCTCCTAAGGCCCTGTTATGTATTAGGGGTCTATTTGGGACCGTTCCGCTTCTTAAAATTCAGCTTCGATCTAAAAAACTCAAGCCGAGTGAGATAGATCAACGATGTCCCGCTAAAATAACTAGAATCTAGGGTACAACTCCCATCTTTCCGTGAAATTCTTCTAGGGGTGCTCCCAAAACTCTAGTTCGAAAAATCTTTGTGGAGTTGGGAAAAAAAATTACCCATCTCCACCAAATAGTGTGAAACAAAAGGCTTAAAAAATACTTCCTCTGTTTTTATTTGCTCAGCTTATTAGCTTTGGCGAAAATCAAACTTTGTAAACTTTGACAAAGTTTATAGACAAAAATATTAACATATACAATAACAAATCAATACCATCAGATTTATTATTGAATATACTTTCACATCATATAGATTTGTTATTTTAACTGTTCATATTTTTTTTTCTATAAACTTGGTTAAACTTTATGAAGTTTCACTTTAGTCAAATCTAATATGCAAAGTAATAAAAACGAAGGGAGTACATACAAGGTTAGCCCAGCAAACTGAAAGAAATATTATAAAATACTCTCACGCTTCAATAATCCGGACCACCACACAAAGGTTGGACATATCCAGGGCAACTGATTCCTATTGGCTGCATCTAAAAGCCGCGAGCTCCCACACCGCCGCATGTTAAAGATAGGATCACAAGCGGATCCAATTGGTAGTTTTGTAGATAGCCTAAAAAATAAAACGGAAGCTCTCACGATGTTAAAAACACAACCATTTCTACAGTTACATATAGCTTATATTCTCACTCGGATTTGAGCCTTAAGTTTAGGATGGATCCCTATCAACTAATTTCCGAACATATTCGTTATTTTTGTAGGATGAGGTAACCAAGTTACTTTCACCACTGAGCATTGCCTCCATAATCGGAGTGAATTGGAACCTGGCAAAGCGTATTTACTCGTGATAAGATTTAAACTATTTTGAACTAAAAATTTATAAACTTCATATGGGGCCATTACATTTTACAAAAAAAAAACACTTCATTTTTTTAGTAACAAACACTTCATTTTTTGTGTGCGGTAGCAACAACTCCTGCAACCTTTTCACATGGTTTTTCTTCTTCTTTTTTTGCGTGATCTCAGGCCACCTTGCATGAAAATTCTTGATGAACTCACTAGCTCAACACACTTGCTAGTAGCCACTGAACAGATAAGCTAAATCCCCCAACAAGAAAAAGAACAAATGGATACAGATAAGCTAAAAGAATGTTCGGATGCTCTTTCCAACAGTGAAAGGCACGGCACAGTACGTAGCACTGGGCCGGATATATATGCATGCGGCCATGCAGGCATGCAGCAGCATGCATATCTGAGCCCAGCAGCATGCATATCTGAGCGAGCCGTGAGTGATGGTCGAGTCACAATTACAACACGTGTTGATGGGCGACTTATATCGGTCGATCGGCCGGCCGGCGGGGCTAAAAAAAAGCTATAGTAGGCATCATCGTAGGCAGGATCCAGGCAAAGTGGTCGTGCTTTTGGGTCATTTTTTCTCTGTACGTGTTGTGGCCCGATTTGCTGCCCAACTTTAGCCCTGCTTTCTTCCATTGTAGAGTGTACTAATTTGCATCTCTGTCTGCTCAGTGGTCTTTCCTTTTTCCCATTGCGCACGTGTGCGACTTTGGTCCGAATCCCGGGGCGGCAAACGTCTCGTCCCTGTCCCGACACCTACACATATAGCCGAGCTTTGCTGTCAGCTGCTGGGCATTCTCACCGTCGATGAGCTGGGTCACGGGTCGTCAACTCATCCATGGAGAACCGACCGAGAACTGACAGGTCACTAATTTTTCACTGTAGTCCATGTGTGGCTAGTCGTTATGTACAGTGGAAAGTTAGATTGAACATGCACCTCAGAGCAGTTGGTTTGGAGTAAGTGGCCGGCCAATGTTCCAAGTTCCAAGTGCAGCTGTTTCGTCCATTTTCTTGAACAGATATGTGATGTGCATGTCCCCATGGCTGGCGTGACGGAATCCCGACGTCGTCACGTCCGCTTCCAACTTGAAGCTAGCGCCCATGCAGGCAGTACATGCTTATATTCGGTGATATCTCAAGTGATATTCCAGATGTGAAGCTCGGTACATTTCGTACCATGCATGCATGCATGGAAAGCGCATATATATGCATGATGCGGTTCTCGAGATTAGTTCAGTGCTCAGTTGTACGCAAGAACGACGTCGGTTTTTAGAAAGAAGGTGATAGATGGGAACAAGATGTCAATATAATCAGCATATATTCTTAGCATATCGTCCATTAATTTCGATCGGGGTACACATATCATACAGGACATACTACACGAGTCGGCATGCAGTTTAGCCACACGTACACATATCATATGTAGGGGCTAGCGCTCATACATGCATGAGTTATTTGCCATCAGATAAATTATACACGCTGAAAGACGCGGTTAATTAGTTAACTAATATCTATTTCCAGCTGGTGCGGCTTGGCCCTTGAAACCCTCGAGCTGCGCCTTGCCCCTGGGCCCGTTCTTCCTTATGTACACCCTGTACTCGTCGAAGGTCATCGGCGGGTAGAGGGACGGCCGGTCCGGCGTCACCAGCTCCGGCGCCGGCGCTATCGGGACGTCGCCCTTCGGGTTGTAGAAGAGCGCGAGGGAGATGCGCTCCTCCTTGGCGTTCACGATCACCCGGTGCTCCACGCTCTTGTACACAGAGTTGCTCAATATCTGCATCCACAATTAGTTACACCAACAAATAAATCAGCTCATGATCTATTCGCACATATAAGTACGGAGCAGTCTGTATACGTTGCTGATAATATGCATCGTTCATGTCTCATGCACATGGAATGTCTAGCTATTCCGATGAATTAATTGTCCGTGCCGTGCATGCATGCATGCATGTGCGCGCTTGTTGTTGGGTACTACGTACATGGATCGTGGTGTGATCCGCCGGCCAGAACATGCATGAGTGTATGTCCGAGGGAGTTACGTAGTTGCTTCAGAAGAGAAAAGTACGTATGCAGTGTCGTAATGGAGTAACCACAATCGGCGTATTTTATGGCCGGCCGGCCACCGTCCATGCATGTGCGCGCGCGAGATCTCATGCCGGGCTGCGCGCACGTCTGAGTCAACTCCGGGAACAGCTTATTTAACTGCTGACCGTGTGGCTAAGAGATCTTTCCGATCGGTTTTGTTTCTCGAAGCCGATCCGAACGGCACATGGATAGATGATTGCATGCATGCACATGCAGACTAATTATACGTACGATGAGTATATACCTGGATCTGGTCGCCGACGTTGACGATGAAGGCGTCGTCGCGGACGGGCTGCACGGTGACCCACTCGCCGTCGGCGCGGCGGACCTGCAGGCCGCGGACGTGCTCGTCGGCGAGGAGCACGGTGAGGACGCCCGGGTCGGAGTGCGCCGAGAGGCCGAGCGTGAGGTCCGGCTGCGGGCACCGCGGGTAGTAGTTGGCGCGCAGGCACGCGCCGCACTCCGCCCCGCCGAACGCCTCCTGGAACCTCGTCTCCTCCAGCCCCAGGCTCGCCGACAGCACCTTCATCAGCACCTCGCACAGCCTCGTCACCTCCCGCCCGTACTCCTCCGACACCTCCCTGCAAGCACACACATGCATACGTATCACATCAGTGAGAGTACGTGTACGTGTACAGGTTTTCTCAAGCTAGACGACGAAAATGGCGCTCTGTTAACTTGTACTACTGTCTTTGAAGTACAATCAAAACAGTGACTCTGCACGTGTAGAATTGTTGCTTTTAGGTCAACCGGGTACATCCGTCTGTTGCTATGCTTAGCTGGCAAGCTTGGAATAGTAGTCCTCACACTCTTGCCGGCCCTAACGCTTTTGCATGAAAGAACCTTTCGCCTACTTTCCGTCCCATGCACGTGTTGGATTTCATATATGTTGACAAAGGTGTACGAAATGAATCTCCTTTTGTAACTGTACGTGTACACCCTATTTTTTAAGCAACAATGGCTATTACCACTTTTATGTACTGATGATTGCAGTACATATATATATATCGCTGCAATCAATGTACTGTTCTTAGATAAAAGCTGGCCAAGCTCTGATCATAAAGTTCTATGGAGATTGGGTTAAAAATATTTGGACATGTTTGGTGGTATGTCATTCCAACACATATACATATTATATTTTGTTGATTATATATTGTTCTCCCTAGCCCGGTGGTAGGAGAGGTGTGGTGTGTTCATGTTGATTGTCGTTCTCAATTCTCCCCAGGAACGAATTATAGTATCCCATGCCCGTTTGAGTTAATTAAATTCACCGAGGAGACTCACCCCCGTCATGTTAGGCTTATAACTAATTTCAAGGGAGTTGTAAATCATACAACAAAGTTAAAGTTTTATCCCTTACTATGTAAATGGTCCCAATAATGCTCTAATTCCCTATGGGATTTACGCTTTGAGCTTGAAAACACAACTCCGACGACAATATTGTTTTCGACTATAAATGTTAAAATCCAACTAAACCGTGTTTCACAAAAGTATATGAGTACAAATGCACGCATGGTTTAATGTGTTTGTTCACTTACTTCAGTCCTATATATGTAGTTTATAATTAAATATACGATGTTCTAACTTTTCTCTAAATCGGATGCATACAGACATGTTTTAATTAATGTGTTTGTTCACTTATTTCAGTCCTATGAATTTTATATTTAAATATTCAAAACATCCTATATCCTATATTTATGAACGAAAGGGAGTACAAGATACTGACGGTCAAAGTTCTCAAATTTTGAATTAGTCAAGTTTCCCCGTAAAAAAAAGAATTAGTCAAGTTTAGGAGCTGCAACGAGTACACAAATGGTGTTTGTCAAATTTCTAGCTAGTAGGATCAACGGTCGTTGTGTAATTACTGCTCAGCCGCCGAGCGAGGGCACCATGCATGCAGATGAATCAGCACATGTGCAAGTAGTGGCCACTAGCCACGAAGAATCTTGTGAAAAAATCAAAAGGCGGGGATCATCGGGGAACATACTTGCAGATGGCGGGGTTGGTCGGCCAGTACTTATCCGGGCTCTTGGCGGCCTCCGGCGCGAGGTGGAGGAAGTAGTAGTCGCCCCAGTCGAGGGGCCCGCCCTTCTGGACGCCCACCCGGCTGCCGTACCCCTCGTACGTCCGCGGCTGGTTGGCGTACTGCTGCTTGGCCAGGATGGGCAGCCGGAAGAAGCCGCGCCAGGCCTCCCGCACCGCGCGCATCAGCTCCGGCGCCACCCCGTGGTTCACCACCTGGAAGAAGCCCCAGTCCCGGCACGCCGCCGCCACGGCCTCGGTGATCAGGCCGTCGATGCGGCCGTCGCCGGCCGCGAGGAGCTCGCCGAGGTCGATGACCGGAATGCTGTCGTCGGAGGGCTCGCGGAGGGCGTTGCCGGCGGCGGCCAGGTGCTGCTGCGCCGGGCGGTCGCGCGGCGGCTTGACGTAGCAGCCCGGGATGGCGGCCAGGCCGCTCTCCGCGACCGCCTGCACGCGCACGATCGGCTCCGGCCACTCCTGCATGCAGTCCGCCATCGCGCTCGCGCTGCCGCTGCGTGCCACCTGCTGCCGATGGAACAGTGAAAGGGTGAGTAAAAGTGGGCACAGAAAAAGGCAACCCGACGACTATGCACACGCACACGCACACCGGCTGCCGGCCCGAGCCGCCTCTCGGCACATGCACGCAAAGCAGACGAACACGACGGGAGCATAGCTAGCTAGCTAGCCAATTAAACGAGTGATGAACCACGAGGAGAGGAGAGGAGAGGAGAGGAGACGGATGGAAGAATTAAACGGCCGGGGACAAAGCACGAGCACTGCTCATGGGAATGCTATTGCTACGGCTACCGATGACGAGTTGACGACTCGTGGACGGTCGATCTCGATCGTGCATGGCCCCGATGGCGAGAGGAAGGCATGGGCAGCCACTAGCTTGATGGTTCATGGCGCCATAGCCATTACACACGGTGACTAGCAGGGAGGAGGACCCGAGCTACAGCACAAGGGATCGAGAAGCTAGGAAAGGTACGTACGTACGGCGTGCTGGACCGGAGACAGTTAAGCCGCGATCGAGTGTCGTGCTCGAGCTTGGAGGAAGTGGAGGTGTGGAATGCGCGCCGCGGCTGCTTAACTCTTCGCTGAGCCGGCGCTCGGCAGGGGTATATATAGGACGGGGGAGGGGGAGAGAGAGATTAAAGCCCGGATCAGCCGCAAACTCTTGCGGTTTGTTGTTTAATTTGTCTTTTCCATGGAGGAACGGCGCCTCAGCCGATCTGATCTGGGTGGCCGGCCGGCCGCAGCGCGCACAGCTGGGTCACAGCACGGGCCCCAGACCGGGAGGGAGCAGCGGAGGGAGAAACGTGGTTTTTGTGGGGGAATTGGGATTCGTTCGCGGTCGAGCGAGCGAGCGAGATGGGGGCCGCCTAGCTTGATGGCGACCGGCCGGCCGGGAGAGGAACAACGCAGCTGGCGATACCGCGCTGCAAGCTAGCTCCCGCTCGCTCGGATCAAACTTGATTAAATGTTGTTCAACTCACGGCGGCAGTCGCACGAACGAGCCAAACAGTTTGTGCCGCCACGTTTTGAGGTTTGACAAGACAAAGTCAAAGAGGTGGGGGATCATCGTTTTGTTTACACGGGGAGTAATCCGTAGCACTCCATTATTAACAAAAATAGATGAAATAATGTCGTTGAACTTGAATTTATCGAGATTGGTCGTCAAATCAGAATCGAAATAGTACTATTAAATTTATTTCTTTTTTAAGGCCGAACATAACCCATTTCCATTCACTGCATAACAAAACAGGATTACTAAATCTTAGTCGACTGAGATTTAGCGAAGTCTCATTCCATGCCATATTTGTTAGATCTTACATGAAGTCCGTGTAAAATTTTCTTTCAAGTTTTTCTTTTTTTTTATATATGTTTTATCACTTGACTGAGACTTCGCTAAGTCTCAGTCGACTAAGATCTAGCCACACCCATAACAAAAATACGACACCGATCTAAGAGATGTTCAGGAGCCGGGCAAAGGGAGAGTGAGTTCAAAGCCTCACCAGGAAACCCACTTCGGGTGCTCGCAATCGAAACATCCACTCTAGTTGTGCAAATCAGTAACTCCACATTGATCACGCAATGCAGTGGATGCATTGATTGCAGGCCACACTCCAGTTATTTGCACAGCCGCACACATCCTCATTGTGCTATTGGCATTCTCTCTAAGCATCATCGCGCCACACTCCAACGCACCTTGGTCTTCCTTCTTCACTAAACCTGCCTAATATATAAGATTGACATAGGAGGAAAACACAATTTCAAATGATGTTCTAGGGTGCTTGAATTCACAGGTCACTCGGTTACAACAATTCCGAATTGCCCAACAAACCGCAACCAATCCAACCGTACAAAGCTTCTCGCCGTCACATATGGACATGTAACACCAAGAGAAGAACTGCGAAAGGTTATTAGGACTCGGTTCAAAATACCAAGCCTTTTGTGTGCCATCCAACTCTGGCAAGTGGACAAAGGAAAAACAAGTATTGAGAAGTTTCCTCTCGTTACAACAAGAACATTTTGGGTTGTCAGCCCAATTCCTCTTTCTCATAACATCCTTAGTCAAAACAACATACTCCAACAATATTTTCAAAGGGATTTTAGCTCTCTAAATCCATTTAAAGTCATAGCTAACAGTATTTCTTTCAAAATATTCGAAAAAAATTAGTAGTAAAAGTCTTTTTAGAGCCAAGGGACATGGACAATTGATCAGGCCTAGGTGTAAGATTTAAACCAACAATAGTAGAGCACACTTCATCCCATTGGTTACTCAAGGAGGGTAGAGAAGCCTTCTAAAAAAGGCATTCACAGGCATGTTGACTCCTAGTGAGTGTTCGCAAGGTAGTGTTTATCAACTATGTTAGACTGGCAAAACTATGTTTTTCCCGCGAAAAGGCCTAAGGTCATATATTAAATATCACATTTCCTGATTGTCAAAAATAGGTATCACATGTCCTCAGAAATACACCATACCTTTACAAGAAATACAAAGAACCATTCAAAATCTTGCGGATGTCGAAGTCTTCTTCCTCCAGCGTCCAATGACGGCGCACTGTGAGCATAGATCGATGCCGCATCTGAGCATCCACCTGGACGGAGCAAACTTTTTGAAACCCAAAAACTTGTGGAAGCAGCGGCCAAGAAGTTATCGGCCGGAATCTATGAAGTAAATCACCGCCCCGGAGCAAATAAATTCTGATAAGAGCCTGTAGAATATTTGAAGACCACGGAAGCCAGCTGAATCTATAGGTATCCATCAGAAATCTAAATCGATCAGATCCGGAAGACCTGCTGGAGATTAGTAAGTCGTGCTTGGTAGCCAAACAAACAAGTCGCCTGAAAAACATTTCCACCAACGTGGTTCCTGGACCACTCTCTCCCACCGCGCCCCTCCTTCACCCCAAACACGCAGCACATACACACTGCAATGCTAAACCGGACAAGGCATGCCATGTGACGATGTGAAGAACTTCATTCAACGCCTCGCCTTGTATTCCATGTTGATCTCATAATTGTGAAAAAATGTGAAAAGGTCATGAAGTAGGACAACATCCACTCTCGATAGAAAGCATCAATTAATTTTGAGCTTTCTTTGATTGCATTTTTTTAAGCTCTCTGACAGCCACACTTGTCGACAGAAAAGCAATGATCGATGATCCCCGATATAAAGAAAGAGAGAGAAATAAGCAGAATTAATGGACACAGTTCGGTGCGTGATTGCCCATACTCTTGCCCTCTTGTTTTGAGCTTTCTTTTTCGGAAAGACAGCCGCACCATGCATCAATTAATTTGGCGCGAGGGCCGCCGAAAACGAGTAACAAACAAAAATACGTATGCAGTAGTACTACCGTACCAGCTTTCGCTGAGTACCTAATTAAGTGTCTTTGTTAAGTAAGTACGGTACAACTATACAAGGAAAACGCACGCCTTACTTTTGCCCTGGCACTCATTTGGTCTAGTGGTAGAAGCTCCAAGATCATGGTTGTTGATCCTCTCGTTATCTGGACATCATGGAGCGAAGGATGTCGCGGTCGGCAGTCCAATCTCGACACCATATGATTGTCAGTATAATTTTCTTGAACCAATGGGGAAATAACTTGCAGACTTTCCGGAAGTGGCATGCACGCGGCTTGCCCCGTCCGCGCCCCCTCGTGTCGTGTCGTGCTGCTCGTTGGTCGCCGCATGGGACAATTGGCAATTACGTACGCTGATCTGATGGAATGATTGATGCCGCTACGTGTCGCCGACTGGCTTTGCTTTTTTGTAAACTATACTCTGCAAATGCCGACTTGATGGCGGATGCATGCATGCATGGCGCCAAGGCCGCGATGTAGTAATGTGGTATGGCATGTGGGTATCTACCTGTGTGATGGGGACATAGAGATTGGGATAAAGCCAAAAACCGACAGCGGGAGGAGATCCGTGGCAGTAGACGCGACTTTCATCTTGTCGTGGTGCTGTGCATGCTTGTACCGTTCTACCGCTTGGTTACGTTTTTATGCTATTTCTCTACTATATAAAATAAACGAGAAAACAATATGTTTTATTATTTTCATGGGACATTCTTTTTTCCTTCAATTTCTGTGTGAAATGCACGCGAACAACGTGGGTGTGACTAGGTCTCAGCCGACTGAGACTTAACCATTCAAGGGATATAGTATGTAAAAATAATAAAAGAAAAGCTGGAAAAATTGTATGAATCTCCATGCAAAATAAAAAAAATATCAACTGAGGCATAATGAAGTCTCACTCGACTGAGACTTAGTAAAACTGTCTGTTTTCTGCTTGCTTTCGGTTGGGGATCCAACGCACCATGGCCAGCCATGCACTTGTGTCTTGATGTGGAAAATAACCCTGGGAAGCCGGTCGGCTCGGGCCCCTCCACAACGCCGCAGTTTTTATCTTGTCCGTTAATAAAGGTTCCATTTACATGGAGTAAATTGCAGAAAACCACCACTTTGAAGGCAAGGTCTGCGAAAACCACTACAATGCATTTTTTTTTTGCAAAAACCACCGTGTCTTCCGTAATCTTTTTGCAGAAAGCACTGATCGGCGGATCGGGGTCAGTTAAGCTTGTTTATGACAGGCGGGGCCTGTTTTTTACGCACGTGGCACCGACGGCCGTCCCGACAGCCGTTAGACGGCGTTTGACGGCGTCGTATGCCTCTGTTTGATGGACCGGTCAAAAGACCTGTCGGTCCTGCCCCCACTCCACACTCCCCACTCGGTGCCGCTGCTCTCTCGCTCACTCCTCCTCTGTCTTGCTCCTCTGCTTTGCTCGCCGCACCCGCCGCATTCGCGTGTCGCCGCGCCCGCCAAGGCCGCCATGGTGTCCTGGAGCGATGAGTCCGATAGCAGCGAGCACACCGTGGAGTACGTCACCGAGTTCACGACGGTAATTAAGGTAAGTTCAGATTTTTAGGGTTAGTGTTTGTGATTTGGGGATTTCTTGAATGAGCTTGTTTGGTCGACATGTGGATCAAATGCCCGGTATTCCTATGCACTACGATCCTCGCTACCATCAAGACTCCGATTTCGAGGGACCTAAAACGGAGTTGCTTGTTCTTTGCAATGAACATCAGAAGGCCGCAGAAAGGCATGTTGCTTTCGAAGGAATCCACACTGGCAGGAGATTTCTTTGCTGTGCTGAGAAGGTATATTGTGATTTGTTTTCTTTGGATCTGCCTTTGTTTTACGCTTTCTGCCTATGTTTTCTCTAGATCTGCATTGTAGAGGCGGGCATTGCAGTTTATTGTTAAGTTTAGTTGTATTGTTAAGTTAGGAAAGTGGATCGTAAACAATTGTTTACTCTGGCAGCATCTTTTCCCCTTGGTCTGGCTACATTGTTAAGTTAGGTCACTTTGTTTAGTGTAGCATGTTATTAATAATTTAAGACAGAATATGCATGGGTTACTGAAGCAAGACAGAGGATGCAACTTGTTTAGTATGACATGTTAGGTCATTTGATTGATTTTGTTTACTTTATAGCAGGACAACATAGTTTAAGTAGCATGAGGACATGTTAAAGTAGTCCTCTTTTCAGCTACCAAGCTCAAGCTCTGAATTTGAGGATATTAATTAAATAGTGTTGCTTGGAAGCATTCTAATGTACTTGTTTATGTTAATTCTGATTTTGTTCAGGAAGGTAGAAACTGTGGATTAGTTGAATGGATTGATCCAGCTTGGCCCATCACCCTTGAGAATGCATTAACCAAGTTATGGTTTATGTATGAACAAAGTAGGAGAGACAGGACTGAGGAAAATCTTGTGCATTCATTTGCTGTTCATGACCTGACACAAGAGAAGAAGAAGCTGCAGGAGAGCTATGATAAGTTGGTTGAAGATGTGAATGGACTTTTGGAAGCTCAGGAAAGGAGGGCGGAGGTAGAAAGGAAAGATCTTGAAACCAACAAGCTTCAGGAGAAGTATGACATGGTTAAGAACCTAGCAATGCTCAAGCAAATGTCATTAGGAACATGAAGCTCAAGCTAGTCAAGAGAGGAAGAACTTGCGAGAACCACATTGATGAGTCAAGAAGACAGTGAAGAGAGGAAGAACTTGCGTAACCACATTGATGAGTCAAGAAGACAGTTGAAGAGAGCAATGTGAAGTCGTTAGGGGTCAAGGCCATCATAAATGGATAAGGTGTGGTTGTGGAAGAGAATAATGGGCAATATCATTTGGCATTTGCTGACCTTTTGCAAAGGTGTGGTTTGGCATTTGTCATAATGATGGTAGTTTAAATTCTATGAACTATGAGTACTTCTGAACTATGGTTATGTAATGTAGTAATCTTCAACTATGATTATGTATGGATTTGAAGTAATGCGAAATGTGGTGGTATTTGAAGGTGCTGATTATGATCTTTAGTAAGATGCTTGCAAATTGATGATTGTGATCTTAAGTATTTTTCTGTGTAACTGGTGTTTTTTTAGCTTAGTAAGCTATTTACAGTTGTTGAATCTGATCTTAAGTGTGTTTATGCTCAAATGATGATTGTGAGCATCAAGTTGGGTCAATTAGTGGTTTGTGGCTTTTATCGGCGAGGAGGCATCAAGTAGGCTCACTTATGGTCTTTTGGGTTTTTATCGACCCCGAGGCATCAAGTAGCCTCAATTAGGCTTTTTTGGCTTTTTATCGATGAGGAGGCATCAAGTAGGCCTTTTTGGCTTTTTATCGACCCCGAGGCATCAAGTAGTCTATTTTGGCTTTTTATCGACCCCAAGGCATCAAGTAGGCTCAATTAGGGTTTTTGGGTTTTTATCGACCCCGAGGCATCAAGTAGTCTTTTTTGGCTTTTTATCGACGAGGAGGCATCAAGTAGTTTTTTTTTGGCTATTTATCGACCCGGAGTCATGAAGTAGGGTTTTTTTTGGCTATTTATCGACCCGGAGTCATCAAGTATGATTTTTTGGCTATTTATCGACCCGGAGGCATCAAGTAGGTTTTTTTGGCTATTTATCGACCCGGAGGCATCTAGTAGGCTTTTTTGGCTTTTTGTCGACCCGGAGGCATCTAGTAGGCTTTTTTGGCTTTTTATCGACCCGGAGGCATCAAGTAGGCTTTTTTTGGCTTTTTATCGACCCGGAGGCATCAAGTAAGCTTTTTTTGGCTTTTTATCGGCCCTGATGCATCAAGTAACTAGAGTAGCACAACATTATCATCACAAGAGTAGCAGCGTCATCATAACTAGAGTAACACTACATTAGTTGATCATCACAACACTACTAGAATGCCATAGTTTGACAGAAGGATCATAACTGGAGTAGTACTACATTAATTGATCAACACTTGATCATTACAGTACCAGAACCTAAGTTGGTCATTACGATGCGTAACATAACTTGATGATCACTTGGTCATCAAAATAGTAGCAGTGTCACAACATGATAAAGCATATTTTGGATCACAACATCAATCCCATGTCGCACTGTAAGCGATCAGTAGTCCTTGATCTTCTGGGTTGGCTTTTCGACTCTCTGGGAACCACTGTTTGGTCTTGGAGGCAAGAAAGCTGCCCTTGCTCCCTTTGCGCAGCTTGAAGCCCTAGTGGCTGTAGCCTTACCCTTCTGACGATGGCAGATCTTGTTGATGGTGCAAAGGCGATGATGGAGTCCTCCTTGCCGGTCTTTGGTGAAGTGGCGTAAGATGGAGTTCTTCTTCTTTGGTCTTTGGTGCTTGATGGCGTAAGATGCAACCCTTCTTCTTTGGTCGTGCGATGCCCGATGAATGCAGCCCTTCTTCTTTGGTGCGCAGAGGAGGCAGCGATGGCGACATCAGTGGATAAGAAGAGGTGCTTGGCTGCAAAAAGAACACAAGTAATTCATCTTTTTGTTATATGCATAGAGAACACAAGTAATTTAGAATGTTTTGCATTGTTTGTACCTCATGCCTGTTCTTTCTCATGGCTAGTGCAGGCTTCAAAGAAACATGGCAGTTGGTGTACCTATGGCCAACTTTGCTGCAATTAGAACAAGTGATTGAGGCCATCCTTGAAGTGTCTTTTGAGCTGGCTTCTCATGTCCGCCCTTTCTTCTCTTAGTTTGTGCTCTGCCTTTGTGTTCTTTGAAGACCGGAGGGTCAATGTCCCTCTTCTGCCTTTTGGCCACATGTCGTGGCAGTCTTGGATAGATTATGGGACTGTATGCAGCCTTGTACATTGGTTTTTTGAAAAAATCATGAACAAAGTCCTCTGGCTGTAGCTTAGCTTTGCCCCACAAGTGTATTTCTGCAGGTTAACAGCACATGTTTTCTCTTCACTTGTCACTTGGTAAAGATGTGGTCCAACCATCAAGGATTGGCAGTTCCTAGACCACTTCTTTGCTTCTTCTAGTTTCTCTGCATATGTAGGACAAATCTCCCATTTGACAGTATCAGTTTTTGTTCTATTTGCATTGAACTTGACCATCAACTTTGTCCTAATTCCATCAACCATGGTCCTTATGTTGGAAATATGCCCTAGAGGCAATAATAAATTAGTTATTATTATATTTCCTTGTTCATGATAATCATTTATTATCCATGCTATAATTGTATTGATAGGAAACTCAGATACATGTGTGGATACATAGACAACACCATGTCCCTAGTAAGCCTCTAGTTGACTAGCTCGTTGATCAACAGATGGTTACGGTTTCGGACCATGGACATTGGATGTCGTTGATAACGGGATCACATCATTAGAAGAATGATGTGATGGACAAGACCCAATCCTAAGCCTAGCACAAAGATCATAGTTCGTATGCTAAAGCTTTTCTAATGTCAAGTATCATTTCCTTAGACCATGAGATTGTGCAACTCCGGATACCGTAGGAATGCTTTGGGTGTACCAAACGTCACAACGAATCGGGTGGCTATAAAGGTTCATTACAGGTATCTCCGAAAGTATCTGCATTGGGTTGGCACGAATCGAGATCGATTTGTCACTCCGGTTGACGGAGAGGTATCTCTGGGCCCACTCGATAGGACATCATCATAATGTGCACAATGTGACCAAGGGGTTGATCACGGGATGATGTGTTACGGAACGAGTAAAGAGACTTGCCCGTAACGAGATTGAACAAGGTATCGGATACTGACGATCGAATCTCGGGCAAGTACAATACCGCTAGACAAAGGGAATTGAATACGGGATTGATTGAATCCTCGACATCGTGGTTCATCCGATGAGATCATCGTGGGACATGTGGGAGCCAACATGGGTATCCAGATCCCGCTATTGGTTATTGACCGGAGAACGTCTTGGTCATGTCTGCATGGTTCCCGAACCCGTAGGGTCTACACACTTAAGGTTCGGTGACGCTAGGGTTATAATATACGTGGTTACCGAATGTTATTCGGAGTCCCGGATGAGATCCCGGACGTCACGAGGAGTTCCGGAATGGTCCGGAGGTAAAGATTGATATATTGGACGAAGGGTTTTGGAGTCCGGAAGTGTTCCGGAGGTACCGGGTGATGACCAGCATGACCGAAAGGTGTTTGGGAGCCCCTAAGTGTTGGGGGCTTCATGGGCCAAGGGAAGGGGCAAACCAGCCCACTAAGGGGCTGTGCGCCCCTCACCTATTCCCACGTGACCAGGGGGTTTGGGGCGCCCCATCTAGGGTTCCCTCCACCCGGCTTAGGGGGCAAGTCACCCAAGGGGAGATCCCATCTGCCTGCCGCCGCCCCCTAGGGGAAACCCTAGGGCGCCTCCCCTCCCCTTTCCCCCTATATATAGTGGAGGTTTTGGGGCTGCCTAAGACACGAGAACTTCTCCTCTTGGTGCAGCCCTACCTCTCTCCTTCTCCTCTCCCGCGGTGCTTGGCGAAGCCCTCGCAGATTGCCACGCCTCCACCACCACCACGCCTGCCAGTGCTGCTGCTGGATGGAGTCTTCCTCAACCTCTCCCTCTCTCCTTGCTGGATCAAGGCGTGGGAGACGTCACCGGGCTGTACGTGTGTTGAACGCGGAGGTGCCGTCCGTTCGGCACTAGGATCTCCGTGATTTGGATCACGACGAGTACGACTCCTTCAACTCCGTTCTCTTGAACGCTTCCGCTTGGCGATCTACAAGGGTATGTAGATGCACTCTCCTTCCCCTCGTTGCTGGAATCTCCATAGATTGATCTTGGTGACACGTAGGAAAATTTTGAATTTCTGCTACGTTCCCCAACAAAGGGCATCATGAGCTAGGTCTATTATGTAGATTCTTTGCACGAGTACAACACAAAGTAGTTGTGGGCGTTGATTTTGTTCAATATGCTTACCGTTACTACTCCAATCTTGTTTCGACGGTATTGTGGGATGAAGCGCCCGGACCGACCTTACACGTACACTTACGTGAGATGTGTTCCACCGACCGACATGCACTTGGTGCATAAGGTGGCTAGCGGGTGCCGCCTCCCACTTTAGTCGGAACAGATTCGATGAAAAGGGTCCTTATGAAGGGTAAATAGCAATTGGCATATCACGTTGTGGTTTTATGAGGTAAGAAACGTTCTTGCTAGAAACCCATAGCAGCCACGTAAAACATGCAACAACAATTAGAGGACGTCTAACTTGTTTTTGCAGGGTATGCTATGTGATGTGATATGGCCAAGAAGAATGTGATGTATGAGATTGATCATGTTCTTGTAATAGGAATCACGACTTGCATGTCGATGAGTATGACAACCGGCAGGAGCCATAGGAGTTGTCTTAATTTATTGTATGACCTGCGTGTCATTGAACAAACGACATGTAATTACTTTTACTTTATTGCTAACCAAGAGCCATAGTAGTAGAAGTAATAAGTTGGCGAGACAACTTCATGGAGACACGATGATGGAGATCATGATGATGGAGATCATGGTGTCATGCCGGTGACGATGATGATCATGGAGCCCCGAAGATGGAGATCAATGGAGATATATGATATTGGCCATATCATGTCACTACTATATATAATTGCATGTGATGTTTATTATGTTTATGCATCTTGTTTACTTAGAACGACGGTAGTAAATAAGATGATCCCTTACAACAATTTCAAGAAGTGTTCTCCCTAATCGTGCACCGTTGCTAAAGTTCGTCGCTTCTAAGCACCACGTGATGATCGGGTGTGATGGATTCTTACGTTCACATACAACGGGTGTAAGATGATTTACACACGCGAAACACTTAGGGTTAACTTGACGAGCCTAGCATGTACAGACATGGCCTCGGAACACGAGACCGAAAGGTCGAGCATGAGTCGATAGTAGATACGATCAACATGAAGATGTTCACCGATGATGACTAGTCCGTCTCACGTGATGATCGGACACGGCCTAGTTGACTCGGATCATGTAATCACTTAGATGACTAGAGGGATGTCTATCCGAGTGGGAGTTCATAAGATGAACTTAATTATCCCTGAACATAGTCAAAAGACCTTTTGCAAATTATGTCGTAAGCTCGCGCTTTAGTTCCACTGTTTAGATATGTTCCTAGAGAAAATATAGTTGAAAGATGACAGTAGCGATTATGCGGACAGTAGAAAGCTTATGTCCCTAATGCACCGCTTAGTGAGCTGAACCCCAATCGTCGTCTGTGGATGTTGCGAACATCGGACATACACATTTTGTTAACTACGTGATAGTTCAGTTAAACGGTTTAGAGTTGAGGCACCAAAGACGTGAAACGTCATGAACATATGAGATGTTTCGAGGGCTGAAATTGGGATTTCGTGCTCGTGCTCACGCCAAGAGGTATATGACCTCCGATGATTTTCTTAGCTCGCAAACTAAGGGAGAAAAGCTCAATCGTTGAGCTTGTGCTCAGATTGTCTCGAAAGTGCAACAATCACTTGAATCGAGTGGGAGTTGATCTTCCGGAGATAGTGATGTTTCTCCAAAGTCATTGCCACCAAGCTGCTAGAGCTTCGTGATGAACTATAACAAATCAGGGATAAATATGATGATCCTTGAGATATTCGCAATGTTTGACACCGCCGAAAGTAGGAATCAAGAAGGAGCATCAATTGTTGATGGTTGGTGAAACCACTAGTTTCAAGAAGGGCACGGGCAAGAAGGGATACTTCATGAAACGGCAAATCAGTTGTCGCTCCAAAGAAGAAACCCAAGGTTGAACCCAAACCCGAGACTAAGTGCTTCGTAATAAGGGGAACAGCCACCGAGCAGCATTACCCTAGATACTTGGTAGATGAGAAGGTGGCAAGGTCGATAGAAGTATATTGATATACATTATGTTAATGTGTACTTTACTAGTACTCCTAGTAGCACCGTGGTATCAAGATACCGGTTCGGTTGCTAAGTGTTAGTAACTCGAAATAAAAGAGCTACAGAATAAACGGAGACTAGCTAAAGGTGAGTCGACGATATGTGTTGAAGTGTTTCCAAGTTTGATGTGATCAAACATCGCACGCCTCCCTCTACCATCAAGATTAGTATTAAACCTGAATAATTGTCATTTGGTGTTTATGCTGAGCATAGACATGATTGGATTATGTCTATCGCAATACGGTTATTCATTTAAGGAGAATAATGGTTACTCTATTTATTTGAATAACACCTTCAATGGTCTTGCACCTAAAGGAATGGTTTATTGAATCTCGATCGTAGTGATACACATTTTCATGCCAAAAGATATAAGATAGTAATGATAGTACCACTTACTTGTGGCACTGCCATGTAAGTCATATTGGTATAAAACGCATGAAGAAGCTCCATGTTGACGGATCTTTGGACTCACTCGTTTTTCAAAAAGTTTGAGACATGCGAACCATGTCTATTGGTGCATACGCATGAAGAAACTCCATGCAGATGGATCGTTTAGACTCACTTGATTTTGAATCACTTGAGATATGCAAATCATACCACATGGACAAGATGACCGAAAAGCCTCGGTTTCAGAAGATGGAACTAGATAGCAACTTGTTGGAAGTAACACATTTTGATGTGTGCAGTCCAATGAGTGCCGAGGCATGCAAAGTGAATATCGTTATGTTCTTACTTCATGATGATTCGAGTAGATGTTGAGTATATTTACTTGATGAAACACAAGTCTGAATTATTGAATGGTTCAAGTAATTTCAGAGTGAAGTTTAAGATCTTCGTGACAAGAGGATAGAATGTCTATGATATGATCATAGAGATGAATATCTGAGTTACGAGTTTTGGCACACAATTAAGACATTGTGCAAATTGTTTCACAATTAATACCGCCTGGAACACCATAGTGTGATTGTGTGTCCGAACATCATAGTTGCACTCTATTGGATATGGTCCGTACCATGATATCTCTTATCGAATTACCACTATCGTTCATGGGTTAGGCATTAGAGATAACCACACTCACTTTAATGGGGCACCACGTAATTCCGTTGAGACGACACCGTTTGGAGAAACCTAAGTTGTCGTTTCTTAAAAGTTTGGGGCTGCGACGCTTACGTGGAAAAGTTTCATGTTGATAAGCTCGAACCCAAAGCGGACAAAATGCATCTTCATAGGACACCCAAAACAGTTGGGTATACCTCCTAATTCATATCCGAAAGCAATAGGGATTGTTTCTTGAATCGGGTCCTTTATCGAGGAAAAGTTTGTCTCGGAAAGTTGAGTGGGAGGATGGTGGAGACTTGATGAGGTTATTGAACCGTCACTTCAACAAGTGTGTAGCAAGGGCACGGAAGTTGTTCCCTGTGGCACCTACACCAATTGAAGTCGGGCTTATGATAGTGATCATGAAGTTTTGGATCAAGTCACTACTGCATTCTCGTGAGGGTGACAAGGATGCGTCTTTGCTCAGAGTGGTACGGTGATCCTGTCTTGAAGGTCATGTTGCTAGACAACAATGAACCTACGAGCTATGGAGAAGCGATGGTGGGCCCAAATTCCGACAAATGGTTAGAAGCCATAAAATCCGAGATAGGATCCATGTATCATAACAAAGCATGGACTTTGGTGGACTTGCCCGATGATCGGCAAGCCATTGAAATAAGTGGATCTTTAAGAAGAAGACGGACGTGGACGGTAATGTCACCGTCTATGAAGCTCGACTTGTGGCGAAGAGTTTTTCACAAGTTCAAGGAGTTGACTACGATGAGATTTTCTCATCCGTAGCGATGCTTAAGTCCGTCGGAATCATGTTAGCATTAGCTGCATTTATGAAATCTGGCGGATGGATGTCAAAACGAGTTTCCTTACCGGTCTTCATAAGGAAAGGTTGTATGTGATACAATCGTAAAGTTTTTGTCGATCCTAAGGATGCTAAAAGGTATCTTTGGCTCCAAATGATCCTTCTAAGGACTGGAGTAAGCATCTCGGAG
This sequence comes from Aegilops bicornis, assembly GCA_021605145.1. Lineage (NCBI taxonomy): Eukaryota > Viridiplantae > Streptophyta > Magnoliopsida > Poales > Poaceae > Aegilops > Aegilops bicornis. The sequence continues at coordinate 633,601,675 of CM038671.1, read as the reverse complement.
TTGGAATGTGCGCTTTGATGAGATGATCAAAGATTTTGGGTTTATACAAATTTTATGAGAAACTTGTATTTCCAAAGAAGTGAGTGGGAGCACTATAGAATTTCTGATGAGTATATGTTGGTGACATATTGTTGATCAGAAATGATGTAAAATTTCTGGAAAGCATACATGGTTATTTGAAAGGTGTTTTTCAATAGAAAACCTGGATTAGGCTACTTGAACAATAAGCATCAAGATCTATAAGATAGATCAAAATGCTTAATAATACTTTCAAATGAGCACATACCTTGACATGATCTTGAAGGTGTTCAAGATGGATCACCAAAGAAGGAGTTCTTGCCCGAGTTGTAAGGTATGAAGTTAAGAGTTAAAATCTCGACCACGGCAGAAGAGAGACAAAGGATTTAAGGTCGCCCCTACGCCTGCACGTAGGCTCTATAGTATGCTATGCCGTGTACCGCATCGAAGTGTGCCTTGCCATGAGTCACTAAGGGTACAAGAATGATCCAGAACGGATCATTGGACAATGATCAAAATTATCCTTAGAAGAATAAGGAAATATTTCTCGATTATGGAGGTGATAAAGAGTTCGGCGTAAATGGTTACGTCGATGCAAGCTTTAACACCTATCCGAATGACTCTGAGTAGCAAACCGGATACGTATAGTGGAGCAACCATTTGGAATAGCTTCAAGTGGAACGTGGAAGCAGCATTTATAATATGACATAGAAAATTGCGAAGTACATACGGATCTGAATACTGCAGACATGTTGACTAAAACTTCTCTTACAAGCAAAACATGATCAAACCCTAGAACTCATGGAGACTTAATCACATGGTGATGTGAACTAGTTTAAGACACTAGTAGACTCTTTGGATGTTGGTCACATGGCGATGTGACCTATCAGCGTTGATCACATGGCGATGTGAACTAGATTATTGACTCTAGTGCAAGAGGGAGACTGTTGGAAATATGCCCTAGAGGCAATAATAAATTAGTTATTATTATATTTCCTTGTTCATGATAATCGTTTATTATCCGTGCTATAATTGTATTGATAGGAAACTCAGATACATGTGTGGATACATAGACAACACCATGTCCCTAGTAAGCCTCTAGTTGACTAGCTCGTTGATCAACAGATGGTTACGGTTTCCTGACCATGGACATTGGATGTTGTTGATAACGGGATCACATCATTAGAAGAATGATGTGATGGACAAGACCCAATCCTAAGCCTAGCACAAAGATCGTAGTTCAGATGCTAAAGCTTTTCTAATGTCAAGTATCATTTCCTTAGACCATGAGATTGTGCAACTCCGGATACCGTAGGAATGCTTTGGGTGTACCAAACGTCACAACGAATCGGGTGGCTATAAAGGTTCATTACAGGTATCTCCGAAAGTATCTGTTGGGTTGGCACGAATCGAGATCGGGATTTGTCACTCCGGTTGACGGAGAGGTATCTCTGGGCCCACTCGGTAGGACATCATCATAATGTGCACAATGTGACCAAGGGGTTGATCACGGGATGATGTGTTACGGAACGAGTAAAGAGACTTGCCCGTAACGAGATTGAACAAGGTATCGGGATACCGACGATCGAATCTCGGGCAAGTACAATACCGCTAGACAAAGGGAATTGAATACGGGATTGATTGAATCCTCGACATCGTGGTTCATCCGATGAGATCATCGTGGAACATGTGGGAGCCAACATGGGTATCCAGATCCGGCTATTGGTTATTGACCGGAGAACGCCTCGGTCATGTTCGCAGATGGTTCCCGAACCCGTAGGGTCTACACACTTAAGGTTCGGTGGCGCTTAGGGTTATAGGGAATAGATATACGTGGTTACCGAATATTATTCGAGTCCGGATGAGATCCCGGATGTCACGAGGAGTTCGGAATGGTCCGGAGGTAAAGATTGATATATTGGACGAAGGGTTTTGGAGTCCTAAGTGTTCCGGAGGTACCGGGTGATGACCAAAGATGACCGAAAGGTGTTTCGGGAGCCCCGACAAGTGTTGGGGGCTTCATGGGCCAAGGGAAGGGGCAAACCAGCCCACTAAGGGGCTGTCGCGCCTCACCTATTCCCACGTGACTGTGGGGTTTGGGGCGCCCCATCTAGGGTTCCCACCTCCCGGCTTGGGGGCAAGTCATCCAAGGGGAGATCCCATCCGCCTGCCGCCGCCCCTAGGGGAAACCCTAGGGCGCCTCCCCTCCCCTTTCCCCCTATATATAGTGGAGGTTTTGGGGTTGCCTAAGACACGAGAACTTCTCCCTCTTGGTGCAGCCCTACCTCTCTCCCTTCTCCTCTCCCGCGGTGCTTGGTGAAGCCCTGCAGGATTGCCACGCTCCTCCACCACCACCACGCCGTTGTGCTGCTGCTGGATGCAGTCTTCCTCAACCTCTCCCTCTCTCCTTGCTGGATCAAGGCGTGGGAGACGTCACCGGGCTGTACGTGTGTTGAACGCGGAGGTGCCGTCCGTTCGGCACTAGGATCTCTGGTGATTTGTATCACGACGAGTACGACTCCTTCAACCCCGTTCTCTTGAACACTTCCGCTTGGCGATCTACAAGGGTATGTAGATGCACTCTCCTTCCCCTCGTTGCTGGAATCTCCACAGATTGATCTTGGTGACACGTAGGAAAATTTTGAATTTCTGCTACGTTCCCCAACACCTTATTGGCTTAGCCCTAACATCTAGGACCCACCTATTGAAAACCTCACTTAGATTGTTAACAACTAAGTCTGTCTTGCAGTTCACATCCATGGCATGTCTGGCCCAAGTGTGTTTGGGTATTTTGCTAAGCCACACCCAAGCTGCTTCACACTGCCTTTAACTCATCCATTGCAACTTGAAAACCATGTTCAAAGATATGAGTAACTTGCTGCATCCATGTATTTTTTAATTCGGCCCTCTAAACCCAAAGAATTTGAAAGTTCTGGTAGATATGCCTAAGGCAAAACCTTTGTGGGCAATTGGGGAAGACTCTATTTATGGCTTTCAAAAGACCCTGTATGAAACAAGTACAACTAAGTAACTACAACTACATGAAAGTCATAGCATCTGCATGAAAGTAACTACAACTACATGAAAGTAACTACAACTAAATATATTACCTTTTGCCTATCTGAAATGATTGTGTACTGTCCAAACTTGCCAGATTGCCCACCTATTGCCTCCCTCAGCTGGTATAGAAACCAGGTCCAGGAATTAGTGTCCTCCTTGTCTACAATTCCAAAAGCAATGGGAAAAATGTTGTTGTTCCCATCTCTTCCAGTAGCAGCTAGGATTTGTTGACCAGTAGTGAGCTTTATGAAGCATCCATCCAAACCTTTAGCACAAATAATTAGTACTTGAAAGAACATACAAGTGGCATAAACAACAATACAAGGCAGTTACCTATGAATGGTCGGCAAGCATTGAGGAACCCTTCTTTGCATCCATTCAGGCAGATGAACAGTCCATGAAACCTAGGGTTCTTGCTAGGATGCTCCCTAATATGTTTTGTTGTCACAATACATCTAGAACCTGGATTTGTGTCTAGGACAGCCCGTAAATAATCCCTAATGCTGGTGTATTGGGCCTTTTGATCTCCTAAAACAACATTCTTTGCTGCCTTCCTAGCCCTCAGAGGCCATGTGGGTTGAAATATCCACTCCATACTTGCTCTTTGCAGTGTTAATTATTGTTGTTATTGTTGTGTTAGGGTCATTCTTCACTGCCTCCTCACAATGTTTTGCAACCCACTTGGCGGTGACTTTGGTGCTCTCTGACACAGAAGGGCATGTGTGCACCAAATACACCTTTCTAATGGTAAATGTCTTCTCATTTGCAATCTGAGAAGCTGCTATATAAAAAGGGCATTGCTCATCTATGCACTGTGCTATAACCCTGTCACTGCAGTTTCTGTGGTACTCATAGTTCCTGTTCTGTGATATGTGCAGGGTTTGGAGTGCAGTTCTGAACTGGTACACATCAATGAAGCAAAGATGCTTCACAAATTGGTCTTGTGGGTCAGCTCTGTCCTCATCATACCATAACCTTGGCTTCAACTTCTTTGCTCTGCTCTTTCTACCATTGAGCAACACATAAGCCATTGCCTCAGCACCATCATCATCTTCCAAACCCAGGTCTAATGGATTTTTGTCCTCATCATCTGATGGTATCCAGTCATCCTCAAAAAATTGCTCTACACTTCCATGTGATCTGCTAGTTGGCCCTTTTCTCTCTCTCTCTCTCTCTCTCTCTCTCTCTTGGCCTTATTCTTCTTCTCAATATGTTGACCACTCTCTTGATCCTCTTCATTTTGTTGCTCCCCTTGCACCACTTCCTCCACTTCCTCCAATTCCTCCAATTCCTCCTCCTCTTGATCATCATCATCCTCTTCTTCACCGATGGATCATACAGGCCTCCTCCTCATCTCAGAGACCACATATCCTCAACATCTGTGTCCCCTTCATAATGCAGTAATGGATCATCCCTCTGTTTTTTCATTTCCTCAAGCCTAGCAAGGATATCCCCATATTCTGACAAATTATCATCATCACTATCTTCTTCATTGTCCATAACTGCAGCTTTCCTTTTCAAATGAGTGGCCTTCTCTTTTTCTTTCTCATTCTTCCTAAACATTGCAATTTCCTTTCTCCTTCTCTCCTCCATAACTTTTTCTGTTTGCAGTTGCTCCTCTGAATTGTTTGTGATCTGTTGTGTTTGAAACTGTATTGGTCTTGGTTCTTCTACTGGTACTACTGCTGCTGTGTTTGAAACTGAACTAGGATGTGCATTGAACAACACTCCTTCTTCATCTACCTGATACAGTTGGGGCTCTCCAATTTCCTGCAAAGGGATTTGTTGCTCAATAACATTAGTACTGCAATTTATATGTGCAGGTTTGGGGAACTGCCCTAACAACTCGTCACATTGAAAATCTTCCGCTCGTTGTACTATGTGGTCTAGAATTTCCTCCAAAGATGTCATCATCCTCTATTTCTTGCATTCCTTCTATCCCTAGGCCAGGATCCTTCACATAGTACATGTAATCCCTCACCCCATATCCTTCGGTCTCTATCAAGGCAACTAGATTGTAAAATGTGATGTCCGACAACATCATAGTTCTCTCAAGATTATCTCTGCTATGAAAATGCATCCTCAATTCCCAAACCTCATCATCCAGATTTGCAAATTTACAAAGAAACATAGTGGTGTATAAGTGTTCAATTATAGCACTTATGAAAAGCAGGATCGCATCAATACATAGCTTTGGGTTGCTTAAATAACCAATGTAGTACAAAGCAAAAACTGCAATAACCCTAGCTTGGTTCATTAAGATCTACGCTTATAGACCATAGCTTATTTCAACTAAATAAGACACACAGAACAGCTAATTTATACATAATGAGTTAATTTCAGAAAGAAATCGTCGCAATAACAATCATAGGGCCAACAATAGGCAATGGAGATGGGGAAGGGGATATCACTACACACTAACCCTAGCCCTAGAAACGGGTCAGATAAGTTCACAGAAGAATGGATAAGGGAAGGGGATCTCACTATACACCGCCGAAGGATGATGCGATGTGGTGGCTTCCATTGGGATTCGCCTTCACCGCCATGCAAAAGATCTAGCCGTCAGCAGATTCCACCGAATACTCCACCTCCGCATCTCGCCGCCTTGCTAGGGTTCGAGCTCCGCAGTAGCTCACCGCCTGAGTCGGGATCCGCTGCTGCGCCATCGCCGGGAGGACCGCCAACACCGCTTTCGCCACGGAGTAGTCATCGCCTCTGTGACGAGAGGAGGAGAGAGCGGCAGGAGAGTGGGGAAGAAGGCGGACACGAGGAGAGCGGCGGCGGAGAAGAGGGGAGAAACGAGCAGATGGGGATGGAGGCATACAGCGCCGTCAAACGCCGTCTAACGGCTGTCGGGATGGCCGTCGGTGCCACGTGCGCAAAAAACGGGCCCCGCCTGTCATAAACAAGCTTAACTGACCCCGATCCGCCGATCAGTGCTTTGTGCAAAAAAATTACGGAAGACACGATGTTTTCTGTAAAAAAAAATATATTGTAGTAGTTTTCGCAAACCTTGCCTTCAAAGTGGTGATTTTGTGCAATTTACTCATTTACATGACATGATTGGGGAGATTAATTATGCTGGCAGCCCTGACATGCCGCCACGTGGGCAGCCACAACACAACGAGACCCGCCCGCTCCGACTGTCGGCAGGGGGCGTCATCACCGCGGCGCTGTACGTACACCACTGTATATATCCCGCCGCACCGCCGCAATGGCAGCCGCGCCCCTTTCATTTTCACGGCGTCGCTCTCCCGCAGCCGCGAGCCAGCAGGAGCAGGTAGGCAACGGACGATCTTCTTCCCGTCACATTTCACGCACGTGAACGCGGCATGTACGCCCGCCCGCAGGCACCGGTAAGGTAAGCGCGGCCGCACTCCACAGCGCCGCAAAACTCGCGCGGCGCACCCCCAGCCGTCCGTCCGTTGGTGCGAACAGAGACGCGCTGCCGACGCGACGCGGCGCTTTGCCCCGCCGGCGATTTAGCGGCGCGCCATCGGCCCGAATCTCTACTACAGTACTACTGTGCTCCGTATCTTTCGTCTCGCTATCGGCCACGCGCGCGCTCGGGATCGCAATCGCATCGATCCAGCCAGCAGATCGCCGCCGCTCTTGAGGCACAATGCAGCTGGTGGAACAGACTCGGGGCGACAGCGACCCCGACCTGATCGTTTACGTGGCTCACTCTACTCCGACACTACTCTATTTCTAGGGCGGCCAGGGTCCGTGGATCTGGCCACCTAGATCGGCTCGGATATCTATCTATGGTCTATCTGTCTATCTCCAGCCGCTTTTTCGACGACCAAGTGTCAAGTGTGTGTGTGCCGCGCAGGCGCTCCACGTAGCCGCCCACGGCGCTGTGCGCGGGCGGCACCGCGCGACAGGCCCCGTCGATCCGGGGGTTGCGATCGCCAAACCAAAAAGACGATGGATTTTATATGATGCCGTGGCGAAAAGCGGGGCCGCCGCCGCCGCCGCACTGGTTTATTATTCCGGCGGCGGCGGGGAGGGGGGAACGACAGAACCGGGTATATGCATTTTGTTTGCTGTTGCTGTTGTGTTTTTGACCTCCGGATGCATGCGCTTACTAAAAACGCTTAACATAATAGAGCCGTGTGCCTCTCGCCTTGATCTTGTCCCCCGAATTCAACTGCATCACTCTTCAAGTCTTTCATCCTGCTAGTACCCCCGCCCCCGCCCTACCTATTATGCTCTGCTGCTGATGCTCAACTTCTGGGTTCTGATCATCCAGCAGCATTGCGAAACCCTGCTTCGCACGTGGTTTTTAACTCCTGCGGCATGGCATCGGTCCCCTGCTTATGGGTTACGAAAGCATCGTCCGGCCAGAACAACTTGGGTGAAAATAGAACGGCATCTGCCATTATTTGTACCTTGTGTACTAGGTGCACGTTGTCTCGTCTCTTTCCGTACCACCTTGCTTTTGTTTTCAAGAACCCGATAGCACCTTCTTTTTAACACAGTACAACCACCAATTGCTCACACACACACACACACTTAACCCTATGAACGCACGCACACATACCATATCTCTATGAGCACCTCCGAGATACCGAGCCAACACAACATCTTATTCCAGACACATTTACGCCAAATCTAGAAACTGTATTTGTGTACGGCAAAACATTGTACAACACTTAACATCAGTGGTTCAGAAAGCAGGCGCACTGCTCTTGGTACATCGGTCAGCGCGTGCGTGCGTGCGACTGCCACTGATCCAGGCGAACTAATTACACATGTAAGCCAATCAGAGGGGGTTCCACCTATCTAAATTTCCACGCAAAACGACCATGACAAAAACTAAAGGAGCTGCTGCCTAGTGGGCCCAAATGCCTAACTACATGCACAGATAAACACCATGGCTTTTACTCCACGCCCAATTTGACGGAACCGTCCTTCACAAGCTTCATGCTAAGGCTGTTGAATCTGCCTCTCGAGTAGTGCCGTGATGCCTTTCTCCAGTCTGTGCCTGTCTTCATCATCGCCACGAATTCGTCGTAGCTAATTTTGCCATCCTACAGATGATGCCAAGAAAAGCAGATGATCTTTTAGTCAATCAGAAACGATGCTGGCTTTACGAGGCAGTACAAGAGAATCACCACCTTATCGGTGTCAACTTCTTGCAGTATGTCATTCACAACTTCCATGCTATCAGCTGCTCCGTCATCCTTCAGAGCCTCTCGAAGCTCGTCCGGCTCGATGTAACCATTGCCATCCTTGTCGAAGAATAAGAAGGCCCGCCGAAGGTGCTCGTCATTTGCCATCCTTTGCAGATGAAGAGAGACAGCTAGAAATTCGGCATAATCTAGTACTCCTTTACCGTTTGTATCCACCTGTTTGCCAACCATAGGTGGTCAATAAAACGTGCTGAGTATACCATACGAACTAATGCGAGTAAATCCGGGAATTTATCCCAGTTTTGTCTACTGCCCTCCCTATGCCAAATAGTTATACTGCTCCTAATTGCAACCATCAACTCAAACAAACATAACCCCTCACATGATACCATGGACAAATAAATTGACAATCTCAATCCACCCAAGAGAACTCAACAAATCGCATGTCTCATGGTAAAAAAATGGTCTAATGATAAACTGATAGGAGGGAACATAATGATGCAAGGTAAAATTACCAGGCAAACATCAAACAGAGAGGCAATAAGTTATTTCAAGCACGATGATAAAGTGAGTCGACACACTGTCAATAACTGGACAAGGCCGCTACATGTAAGTATGCAGATGATACAAACTAAAACAGTTACTCTCGCCTGATGCAAACGATGCAAACCAAGACCATTATGGTTGCTAAATGGAATGAGTACTCAATACTAGCTTCTCTAGCTTTTGTTAGCTAGAAGGGAATGAGTCACATGAACCTAGGCCAAGTGGCGAGCTAGAATAAATATCCATTGGGAATTTTCATTTCTAGTCTGGCGAGAAATGTCAAACACATCAAGCTGTACACTGAATGTAAAATACATGAGCAGCTAAGGGGCTAAGTCAAATATTTGCAGCAAATCACCACCAGATATAAAGTTTGACATGTTGAACAATGGAATAGCATCTAAAAACCAACTGGCAGAAGGAAAATGGACAGCCCAAACAGCACATTTGATGGGAAAGGTTGTGTACCATCATAGAACAGCACTAAGAAACAGCTGTTGAGGTCACAAGTTTGAGCCCTCCTATTTTAATTTTAACTTGTTTATGAAACTGCTGATCTAATTGAAATAATTCGACCACATTTATTTACCCTACTATGGAATATAAGAGGGACAAATACATAAATGGCCTACCAATGGATGCAAAAATGAAACAGTCATCGTAGTGATTAGAACATTTGTTAGCTGTGGGATCATTTAACATTCCACTGAAATTCCGTGATGATCTGGCAAATGAAAATGAAAGACCTAGAGGGCAAGGACACCTGAGGCTTAAGATGATATTGCCTTTTCTACGTGATTCTTTGCTGTATATCAAATCTTTTGGAGCTACACATAGTTAGCTACACATAGTTTAACCAAAACTATCACAAAAACACATGGCTGTTTATTTCGTACACTTAAAAGTTTGGTTTGACACAAATTTCGTGGCAGATGAACCCTTCACCATATATGAGACAATTTTGGCACATAATTGAATGTCCAGTGGGCCAGATGACCGCACTTATTGACATACCTATCACGGATGTAAAGTTTTAACAAATTCTCATGAAAACTCCATAAAAGCGTAGTTTGCTTTCATGAATTTACTCCTTTAGATAGCAATGCTCCCCAAATATGTGGTTTGTTAGACACCAATTGATCTTCTAGGAAAATAGACACATGCCTTGCCTCATGTTTTTTAAATAAAGAATAGAGAATAAAGTTTAAATTCTTTGCAATACTTACAGCTTCAATAAGCATCTGCACTTCTGATTCCGCAAGGTGAGAGCCAAATTTTGCTATCCCACTCTTCAATTCTTCACAAGAGACAATGCCATCATTGTCAGTATCCATTGCCTTAAACATCTCCTTTATATCCTCAACTTCCTCAGCTGACAAATGATCAGCGATGACCTGGTAAAAAGTTATACGCCATATATGTCACACGACAAGTAAATTGCCATGGCAATGACTTGCAACATAGTTGAGCAGACCAGGATGGAAAGGTTAAATGAGCTAGGTGCATACTCTTAGAGCTCTTCTTTTGAATCTATTCATTCTCGAAAATTGCTTAAGCCTTGACTTGACAATATCGCCAAGAGGAACATTTGGAGCTTTCTTAGCATTTTGAAGCCAATGGTGCTCTGTGAAATAAAATTTGATGTCATGAAATTACTTACACGGACGTATAACAAACCAGGGGAAAACAGATGAACAAGAATTCAGAAATACTGACAAAAAAGACAAGATGCTTAAGAAGCATTTCCACACTCGAAAAGAATATGAGCTGACGTAACTTCAAGTTACAAAGCAGACCACAATTCTGATCCTAATATTCTTTCAGGCTGTAGTACAAATAATAAAATGCCCAAGCGCATCCGGATGACTGAAATTGGTCTATGTTTTGTTTAACATGTGCGCTTTGGTGAAGAAGTGTCTGATCTAAAAATTCTGAATTCTGAAACAACGGAAATTGGTCTATGTTTTGTTTAACATGTGCGCTTAGGTGAAGAAGTGTCTGATCTAAAAATTCTGAATTCTGAAACAACGGAACTGATTAATCCCAAGTTTTAAGATGGAGAATTTCAGGTGCTCTTCTGTTCAAGTTTATGCTTATAGATTCTGCAATGCAGAAAACTATCTGACACAAAAAAAAAAGTCGTGCTTCAGATAGGCAGATAAAATCAACACACAGACTTCAGGGTTGGTTGCCAAGTCTGTATTTATGAAGTAGGAGTAACTTCAAACTCAAATATTACCTCTGTCCCAAATTACTTTTCTTAGATTTGTCCAGATACGGATGTAGCTAACACTAAAGTGTAGACAAATCTAAGACAAGTAATTCGGGGCGGAGGGAGTACTTTATATCAGATTTACTCATGTAGTACATGACAACTTGAAATTCAATTACTCCAGAGTTATAGATGTATCACATGGAAAAACTTGAAACTTCACAGTTACTTCAGAGCCACCATGATCATCAAATCAGGCAGCTAATTAATGCACATGGGCCATGCTGTTTTGGTCATTCCACATTGCATTAACGGCTAAAATGGATGGTAAATTCTAAAATGCAACGGCAGTGGCAAAACCATAAAAAGAACTAACGGAACTGTGGAATTTTCATAATTAAATAGAAAGTAATGGCACGGCTATAATTCCAGACGAGACTAGTGGCACTGACATAAATTTCCATGGGTAGATTCTGACATGATGCTATATTTCTGGAAGGAACAGAAATGAAAAATGTGGAGTTTTTACAGTGGCAATTACTGACCACTGAACTGAATAGTTTCTGCATGGAAGTAAGAAAGAAGCATAACAGTGTGCCATGTACATACCAAGAACCTGCTTTGCAGTTAACCTGAGTTTTGGATCTGGTTCCAACATACGTCGAACCAAATCTTTAGCATTTTCCGATACATTAGGCCAGGGTTCCCGCTTAAAATCGATATTTCCACGAAGAATAGCTTGTGCTACCCCTTGTTCGGTCTCTGCAATATTTTCATGTAAGCTTTCATGAAGAAGAGTAAAGATAAAGGCATAAAGCCAATGACAGAAAAGGTTTGAGTTAAGGTAGTACCGGCCCAAAATGGAGGAACTCCACATAGTAAAATATATAAGATAACCCCGGCACTCCATATGTCTATTTCCGTCCATAGTTTCTCTTCAATACTTGGGAGCCATGTAATAAGGGCTTCCAACAATTTCTGAAAACTTTTCACCTGAAAAGTAACACATAAAGAAAGATTCAGATGAAAATAGATCACTTTCTGTACGAAAAGGCACACTGTGCAATCGCTGTAAATCAACAACATTGCTAGCGACGCTACAAGGTTGTATTTTTGGAGCGGACTATGGCACGACGGACAGAGCGCGCAAACCGCCCAGTGGTCCATTTGACGTCAGCAAAGCACATCAACACCCGTAGCACACGGCAGCACAACGTATGATGAGACAATGTGGGAGCGCATCGCGAAGGAGACCATTTTCCTACCGTTCGCACTGGTGTTTCCTTGTTATTTTATGGTTTTATCTTACATATCTACACCCTAAGTCCCAACCAGTAAGCATACTTGATAAGCTATGATCACTACTGGTGTTTAAGTGTCACTGTCAGGACGAAGTGCTCACATGGATAGTACTTCCTAGATTACGATCTATAAGATTTGGTATGGGTTGGTTCCTTACATTATCTCATAGGATTTGGTTTCCACGCATTCTCTACATAAAGGACGGGATTGTATCTTCAAATTAAGTAAAACGGAAGACACACCATCCATCCCCTTGTCCTAAAATCCCCTCTCCTCCATTAAGCCATGCTCTCAGATCCAGACCCTGTCAGTATGGTAGATACATCCAGCATCCCTTCCTAAACTGTAATAATTTCAGAGTTATATAACTTATCCTAAAGTACAGCCCACTAAGCTCATCTCACACTGAAGAACTGAATGTATTCAGTGCAAAATGGCTAAATTTAGCAACAACTGATGTTCCACCACTTGCTTCTTCCGATTCCTAGAAGTAGTAGGCTGACACTAGAGACATCCTAGATCATGGACCTAAAGCACCAAACACAGAACCCACAATACGATGTTCAGCAAACCAAATAATCGAGGCTAAATCAACAGCATAGAGGGTTGACATTGAACTAATGCCATATCAATCCAAAAAGCGGAGTAAAGGTGATGCATATACATTATCCACTTGGTTGGATACTCCAGAATCCTGCCTTCAAAATACTAGCTACAGTCGCATTCGCTAGCCTACCCAAATTTCTTCCGATGATCCTAAGTTCTGAATGAAAGAGACACCAACCAAGCAACGGCATTCAGCTACCGGGATGTCCATTGCCAGCACTCCGCCTAAGACTAAGAGAGTCCATTAAACCCATATAAATCCCGCCATGTTTTGTTTTTTTATTCATCCAGAAATGCAGATTCTCCCAAATTGGGAAACGGATCTAAGATTCCAGTCCAGGGGGGGTTGGATCACCGGGCTTGAAGAAAATGGAGAGGCCGAAATCGATGGCCTTGAGCGGCGAGTTCTCCTTCTTGTTGGCGAAGAGGAAGTTCTCGGGCTTGAGGTCCCGGTGGATGACGCCGTGGCGGTGGCAGAGCTGCACGACCTCGACGATGGTGCGGGTGACGTTGGCGGCGGCGCGCTCCGTGTAGTGGCCCCTGGCGACGATGCGGTCGAAGAGCTCGCCGCCCTCGCAGAGCTCCATGACGAGGTGCACGGCGCCCTCGTCCTCGCACGCCTCCCGCAGCGCCACGATGCTGTGGCTGCGGGGCAGGTGGCGCATGATGGCCACCTCCCGCCGCACGTCCTCCACGTCGACGGGGGTGCGCAGCTTGCGCTTGGAGATGGACTTGCAGGCGAGCTGCTCCTTGGTTTCCCGGTCGACGCAGAGGTACGTGACCCCGAACTCGCCGCGCCCCAGCTCCCGGTCCAGCAGGTACTTGTCGTCGATCCCGCCGATGAAGTCGCACCCCTCCTCGCCCAGCACGGCCAGCCGCTTCTGCCCGCCTCCCCCGCCGGTCCCCGCGGCGCCGCTCCGGGGCTGGTGCGGCTTATTCTTCCTGGCGGCGGCGGAGGCGGGGAAGTGCGAGGACTTGACGTCCTCCCGCGCGGCGGCGGCCGGCGAGCGGCAGCAGTTGCCCATGGCCGCGCGCGGGGATCAGCGGGGCGGGGGGCTAGGGTTTGTACGGCATTGCCCGGCTGGGTTGGGGGGGGAGGAGGAGAGAATTGAAGGGCGCTCGCTCTACTCTGCCAGCGGAGAGAGCCTACACGCGGAGGGAGGCAGGGGCAGGCAGACAGGGAGGGAGTAGAGGAGCAGTAACTGAGTCTGGGTGTGCAACGGTATGGCGGGGGACGCGTAGCGATGGATGGGGGGCGGCAGGCAGCTTCGCGCGCACGCCGACGAGGGCGGAGCGGCGGGGGCCGTTCGGGCGCGCGTGTGCGTGACCGGTGGGGTCTTGGCGCTTCTGGGTCCGTTTCCGGGTGCGGCTTGCGGTTCGGCGGTGCGGGGTGGGGGGTTTGACTGCGCCCGCGGCGAGAGAAAAGAGGGGGATGGCGTGGCGTCACTCCTTTTGTTTCTCTTTTCTTCCTCAAGATTTGCCGTTGCACACACGCAATGGAGTGCCATATCAGAGAAACAAAATATGTAGTATTTTTTATAGCACAGAAAAATTAATAATATTATGTACTGGGAATTTGTCTAAAGCTTTGGAATCTTTCCTGTAATTGGAACTACAAATTTGTGTGTGTGTGAAGGTTTCGAAGTTGGGTAGTAGGACCATGACTTTCCAAGCATGTATGGCAGGAACTGAAACAAGAAAACTAAGGTACAGTGCACTGGGCTTTTCGGGAGATTGTTGGATTGAACGAGACATGAGAAAGCGACTGCGTGTGGGATTTATGGAGGATGAAGACCAGTGCACGGAAATATTTATATGTGTAATCAAGATATTAATTCATGAAATCATCGTGTCATTTAAGCATTTTCTATGCTATTGATTCCTGAAATCAGCTTATCATTTGCTATGCTATCTTGCAAGATAGCGGAGCCCAGCTCTTCCATATGGCTTTATATGACTGGAACCGGATCCCTCCCTTACAGAACATTTTGTAAGCCGAGGCCGCTGTGTATTTCCTGTCCACACACCACTCCCAAACAGGCGTATCCTCCTGATTTGAGATTGGATGTACCTCAATCAGCACTTCCCATAGTCGGATGAATTGTGCCAATTCATCTGTGGACATTTCACCTGTGATATCCATAGTTCAAGCATGGGATAACAAACCCTCCTGCACCACTCTTCTGTTCCTCACTTGGGTCTTGACTTTGAGCACGATCGAGGGTGCCACTTCCGCAATGCATGCACCGTTGATCCATCTGTCCTTCTAGAACAGAATCCGAGCTCCATCTCCTAGCTCCCACTTAACTAAACTGTTGAACGCTTGTTGTACATTTTGATCTGGCGTCAAGCTGAGTCCCTGCCACGGCCGTGAGCTATCTGTTCTTCTTAACCACTCCCACCGCAAGCATAGCGCAAGGCCGTGTTTGCCCAAGTCCATCACTCCTAGCCCTCCAAGGTATTTTGGTTTGCACACTCTCTGCCAAGATACCACGCACTTGCCAGCGCTGACTTCCTCCGAGCCCGCCCAAAAGAAGGCTTTGCAACCCTTGCCTACCTTGTCCAAAGCCCACTTAGATGCATCCGAAACAATCAGATGGTGTGTAGGTCTAGCACGCATCATTTGGTTGACCAGAATGAGCCTGCCCGGTCTAGTGATCATTCCCCTTTGCCATCCCGGCAATATTTTGATTGCAGCGTCCACCAAATGTAATGTACAAGCCAACAATAAGGCAACACCCCAGTACAACACTACACTCGTAAGAGCATCTCTAGCAAACCCCGTATAACACCGACCCGCAAAACGCGTTTGCAGTTCGCAAAAAAACGGCTTTGCGAGGCGGCGCAGGAGGCCGCAGCGTCAGACCCCGCAAACCAACCCGTATAAAAGGATATTCGCCAAGATGCTCTTTTACGGTGCCGCGTCGACCCGCAAACCGAAAACCCTCAATAAAGCGAATTTGACAGCGATTCCGACAAATGAGTTCAAATCAAATGATAAAACATAGTTCGCGTGCAAATAAAAGCATGGTTTTGTAGGACAAACGCAAAAAGGACTTGCAAAAGCGACGCCCATGTCTTGATCGTCGAGGTCGAGGTCGTCGCCGCCCTCGAATCCATCTCCGGCACTTGTTCCAACTCCAGCACCAAAATCACCGGCGGGCGCACTAAATGCGTCGGCGATATTGGTTCCAAATCCCGATGAGAAAACATCGCCCGCACTGTAACACACACCGGCCGACGCAAACATCCTCCTCTTCAAAATGTCCCTCCTTGCCATATCATGCCACTCTTTGGTGATGTCGTCCATGTCATTGCGGTTCATTGTCATGATCTTATTCTCTTCGGTAAGAAGCTTGGACATGGCTTTGTTCTCAGTGACACGCGCCCTTATCTCCTCAATGGCCGCCTTGCGCAACCCCTCGTCTTTGAGCAATTGCCACTTCTCTTGCTTCTCCCATGCCCTTCTCTCAGCCAATTCTTTCTTTGTCTCCAAAGTCTTCGCTAACATCAACTCATTTGATTGGACCATGGCATCTATATTGTCCCGCAAGCTCGATGCTTCGTGTTCCCTCTTGATCTTCTCCTTTGTCTTCTTGTCACCATCGAGCTTGTTCAAGTTTCTTGGGCCATCATCATCTTCATCTTCATCCATGTTCATAAGTGCACAGCTCTTCGGTGGGGATTCCTTGTCAATCAACTTCCAGTTCTTGCACTCTTTGAGCATATCCCAAAAATGCTCTAGCTTAAAAAATTTGCCTTCGGAAGCTTCCATGTCTTTGTATCTTTGTTGGGCAATTTTGTCCTACATAATTTAAACAAAGTCAAATGATGCAATCACTTCATATGATGCAAAATAATGTGGACGTGAAAACGAACTCACATAGTCGGATTCCACAGTTCCACTTGGAGGTGCATTGCGTACTTGTTCCAAGCAAGCTGCCCAACGGCTGCAAATCGGCTTGATCACGTCCCAACGCCCTTGGAGCGACCGAAAGGTCCGTGGTGTCCTATTGGGATACTTGGCCATCATGCGGAAGTATTGATCTTCGATTCTTTGCCAATGTCTCTTGGAGCTTTGAGATGTACCCGTGCAAGCATCAAGAGAGACCACACTCCAAGCCTTGATCAAGATTTGATCTTCCAAGATCGTGTAGTTCTTCGACCCCATGCTTTTTTACTTGCGCTTCCTCATACGCCCCTTCATCTACGTCCTCCACTTCATCTTCACCACCGTAATCATCCATGCCACCCTCCGTTTCATTGTGGTCGAAATCAGCGAATGGGGCCCTATCAATGTCGACGGCGTTGGTGTCCAACAAGTTCATGAATTCGGATGTGGCATTGTTCGAACCACCGCTACATTGAGAGGCATCAAGTCAAGAACAACCACAATGCCGAAAAGCGAAGCAAGAACAAGAGATCGAAGATGTATACCTTCCGGCCATTTCACCGAACACCTCGCTTGCGGTGGAAGCAGCGCCGTTGAACGTCATTGTCGGGGAACATCTCGCCGGGGTGGAGGGAGTGGACGAAGGTGCCGTGTTGGGGAACATACGCACACGCAAGATCATGGTGATGCATAGCAACGAGAGGGAGAGTGTTGTCCATGTACCCTCGTAGACCGAAAGCGGAAGCATTAGCACAACGCGGTTGATGTAGTCGTACATCTTCACGATCCGATCGATCAAGTACCAAACGTACGGCACCTCCGAGTTCAGCACACGTTCAACCCGATGATGTCCCGCGAACTCTGATCCAGCCGAGTGTTGAGGGCGAGTTTCGTCAGCACGACGGCGTGGTGATGATGTTGATGTTCTACCGATGCAGGGCTTCGCCTAAGCACCGCCACAAGATATTGAGGTGGACTATGGTGGAGGGGGCACCGCACACGGTTGGGAGAGATCAACTGATCAACTTGTGTGTCTAGAGGTGCCCCCGCCTGTGATATAAAGGAGCAAGAAGTGCGGCCGGCCAAGGGAAGAGGCGCGCCGGAGGAGTCCTACTCCTACCGGGAGTAGGACTCCCCCCTTTTCCATGTTGGACTAGGGGAGAGAGGGGAGAGGTGGAGGGGAGGAAGGAAAGGGGGGGCGCCGCCCCCCTCTCCTTGTCCTATTCGGACTAGGGGGGAGGGGCACGCGGCCCTGCCCTGGCCTCCTCTCCTCTCTTCCACCAAGGCCCACTAAGGCCCATTAAGTTCCGGGGGGGTTCCGGTAACCTCCCGGTACTCCGAAAAATTCCCGATTTCACCCGGAACACTTCCGATATCCAAACATAGGCTTCCAATATATCAATATTCATGTCTTGACCATTTCGAGACTCCTCGTTATATCCGTGATCACATCCGGGACTCCAAACAACCTTCGGTACATCAAATAATATAAACTCATAATATAACTGTCATCGTAACGTTAAGCGTGCGGACCCTACGGGTTCGAGAACTATGTAGACATGACCGAGACATGTCTCCGGTCAATAACCAATAGCGGAACCTGGATGCCCATATTGGCTCCCACATATTCTACGAAGATCTTTATCGGTCAGACCGCATAACAACATACGTTGTTCCCTTTGTCATCGGTATGTTACTTGCCCGAGATTCGATCGTCGGTATCTCAATACCTAGTTCAATCTTGTTACTGAAAGTCTCTTTACTCGTACTGTAATACATCATCCCGCAACTAACTCATTAGTTGCAATGCTTGCAAGGCTTAAGTGATGTGCATTACCGAGAGGGCCCAGAGATACCTCTCCGACAATCGGAGTGACAAATCCTAATCTCGAAATACGCCAACCCAACAAGTACCTTCGGAGACACCTGTAGAGCTCCTTTATAATCACCCGATTCGTTGTGACGTTTGGTAGCACACAAAGTGTTCCTCCCAGAACGGGAGTTGCATAATCGCATAGTCATAGGAACATGTATAAGTCATGAAGAAAGCAATAGCAACATACTAAACGATCGTGTGCTAAGCTAGCGGAATGGGTCATGTCAATCACATCATTCTCCTAATGATGTGATCCCGTTAATCAAATAACAACTTATGTCTATGGCTAGGAAACATAACCATCTTTGATCAACGAGCTAGTCAAGTAGAGGCATACTAGTGACAACCTGTTTGTCTATGTATTCACACATGTATTATGTTTCCGATTAATACAATTCTAGCATGAATAATAAACATTTATCATAATATAAGGAAATAAATAATAACTTTATTATTGCCTCTAGGGCATATTTCCTTCATGCCGGCCTTTTCGTAGGAATCTTCTTCCGCTTCATGCCCGAAACCTTGCTCACCTTCTCCGTCGGCGACCGGGCAGATCGCACAACGGCGGCAGCGCCCGGCGCGCGTGCCTTTCCAGTGAGGCCAGCCGGATTGCTGCCCTGCATGACAATGTTGCCCTGCCGCTTGTAGGCAGGCGCGTTGGGGCCTTGGGCGAAGTATGGCGGGGAAGATCTGCCGGAGGGGATTGCGCGTGCGTGACCTCCTCGGTGATGGGGGACGGCTGATACGTCCATTTTGCATCATGCTTTTATATCGATATTTATTGCATTATGGGCTGTTATTACACATTATGTCACAATACTTATGCCTATTCTCTCTTATTTTACAAGGTTTACATAAGGAGGGAGAATGCCGGTGGAATTCGAAATTTGGAAAAGGAGAAAATATTAGAGACCTATTCTGCACAACTCCAAAAGTCCTGAAACTCCACTAAAGTTATTTTTGGAAATAATAAAAAATATTGAGCAGAAGAAATACGCGAGGGGGGCCTCCACCTGTCCACGAGGGTGGGGGGCGCGCCCCCTGCCTCGTGGGCCCCCTGTTGGCCCTCCGGTGCCCATCTTCTGGTATATGAAGTCTTTCGTCCGAAGAAAAATCATAAGCAAGCTTTCGGGACGAGACTCCACCGCCACGAGGCGGAACCTTGGCGGAACCAATCTAGGGCTCTGGCAGAGCTGTTCTGCTGGGACACTTCCCTCGGAGGGGGAAATCATCGCCATCGTCATCACCAACGCTCCTATCATCGGGAGAGGGCAATCTCCATCAACATCTTCACCAACACCATCTCCTCTCAAACCCTAGTTCATCTCTTGTATCCAATTCTTGTCTCTAAGTCCGGGATTGGTACTTGTAGGTTGCTAATAGTGTTGATTACTCCTTGTAGTTGATGCTAGTTGGTTTATTTGGTGGAAGATCATATGTTCAGATCCTTTATGCATATTAATACCCCTCTGATTATGAACATGAATATGCTTTGTGAGTAGTTACGTTTGTTCCTAAGGACATGGGAGAAGTCTTGCTATTAGTAGTCATGTGAATTTGGTATTCGTTCGATATTTTGATGAGATGTATGTTGTCTATCCTCTAGTAGTGTTATGTGAACGTCGACTACATAATACTTCACCATTATTTGGGCCTATAGGAAGGCATTGGAAGTAATAAGTAGATGATGGGTTGCTAGAGTGACAGAAGCTTAAACCCTAGTTTATGTGTTGCTTCGTAAGGGGCTGATTTGGATCCATATGTTTCATGCTATGGTTAGGTTTACCTTAATACTTTTGTTGTAGTTGCGGATGCTTGCAATAGAGGTTAATCATAAGTGGGATGCTTGTTCAAGTAAGAACAGCACCCAAGCACCGGTCCACCCACATATCAAATTATCAAAGTACCGAACGCAAATCATATGAACATGATGAGAACTAGCTTGACGATAATTCCCATGTGTCCTCAGGAGCGCTTTTCTTTATATAAGCGTTTGTCCAGGCTTGTCCTTTGCTACAAAAAGGATTGGGCCACCTTGCTGCACTTTATTTACTTTTGTTAATTGTTACTCGTTACCAATTATCTTACCACAAAACTATCTGTTACCTATAATTTCAGTGCTTGCAGAGAATACCTTGCTGAAAACCGCTTATCATTTCCTTCTGCTCCTCGTTGGGTTTGACACTCTTACTTATCAAAAGGACTACGATAGATCCCCTATACTTGCGGGTCATCAAGACTCTTTTCTGGCGCCGTTGCCGGGGATTGAAGCGCCTTTGGTAGGTGGAATTTGGTATGGAAAAATTTATATAGTGTGCTGAAATTTACTTTCACTTGTTACTATGGAAAGTAATCCTCTGAGGGGCTTGTTCGGGGTATCTTCACCCCGATCGGTAGAGCAAATAGTTGCTCCTCAACCTACTGAACCTGCTGAAAATGAAAATGTCCACTTTGAAATTCCTTCGGGTATGTTAGAAAAACTGCTAGCTAATCCTTTTGCAGGAGATGGAATAAAGCATCCTGATGAGCACTTAATATATGTGTATGAAGTTTGTGGATTATTTAAGCTTGCAGGTGTGCCCGGTGATGTTGTTAAGAAGAAGGTCTTCACTTTATGTTTGAAGGGAGAGGCATTGACATGGTATAGGCTATGTGATGATACGGGGTCATGGAACTACAAACGATTGAAATTGGAATTTCATCAGAAGTTTTATCCTATGCATCTTGTTCATCGTGATCGTGATTATATATATAATTTCTGGCCTCACGAAGGAGAAAGCATCGCTCAAGCTTGGGGGAGGCTTAAATCAATGTTATATTCATGCCCCAATCATGAGCTCTCAAGGGAAATGATTATTCAAAAAATTTATGCTCGGATTTCCGATAACAATCGCACCATGCTCGATACTTCTTGTGTTGGCTCTTTTATGATGAATACTATTGAATTCAAATGGGATTTGTTGGATAGAATTAAACATAACTCTGAAGATTGGGATCTCGACAAAGGTAAGGAGTCAGGTATGACACCTAAGTTTGGTTGTGTTAAATCTTTTATGGATACCGATGTTTTCCGTAAATTTAGCACTAAATATGGCCTTGACTCTGAGATAGTAGCTTCTTTATGTGAATCTTTTGCTGCTCATATTGATCTCCCTAAGGAGAAGTGGTTTAAATATCATCCTCCCATAGAAGTAAAAGTAGTTGCACCTATTAAAGTTGAAGAAAAGACTATCACTTATAATGATCCTATTGTTCCTACTTCTTATGTTGAGAAACCACCTTTCCCTGTTAGGATAAAGGGTCATGCTAAAGCTTCAACTGTGGTCCGTAAAAGCAATATCAGAACTTATACACCTCCTGAGCAAATTAAAGTTGAACCTAATATTGCTATTGTTAAAGATCTCTTGTCTGATAATATCGATGGGCATGTTATTCATTTCCATGATGAAACTGCTAGAACTGCCAAACCTTGTGCTAAAGATAAACATAGACCTGTGGTAGGCATGCCTGTTATTTCTGTTAAAATAGGAGATCATTGTTATCATGGCTTATGTGACATGGGTGCTAGTGCTAGTGCAATACCTATTGACTTATACAAAGAAATTAAGCATGATATTGCACCTACTGAGTTGGAAGATATTGATGTCACAATTAAACTTGCCAATAGAGATACTATATCGCCAATGGGAATTGTTAGAGATGTTGAAGTCTTGTGTGGGAAAACTAAATATCCTGCTGATTTTCTTGTTCTTGGTTCCCCACAAGATAGCTTTTGTCCCATTATTTTTGGTAGACCCTTCTTGAACACCGTTAATGCTAGGATAGATGATACGTATCCAACGTATCTATAATTTTTGATTGCTCCACGCTATATTATCTACTGTTTTGGGGAATATTGGGATTTATTTTCCACTTTTATATTACTTTTTGGACTAACCTATTAACCGGAGGCCCAGCCCAGATTTGCTGTTTTTTGCCTACTTCAGTATTTCGAAGAAAAGGAATATCAAACGGAGTCAAAACGGAACGAAATCAACTGGAGAAGTTATTTTTGAAACGAAAGCTACCCGATGGACTTGGACCCCACGTCAAGGAAGGAACGAGGAAGCCACGAGGGTGGGGGCGCGCCCACCCCTCTAGGGCGCGCGCCCTGCCTCGTGGGGCCCTCGTGGCTCCCCTGACGTGCTTCTTCCACCTATATAACTCCACGTACCCTCCAGAACAAAGATTAGATAGGGAGTTCCGCCGCCGCAAAACCTCCAGAGCCACCAAAAACCAATCGGGACCCTGTTAAGACCTGCCGAGGGTGGAACCCTCACCGGTGGCCATCTTCATCATCCCGGCGCTCTCCATGACGAGGAGGAAGTAGTTCACCCTCGGGGCTGAGGGTATGTACCAGTAGCTATGTGTTTGATCTCTCTCTCTCGTGTTCTTGATTTGGCACGATCTTGATATGTCGCGAGCTTTGCTATTATAGTTGGATCTTATGTTTCTTCTCCCCCTCTACTCTCTTGTAATGAATTGAGTTTCCCCTTGAAGTAATCTTATCGGAGTGAGTCTTTAAAGATTTGAGAACACTTGATGTATGTCTTGCCGTGCGTATCTGTGGTGACAATGGGATATCACGTGATTCACTTGATGTATGTTTTGGTGATCAACTCGCGGGTTCCGCCCATGAACCTACGCATAGGGGTTAGCACACGTTTTCGTCGTGATTCTCCGGTAGAAACTTTGGGGCACTCTTTGAGGTTCTATGTGTTGGTTTGAATAGATGAATTGAGATTGTGTGATGCATATCGTATAATCATGCCCACGGATACTTAAGGTGACATTGGAGTATCTAGGTGACATTAGGGTTTTGGTTGATTTGTGTCTTAAGGTGTTATTCTAGTAAGAACTCTAGGGCTGTTTGTGGCACTTATAGGAATAGCCCAATGGATTGATTGGAAAGAATAACTTTGAGGTGGTTTCGTACCCTACCATAATATCTTCGTTTGTTCTCTGCTATTAGTGACTTTGGAGTGACTCTTTTTTGCATGTTGAGGGATAGTTATGTGATCCAATTGTGTTATTATTGTTGAGAGAACTTGCACTAGTGAAAGTATGAACCCTAGGCCTTGTTTCCTAGCATTGCAATACCGTTTACGCTCACTTTTATCATTATTTACCTTGCTGTTTTTATATTTTTAGATTACAAAAACCTATAGCTACCATCCATATTGCACTTGTATCACCATCTCTTCGCCGAACTAGTGCACCTATACAATTTACCATTGTATTGGGTGTGTTGGTGACGCAAGAGACTCTTTGTTATTTGGTTGCAGGGTTGTCTGAGAGATACCATCTTCATCCTACGCCTCCCACGGATTGATAAACCTTAGGTCATCCACTTGAGAGAAATTTGCTACTGTCCTACAAACCTCTGCACTTGGAGGCCCAACAACGTCTACAAGAAGAAGGTTGAGTAGTAGACATCAAGCTCTTTTCTGGCGCCGTTGCCGGGGAGGCTAGGTAAGCGGCACTCACACCCCGTCAACTAAGCTCTTTTCTGGCGCCGTTGTCGGGGAGGTGAGTGCTTGAAGGTATATCTTTAGATCTTGCAATCGAATCTTTTTGTTTCTTGTTTTAGCACTAGTTTATATTATAAAAGAAAACTACAAAAAAATGGAATTAAGGGTGCCTCATATGCTTCATCTTTTTAATATCTTTCGTGAGAATGATGGGAAGGAAAATTGTGCTCAAGTACTAGAAGAAGAATTACATAGAATGATTGGCATAAAATATGTGAATGATGAGCATGACTGCAATGTTGTTAGTATGAATTCTTTGAATACCCATGATGCTAATGATATGCAAAGCCACAAGCTTGGGGAAGCTATGTTTGATGAAGATGATATTTTTTGTCCCCCAAGCTTTGATGAGCAAATTTACTATGATGAAAGCATGCCTCCTGTCTATGATTATTATTGTGATTACATGTATGCTATAAAGAATAATGATAACAATGAAACTTGTCATCTTGATCTTAATTTTCAATCACATGATAGTTATTTTGTAGAGTTTGCTCCCACTACTATTGATGAGAATAGATTTGCTTATGTGGAGAGTAATAAAAATTCTATGCTTATGCATCATGAAAAGAATGCTTTAGGTACTGGTTATATTGTTGAATTTATTCATGATGCTACTGAAAATTATTATGAGGGAGAAACATATGCTTGTAGAAATTGCAATAATATCAAGTTTCCTCTCCATGTGCTTAAAGTTTTGAAGTTATGCTTGTTTTGCCTTCCTATGCTAGTTGATTATTGTTCCCATAAGTTGTTTGCTCACAAAATCCCTATGCACATGAAGTGGGTTAGACTTAAATGTGCTAGTCATATTCTTCATGATGCTCTCTTTATGTTTCAATTCTTATCTTTTATGTGAGCATCATTGAAATCATCATGCCTAGCTAGGGGCGTTAAACGACAGCGCTTGTTGGGAGGCAACCCAATTTTATTTTAGTTTCTTGCTTTTTGGATCTGTTTAGGAATAAATAATCCATCTAGCTTCTTTTTAGATGTGGTTTTGTGTTTTAATTAGTGTTTGTGCCAAGTAGAACCTTTGGGAAGACTTGGGTGAAGTCTTTATGATCATGCTGTAAAAAACAGAAACTTTAGCACTCACGAGATTAGCTAGAACTTTTTACTGGAGAGTGATATTTAGTTAATTCTTTTTGCAGATGATTACTAGACAAATTACTCAGGTCCACCAATTTATTTTATAATTTTTGGAGTTCCAGAAGTTTGCGTTAGTTACAGATTACTACAGACTGTTCTGTTTTTGACAGATTCTGTTTTCATTGTGTTGCTTGCTTTTTTTGATGACTCTATGGCTAGTAAAATAGTTTATAAACCATAGAGAAGTTGGAATACAGTAGTTTTAACACCAATATAAATAAAGAATGAGTTCATTACAGTACCTTGAAGTGGTGTTTTGTTTTCTTTTCGCTAATGTAGCTTACGAGTTTTCTGTTAAGTTTTGTGTTGTGAAGTTTTCAAGTTTTGGATAAAGATTCGATGGACTATGGAATAAGGAGTGGCAAGAGCCTAAGATTGTGGATTCCCAAGGCAATCCAAGGTAATATTCAAGGACAACCAACAGCCTAAGCTTGGGGATGCCCCGGAAGGCATCCCCTCTTTCGTCTTCGTTCATCGGTAACTTTACTTGGAGCTATATTTTTATTCACCACATGATATGTGTTTTGCTTGGAGCGTCGTTTTATTTTCTTTAGATTTGTTTGCTGTTTGAATAAAGTATCAAGATCTGAAATTATTAAATGGGAGAGTCTTCACATAGTTGCATAATTATCCGACTACTCATTGAACTTCACTTATATCTTTCGGAGTAGTTTTGCTATTGCTCTAGTACTTCACTTATATATTTTAGAGCATGGTGGTAGTTTTATTTTGAAGAAATATATGAACTCTCATGCTTCACTTATATTATTTTGAGAGTCTTAAATAGCATGGTAATTTTCTTAAATAATCCTAATATGCTAAGCATAAAAGATTTGTAAGAATTCTTATGAGTGTGTTGGATACTAAGAAAAGTTTGATGCTTGATGATTGTTTTGAGATATGGAGGTAATAATATCAGAGTCGTGCTAGTTGAGTGGTTGTAAATTTGAGAAATGCTTGTGTTGAAGTTTGCAAGTCCCGTAGCATGCATGTATGGTAAACATTATGTAACAAATGTGAAACATGAGGTGTTCTTTGATTGTCTTCCTTATGAGTGGCGGTCGGGGACGTGCGATGGTCTTTTCCTACCAATCTATCCCCCTAGGAGCATGCGCGCAGTGCTTTGGTTTTTATGGCTTTGTAGATTTTTGCAATAAGTATGTGAGTTCTTTATGACTAATGTTGAGTCCATGGATTATACGCACTCTCACCCTTCCATCATTGCTAGCCTCTTCGGTACCGTGCATTGCCCTTTCTCACATTGAGTGTTGGTGCAAACTTGGCCGTGCATCCAAACCCCGTGATATGATACGCTCTTTCACACATAAACCTCCTTATATCTTCCTCAAAACAGCCACCATACCTTCCTATTATGGCATTTCCATAGCCATTCGAGATATATTGCCATGCAACTTTCCACCATACCGTTCTTCATGACACATTCATCATTGTCATATTGCTTAGCATGATCATGTAGTGGGCATAGTATTTGTGGCAAAGCCACCGTTCAAAATTCTTTCATACATGTCACTCTTGATTCATTGCATGTCCCTGCATCACGGAGGCATTCATATAGAGTCATACTTTGTTCTAGTATCGAGTTGTAATCATTGAGTTGTAAATAAATAGAAGTGTGATGATCATCATTCAATAGAGCATTGTCCCAATAAAAAAAAGAAAGGCCAAAAAAAAGAAGGCCCAAAAAAAAGAAGAAAAAAAGGAAAAAAAATAAAAGAAATAAAAAGGGGCAATGCTACTATCCTTTTTTTCTACACGTGTGCTTCAAAGTAGCACCATAATCTTCATGATAGAGGGTCTCTTGTTTTGTCACTTTCATATACTAGTGGGAATTTTTCATTATAGAACTTGGCTTGTATATTCCAACAATGGGCCTCCTCAAGTGCCCTAGGTCTTCGTGAGCAAGCAAGTTGGATGCACACCCACTTAATTTCTTTTGTTGAGCTTTCATACATTTATAGCTCTAGTGCATCCGTTGCATGTCAATCCCTACTCCTTGCATTAACATCAATCGATGGGCATCTCCATAGCTCATTGATTAGCCTCGTTGATGTGAGACTTTCTCCTTTATTGTCTTCTACACATAACCCCCTTCTTCATATTCTATTCCACCCATAGTGCTATATCCATTGCTCTCGCTCATGTTTTGCGTGAAGGTTTATAAGTTTGAGATTACTAGAGTATGAAACAATTGCTTGGCTTGTCATCGGGTTGTGCATGATGAGAGCATTCTTGTGTGACAAAATGGAGCATGACTAAACTATATGATTTTGTAGGGATGAACTTTCTTTGGCCATGTTATTTTGAGAAGACATAATTGCTTAGTTAGTATGCTTGAAGTATTATTATTTTTATGTCAATATGAACTTTTGTCTTGAATCTTTCGGATCTGAATATTCATATCACAATTAAGAAGAATTACATTGAAACTATGCCAAGTGGCATTCCACATAAAAAATTATCTTTTTTATAATTTACCTACTCGAGGACGAGCAGGAATTAAGCTTGGGGATGCTTGATACGTCTCCAACGTATCTATAATTTTTTATTGCTCCATGCTATATTATCTACTGTTTTGGGCAATATTGGGCTTTATTTTCCACTTTTATATTACTTTTGGGACTAACCTATTAACCGGAGGCCCAGCCCAGATTTGTTGTTTTTTGCCTATTTCAGTATTTCAAAGAAAAGGAATATCAAACAGAGTCAAAACGGAACGAAATCAACTGGAGAAGTTATTTTTGGAACGAAAGCTACCCGATGGACTTGGACCCCGCGTCAAGGAAGGAATGAGGAATCCACTAGGGTGGGGGCGCGCCCACCCCTCTAGGGCGCGCCCCCCTGCCTCGTGGGGCCCTCGTGGCTCCCCTGACGTGCTTCTTCCGCCTATATAACTCCAGGTACCCTAAAACTTCCGAACAGAGATTAGATCGGGAGTTCCGCCACCAAGAAACCTCCAGAGCCACCAAAAACCAATCGGGACCCTATTAGGCACCTACGGAGGGGGGAACCTCACCGTGGCCATCTTCATCATCCCGGTGCTCTCCATGACTAGGAGGGAGTAGTTCACCCTTGGGGCTGAGGGTATGTACCAGTAGCTATGTGTTTGATCTCTCTCTCTCTCTCGTGTTCTTGATTTGGCACGATCTTGATGTTTCGCGAGCTTTGTCATTATAGTTGGATCTTATGTTTCTTCTCCCCCTCTACTCTCTTGTAATGAATTGAGTTTTCCCCTTGAAGTAATCTTATCGGATTGAGTCTTTAAAGATTTGGGAACACTTGATGTATGTCTTGCCGTGCGTATCTGTGGTGACAATGGGATATCACGTGATTCACTTGATGTATGTTTTGGTGATCAACTTGTGGGTTCCGCCCATGAACCTATGCATAGGGGTTGGCACACGTTTTCATCGTGATTCTCCGGTAGAAACTTTGGGGCACTCTTTGAGGTTCTATGTGTTGGTTTGAATAGATGAATTGGGATTGTGTGATGCATATCGTATAATCATGCCCATGGATACTTGAGGTGACACTGGAGTATCTAGGTGACATTAGGGTTTTTGTTGATTTGTGCCTTAAGGTGTTATTCTAGTACGAACTCTAGGGCTGTTTGTGGCACTTATAGGAATACCCAATGGATTGATTGGAAAGAATAACTTTGAGGTGGTTTCGTACCCTACCATAATCTCTTCGTTTGTTCTCCGCTATTAGTGACTTTGGAGTGACTCTTTGTTGCATGTTGAGGGATAGTTATATGATCCAATTATGTTATTATTGTTGAGAGAACTTGCACTAGTGAAAGTATGAACCCTAGGCCTTGTTTCCTAGCATTGCAATACCGTTTACGCTGACTTTTATCATTAGTTACCTTGCTGTTTTTATATTTTTAGATTACAAAAACCTATATCTACCATCCATATTGCACTTGTATCACCATCTCTTCGCCGAACTAGTGCACCTATACAATTTACCATTGTATTGGGTGTGTTGGGGACACAAGAGACTCTTTGTTATTTGGTTGCAGGGTTGTTTGAGAGAGACCATCTTCATCCTACGCCTCCCACGGATTGATAAACCTTAGGTCATCCACTTGAGGGAAATTTGCTACTGCCTACAAACCTCTGCACTTGGAGGCCCAACAACGTCTACAAGAAGAAGGTTGTGTAGTAGACATCAATAGACTGCGAAAAGGATGTCGTTACTATTGGCTTGGGTGGTATGTACCATGAGTTTAATTTCTCTAAATTTAGTAGACAACACCGTGAAGAGGAATTGCCTAGTAAGGATGAAATTATTGGTCTTGCTTCTATTGTCGTACCTCCTAGTGATCCTTTAGAACAATATTTGCTAGACCATGAAAATGATATGTTTATGAATGAAAGAAGGGAAATAGATGAAGTATTCTTTAAACAGGAACCTATTCTGAAACACAATTTGCCTGTTGAAATCCTAGGGGATCCTCCTCCACCCGAGGGTCATCCCGTGTTTGAGCTTAAACTGTTGTCTGATACTCTTAAATATGCTTATCTTGATGAAAAGAAGATATATCTTGTTATTATTAGTGCTAACCTTTCAGAGCATGAAGAAGAGAGATTATTGAAAACTCTGAAGAAGCACCGCGCTGCTATTGGATATACTCTTGATGATCTTAAGGGCATTAGTCCCACTCTATGTCAACACAAAATAAATTTGGAGAAAGAAGCCAAACCAGTTCGTGATCATCAACGACGGCTGAATCCTAAGATGAAAGAAGTGGTAAGAAAGGAAATACTAAAGCTCCTTGAGGCAGGTATAATTTATCCCGTTGCTGGTAGTCAGTGGGTAAGTCTTGTCCATTGTGTCCCTAATAAGGGAGGTATTACTGTCGTTCCTAATGATAAAGATGAATTGATTCCACAAAGAATTATTACATGTTATAGGATGGTAATTGATTTCCTCAAATTAAATAAGGCCACTAAAAACAATCATTACCCCTTGCCTTTTATCGATCAAATGCTAGAAAGATTATCCAAACATACACACTTTTGCTTTCTAGATGGTTATTCTGGTTTCTCTCAAATACCTGTGTCGGCCGATGATCAATCAAAGACCACTTTTACTTGCCCTTTCGGTACTTTTGCTTATAAACGTATGCCTTTTGGTTTATGTAATGCACCTGCTACCTTTCAAAGATGCACGATGACTATATTCTCTGACTTTTGTGAAAAGATTTGTGAGGTTTTCATGGACGATTTCTCCGTCTATGGATCCTCTTTTGATGATTGCATGAGCAACCTTGATCGAGTTTTGCAGAGATGTGAAGAAACTAATCTTTTCTTGAATTGGGAAAAGTGCCACTTTATGGTTAATGAAGGTATTGTCTTGGGGCATAAAGTTTCTGAAAGAGGTATTGAAGTTCATAAAGCCAAGGTTGATGCTATTGAAAAGATGCCATGTCCCAAGGACATCAAAGGTATAAGAAGTTTCCTTGGTCACGCCGGATTTTACAGGAGGTTCATGCTACCTCTTGAGCACTACATTGGATTTCCTTGAAGACGAAAGGATGATGCAACAAAGTAGCGTAAGTATTTCCGTCAGTTTTTGAGAACCAATGTATCCATCCAGTAGGAGGCTACGCGCGAGTCCCTCGTACCTACACAAAGCAAATAACTCCTCGCAACCAACGCGAATAGGGGTTGTCAATCCCTTCACGGTCACTTACGAGAGTGAGATCTGATAGAGATGATAGATAATATTTTTGGTATTTTTGGTATAAAGATGCAAAGTAAAATAAAAAAGCAAAGTAAAAAAGCAAAGGCAATAATCAAGTGATGGAAGATTAATATGATGGAGATAGACCCGTGGGCCATAGATTTCACTACTGGCTTCTCTCAAGAGCATAAGTATTTTACGGTGGGTGAACAAATTACTGTTGAGAAATTGACAGAATTGAGCATAGTTATGAGAATATCTAGGTATGATCATGTATATAGGCATCACGCCCGAGACAAGTAGACCGACTCTGCTGCATCTACTACTATTACTCCACTCATCGACCGCTATCCAGCATGCATCTAGAGTATTACGTTAATGAAAACAGAGTAACGCCTTAAGCAAGATGACATGATGTAGAGGGGTAAATTCATGCAATGTGATAAAAACCCCATCTTGTTATCTTCGATGGCAACAATACAATACGTGCCTTGCCGCCCCTACGGTCACTGGGAAAGGACACCGCAAGATTGAACCCAAAGCTAAGCACTTCTCCCATTGCAAGAAAAACCAATCTAGTAGGCCAAACCAAACTGATAATTCGAAGAGACTTGCAAAGATAACCAATCATACATAAAAGAATTCAGAGAAGATTCAAATATTGTTCATAGATAATCTTGATCATAAACCCACAATTCATCAGTCTCAACAAACACACATCAAAAAGAAGATTACATCGAATAGATCTCCACGAGAGAGGGGGAGAACATTGTATTGAGATCCAAAAAGAGAGAAGAAGCCATCTAGCTACTAACTATGGACCCGAAGGTCTGAGGTAAACTACTCACACTTCATCGGAAGGGCTATGGTGATTATGTAGAAGCCCTCCATGGTGGGTTCCCCTTCCGGCGGAGCTCCGGAATAGGCCCCAAGATGGGATCTCGTGGGTACAGAAGGTTGCCATGGTGGAATTAGGTTTTTGGCTCCGTATCTGATCGTTTGGGGGTACGTAGGTATATATAGGAGGAAGAAGTACGTCGGTGGAGCTTCGTGGGGCCCATGAGGGTGGGGGGCGCGCCCTAGGGGGGTAGGCGCGACCCCTACCTCGTGCCCACCTTGTGGCTTTCTTGGCGTAGGGTCCAAGTCTCCTGGGTCATATTCGGTGGGAAAATCACGTTCCCGAAGGTTTCATTCTGATACGTCTCCAACGTATCTATAATTTTTTATTGCTCCATGCTATATTATCTACTGTTTTGGACAATATTGGGCTTTATTATCCACTTTTATATTATTTTTGGGACTAACCTATTAACAGGAGGCCCAGCCTGTAATTGTTGTTTTTGCCTATTTGATTGTTTCAAGAAAAGGAATATCAAACGGAGTCCAATTGACCTGAAACTCCACGGAACTTATTTTTGGACCGTAAGAAGCCCAAGGAGTACCGGAAGCTCACTAGGAGTCCGTGCCCACGAGGGTGGGGGGGCGCCCTGCCTCGTGGACAGCCCGGAGGTCCACCGACGTACTTCTTTCACCCATATATACCCACGTACCCTAAAACTTCCGAAGACGAGAGTAGATCGGGAGTTTCACCGCTGCATGCCTCTGTAGCCACCAAAAACCAATCGGGACCCAGTTCCCGCACCCTGCCGGAGGGGGGAACCCTCACCGGTGGCCATCTTCATCATCCCGGCGCTCTCCATGACGAGAAGGGAGTAGTTCACCCTCGGGGCTGAGGGTATGTACCAATAGCTATGTGTTTGATCTCTCTCCCTCGTGTTCTTGATTTGGCACGATGTTGATGTATCGCGAGCTTTGCTATTATAGTTGGATCTTATGTTGCTTCTCCCCCTCTACTCTCTTGTAATGGATTGAGTTTTCCCTTTGAAGTAATCTTATCGGATTGAGTCTTTAATGATTTGAGAACACTTGATGTATGTCTTGCCGTGCGTATATGTAGTGACAATGGGATATCACGTGACTCACTTGATGTATGTTTTGGTGATCAACTTGCGGGTTCCGCCCATGAACTTATGCATAGGGGTTAGCACACGTTTCATCTTGATTCTCCGGTAGAAACTTTGGGGCACTCTTTGAGGTTCTATGTGTTGGTTGAATATATGAATCTGAGATTGTGTGATGCATATCGTATAATCATACCCACGGATACTTGAGGTGACATTAGAGTATCTAGGTGATATTAGGGTTTTGGTTGATTTGTGTCTTAAGGTGTTATTCTAGTACGAACTATAGGGTTGTTTGTGACACTTATAGGAATAGCCCAACGGATTGATTCGAAAGAATAACTTTGAGGTGGTTTCGTACCCTACCATAATCTCTTCGTTTGTTCTCCGCTATTAGTTACTTTGGACTGACTCTTTGTTGCATGTTGAGGGATAGTTATATGATCCAATTATGTTATTATTGTTGAGGGAACTTGCAGTAGTGAAAGTATGAACCCTAGGCCTTGTTTCCTAGCATTGCAATACCGTTTACGCTCACTTTTATTACTTGTTACCTGCTGTTTTTATATTTTTAGATTACAAAAACCTATAACTACCATCCATATTGCACTTGTATCACCATCTCTTCGCCGAACTAGTGCACCTATACAATTTACCATTGTATTGGGTGTGTTGGGGACACAAGAGACTCTTTGTTATTTGGTTGCCGGGTTGTTTGAGAGAGACCATCTTCATCCTACGCCTCCCACGGATTGATAAACCTTAGGTCATCCACTTGAGGGAAATTTTCTACTGTCCTACGAACCTCTGCACTTGGAGGCCCAACAACGTCTACAAGAAGAAGGTTGCATAGTAGACACCACATTCCGTTTGGACTCCGTTTGATATTCCGTTTCTTCGAAACACTGAAATAGGCAAAAAAAAAACAACAATTCTGGGCTGGGCCTCCGGTTAATAGGTTAGTCCCAAAAATAATATAAAAGTGGAAAATAAAGCCCAATATGGTCCAAAACAGTAGATAATATAGCATGGAGCAATCAAAAATTATAGATACGTTGGAGACGTATCGGCATCCCCAAGCTTAATTCTCGCCGTCCTCGAGTAGGTAAATGATAAAAACAGAATTTTTGATGCGGAGTGCTAATTGGCATAATTTCAATGTAATTCTTCTTAATTGTGATATGAATATTCAGATCCGAAAGATTCAAGACAAAAGTTCATATTGACATAAAAATAGTAATACTTCAAGCATACTAACTAAGCAATTATGTCTTCTCAAAATAACATGGCCAAAGAAAGTTCATCCCTACAAAATCATATAGTTTAGTCATGCTCCATTTTAATCACACAAGAATGCTCTCATCATGCACAACCCCGATGACAATCCAAGCAATTGTTTCACACTTTAGTAATCTCAAACTTATAAACTTTCACGCAATATATGAGCGCGAGCCATGGACATAGCACTATGGGTGGAATAGAATATGATGACGGGGGTTATGTGGAGAAAAAAAAAGGAGAAAGTCTCACATCAACGAGGCTAATCAATGGGCTATGGAGATGCCCATCGATTGATGTTAATGCAAGGAGTAGGGATTTCCATGCAACGGATGCACTAGAGCTATAAATGTATGAAAGCTCAACAAAAGAAACTAAGTGGGTGTGCATCCAACTTGCTTGCTCACGAAGACCTAGGGCACTTGAGGAGGCCCATTGTTGGAATATACAAGCCAAGTTCTATAATGAAAAATTCCCACTAGTATATGAAAGTGACAAAACAAGAGACTCTCTATCATGAAGATTATGGTGCTACTTTGAAGCACAAGTGTGGCAAAGGATAGTAGCATTGTCCCTTCTCTCTTTTCTCTCTTTTATGGCCTTCCTTTTTTATGGCCTTTCTCTTTTTTATTCCTCACTTGGGACAATGCTCTAGAAAATGATGATCATCACACTTCTATTTATTTACAACTCAATGATTACAACTCGATACTAGAACAAAGTATGACTCTATATGAATACCTCATGTGTACCGGGATATGTAATGAATTAAGAGTGACATGTATGGAAGAATTATGAACGGTGGCTTTGCCACAAATACTATGCCAACTACATGATCATGCTAAGCAATATGACAATGATGAAGGTGTCATGATGAATGGAATGGCGGAAAGTTGCATGGCAATATATCTCGGAATGGCTATGGAAATGCCATAATAGGTAGGTATGGTGGCTGTTTTGAGGAAGATATAAGGAGGTTTATGTGTGAAAGAGCGTATCATATCACGGGGTTTGGATGCACCGGCGACGTTTGCACCAACTCTCAATGTGAGAAAGGGCAATGCACGGTACCAAAGAGGCTAGCAATGATGGAAGGGTGAGAGTGCGTATAATCCATGGACTCAACATTAGTCATAAAGAACTCACATACGTATTGCAAAAATATACAAGCCATCAAAAACCAAAGCACTACGCGCATGCTCCTAGGGGGATAGATTGGTAGGAAAAGACCATCGCTCGTCCCCGACCGCCACTCATAAGGAGGACAATCAAAGAACACCTCATGTTTCATGTAACATCCCAAAATTTCAAAATTTTGGAATGTTATATTAGATAATTAACTATGCTTATTGTCTGATTGATGGTTTGATTGATTGAGTGAAACTGAGTGGAATTTGAAAACTTTTGAAAGTTGAATGAGAGGGAATGAAATGACTTTCCCAAACTTTCCCTTTGCCTTTTGATCCCAATGAATTCAAGTTCATTCCAACACCAAACCCTAGAGAGAAGATGACATGACTTCTTCCATTTTGAAATGAATAGGGTTTTGGAAAAAGATTTGAATTTCATTTGGGAATATTTCAAATTCAAAGCTTTATGCAACTCAATGATTTTCATGAGGGAAGATAAAATGACTTCTTCAATTATATGAAATATGAGTTGGAAGTTAAATGGAATCAAATTGAAAGTCATTTGAAAGTGCCTTGAAACCCTCTTTCAAATTTGAGTTTTCATATTTGAATTCAAACTTGGCAAGTGGGAATCATTTCAAAAACTATGCCTGATGAATACTTGACAGGGAATATTCCCCTGATCATTTTGGTATATATATACCCTATATAAAATATTTATAGATTCTGTTTTATTTCTGTTTTTGTTTTATTAAAAAAATAAATTCAAAAAAAAAATAGAAACCCCCCCAGGCGCCAGCCAGGCCCCCTGGCCCAGCCAGCGCCTAAACCCCCCACCAGCCAGGCCCACCAAGCCGGGCCAAATTTCAATGAGGCCGACCAGCCAACCAGCCTCACCTCCCCCTCGCCCGAAAACCTTTGGCGCCGGTCGCCCGATCGCCCCTCCCCTCTCTCTCTCTCTCTCTGACGGTGGGACCCCCACCCATCTTCTTCCCCTCGCCCACGCCACGCCGTCGCCGCCGCGGATCGCCGGATCCCAAAGGATCCGGGATCCCTGTCGCCTCGATCGCCTCCGGCTAGCCGAGGCCCCGGCTATAAAAGCCGACGCCCGCACCCCATTCCCCCTAGACCTCGCTGACCCTCCTCTCTCGCTTGAGCACGCCGGAGCCCGAAGCTCCCGTCGCCGCCATTGTCGCCGTCGTCGCCGCCCTAGACCACCCGCCACCCCGACGCCACCAAACCCTCCCCGACCTCTCCCTTTTGAGCTACTTCCCGACCTCCCGACGACCGGAACCCTCGCCTCCTCGCCCGCCACGCCGCCGCCGTCGGGCCTTGATGGTCGCCGGAATCATCCCGTCAGATTCATAACGCACAGCTAGGATTAGAACCAGAAGAATAGGTTTTATAAGAAAACCGGCCCGGTTCGTTCGGTTTATTATTTAGTTAGGTTTTTATTTTAGCCCGGTCCGTTTTAGTTTAACCCTAGGCCCGTTTAGGTTATTTGACGCACAGTGCGTAGTTTAGGCCCATTAGGCCTTTTTCTTTTTATTTTCATTTTCTGTTTTTAAAAGAATAGTTCCTGTTTTGAAAAATTCATATCTTTTATTCTGTTTAATATTTTTAGATGATTCTTTTTTTGTTGGTTTGCAAATTTTATGTAGTTTCTGTAGAATATATATTTAGCTATGTTAAAATTAATTAAAATTGCTTTAATTTAGTTTTAGTCAGAATAGTAAATCTGCTATAACTTGAGTTAGAAAAATTATTTTTGGATGATTCTTTTGTCCCAACTTTATTTTGGCATTGCCAAACCATAAAAATTAACTTGGGTATTTTAGGATTAATAAATAAATAGTTTGAAGCAGAATCTTATTAATCCCAATTAATTAACTAGCTACTGTTTTCCTATTAATTTAATTAGTAAATAAATTTATTTTTAACATGTGATTGATTATTCTAGGATAGTTTCTGTCACTTTATAGGATGAACTTTTATTTATAATTAATAAAAGTTTTATTTTATTTTTCTTAATGGAAATTGGATTAGGCCTAAAAGGAGTTTTATAATAGCTTTTCAATTAATTCTTTTTGCTCCTAGTTGATTAGTGAAATCCTTTCTGTTTAGTTAACCTAAAACCATGATTAGGTTATGTTGAGAAATTTTGTTATATAAAACTATTTTAGTTGTTGCTTGAAGTAGGAAAAACTTTGAATTGGTTTTCTTTGAGTTTTCCTTTGGATTTGGTTTTGATTCGTTTGATTTTGATGTGTTATGTTGCTATTGCTATGCTATTGTGT
This sequence comes from Aegilops bicornis, assembly GCA_021605145.1. Taxonomy (NCBI): domain Eukaryota; kingdom Viridiplantae; phylum Streptophyta; class Magnoliopsida; order Poales; family Poaceae; genus Aegilops; species Aegilops bicornis. Next base: position 633,563,928 of record CM038671.1, on the reverse strand, counting down.
TATGTGGTCCTATGCTATGTGCTTATTGTGATTATTTGTTTGTCTCGGTAGAATTTTCCGGAGTGCGAAGTTTGCTACCACGAGTCCCTAGTTTTCGAAGATCGTCAACAAGGCAAGTTCACTTTGACCATGCTTTCATACCCACGTTTTTATTGCATTTAGTGGCATCTTTGCAACCACCCCTCAGTAGTGATATTGAAATTCTTGTAGTTGAGTAGTATGCATGAGGTAGGAACCCATCACCTGTTACCAAGCCCGGACGATATTTTATTTTAATGCTACGCTATAGTAGACGGGTTTGGTATGAGTGCACGAGAGTGGTGTGAAGAAGGAGGACTCTACGTAAATGACGACAACTCCATGATGGAATCTGCAAGGACTGCACCTTCAAGACCTCAAGACTTCAAGACTCGAGACAAGAATTCAATACACACTCCTGGGTGAAGGACGGTTGACGGGCACCCTGGAGAACCCAGTGGTTGGCCGGGATGCATGGAGAAGCGCCATGACATCTTGCGGAAAGCTTCACCTGCACTCAAAGAGACGGAAGAATACTTCACGCCCGAAGCTTACCCGTGCAACCGCAAGTCATTATGGGCTCTGGCTTGGTTGACCTTAATTGTGACTCTGGCTGGGACGGTACTAGCAGATGTAGAACTACGGTAGGATGGGTTGAGTAACGGACAAAGGGTCGAGGAACTCTTTGGAAAACCATGTTTGGTCATCTTGTTCTCAAACACTCTGAAGTGCGAGAACGTAAAGAGAGGGATCGAATCTTGCGGGTAAAGTGTACAAACCTCTGCAGAGGGTTATAACCTAATCGATTAGCCGTGTCCCCGGTTACGGACAATTTGAGCCTCTGGACTTGGATCTATCTCGGAAATCTCAACACCGGATTGATAACTTAATTGTGGGCAACATATGATGATTTTGGGCTATGAGACATCGGTTGGCGAAACCATGTCATGATAGAAAACTCCATAGTACAGACTTCATTTATTCCTTTGATGTAGGGAAAATAAAATCAGCTTTTACGCAAACAAAACTTTATACAGAGCCACAAAGCCAAATTGCATATAGTATAATTTTACCATCTGTTTATTCATGTTGTGATCTTGCCGGTACATTCAATGTAATCGATTTACACGGCTGCAACGTATCATGTTGCAGATATTTCCTCGACAGTAAGAGTTATGATACGAGGGTTATGGTCTACACTCAACCTGCCGATGGCGTTGATGGGACTCCACACCCGCTTGATTGTTTCCACGAGTATTATGAGGTATATATCATTTTACGTTATTTATACATGTGATTGCACTTTGATATATACATTGATGTACTGTGTGTGCCAGCATACTGATCCAGGGATGGCACAGATACACAGAGGCTTGACCGTCTGAGGTCGGGTCGCTAAAGAGATGGTATCAGAGCACATGTTGACTGTAGGACGTGACCCTAGAAACCGGAAAAGCCCTTAGGACAGGATATCTCAAAAACTTTATTTACAAAAAGACTCTTACTTCTCATCTTTTCTGAATTTATCAAATAGACCCTCTCACCTCAAATAGTTAGAATATACCCTTATCCTTTGATCACCGGAGGATCAATCAAGACGCTCCAAGAAGGATTTGTATCATAGAACTGATGACCCCTTCAGAGTAAAGAGGATTTCACCATGTATTAGAAGCTACAACAGTTGAAGACTCAAGATTTGAAGTTCTGAAGAAATATTTGACCTTTAGAAGACCAAACCCTGTTACACACTTACGTTAGATGCGACGATGTGTGAGCTGTCATTTGTTTGATGTTTTCCGACAGCCACAAAGTAAAACTTGTTTCTTCAAAAACTATTGTTTGTATCGTGTGTATATCCCTCCCCACCTCTCTCTCATCTCACCCTAAAACCCTTGAACCCCATAGATGATGAATGAAGTTGGACTGATATTCTTCTGGATCAAGACTCACCGGAGGCGTAGCTATGGATGCAGAACATGGAGAATCACTTCAGAACAATTTGGTTTCAAGGAAGTATGAGGTCCAATACGCTCTTTCAAGATTTTACGTAAAGTGCTGCAACCTGGTGGAGAATGCATCAATCCATACAAGGATTTAAAGGAGCAAGAACTTGGGAGGAATTCAAGAAGACCCTGATGAGATCACGTCTTATCCTAAGCACAATGATACACCAAGAAGTAAACCTTGTGCCTGCAAGATTTATGGAGAAATAGGACACACCTGTGGAGGAACACAAAGATGGATGCCCTCATTGTGAGGAGAAACACCCAGTGAGGAATGCCCAACTAGCCGTGTGACTTGCTTCTGTGTGAAGGAACCACCCACTACCCGTCAAAGGTCACATTTACTCCACGGTGCAACAAACTATTCCAAGGTGAAGATGGAATGAAAGAAGCCCTCAAGGAAGACCTAGAAGAACCAGTAATGAATGAAAGTGTTGAAGACCTGGATGGAGAAGGTCTCAACAGATTTTACTCCAATGCCTGCTATTCATGTGGAGAAGAAGGACATTATTCACAGTATTGCCCCAAGGGAAGAAAAGAGTATCTGGGATATTTCCCAACAGCAGAAGTGAAGTTTGACCCTCGGGAAATAGAAGCTCTGATCATTACAGAGAAATCCAGGAAGAGAAAAAGAAGGCAACCCCAGAACAACACAATTTTCGCAGAGAAGGACCTGAGTCATATCACTTGTTACAGGTGCAAGGATTTAGGTCATTACGCTAGTAAATGTCCGTAAAAGAAGCCAAGAATCCAAGGAGCCTACATAATCACAAAGAAGCCCCGAGACATGTCGTAAGTCATTTGTTTTCACGCAAGGAAGCAGGACATTATGCTACTAAATGTCACAACAAGATGAAAGCAGGAGTGGAGTAGTTGGAATTTTGATATTGGAAACAAGAATAATAGAAAGCAATTCCATTTTCATGAGTTCGATGAGTTGAGTTATGTAATGGGTGCTCAGAGATTGTAATGAATGCATGAATCAATAAAGTTAAGGTGTGATGATTTCATATGTTGAATTTTATGGGTTGTTACTCCATGAACAAAGAGTTTTGACCATTTTCGAGGATATGAGAAAAATATGGTCTATGGATGGATTTGTGAATTCCATTTTAAGGGTGAAAATACCCTATGAAGAACACTAGACCAATGGAAATGGAAATGTGTCCCACAGGTTGGAGTTTGGAAAAAATGAGTTGAAGTTTTATTTTGATATGATGGTATGAAGAAACAGAGTACTACTGGATTTAAAGGAGGTGTAATATGGAACATGAGAGTTACTCCAAGGATGAGCTAAAGCTGCACTAGTGTTGAAGTGGACCATAACCCACAGGCCCAAGATTTTGAAAGAAACAGATGTAACCTTGATGAAGGAAAAAAATTTGGAAGAATCGGTGATTCAATCAGCATATGTTCCGTAGGAGGTTACGCAAAACACGAGAGTGGTGAACTAACGATAGATGTTTTGTTTGGCTTGCTGATCCAAAGGATTTACTCGAACCCAGTTCCAGAACAAGAGAAATTCTGCAATGCTTGTGAGTATGCCCAAGTGTTAGAATACGTGATTCGATATTTACATATGTAGTAATGATTCAAGTACGGGATGGATTGGCCCCCATACCGAAGACTTCTATCATGGACTATCATATGTTGATGGAAAATCAGAGAGCCCTTGAAAACCTTAGAAGAGTGTCGACACGTCAAGCCATAAAACCATAGAATGGTAGTACGATGGAACCCTTTACAGCAACTGCTACAATCGTAGGTTATACGGTGAAGTTCAACCTGCACCCGTTCTTCCGCAGGAGAAACCATTAATGGTAGACCACCATGAGTGTTTCGATAGTTGTCTAGAATGGACACAGACCCATCACTAAGAAGATCCAGTCTCGGACGAACTTCAACTTTGACGAACCGACCCAAGATTCTCGAGGAAAACTCTATGCTTCCGAGTAAGAGCTTTAATGAAGGAGCTATTGTAAGATATGTGAAGAGACATACAATGTCGGCACTCCAGAGGAAGTATCTGAGTTTATTGGAACCATAACCTTGTTTTTAAGTGTGGTAGCACCCCTGACCTTTCTGACCAAAACTTTTGCTAGAAGACCACAACCCCTAACCCTTTCTTGTTAGTTTCTTCAATCTCGAGGACTAGATTCATTCTAAGTGTAGGTTTGTAACATCCCAAAATTTCAAAATTTTGGAATGTTATATTAGATAATTAACTATGCTTATTGTCTGATTGATGGTTTGATTGATTGAGTGAAACTGAGTGGAATTTGAAAACTTTTGAAAGTTGAATGAGAGGGAATGAAATGACTTTCCCAAACTTTCCCCTTTGCCTTTTTGGTCCCAATGAATTCAAGTTCATTCCAACACCAAACCCTAGAGAGAAGATGACATGACTTCTTCCATTTTGAAATGAATAGGGTTTTGGAAAAAGATTTGAATTTCATTTGGGAATATTTCAAATTCAAAGCTTTATGCAACTCAATGATTTTCATGAGGGAAGATAAAATGACTTCTTCAATTATATGAAATATGAGTTGGAAGTTAAATGGAATCAAATTGAAAGTCATTTGAAAGTGCCTTGAAACCCTCTTTCAAATTTGAGTTTTCATATTTGAATTCAAACTTGGCAAGTGGGAATCATTTCAAAAGCTATGCCTGATGAATACTTGATCAAAAGTATGAGAGGAGTAAACATGACACTCCAAAAATAGCAGAGGAAAACCTTGCCAAGAGTTTTGGATTCAAACTTGAGATTTATTTGAATTTGAAAAAAATGGATTTTTATAAAGTTTGGATTTTGCCTTTGGAAAAATGTTCAAATGATTGGGAATTTTCCCCTGATCTTTTTGGTATATATATACCCTATATAAAATATTTATAGATTCTGTTTTATTTCTGTTTTTGTTTTATTAAAAAAATAAATTCAAAAAAAAAATAGAAACCCCAGCGCCACCAGCCCCCTGCCCACCAAATACCGGCCCCCACCACCAGGCCACCGAGCTGCCCCACCAATGAGGCCAACCGGCCTCTCACCTCCTCGCCTGAAAACCTTTGGCGCCTCGCCCGATCGCCCGCTCTCTCTCTCTCTCGACGGTGGGACCCCACCCATCTTCTTCCTCACACGCCCATTGCTGCCGTCGCCCGGATCGCCGGATCTCAAGGATCCGGATCCCGATTCGCCCGATCGCCTCCCGAAGCTAGCCGAGGCCCCAGCTATAAAAGCCGACGCCTCACCCCATTCCCCTAGACCTCGCCGGACCCCTCCTCTCTCGCTGAGCACGCCGGAGTTCAAGCTCCGTCACGCCATTGTCGCCGCCCTAGACCACCTGCCACCCCGACGCCACCAAACCCTCCCCGACCTCTCCCATGACCCCAGAGCTACTTCCCAAACCTCCCCGGCAGCGGAACCCTCGCCCACTCCTCGCCGCCCTTGCCGCCGGACGCCAGATGAAAGTCGGAATCATCCCCGTCTGATCTATAACGCATGCGGCTAGGATTAGACCTCAAGGGGTAGGTTTTATAAGAAAACCGCCCGGTTCGTCTGTTTATTATTTAGTTAGGTTTTTATTTTAGCCCGGTCCGTTTTAGTTTAACCCTAGGCCCGTTTAGGTTATTTGACGCACAGTGCGTAGTTTAGGCCCATTAGGCCTTTTTCTTTTTATTTTCATTTTCTGTTTTTAACAGAATAGTTCCTGTTTTGAAAAATTCATATCTTTTATTCTGTTTAATATTTTTAGATGATTCTTTTTTTGTTGGTTTGCAAATTTGATGTAGTTTCTGTAGAATATATATTTAGCTATGTTAAAATTAATTAAAATTGCTTTAATTTAGTTTTAGTCAGAATAGTAAATCTGCTATAACTTGAGTTAGAAAAATTATTTTTGGATGATTCTTTTTGTCCCAACTTTATTTTGGCATTGCCAAACCATAAAAATTAACTTGGGTATTTTAGGATTAATAAATAAATAGTTTTAAGCAGAATCTTATTAATCCCAATTAATTAACTAGCTACTGTTTTCCTATTAATTTAATTAGTAAATAAATTTATTTTAACATGTGATTGATTATTCCAGGATAGTTTCTGTCAATTTATAGGATGAACTTTTATTTATAATTAATAAAAGTTTTATTTTATTTTTCTTAATGGAAATTGGATTAGGCCTAAAAGGAGTTTTATAATAGCTTTTCAATTAATTCTTTTTGCTCCTAGTTGATTAATGAAATCCTTTCTGTTTAGTTAACCTAAAACCATGATTAGGTTATGTTGAGAAATTTTTGTTATATAAAACTATTTTAGTTGTTGCTTGAAGTAGGAAAAACTTTGAATTGGTTTTCTTTGAGTTTTCCTTTGGATTTGGTTTTGATTCGTTTGATTTTGATGTGTTATGTTGCTATTGCTATGCTATTGTGTTATGTGGTCCTATGCTATGTGCTTATTGTGATTATTTGTTTGTCTCGGTAGAATTTTCCGGAGTGCGAAGTTTGCTACCACGAGTCCCTAGTTTTCGAAGATCGTCAACAAGGCAAGTTCGCTTTGACCATGCTTTCATACCCACGCTTTTATTGCATTTAGTGGCATCTTTGCAACCACCCCTCAGTAGTGATATTGAAATTCTTGTAGTTGAGTAGTATGCATGAGGTAGGAACCCATCACCTGTTACCAAGCCCGGACGATATTTTATTTTAATGCTACGCTATAGTAGACGGGTTTGGTATGAGTGCACGAGAGTGGTGTGAAGAAGGAGGACTCTACGTCAATGACGACAACTCCATGATGGAATCTGCAAGGACTGCACCTTCAAGACCTCAAGACTTCAAGACTCGAGACAAGAATTCAATACACACTCATCGGGTGAAGGATTTGCCGACGGCACCTGGAGAACCCAAAGTGGTTGGCCGGATGCATGGAGAAGCGCCATGACATCTTGCGGAAAGCTTCACCCAGACTCAAAGAGACGGAAGAATACTTCACGCCGGAAGCTTACCCGTGCAACCGCAAGTCATTATGGGCTCGCTTGGTTGACCTTAATTGTGACTGGCCGGGACGGTACTAGCGAGATGTAGAACTACGGTAGGATGGGTTGAGTAACGGACAAAGTGGTCAGAGGAACTCTTTGGAAAACCATGTTTCGGTCATCTTGTTCTCAAACACTCTGAAGTGCGAGAACGTAAAGAGAGGGATCGAATCTTGCGGGTAAAGTGTACAAACCTCTGCAGAGGGTTATAACCTAATCGATTAGCCGTGTCCCCGGTTACGGACAATTTGAGCCTCTGGACTTGGATCTATCTCTAACTCTCAACACCAGATTGATAACTTAATTATGGGCAACATATGATGATTTTGGGCTATGAGACATCGGTTGGCGGAACCATGTCATGATAGAAAACTCCATAGTACAGACTTCATTTATTCCTTTGATGTAGGGAAAATAAAATCAGCTTTTACGCAAACAAAACTCAGATACAGAGCCACAAAGCCAAATTGCATATAGTATAGTTTTACCATCTGTTTATTCATGTTGTGATCTTGCCGGTACATTCAATGTAATCGACCTACACGGCTGCAACGTATCATGTTGCAGATATTTTCCTCGACGAGTAAGAGTACGGTACAGGGTTACAGTCTACACTCAACCTGCCGATGGCGTTGATGGGACTCCACACCCGTTTGATTGTTTCCGCTGAGTATTATGAGGTATATATCATTTTACGTTATTTATACATGTGATTGCACTTTGATATATACATTGATGTACTGTGTGTGCCAGCATACTGATCCAGGGATGGCACAGATACATAACGTTTACCATACATGCATGTTATGGGACTTGCAAACTTCAACACAAGCATTCTTCAAATTCACAACTACTCAACTAGCACGACTTTGATATTATCACCTCCATATCTCAAAACAATCATCAAGCATCAAACTTTTCTTAGTATCCAACACACTCATAAGAAAGTTTTAACTATTTTTGTATACCTAGCATATTGAGGTTATTAAGGAAATTACCATGCTATTTAAGACTCTCAAAATAATCTAAGTTAAGCATGAGAGATCAATATTTTCTCTAAAACAAATCCACCACCGTGCTCTAAAACATATAAGTGAAGCACTAGAGAAAAACTATATAGCTCAATAGATATAAGTGAAGCACATAGAGTATTCTAACAAATTCCAATTCATGTATGGCTCTCTCAAAATGTGTGTACAGAAAGGATTATTGTGGTAAAAAAAGCAAAGACTCAAATCATACAAGACTCTCCAAGCAAAACACATATCATGTGGTGAATAAAAATATTGCTCCAAGTAAAGTTACCGATGGAAGTAGACGAAAGAGGGGATGCCTTCCGGGGCATCCCCAAGATTTGACTTTTTTGTGTCCTTAGATTATCTTGGGTGTGCCATGGGCATCCCCAATCTTAGGCTCTTGCCACTCCTTGTTCCATAATCCATCAAAAGATTTCACCCAAAACTTGAAAACTTCACAACACAAAACTCAACAGAAATCTCGTGAGCTCTGCTAATCTAAAGAAAACAAAAGACCACTTCAAGGTACTGTAATGAACTCATTCTTTATTTATATTGGTGTTAAACCTACTGTATTACAACTTCTCTATGGTTTATAAACTATGTTACTAGCCATAGATTCATCAAAACAAGCAAACAACACACGAAAAACAGAATCTGTCAAAAACAGAACAGTCTATAGTAATCTGTAACTAATACAAACTTATGGAACTCCAAAAATTCAGCCAAAATAGTAAGATCTAGAAAATTTGTTTATTGATCAGCATCAATTGTAATCACTATTTTATCTCGTCCTGGTGATTTTTAACAATTGTTTTCGTGAACAGAAAGTTTCTGGAAATTACAGCAAGATCAAATAACTATCATCCAAGAAGATCCTATAGGTTTAACTTGGCACAAACACTAACTAAAACATAAAAACACATCTAAACAGAAGGTAGATGGATTATTTATTCCTAAACAAAAGCAAAAAGAAAAAAAACTAAAAATAAAATTGGGTTGCCTCCCAACAAGCGCTATCGTTTAACGCCCTTAGCTAGGCATAATAGCAAGGATAGATCTTGGTATTGCCATCTTTGGTAGGCAATCCATAAGTGGCTCTCATGATAGATTCATATGGTAATTTTATTTTTTTACTAGGGAAGTGTTCTATGCCTTTCTTTAATGGAAATTGGAATCTAATATTCCCTTCCTTCATATCAATAATTGCAATCTATATCAAGAACGATAAAATCTATGAGCACATAATTCCTATTTACCACAATAATAACATCATTAATTCTTTCCATAGGTTTCTTAATAGTGGAATCCGCAAGGTGCAAGTTTAGAGAGCAATCATCAAAATCGCGGAAATCTAGCAAATCGCACAAAGTTTTGGGAATAGTGAACACTAGCACCCAAATCACATAAAGCATAAAATTCATGATCCTTAATCTTAATTTTAATAGTTGGTTCCCACTCATCATAAAGTTTTCTAGGGATAGAAACTTCCAACTCAAGTTTTTCTTCATAAGATTGCATCAAGGCATCAACGATATGTTTAGTAAACGCTTTATTTTGACTATAAGCATGAGGAGAATTTAGCACGGATTGCAACAAGGAAATACAATCAATTAAAGTGCAACTTTCATAGTTAAATTCCTTGAAATCCAAAATAGTGGATTTAGCAACATCTAGGGTTTTGCTTTCTTCAATCCCACTTTTATCAATTTTAGCATCATAATCTAAAAACTCTGAATTTTTGTAACGCCTTCTAGGTAAAGGTGGATCATATTCAGCCTCATCATTATCAAGATTCATATTGCAAAACAAAGATTTAATAGGGTACACATCAATAACTTTTAGAAGATCATCTTTATTTTCATGGAAATTGGAAGAACACGCTTTAATAAAGGCATCTTTCATAGCACGCATCCTAGTGGTTCTTTCCTTGCACTCATCAATGGAAATTCTCATGGCTTTGAGAGACTCATTGATATCATGCTTAGGAGGAATAGATCTAAGCTTTAAAGAATCAACATCAAGAGAAATTCTATCAACGTTCCTAGCCAATTCATCAACTTTAAGCAATTTCTCTTCAAGCAAAGCATTGAAATTCTTTTGTGAATTCATAAACTCTTTAACACTAGTCTCAAATTCAGAGGGCATCTTATTAAAATTTCCATAAGAGTTGTTGTAGGAATTTACATAATTATTATAAGGATTACTAGGATAAGGCCTAGGATTAAAGTTCCCTCTATAATGCGTTGTTACCAAAATTATTCCTACCAACAAAATTCACATCCATAGATTCATTATTATTCTCAATCAAAGTAGACAAAAGCATATCATTAGGATCAGAAGAAACACTCTTAGTAGCAAATAATTTCATAAGTTCATCCATCTTTCCACTCAAAACATTAATTTATCTATCGCATGCACTTTTTTATTAGTAGATCTTTCAGTGTGCCATTGAGAATAATTAACCATAATATTATCTAGGAGTTTAGTAGCATATCCCAAAGTGATTTCCATAAAAGTGCCTCCCGCGGCCGAATCTAAAAGATTTCTAGAAGCAAAATTCAATACGGCATAATTTTTTTGTATAATCATCCACAAATTCAAACATGAGTAGGGCAATTACGTATCATTAATTTCATCCTCTCCCAAGCTTGTGCAACATGCTCATGATCAAGTTGCTTAAAATTCATAATATCGTTTCTAAGAGAGATGATCTTAGCGGAGGAAAATACTTAGAGATAAAAGCATCTTTGCACTTGTTCCAAGAATCAATACTATTTTTAGGCAAAGACGAAAACCAAGCTTTAGCATGATCTCTAAGCGAAAAAGGAAATAGCTTAAATTTAACAATATCATTATCAACATCTTTCTTCTTTTGCATATCACACAAATCCACGAAGCTATTTAGATGAGTAGCGGCATCTTCACTAGGAAGGCCGGCGAATTGATCTTTCATAACAAGATTCAACAAAGCAGTATTGATTTCACAAGATTCGGTATTGGTAAGAGGAGCAATCGAAGTGCTAAGAAAATCATTATTGTTGGTATTGGTAAAGTCACACAATTTGGTATTATCTTGAGCCATCGTGACAAGCAAGCAATCCAACACACAAGCAAACAAAAAGCAAGCAAGAAAAAGGCAAACAGAAAAGAGAGGGCGAATAAAACGGCTAGGGTGAAGTGGGGGAGAGGAAAACGAGAGGCAAATGGCAAATAATGTAATGCGAGAGATAAAGGATTGTGATGGGTACTTGGTATGTTGAATTTTGCGTAGACTCCCCGGCAACGGCGCCAGAAATTCTTCTTGCTACCTCTTGAGCATTGCATTGGATTTTCTTGAAGAGGAAAGGATGATGCAGCAAAGTAGCGTAAGTATTTCCCTCAATTTTTGAGAACCAAGGTATCAATCCAGTAGGAGGCTACGCGCGAGTCCATCGTACCTACACAAAGCAAATAACTCCTCGCAACCAACGCGAATAGGGGTTGTCAATCCCTTCACGGCCACTTACGAGAGTGAGATCTGATAGAGATGATAGATAATATTTTTGGTATTTTTGGTATAAACATGCAAAGTAAAATAAAAAGCAAAGTAAAAAAGCAAAGGCAATAATCAAGTGATGGAAGATTAATATGATGGAGATAGACCCGGGTGTCGGCGTTCTGGGAACGGGGGTCCCCAGACTTGCCTGCCTGCGGCCTGCGGTGTGGCTCAAAGGGGGGCCCATCACGGCCCATCTTCATCAACACAAGCTCAAGACCCTCGCGAGGGGCCAAGCCTCGCGGGGCGGATGACAGGGAGCTTCCTCAGGCACGGCCTCGTCAGGCTGGCTCGCGAGGAGGCGGAGAGATCAAGGCAGGGTACCTCACGAGGTGCCCATGATGCAAGCCTAGATGACCAAGGGCGCCAGGCGGGCGCCAGCCCGCGCAGTGTCCTTGTCGGTGTCAAAACCGGCGGATCTCTGGTAGGGGGTCCCGAACTGTGCGTCTAGGCGGATGGTAACAGGAGACAAGGGACACGATGTTTTTACCCAGGTTCGGGCCCTCTCGATGGAGGTAATACCCTACTCCCGCTTGATTAATATTGATGATATGGGTAGTACAAGAGTAGATCTACCACGAGATCAAGGAGGCTAAACCCTAGAAGCTAGCCTATGGTATGATTGTTGTTTGTCCCACGGACTAAAACCCTCCGGTTTATATAGACACCGAATAGGTTAGGGTTACCAGAGTCGGTTACAATGGTAGGAGATCTACATATCCGTATCGCCAAGCTTGCCTTCCACGCCAAGGAAAGTCCCATCCGGACACGGGACGAAGTCTTCAATCTTGTATCTTCATAGTCTTGGAGTCCGCCGTGACGATAGTCCGCTATCCGGACACCCCTAGTCCGGACTCCTCAAGGTAGCCCCTGAACCAGGCTTCAATGACGATGAGTCCGGTAGCGTTGATTGTCTTCGGCATTGCGAGGCGGGTTCCTCCTCCGTATACTTCATAGAAGGTCATGAACACAAGGATAGTGCCCGCTCGCAAAACAAGTTCCACATAACACCGTAGAGAGAATAATTTTTGCACAGATCTGGCTGACGTATTCATGGCGTGACATCACACCACGGCCTGGCCTTTATATGAATCGCTTTTACCGTTTCACCTTAAGCGCGTTTAGCGAGGCGGTTTCCTTGGCACGCCTTATCAAAGCATAGATCATGCCCCCTTATTCCGGGATTCTCATCAATACGGACGTGGGTAACCCATTCGCGCCATTGATTACGGCGCTTGGGAAATAAGCGAGTTTTACCAGTGGCGGGGACGATAGCTCCGTCTGGCCCATATAAGGGATAAGGATCCACCTTTTCACCCACGCCTTCTTCCTCCTTTGCTTCTCCATTTCACAAGACTCGAGCTCCAGCGCCCAAGTCCGCACATCCCACCTCAACCTTCTCCAACCATGTCGAGCGGGAGGCGGTGGATGGCCTCCTCATCACGGAGGGGCACATCACAAGATCAAGGGAGGCCGGATACTTGTCCAATGACATCACAAGACAGGCTGCCCGATGCGGGCAGCTCATTCCAACCCCCGGGCCCCATGAGAGGGTGGTGTTTCTCCCCACTTCCTCCATGGACTAGGTTTTCCACTTCACCCATTTGTCCGGGGTTCATGTTCTACTACGGCCTAGACTTCCACGACTGGCCCCGAATTTCATCCTCAACATCTCGGCGTTTATCGTCGTGTGCAAGGCCTTCCTCTCGCATCCAGCCCCACTTCGCTTATGGCTCAAGATCTTCAACGTCCGGCCGAAGGTAGTGGGCGGCCGCTGCCAGAGTGCGGAGGCGCCATGGTTGGCAAGATGGCCAAAGTCCCATGGCTCGAGGGCGCCTTCGTGGAGACAATAAAGGGGTGGCAATCGGGGTGGTTCTACATCACCGAGCCACGCGACCCCGAATGGGTGGCGGCCCCCGAATTTAGATCTAGCTTCCCCACACGGCTCTCGTCATGAAAGAGATGGGCCTGACGTGGGGGAATTCGGAAGAGCTATCCGGACTCCAAACATGCGTCCGAAACCTGATGGACAAGAATCGCAGGCTTGTCGACGTAATCCAGGTGATGCTCATCCGCCGGATTCTCCCCTGCCAACAACGGGCCTTTAACTTGTGGAGTTCGATCCGCACAAAGACCGGTTCTGAGCCGCTCTTCGACACTACGCATTTAAGATGCCCGGAAGGTGCTGTTCAAGGCGCTGAAGCCCAAAGATCCGCTAACAAAGATCGCGGATACAGCTCGCGGCGCCCAGCCGGCGAGGTAAGTTATTTTACCCTTTACGGACTCTTTTTCATAGATTGACTCTATGTGGGATCTAAAACTCCCTATTTTTTGACAGGATCGGTCAAGACGTCCGGATAGATTAACTGCCCAGCTCCTTTGCCGAAGACCCAGCGGACGCCTGATTGACGGAGCTGCTGGCTCCGGCACCCCATGTGGTGCCGGAGAAGAAGGCTAAGAAGGAGGCCACGGAACTCGAAGGAGCTCCCGACGCCAGTGCCGCCGATTCAAGCGGAATCTTCTCCTCAAGACGAGGAGGAAGAAGAAGAAGCTCCTCCCCAGCCGGGAGAGGAGAAGAAAAGGAAGGCCGCCTGACCGGGGAGGCCGGAGGGTCCAAGAAGGAAGAACCCTTCCTCCGGACTTCTCCACCAACGCCGACGACGACGAGGAGGATTGGCCCACGAGGGCCAAGCCCTTGGCGAGATCGTAAGTGTCCGGATACCCATGGCTTTTTATTTTGCAGAGTGTTCTCTAATGTCGAACAACGTGCAGCCGCCCAAGGGCGAAGTTCGCCGATTCATCAAGCGGGTCCCTGGGCTCGTCAGAAATGGAGAGTACCTCGCTTCCGACCGCCTCCTCGCCTCACGCTGCGGACGACGCCGCGGAGGGGCCCCAAGAGGGGCTTGGTCAAGAGGAGGTAGCGCAGAAGGTGCCACAAGGCAACCTCCCGGACTCCAGGCGCGTGGGGGGCAAGACCCCCAGGGGCTCTAGGCCCGACCCCTGTCCGGTCTCCATGCCAGAACCTTCAGTGGTTCCGGAGTCCGGCAAGCGGATCCTTCGGAAGAAGGGTAAGACGCCGGTGTCCTCCGTCCAACCGGAGGCACCGTATAGCTTACTGGAGGCGCTTAACGGCGCTTCCATCGAGGAGGAGCACCGCATTGTTTATGAGTGCGGTGATCCGGACAGTTCAGTCTGCCAAGAGCGGACTGACCGAAGCCTGTACCAGCCTTCTAACAGGCTTTGAGGTAAGTTTTAGAATATGTGAAAATATAACCGCATAGACAAGAGTTCTCGATGCTTAGTTCGGTGTTCGGAAAGAAAAGCCGGACTAAGGATCTAAAAAGATATACGCAGGAGTCTAACATAAGTATGTCAATGTGGGAATGCAGGCTGCGCTGACGTCTGCCCGCACTAATCATGGAGGTCAATGCATTAAAAGCGGTAACCTCGAGCGGTCCGAGAACGAGCTCGGACAAGCCAAGAAGCAGCTCGAGGACAAGGAAGGTAAGTAATACCTTATTAAAGAAATACCTTATAGAAAAGGTTTTGGTTGCAAAAATAACAGGGATAACTTTGGTACTGCAGGGCCACGAACGAGGTGGCGACCACAAGGAAGCGGTGTCCGTGGTCGAAAACAAAGCGGCTGCGGAACGCACTCAAGCGAGAGAAGGAGGAGGCGCAGCTGGCCAAGGAGCGGCAAGAGCTCCAAGCTCTCGTGGAAAAACACGAGAGTTTGGAGCGTGACTCAAGACTCGAGAGTCCGAGCCTCGCCTCGGCTATTGAGAGTGCCAAAGCTGCTAAGGCCGAGGCCCAAAAAGCCCTCCAAGAAATTGAGTCTTTGAAGAAGATAGCGGCGGGTAAGGCATTCTTTATGCAAAGCAAGCATGTGAAAGTGAATTACCTATCACTTACCCGGATTCAGAGCTCTCCAGGAGCATTCACAGATTTGCCCCGTAGTGTGTCTGATGCTGCCGCATTCTACCGCGCCAAGGAGGGGAGCTCGACGGAAAAGGTGTTCTGGTCTCAAGATATCTTGAGGCCGACCATCCGGTGCCCTGAGCGACCAACTGAAGCAGCTGGTCGAGCTCCATAAGGTCGCCGAACAGGTCATGAAGGGCCTTATAAGCGGGCTGTGGCCATTGGAGGCCATGCCCGGAGCTACTTGGCTTGGTGCAGGGCCGGAGGATGCTGTCCGCGGCTTGAAGTCATCAAGCGCTCCGTCTGCATTGAAGGTGTCCGTCGGGCCCTTGCCCGTGCTAAAGTGCACTAGGGGCAAGCTAGATGCGGAGAGGCTTGTGACGGACGGGCCACCGAAGGGCCATGAGCATCGCACGCCCGAAATGTACTATGAGGGCCTCCTGAAGGGAGCCCGCCGAATAGCGGATGAGTGCTCCAAAGATGTAATTTTTGAATAAACTCGCATTTGTTATCCTGTACGCTGAAAACTTGTTCATATGCGCTAAGCAACGCTTATTAATTTAAAATATTACCTTCTGTGCGGCCGTTTATCAAATTTGAGAGATGGCAAGTCGTTGGCTTCAAAATTTCCATGCCACGAAAGTGTCGGGTGTTCGGGATAAACTTGAGCACTTTTGTTCCCATTCTTGGGTCCCTCTAGGGAGGCGCTCAACACAACGAACAAGGCAAGCGGACTTATAATGCTTGAACACTCTCACTTAGCCATAGAATTCTATAATTTTAAATTTCGGCGAAGCCCCTAATATTCGGAAGACCGAGTTCGGGGCGCTATCCACGCCTTTGGCCGGACAATTCGGTTCCTCGCCCTAAGCGGCATAAGTCTTTAGGGACCCGAAAAACCTCTCGAATAGCGACCGGCTCTCGCCCTATCATGACGGTCAGTTTTAGCTTTCTCCATCGAGGTGCTCGACCCAGCTCAACTGGGCACAATAATCGCAGTGGTTCTCCGGTGCTACCTTAGCCGATATAATGAACGTAAGGTACCAAAACACGGAGCCGGGCAAACCCAACTATTGACCCAAGACATGATTCGAGCCAATTCATATAATGCTATAAGTTCGGGTGCCGCACTTGTGAAAGTGTTCGGACTTATCACACCATAATTTTGGGATACTTAAGCCCCTGGTGTATTGGCCGTACCAAAGTGTACGGTTGCAACATGTCGTGAAATGGACATATGTATAGATAAGGGAAGTAGAGCAATAATAAGCAAAAACCTATGTATTGTTTATTCAAAAAGGTACTGCAATGAGAGCAGAACGATACAAAGTGCGATAAGCAAGGGATAAGACTATCTAACATGTCCCCTCGGGGGTAAGCCGCGGGATGGTATGTAAAACAGGTATAATGCTCGTAATAGAGACCACCTGAACACTTCGACGTGGCTTACTGCTTCCCTGGTTGTTGCATCGTGAGTTCGGCGATTCTAGTGCCGGACAGGACTTCTGAAAGACGGAGTCCTGAAAGAAAAAAGGAAGAAAAAGTAAAAAGAAAAGAATGACACAATCGGAGTTTCAGTGCGGCCGAGCCGCATTCTTGGCGTCGTGGTCTTGCCCCTCCCCATATGCCCATGGTATCTCCAGAGCGTAATTATGTACGCGTAATACTAGCTTCGTGATTTCGCGAGGGCGGGGGTTGGGGCCGGATTGCTACGCGTGCTTGAATCGTGCCAGGCGGTCTTGTTGTAGGTTACTCCGGGCGCGCTTGACAGTGTCCGGACGCTTAGTGGCCGGGCTCGAGAATTGCTGTGAGAGGCTGCTTTGTACCTCCGCCGCGAGGGCCGCCGTGTGCTCCGCTCGGAGAGAGCGTTCGGTGTTTCCATTGACCGTGATTACTCCTCGAGGGCCCGCATCTTGAGCTTGAGGTATGCGTGAAAAGCGGCACCACATTGAACTTTGCAATGCGGTTCCTCCGAGCAAAGGCATGATAGCCGCCATGGAATGGGACGATGTCGAAGATTAACTCTTCGCTCGGAAGTTATCCGGGATCCGAAGACCACTTCGAGTGTAATCGAGCCCGCATAACTGGCCTCTACACCCGGTATGACGCCTTTAAAGGTCATCTTTGTAGGTTTAATCCTTGAGGGGTCTATGCCCATTTTGGCGACCGATCCTGATAAAGCAGTGTTCGTGCTGCTACCGCCGTCCATCGTGGCTCTGGTGAGGTGAAATCCGTCGATAATTGGGTCAAGAACTAATGCGGCAAAGCCGCCGTGACGGATGCTAGTGGGGTGGTCCTTCGATCGAAGGTGATCGGGCAGAAGACCATGGGTTGAACTTCGGGCGACCGCTCCATCGCATATACGCCCCTTAGTGCACGCTCCGCTCCCTTTTGGGTATGTGGGTTGCGTATATCATGTTCACCGTCCGCACTTGTGTAGGAAAACCCTTCTGTCCTCTATTGTTCGGGCGTCGGGCTCTTCCTCGTCATGCTATGCAGCCCCTTGTCATTGAGTTCGGCACTTAACTTGCTCGTTCGCTTGAACACCCAACAATCCTTGCTGGTGTGATTGGCTGGTTTTTCGGGGGTGCCATGTATCTGGCACAAGCGATCGAGTATTCGGTCCAAGTTGGACGGGCCATGGGTATTTCTTTTGAATGGCTTCTTCCGCTGACCGGGTTTAGAGCTTCTTCAGTATTATCGACGTTAATGCCGCGCTTGTTCTTGTTGCGACGCGACCTGCCATTGCTGTCCTTGGTATCCGAACTGTCAGGATGTTTGGCCAAGTTGTTGCTTCAAGCTAGCCAGCTGTCCTCTCCCGCACAAAAGCGGGTCATGAGTGTTGTGAGGGCTGCCATGGATTTTGGCTTTTCCTGTCCTAGGTGTCGGGCAAGCCACTCGTTGCGGATGTTATGTTTGAAGGCTGCAAGGGCCTCTCGCATCCGGATACCAACGATTTGAATTTTCTTTGTTAGGAACCGTGTCCGTAATTGTTCCGCCGATTCTTCCGGCTGCTGAATTGTGTGGCTAAGGTCATCTGCGTCTAGTGGTCGCACATATGTGCCCCGGAAGTTATCAAGGAATGCGGCTTCGTGTCCTCCCAACAACCAATTGATTCTGCCGCAAGCTGTTGAGCCAATGCCGAGCTGGTCCTTTAAGCTTGAGTGGGAGGTATTTGATGGCATGTAGATCATCACCGGGCCATGTGGATATGGAGGAGATAGTCCTCGATCCGCATCGCAGATCTGTAGTACCATCGTATGATTCGATGTTTACGGGTTTAAAGCCCTCCGGGATTTGATGATCCATTACTTCATCCGTGAAGCATAGTGGGTGTCTTGGCGCCTCTATATTGGGCTATATCACGACGTAGCTCATATGAGCTTTGTTCATCGTGTTCGCCCGGCCGGGTTTGTCAGATCCGCGCGACGGTGATCATCCCGTGTCGTTACGCCCACGCCGATCCGTAGATCGATCTTGTATGTTTTGCCTTATCCTCCAATATATCTCGCAAGTCCGACGCGTTTTCCGTGCCTTGCTACTTTTTGAGCGGCGCCGGGTGTGGCTTGAGCGGAGGGCCGAGAGGCTTCTTCTGCCAGCGCCACGGGTGGCCGATCTGCCATGTCGTGTCTGGTGACTTGGGTGCTTCCTCCTCCGATCGAGGCAACGGCCTGCGCTTTGGGGTAGCTTTTGTAGGGCGTTCGAGTTCATACTCTTCGCCGCAAGGACTTCGTCCATCTGTCACCAGCGAGATCCTGGTCAGCTCTAAGTTGTTGCTGCTTTTCTTGAGGCTGCTTGCCGTGGTCATAAGCCTGCGCTTGAAACGCCCTGCTCGGCGGGATCCTCAGCACGACAAATTCGTCGTTGTCGAGGCTTGCCTCATCTTCGGAGGGAGGCGCATAATTATCATCCTCGACCTCTTTTTACGCGCACCGTCAGGCGGACTTGCTTCTCCCTCCTCCGCTACCGAAGTCTTGCTGGAGGTGGTTCTCTTCGGCACTGTCCGAGGTGTTATTATCTCCTGTGCCGGAATCACCGTTTTTATTGTGGCGGGATTTAGTGCGGCGCCGCTGACGTCGGCGCTTCGGCTGTTTCTTGGAGGGGTCATCCTCCGGTTTTCCGTCGCCGTTCCCATCCTTTGGGATGTCCACCATGTATATGTCATATGACGAGGTGGCCTTCCAAAGGCTCATGGCGCTGGGTCTTGGTCGCCTCCGCGCCGTCGTCCATACCGTCGACGTCTTCGGAGTCGAAGTCGAGCATGTCGGTTAAATCATCAACAGTGGCTACAAAGTGGGTGGTGGGTGGGCGTTGAATTTCGTCGTCCGTATCCCAACCTTCCTGTCTGCAGTCCGGCAAGGGCTCTCCGGATAAAGAGAGAGACTTTAGCGAATTCAGAATGTCGCCAAAGGGCGAGCGCTGAAAGATGTCCGCGGACGGGAACTCCATAACGGGCGCCCAATCGGATTCGATTGGCAAGGGCGCGGAGGGTTCGGAGTCCGGAGAGGAGTCCGGCACCCTGGAGTCGAGGTCTTCGCAGCGACAGGATGGAGTTCGCTCAATCGCCAGAGATTGTAGCCTCCGAGGCGGTGTCCAACCACTCGTCCTCGATCGGGGAATCCGGCTCCGGATTAAGGGTCGGAGCGGATGTTGGTGCGGCCTCCAGGGCACTGTTCGGCTGCAGAGCTAGATCATGCCCATCGAGACACTGCGGCGCGCTTGGCTGCGGCTCGAAACCGTCGAAGATCAAGTCTCCGCGGATATCAGCCGTATAGTTTAAACTTCCAAATCTGACCTGATGGCCAGGGGCGTAGCTTTTGATCTGCTCCAGATGGCCAAGCAAATTGGCCCGCGGTGCAAAGCCGCCGAATACGAAGATCTGTCCGGGGAGAGAAGTCTCACCCTGGACCGCGTCGTTGTTGATGATCGAAGGAGCCATCGGGCCTATCGGTGACGACACATAGGAACTCTCAATGAAAGCACCAATGTCGGTGTCAAACCGCGGATCTCGGTAGGGGTCCCGAATCGCGTGCCTAGGCGGATGGTAACAGGAGACAAGGGACACGATGTTTTTACCTGTGTTCGGGCCCTCTCGATGGAGGTAATACCCTACTCCTTCTTGATTAATATTGATGATATGGGTAGTACAAGAGTAGATCTACCACGAGATCAAGGAGGCTAAACCCGAAGCTAGCCTATGGTATGATTGTTGTTCGTCCCCACGGACTAAAACCCTCCGTTTATATAGACACCAGATAGGTTAGGGTTACACAGAGTCGGTTACAATGGTAGGAGATCTACATATCCAGATCGCCAAGCTTGCCTTCCACGCCAAGGAAAGTCCCATCCGGACACGGGACGAAGTCTTCAATCTTGTATCTTCATAGTCTTGGAGTCCGGTCGTGACTATAGTCCGGCTATCCGGACACCCCCTAGTCCGGGACTCCCTCAGTCCTCCTTTCCTCTTTGGTGCAAAGGGAGCAAGCGCAGGCGAGAGCATCAAGCAAAGGTGTCCATTTCGGTGCAACAAGACCAAGACCAGTCCAACGGCAGGAAGGAAGTCATTGTGGAGCCCAAGCCGGCGTCACCACCAGAGCCTTTGACAAGCGAGGACCAACTTTAGTCAGGATAAGTGTACCAGATGTTCCCCTTCAAAATGGCCAATTGTTGGCGCCCTTCCCGCTCAATCTTTGGGAAGAGGCCCAGGGCCTTTGCCTATAAATAGGACTAGCCGCCCACAGGGTAGAGGGATCGGAATGAGTAGCTAGAGGCAATCTGGAATCAGAGAGAGAGAGAAGGCGACTGAACTCCCGCTAGCAGTTCATCGCACCAGCCAAGAACAGAGCCCTCGCGAGGCTGTTCTTCCTTGTATTGTTCATCACCATCAGCCCAAGAGGCAATCCACCACACCACAAACTAGAGTAGGGTATTACACCACAATGGTGGTCCGAACTAGTATAAACCCTATGTCTCTTGTGCTGTTCCTTTCGTAGTTTAGATCCTAGCGAGGCGGCGGGGTGCAGGTAGGTAGAGAGTGAGATTCCGCGCGCACCCCAGTGTTCGAACCTCAAGGGTCTGCCGGAACCCAAAATCCGACATTTGGCGCGCCAGGTAGGGGTGCGCCGGGATCCACCTTCTGCCACTTCGTGTCCCGTCGCATCGTCATCATCATGTCCGGCGAACAGGTGGGCAACCCCGGTCCCTGGGAGGCTTGGCCCACCCACGCAGAGCCGCTCGCCTCGGGCGACCCCATGCCCTAGGCAGCTCGCGGTCCGCAGGGCGCTGCGGGCAGCGACGCGACAAAGCCGACAACTCTCACGCCATGGCAGCGCGGGTCGGCAGCGAGGGCCTCCAACCACGCCATGGCTGCGATGTCCGTGACACCCGCCGAGCAAAGCGAACTCGAGGGTCAAGGCTCACGATGGCTCGGGAGCTACTGCAGCAGGCTGCCGGAAGGCGGCCGCGACGTCTTTGCTAGAGCGGGTGGCAGAGCTCCTGGGCTTTGCCGCCTCGGGGGCTCACCCCTTCTACACCCAGCTCCTACCTCAGGTCCAGGGCGGCCCGCGCGGGGGCTCCACTCGTGGCCGCGGGCTCCAAGGCTACTCCAACACCGGCGAAGCTGTTGGCATCGGGCTCGCAGCAGCGCTGCCTCCGCTCCCGGCCAGCGGAGAAGGACTCGCCGCGACCCCCGACCCCAGTGGGCCGCCGCGCTACCACCCCCAGGTGGGCGCCTCAAGTAGAGCTGCATGGCACGCGGAGCACTATGGCGCGGCCTTCGGGATGACGGCCCCGGAAGAATACGTGCCCCACATGATGGACCAAGGGCACCAACATGAGGGCGAACAAGGCTCGCTCCTCAGCCCAAGCTGGGGGGACGAGGCGACAGAAGCTGAGCTCTTCCAGGAGCCCCGTGAAGGCCCCACCGGCCATGCTGGAGGCGACGATTACCGGGTACCACTAATTCCTCAGGAGCAGGCATACGTTAATCATGAATCGTGGGAGGTGCAGGTCGCCACAGCGAGCGGCTGCCCCGTTCCCGCAGTCTCCTACCCCTCGGGAGGAGGGCGTCGGGGGCTGCAGGAGAGGGGCCGAGATCCGGCATCACCATCGCGGCATTCGGAGCAAGGCGTCCTCAGAAGGTAGGCCCTCTGCTGGGGAGGTGCCTCAGGGCCTGCCCCTGGCGGAGGACCCGTGGTCGCTTGGGAACTGGCTGGTGACCGCTCTACCCCATCGGGCGCGCCCCGGTTTCCGGCCGTCGTTGATGGCACTAGAGTGCGCGCAAGGCGGGGCCCTCGTCTGGCGATATGAAGCAAGGCCGGTACTGTGAAGAAGGCCCAAGGCTGTGAAGCTCGGCCGCCTGTGACACTCTCACGTAATAATGAGTGGGGCTGTACACGCCCGGAGTCTCGTGGGTGCCGCCTCAGCCCCTGGGCTCCCTCCCACGCCCAAGGCAGCACTTAGCTCATACCGGTGAGAAGACGCCCAAGACTAGACTAGGTGCCGTGACGCGGCCTTTTTGGTTTGCTTTCATTGCTTTTCCCTTTGGTTGTCACTTTCCCATGGATTTAAGTTGGATTCAATTTGAGATTTGCGTGTGTTTGGGGAAGGGGTGTTTAGTCTCGTTCGAGCAATCTCTCGCGTTCCGGTCACCACTTTGCCTCAGCTGCCTCCCCTCGTGAGCCCCTCGCGAGCCGGGTTGGGCCTAGCTTGCGTGCAGCCCAGACTGCCGCCGCCGCATCCTCTCAGGAGGCTTTTTACTGCATATCCTACGGGTTCGATCGGGAGACACTCGAGACGCCACAGCCCCCCACGGGCTATCTTGGGGCCTGCGCGGGACAAAGGTAAACTAGCCAGCCACTTGGCACAGGCGTACGGGTGATATAGCATCTACTAATACGCAGAACACAAGTTTTACATGAGGGCTCCTCCCAAAATGCTCTCACAACCGCCGTGGCAAAACCTGAGCTCTATTCGTGCAGGAAACAGAACAAAGGCGCAATCGATGGGTAAATCCCCAATGCATCCTCGGGGCACCTCCTGAATTGTCGTTGGCGTCGCGCCTCGCCGTCGCTCTTCGCGGTCGCCACCAGCGGCGTCAGGGGCGTTCACCACGCCGCCTTCATCGCCGCCATGATCACGCCATCGTTATGCAAGCGAAGGCCCCGACAAGGGCGCCCACGTTGTCCTCCACCTGGCGCCAGTCGCCCGGACGGCTCGGGTACCGGGCGATGGCGGCGTCAAGTCGGTGGGGTCCATATCACGGAGATGGTTGAAGACGCGATAAATGGCGCGCGTGAGCTGGGCGTGGCTCCTCTCCTCCACAAACCTGTTGGCTCGACCGACCGTGCCTCGGCCGAGTCACCACGCCGGTGAAGAAGAGGTTGCCGGGCGTAGTTAATCGCGTGCGGCTCGCCAACAGCCGCCTCGCAGATGTTACCAAGGCTGTGTTGGCTCTCCCGGGCGTGGTGAGCATGGGGCCGTGCTCATGCTCCAGATCCGCCACGGGCGTATCTCGTCCGCGATTCTGCCATGCGCGACGGCCTCGGCCTTGTCCACCACATGGCGAAGAAGAAGCACCTCGGCACGGGAGGTAGTTAACTCCTCCTGCGCCACCTCAAGGGCGGCCCAAAAAGCATCGGCCCACCACGTCGCTTCCTCCTGCTTGGCCCTCAAGGCAGCGGTCCTACCTTCGTCCTCAGCCCGGATCAACCCCAGCCTTTCCTCGAACTCGCGCTCGAGGTTCAAGCGCGCCGTCGCCACCCGACGCCCGAGCTCCTCCAGACACGGGCCTCCAGCGGCGACATCATCCTCCGCCCTCGTCAAGCGCTCCCTTATTTCCGCGTTCAGATTGCAGGCGCGTTCGGCGGCTTCCAGCGTCATCGCCTCCTCCCGCTTCTGGAGCTCTGCTGGGTCGCCTGAGGCCACCCTCATTGATGCAAGGGCCATCTCGCGCAGCTCCACCTGCTCCTCCAGTGAGCGGCATCGGGTCAGGAGTTCCCGCGCCCGCTCCTCCGCCGCCTCTTGCCGCTGGTCAGCTTCCCGAGCCTCTTTAACGGCCCGAGAACGGACCTCCCGAGAGGCCGCCAGCGACGCCTTGGCCTCCTCATCGTCAAGATCACGCTGATGGAGCGCAAGGGCGACAGCCGCCTTTCAGCGCCTCTCTGCTGACGGCCGCAGGCCCTCGGCCTCGAGGCGCGCGTCTTCATCGGCAAGCTCTTCACCAAGCAGGCTCACCGCATCAGCCGCCCTCCGAAGAAACCCTTGGCGAAGAGTGCGACGCTCCCGGGCGCGCTCAAGTACGCCTTCCACACCGTCATCCGCCAGCGGCGCCGAGGCCACGAATCAGCACTCCCCCTCCGGGCGGTGGGGCTGGCGCCCTCGCCACGGCCGGGCACGCCTCGCCGAAGCCCGGCAGAGCCAGCCCATCCCCCAAAGAAGAGCGTAGGTAATGCCTCAGCCACTCACGGTCGACGACTAGACGAGAAGCCCACGGCAGGCTGGCTATGCCACGAGAAGGCTCGCGAAGGAGGGTCGCGAGGCGCGCGGGGCCGCGAGGCGCCTCAGGGTGGTTCGTCTCTCCGGCCGGCCTCACCACGAGGGCCCTGCTTCTCGTGGTGCTCGAGGACGGCGGAGAGGGCGGAGCCAAGGGGGATGGCTCCTCGGCCATCTCCGTAAGCTTGGCAGGAAGGGCCCTGCAGAGCGAGGATCAGTAAAAGCAACATAAGAACCAGGAGCTAGGAAAGGGAAGGGCTTACTCATCGGTGGCGAAGTACTTCCTACGCTTCAGCAGGCGGCAGGGGTAGTCGTCACCCAAAGGCCTCCCTTCTCTTCCGGAGAGCCTCAAAGTCCACGTGGAAGCGGCCCAGGAGTTCAGTCCAGGGGTCGGTTTGTGACGAGGAAGGAGCACCAAAGTGACCGGCGTCAGGGGCGTCGTCCTGGCGCACGCCGCCGGTCGCCTCACCAAGAAGGGTAGCTGGGGCCTAAGGGGCCTCGACATGGAGCCGCTGGGTCAGCTCAACGCCGGCCGCAGCGCGGGCCTCAGAGCTGCCACCTCAGAGTGCCGCCTGGCATCGTCATCCCCAGAGGCCCCTCAAATTTCAAAGGACCCATACCTCCCTGCTCCACCACTCGAGGAAGGACCGTCGTGGGCGAATGGAAGGGCAGTCACCACCACCGGGTTCTCGCGAGACCCCATGAGCCCTGCGGGGCGCAGCCCCCATTCGTCGAAGCTGGGCATCTGCTTCACAAAGTCACCCCTGCTTGAGCAAAAGTACAGCAAGGCACCCCCTTGCCGGATGCTGCCAGGGGTGGGATCCCCAGTCAAGACCAAGAGCACCTTCCTCAGCGCTTGAGGCGTCAAGTCCTCCTCCTGGAGCCTCATGCGGTCTTCACGCCCGCTGAAGGCCCACATCCGACGGGAATGGCGCTGGAGAGGGGCAATGCGGGATAGCAGGAACTCCTTCACCACCTTGGGCGCCGTCACATCGAGCGCCCTCAGGAACGCGAAGCGACGCCAGACGAAGGCGAGCCAGGGGCTCGTGAGCGTCTCCTGGCCCCAGCCTGAATTAGGGACAGCGGGTGATGTTGGCTCCGACAAATAGGGGCTGGGCACCCCACGTCCACGTCTGACTACGCCATGAACCCAAGCGCCAGCGGAGGAAGGCTGAAGTCGATCCACAAGCCGCTGTTTCAGATGCATCAATGAAGCTCACACCCCGAACATTGGGTGGGGTCAACCAGGCGCAGAGAGAAGAAGTGGCGCAGCAAGGCAACTGAGGGAAGGATGCCCATCATCGCCTCGCACACAAAGGCAAAGACCGCAAGAAGAGTGATGGATTTCGGACCCAAGTGCATCATCTGGATATGATAGTGGGAGAGCACAACATTGAAGAAATCGAAGAAGGGGGGAACCAGCCCCGCCCATGGGGCATCGGCAAAATACCGGACCTCAGTGATTATCCTGTCGATGGAGAATTGGGACGCGGGCCAGGCCGTCGTTCGCCCGCATTCGTTGAAGATGGTGGCCAAAGCCGAGCTGACCTTGCCCAGGCCCTCTCGATTGAGTATGATCGACCGATCGACGGCGGGGGCCACCGACGACGGCGAGCGAGGCGGAGGCACATGCTTCTTCCCTCTTGCCTTCTTCGTCGGGGCCATGACAATGGAGGGGGGGGGGGGAGGTTTGAGATTGGATTGGGAGCAGAAGCTGGAGTTCGAGAGGAGGAAGAGTGGGGGACGGTCGAGCAGTGGAAAGGGGAGCGGCTGTGTGCGGCTACGAGTCCGCCTAGCATGGCACAAAATAAGGAGGCGTGGGGAACAGTCACCACGCCCAATCAACCGCCACGCTGGCGCCCAAGGTCAAGAAGCTGTTAGCTCAAGCGCGCCAAGACTTGCCCCTTCGCCTCTCTCGCCAGCCAAGTCCGGGCGCGCCTTGGGCCCGAGGGCTACTCACGGCGTTCCGGGAACGGGGTCCCTGCACTTGCTCGCTCATGCCTGCGGCGTGGCTCAAAGGGGGCCCATCACGGCCCATCTTCGTCAACACAAGCTCAAGACCTCGCGAGGGGCCAAGCCTCGTGGGCGGGACGGCGAGAGCTTCCTCGAGCACGGCCTCGTCAGCCGGGCTCGCGAGGAGGCGGAGAGATCAAGGCGGGTACCTCACGAGGTGCCCATGACGCAAGCCATGACGACCAAGGGCGCCAGCGGGCGCCAGCCAGCGTAGTGTCCTCCTTTCCTCTTTGGTGCAAAGGAGCAAGCGCAGCGAGAGCATCAAGCAAAGGTGTCCATTTCGTGCAACAAGACCAAGACCAGTCCAACGGCAGAAGGAAGTCATTGTGGAGCCCAAGCCAAGGCCACCACCAGAGCCTTTGACAGGCGAGGACCAACTTTAGCCAGGATAAGTGTACCAGATGTTCCTCTTCAAAATGGCCAATTGTTGGCGCCCTTCCCGCTCAATATTTGGGAAGAGGCCCAGGGCCTTTGCCTATAAATAGGACTAGCCACCCACAGGGTAGAGGGATCGGAATGAGTAGCTAGAGGCAATCTGGAATCAGAGAGAGAGAGAGAGAGAAGACGACTGAACTCCCCCTAGCAGTTCATCGCACCAGCCAAGAACAGAGCACTCGCGAGGCTGTTCTTCCTTGTATTGTTCATCACCATCAGCCCAAGAGGCAATCCACCACACCACAAACTAGAGTAGGGTATTACACCACAATGGTGGCCCGAACTAGTATAAACCCTGTGTCTCTTGTGCTGTTGCTTTCGTAGTTTAGATCCTAGCGAGGCGGCGGGGTGCAGGTAGGTAGAGGGTGAGATTCCGCGTGCACCCCAGTGTTCGAACCTCAAGGGTCTGCCGGAACCCGAAATCAGACACCGGGGGGCATAGATTTCACTAGTGGTTTCTCTCAAGAGCATAAGTATTTTACGGTGGGTGAACAAATTACTGTTGAGCAATTGACAGAATTGAGCATAGTTATGAGAATATCTAGGTATGATCATGTATATAGGCATCACGTCTGAGACAAGTAGACCGACTCCTGCCTGCATCTACTACTATTACTCCACTCATCGACCGCTATCCAACATGCATCTAGAGTATTAAGTTAATGAAAACAGAGTAACGCCTTAAGCAAGATGACATGATGTAGAGGGATAAATTCATGCAATATGATAAAAACCCCATCTTGTTATCCTCGATGGCAACAATACAATACGTGCCTTGCTGCCCCTCATCACACCGGGAAAGGACACCGCAAGATTGAACCCAAAGCTAAGCACTTCTCCCATTGCAAGAAAAACCAATCTAGTAGGCCAAACCAAACTGATAATTCGAAGAGACTTGCAAAGATAACCAATCATACATAAAAGAATTCAGAGAAGATTCAAATATTGTCCATAGATAATCTTGATCATAAACCCACAATTCATCGGTCTCAACAAACACACTGCAAAAAGAAGATTGCATCGAATAGATCTCCATGAGAGAGGGGGAGAACATTGTATTGAGATCCAAAAAGAGAGAAGAAGCCATCTGGCTACTAACTATGGACCCGAAGGTCTGAGGTAAACTACTCACACTTCATCGGAAGGTCTATGGTGATGATGTAGAAGCCCTCCGTGATGGATTCCCCTTCGGAGCCTCGAGCAGGCCCCAAGATGGGATCTCGTGGAGTACAAGGTTGCGGCGGTGGAATTAGGTTTTGGCTCCGTGTCGATCGCTTGGGGTACGTAGGTATATATAGGAGGAAGAAGTATGTCGGTGGAGCTTCGTGGGGCCCACGAGGGTGGGGGCGCGCCCTAGGGGGTAGGCGCGCCCCCCTACCTCGTGCCCACCTCGTGGCTTTCTTGACGTAGGGTCCAAGTCTCCTGGGTCATATTCGGTGAGAAAATCACGTTCCCGAAGGTTTCATTCCGTTTGGACTCCGTTTGATATTCCGTTTCTTCGAAACACTGAAATAGGCAAAAAGCAGCAATTCTGGGCTGGGCCTCCGGTTAATAGGTTAGTCCCAAAAATAATATAAAAGTGGAAAATAAAGCCCAATATGGTCCAAAACAGTAGATAATATAGCATGGAGCAATCAAAAATTATAGATACGTTGGAGACGTATCAGTTTCTTAAAGACTTCCCAAAAATTTGTCGGCCTCTGACTAATTTATTACAAAAAGATATACCATTTGTCTTTGATGATGATTGTGTAGAAGCATTTGAAATACTTAAGAAAGCATTGATCTCTGCACCTATTGTTCAGCCACCTGATTGGAATTTACCTTTTGCAATTATGTGTGATTCTAGTGATTATGCTGTAGGTGTTGTTCTATAGCAAAGAGTTGATAAGAAATTACATGTTATTTCAATATGCTAGTAAAACTCTAGACAATGCCCAGAGAAATTATGCTACTACTGAGAAAGAATTCTTAGCAGTTGTATTTGCTTGTGATAATTTCAGACCTTATACTGTTGATTCTAAATTAACTATTCACACTGATCATGCTGCTATTAAATATCTTATGGAAAAGAAAGATGCTAAACCTAGACTTATTAGATGGGTTCTCTTGCTACAAGAATTTGATTTGCATATTGTTGATAGAAAGGGAGCTGAGAACCCCGTTGCAGACAACTTGTCTAGGTTAGAAAATGTTCTTGATGACCCACTACCTATTGATGATAGCTTTCCGGATGAATAATTAAATGTCATAAATACTTCTCGAACTACTCCCTGGTATGCTGATTATGCTAATTACATCGTTGCTAAATTTATATCACCTAGTTTCACATATCAGCAAAAGAAAAAGTTTTTCTATGATTTGAGACATTACTTTTGGGATGACCCACATCTTTATAAAGAAGGAGTATATGGTGTTATTAGACGTTGTGTACCTGAGCATGAACAGGAACAGATCCTACGCAAGTGTCACTCCGAGGCTTATGGAGGACACCACGCTGGAGACAGAACTGCATATAAGGTATTGCAATCCGGTTTTTATTGGCCTACTCTCTTCAAGGATGCCTGTAAGTTTGTCTTATCTTGTGATGAATGTCAAAGAATTGGTAATATTAGTAGACATCAAGAAATGCCTATGAACTATCCACTTGTTATTGAACCATTTGATGTTTGTGGCTTTGATTATATGTGACCTTTTCCTGCCTCTAATGGATATACACATATTTTAGTTGATGTTGATTACGTTACTAAGTGGGTAGAAGCTATTCCAACTAGTAGTGCTGATCATAACACCTCTATTAAAATGCTTAAAGAAGTTATTTTTCTGAGCTTTGGAGTCCCTAGATATCTAATGACTGATGGTGGTTCACATTTTATTCATGGTGCTTTTCGTAAAATGCTTGCAAAGTATGATGTTAATCATAGAATTGCATCTCCGTATCACCCACAGTCTAGTGGTCAAGTAGAATTGAGTAATAGAGAACTCAAATTAATTTTGCAAAAGACTATTAATAGATCTAGAAAGAATTGGTCCAAGAAACTGGATGATGCATCATGGGCCTATAGAACTGCATATAAAAATCCTATGGGTATGTCTCCGTATAAAATGGTTTATGGAAAAGCATGTCACTTACCTCTCGAACTAGAACATATGGCTTATTGGGCTATTAAAGAGCTCAATTATGATTTCAAACTTGCCGGTGAGAAGAGGTTATTTGACATTAGCTCACTTGATGAATGGAGAACACAAGCCTATGAAATGCCAAATTTTTTAAAGAAAAATTTAAAAGATGCCATGATAAAAGAATACAAAAGCGTGAGTTTAATGTAGGTGATTATGTATTGCTATACAACTCTCGTTTAAGATTTTTTGCAGGAAAACTTCTCTCTAAATGGGAAGGCCCTTACGTTCGAGGAGGTCTATCATTCCGATGCCATAAAAATCAACAACTTCGAAGGCACAAATCCGAAGGTGGTGAACGGTCAAAGAATTAAACATTATATCTAAGGTAATCCTATAAATGTTGAAACTAATGCTATTGAAACCGTAACACCGGAGGAATACATAAGAGACATTTTCCAGAACGTTTCAGACTCCGAAAAGGAATAGGTATGTGGTACGGTAAGTAAACATACTCCAAAACAGTTCTAATGGCAATATTTCTCCGTTTTGGAATATTTAGAAAAATAGAAAAATAAGAAGCAGTCCGGGAAGGACACGAGGCCTCCACGAGGGTGGAGGGCGCGCCCCCTGCCTCGTGGGCACCTCGTGCGCTCTCCGGACTCCGTTTTCTTGCACGATACGTATTTTGGTCGGTAAAAATTCATTGTATAATCTCCCGAAGGTTTTGACTCATGTATCACGCAAATATTCTCTGTTCTCATTTCGAGTTGTTGCCGCTGCAGATTAGAGCAAGATGTCTTCTCAATCAAGAGTAGTCGGGGAGAGCCGGGTGTCTCATTCGGCATCGAGACCAAGGACAAACAGCGATGCTAACCACTTTGGGACAGCGACGGAGGAAGAGATGGAAGCTGATTTGATGAGGATAGATGCCATGGAGGAGGATCAAGAAGTCACTTCTCGCTTTCGGGCTGGATTTACAATGGGGGAACTACAGAGCTCAGCTATTCCAAACTCGGTTATCCCTTCCAATGTTAGATTTCTTTCTTATGAAAATATGAAGAAGTGTAACTTGTTCTCCCACAGTTATGCAACACCCTTGGGTGCAAGGAGATTTAGCCGTTACAGGAAAGCTTCGTAAGGAGATAACAGATCTCAAGCGGCAACTCAATAAGCTCGAGGAAGAGAATCGTATCCTGAGGGGCATTATCGCCAAGAATATCACATCACCATCCCTGAAGAAGGAGACATAATCACATGGGTATGGGCACTCCCCTTGGCAACTGCCAAGTTTAGGGGAGGTGCCTGATACGTCTCCAACGTATCTATAAATTTTGATTGCTCCACGCTATATTATCTACTGTTTTGGACCATATTGGGCTTTATTTTCCACTTTTATATTATTTTTGGGACTAACCTATTAACCGGAGGCCCAGCCTGTAATTGTTGTTTTTTGCCTATTTCGGTGTTTCAAGAAACGAATATCAAACGGAGTCCAAACGGAATGAAACCTTAAGGAACGTGATTTTCTCACGAATATGATCCAGAGACTTGGACCCTACGTCAAGAAAGCCACGAGGTGGGCACGAGGTAGGGGGCGCCCCTACCCCCCAGGCACGCCCCCACCCTCGTGGGCCACACGAAGCTCCACCGACGTACTCCTTCCTCCTATATATACCTATGTACCCCCAAACGATCAGATACGGAGCCAAAAACCTAATTCCACCGCCGCAACTTTCTGTATCCATGAGATCCCATCTTGGGGGCTGTTCTGGAGCTCCGCCGGAAGGGGAATCCATCATGGAGGGCTTCTACATCATCACCATAGCCCCTCCGATGAAGTGTGAGTAGTTTACCTCAGACCTTCGGGTCCATAGTTAGTAGCTAGATGGCTTCTTCTCTCTTTTTGGATCTCAATACAATGTTCTCCCCCTCTCTCATGGAGATCTATTTGATGTAATCTTCTTTTTGCGGTGTGTTTGTTGAGGTCGATGAATTGTGGGTTTATGATCAAGATTATCTATGAACAATATTTGAATCTTCTCTGAATTCTTTTATGTATGATTGGTTATCTTTGCAAGTCTCTTCGAATTATCAGTTTGGTTTGGCCTACTAGATTGGTTTTTCTTGCAATGGGAGAAGTGCATAGCTTTGGGTTCAATCTTGCGATGTCCTTTCCCAGTGACAGTAGGGGCAGCAAGGCACGTATTGTATTGTTGCCATTGAGTATAACAAGATGGGATTTTTATCATATTGCATGAATTTATCCCTCTACATCATGTCATCTTGCTTAAGGCGTTACTCGCTTTTCTTGAACTTAATACTCTAGATGCATGCCGGATAGCGGTCGATGAGTGGAGTAATAGTAGTAGATGCAGGTGAGTCGGTCTACTTGTCTCGGACGTGATGCCTATATACATGATCATACCTAGATATTCTCATAACTATGCTCAATTCTAACAATTGCTCAACAGCAATTTGTTCACCCACCGTAGAATACTTATGCTCTTGAGAGAAGCCACTAGTGAAATCTATGGCCCCCGGGTCTATTCTCATTATATTAATCTTCCTACGCTTTATTATTGCCTTTGCTTTTTACTTTACCTTTTATTTTACTTTGCATCTTTATACCAAAAATACCAAAAATATTATCTATCATCTCTATCAGATCTCACTCTCGTAAGTGACCGTGAAGGGATTGACAACCCCTATTCGCGTTGGTTGCGAGGAGTTATTTGCCTTGTCTAGGTACGAGGGACTCGCGCATAGTCTCCTACTGGATTGATACCTTGGTTCTCAAAAACTGAAGGAAATACTTACGCTACTGTGCTGCATCACCTTTCCTCTTCAAGGAAATCAAACGCAAGCTCAAGAGGTAGCAAGAAGAATTTCTGGCGCCGTTGCCGGGGAGTCTACACAAAAGTCAACATACCAAGTACCCATCACAATCCCTTATCTCTCGCATTACATTATTTGCCATTTGCCTCTCGTTTTCCTCTCCCCCACTTCACCCTTGTCGTTTTATTCGCCCTCTCGTTTTTGTTCGCCTTCTTCCTGTATGTATCTTTGTTTGTGTTTCCTTGTGCCTTCTATATGCTTGCGTCTTTGCTTGCTGAAAATCTATTTATATGGATCCACTTAAAGTGTTCTACTTGGATCATCTTCGATCCTTATGCGCTCGTGTTGAAACCCCAACTAGCCTAGTTGATCGGAAATCTTTAGATGAGCATGCTCATTTTGTGCGTCATCGTTTGTCTGAAAAAGGGAAGCTCTTATGGTATCATATAAATAGTTTGCTATGCTATGCTTGGAATCTTTGTGAAATTTGTGATTTTACTTGTTGCTCTAAGAACCCTAAAAACACCTTCCCTACCTATGTGAGTTCAATGATAATGAAATCTTATCTTCTTGTGCAAAAGGGTGTTTATAGTTACTATGATATCGAACAAATTGAAGAATTTGTCATTTTAAGGGTGCTCATGAAGTTGCTTCTTTGATTGAAAAGTATGATTTTACTCTCAACAAATCTGAAAATTCCGTCATACTTAAATATTGCAATGAAAACCTTGCTCATAATGTCTATGTCCAAGAATTTATTGAAAAAATGACCGTTGCTTTGGAAGAAAATAATGATATGCATGAATCTATAGATAATGATGATTTCGATGATTTGGTTGAAATTTCCCTTGATGAACATGATGCCTGCTATTCTTGTGGCCATGATGCCAATATTTATGAAGACGAATTTGCTACCGTTCCTTATATTAAAAATGAGATCGTTGCTATTGCACCCATGCTTGATAGTTCCCTCGATGAAAAGCATGATTTCAGTGATTTTAGTATAAATTCTCTTGATGTCAATTGTGCTAATAATATGCAAAACCCTAAGCTTGGGGATGCTAGTTTTGCTATGTCTATTACTTGTTGCAATGATCATGACTGGGGTGATTCTTCTTATGATCTTGAAAATTTATTTAATCCCCATGATGAATATGAGATTGATAATATTGTTTGCAATAATATTGAAAGTGGGTTTGGAAGAGTGTCAAATTTAGATCCCACGTAATTGGAGAATATTCAATCTTATGAAATTTTTGATAAAAGTGGGTTTGGAGAGGTCATGACTTTGTTAATGTTAATCCCACTATTTTGGAAGAGTGTCAACTTTGCATGCATGTGGATCGTGTTGAAAATATTTTATGTGATAACTATTTTGTTGAATTTGCTTATGATCCCACTTGTAGTTATTATGAGAGAGGAAAATATGGTCATAGAAATTTTCATGATAATAAATTACCTCTCGTTATGTTGAGATTGCTATTGTTTCTTTCCGCTTCCTTGCATATGCTAGTTTTTGCTTGCTGTGATCATTTGTTTGCCTATAAGATGCCTATGCATAGGAAGTATGTTAGACTTAGATGTGTTTATCATGTGTTCTATGATGCTCTTTTTGAGCTTCAATTCTTGTCTTTGACATGAGCATCGTTAAAATTATCAATGCCTAGCTAAGGGCGTTAAACGATAGCGCCTGTTGGGAGGCAACCCAGTTTTATTTTTAGTTTTTTTTGCTTTTGCTTCTGTTTAGGAATAAATAATCCATCTACCTTCTGTTTAGATGTGTTTTTATGTTTTAATTAGTGTTTGTGCCAAGTTAAACCTATAGGATCTTCTTGGATGATAGTTATTTGATCTTGCTGTAATTTCCAGAAACTTTTGGTTCACGAAAACAATTGTTCAAAATCACCAGAACGTGATAAAATAATGATTCAAATTGCTTCTGATCAATAAAAAATTTTCCTAGGTCTTCCTATTTTGTCTGAATTGTTTGAGTTCCAGAAGTTCGCGTTAGTTACAGATTACTACAGACTGTTCTGTTTTTGACAGATTCTGTTTTTCGTGTGTTGTTTGCTTATTTTGATGAACCTATGGCTAGTAAAATAGTTTATAAACCATAGAGAAGTTGTAATACTGTAGGTTTAACACCAATATAAATAAATAATGAGTTCATGACAGTACCTTGAAGTGGTCTTTTGTTTTCTTTCGCTAACGGAGCTCACGAGATTTCTGTTGAGTTTTGTGTTGTGAAGTTTTCAAGTTTTGGGTGAAAAATTTTCACGTATTATGTAACAAGGAGTGGCAAGAGCCTAAGATTGGGGATGCCCATGGCACCCTCAAGATAATCTAAGGACACCAAAAAGTCAAATCTTGGGGATGCCCCGGAAGGCATCACCTCTTCGTCTTCGTCTATCGGTAACTTTACTTGGAGCTATATTTTTATTCACCACATGATATGTGTTTTGCTTGGAGCGTCTTGTATGATTTGAGTCTTTGCTTTTTAGTTTATCACAATCATCCTTGCTGTACACACCTTTTGAGGGAGCCATACATGAATTGAAATTTGTTAGAATACTCTATGTGCTTCACTTATATCTTTTGAGCTATATAGTTTTGCTCTAGTGCTTCACTTATATCTTTTAGAGCACGGTGGTGGATTTGTTTTATAGAAACTATTGATCTCTCATGCTTCACTTAGATTATTTTGAGAGTCTTAAATAGCCTGGTAATTTGCTTAATAATAATAATATGCTTGGTATTCAAGATTTGTAAAACTTTCTTTTGAGTGCGTTGAATACTAAGAAAAGTTTGATGCTTGATAATTGTTTTGAGATATGAAGATGGTGATATTAGAGTCATGCTAGTTGAGTAGTTGTGAATTTGAGAAATACTTGTGTTAAAGTTTGTGATTCTCGTAGCATGCACGTATGGTGAACCGTTATGTGATGAAGTCGGAGCATGATTTATTTATTGATTGTCTTCCTTATGAGTGGCGGTCGTGACGAGCGATGGTCTTTTCCTACCAATCTACCCCCTAGGAGCATGCGCGTAATACTTTGCTTTGATAACTTGTAGATTTTTGCAATAAGTATATGAGTTCTTTATGACTAATGTTGAGTCCATGGATTATACGCACTTTTCTCATCCTTCCACCATTGCTAGCCTCTCTAATACCGCGTACTTTTCGCCGGTATCATACACCCACCATATACCTTCCTCAAAACAGCCACCATACCTACCTATCATGGCATTTCCATAGCCATTCCGAGATATATTGCCATGCAACTTTCCACCGTTCCGTTTATTATGACACGCTCCATCATTGTAATATTGCTTAGCATGATCATGTAGTTGACATCGTATTTGTGGCAAAGCCACCGTTCATAATTCTTTCATACATGTCACTCTTGATTCATTTTGCATATCCCGGTACACCGGCGGAGGCATTCATATAGAGTCATATTTTGTTCTAAGTATCGAGTTGTAATTGTTGAGTTGTAAGAAAAATAAAAGTGTGATGATCATCATTTTTAGAGCATTGTCCCAAGTGAGGAAAGGATGATGGAGACTATGATTCCCCCACAAGTCAGGATGAGACTCCGTACGAAAAAAAAGAGGCCATAAAAAAAGAGAAAAGGCCCAAATAAAAAAATAGAAAAAGAGAGAAGGGACAATGTTACTATCCTTTTACCACACTTGTGCTTCAAAGTAGCACTATGATCTTCACGATAAAGAGTCTCTCATTTTGTCACTTTCATATACTAGTGGGAATTTTTCATTATAGAACTTGGATTGTATATTCCAATGATGGGCTTCCTCAAAATGCCCTAGGTCTTCGTGAGCAAGCGAGTTGGATGCACACCCACTTAGTTTCTTTTGTTGAGCTTTCATATACTTATAGCTCTAGTGCATCCGCTGCATGGCAATCCCTACTCACTCACATTGATATCTATTAATGGGCATCTCCATAGCCCGTTGATACGCCTAGTTGATGTGAGACTATCTTCTCCTTTTTGTCTTCTCCACAACCACCATTCTATTCCACATATAGTGCTATATCCATGGCTCACGATCATGTATTGCGTGAAGATTGAAAAGTTTTGAGAATGTCAAAAGTATGAAACAATTGCTTGGCTTTTCATCGGGGTTGTGCATGATTTAAATACTTTGTGTGGTGAAGATAGAGCATAGCCAGACTATATGATTTTGTAGGGATAACTTTCTTTGGCCATGTTATTTTGAGAAGACATTATTGCTTTGTTAGTATGCTTGAAGTATTATTATTTTTATGTCAATATGAACTTTTGTCTTAAATCTTTCGGATCTGAATATTCATACCATAATTAAGAAGAATTACATTGAAATTATGCCAAGTAGCACTCCGCATCAAAAATTCTCTTTTTATCATTTACCTACTCGAGGACGAGCAGGAATTAAGCTTGGGGATGCCTGATATGTCTCCAACGTATCTATAATTTTTTATTGCTCCATGCTATATTATCTACTGTTTTGGACCATATTGGGCTTTATTTTCCACTTTTATATTATTTTTGGGACTAACCTACTAGCCGGAGGCCCAGCCCAGAATTGTTGTTGTTTTTTGTCTATTTCAGTGTTTCGAAGAAACGGAATATCAAACGGAGTCCAAATGGAATGAAACCTTCGGGAACGTGATTTTCTCACCGAATATGATCCCGGAGACTTGGACCCTACGTCAAGAAAGCCACAAGGTGGGCACGAGGTAGGGGGGCGCGCCCTACCCCCCCAGGCGCGCCCCCACCCTCGTGGGCCCCATGAAGCTCCACCGACGTGCTCCTTCCTCCTATATATACCTACGTACCCCCAAACGATCAGATACGGAGCCAAAAACCTAATTCCACCGCCGCAACTTTCTCAGATCCACGAGATCCCATCTTGGGGCCTGTTTAGTTCACCGGAAGGGGAATCCACCATGGAGGGCTTCTACATCATCACCATAGCCCTCCGATGAAGTGTGAGTAGTTTACCTCAGACCTTCGGGTCCATAGTTAGTAGCTAGATGGCTTCTTCTCTTTTTGGATCTCAATACAATGTTCTCCTCTCTCGTGGAGATCTATTCGATGTAATCTTCTTTTTGCGGTGTGTTTGTTGAGACCGATGAATTGTGGGTTTATGATCAAGATTGTCTATGAACAATATTTGAACCTTCTCTGAATTATTTTATGTATGATTGGTTATCTTTGCAAGTCTCTTCGAATTATCAGTTTGGTTTGGCCTACTAGATTGGTTTTTCTTGCAATGGGAGAAGTGCTTAACTTTGGGTTCAATCTTGCGGTGTCCTTTCCGAAAGTGATGAGGGGCAGCAAGGCACGTATTGTATTGTTGCCATCGAGGATAACAAGATGGGGTTTTAATCATATTGCATGAATTTATCCCTCTACATCATGTCATCTTGCTTAAGGCGTTACTCTGTTTTCTTGAACTTAATACTCTAGATGCATGCTGAATAGCGGTCGATGAGTGGAGTAATAGTAGTAGATGCATGCAGGAGTCGGTCTATTTGTCTTAGACGTGATGCCTATATACATGATCATACCTAGATATTCTCATAACTATGCTCATTTCTATCAATTGCTCAACAGTAATTTGTTCACCCACCGTAGAATACTTATGCTCTTGAGAGAAGCCACTAGTGAAATATATGGCCCCCGGGTCTATCCTCATCATATTAATCTTCCTACGCTTTATTATTGCCTTTGCTTTTTTACTTTACCTTTTATTTTACTTGGCATCTTTATACCAAAAATACAAAAATATTATCTATCATCTATATCAGATCTCACTCTCGTAAGTGACCCTGAAGGGATTGACAACCCCTATTCGCGTTGGTTGCGAGGAGTTATTTGCTTTGTGTAGGTACGAGGGACTCGCGTGTAGTCTCCTACTGGATTGATACCTTGGTTCTCAAAAACTGAGGGAAATACTGTTGGGGAACGTTGTAGAAAATAAAAATTTTCTACATTTCACCATGATCAATCTATGAGTTCATCTAGCAACGAGAGAGAGGAGTGCATATACATACCCTTGTAGATCGCGAGGGAAGCGTTCAAGAGAACGGGGTTGAGGGAGTCGTACTAGTCGTGATCCAAATCACCGGAGATCCTAGTGCTGAACGGACAGCACCTCCGCGTTCAACACACGTACGGTTGGGAAGACGTCTCCTCCTTCTTGATCCAGCAAGGGGGAAGGAGAGGTTGATGAAGATCCAGCAGCACAACGGCGTGGTGGTGGATGCAGCAGCGATCTCGGCAGGGCTTCGCCAAGCGTCTGCAAGAGGGAGAGGTGTAGCAAGGGGAGAGGGAGGCGCCTATAGCATGGGTGCGGCTGCCCTCCCTCCCCCCTCTTTATATAGGCCCCCTAGGGGGGGCACCGACCCTGGAGATGGGATCTCCAAGGGGGGCGGCGGCCAGGGGGGTGGCTTCCCCCCCAAGCCAGGTGGAGGCGCCCCCACCCCTAGGGTTTCCCAACCCTAGGCGCAGGGGGGCCCAAGGGGGGGCACACCAGCCCACCAGGGGCTGGTTCCCCTCGCACTTCAGCCCATGGGGCCCTCCGGGGTAGGTGGCCCCACCAGGTGGACCTCGGGACCCTTCCTGTCCCTGTACAATACCGTGACCCTCGAAACTTTCCCGATGGCGGTCAAACCTGACTTCCTATATATAATTCTTTACCTCCGGACCATTCCTAACTCCTCGTGACGCCCAGGATCTCATACGGGACTCGAACAACTTTCGGGTTACTGCATACTCATATCTCTACAACCCTAGCGCCACCGAACCTTAAGTGTGTAGACCCTACGGGTTCGGAGACATGCGTACATGACCGAGACGCCTCTTGATCAATAACCAATAGCGGGTCTCGATACCCATGTTGGCTCCCACATGCTCCTCGATGATCTCATCGGGTGAACCACGATGTCGAGGATTCAAGCAACCTCAGATACAATTCCCTTTGTCAATCGATGCGTTACATGCCCGAGATTCGATCATCGGTATCCAATACCTCGTTTAATCTCGTTCTGGCAAGTCACTTTACTCGCATCGTAATGCATGATCCCTTGACCGCATAGTTTGTCACATTGAGCTCATTATGATGATGCATTACCGAAAGTGGGCCCAGAGATACCTCTCCGTCATACGGAGTGACAAATCCCAAAGATCGATTCGTGCCAACCCAACAGACACTTTCAAGATACCGTAGTGTACCTTTATAGTCACCCAGTTACATTGTGACGCTTTGGCACACCCAAAGCACTCCTACGGTATCCGGGA
Source organism: Aegilops bicornis (assembly GCA_021605145.1). Classification (NCBI taxonomy): domain Eukaryota; kingdom Viridiplantae; phylum Streptophyta; class Magnoliopsida; order Poales; family Poaceae; genus Aegilops; species Aegilops bicornis. Next base: position 633,523,206 of record CM038671.1, on the reverse strand, counting down.
GTTGCACAATCTAATGGTCTAAGGAAATGATACTTGACATTTGGAAAAGCTCTAGCTAAACGAACTACACGATCTTTGAGCTATGCTTAGGATTGGGTCTTGTCCATCACATCATTCTCCCAATGATGTGATCCCGTTATCAATGACATCCAATGTCCATAGTCGTGAAACCATGACTATCTATTGATCAACGAGCTAGTCAACTAGAGGCTCACTACGGACACGCCAGGTCTATGTATTCACACGTGTGTTACGATTTTCGGATAACACAATTATAGCATGAATAATAGACTATTATCATGAACAAAGAAATATAATAATAACCATTTTATTATTGCCTCTAGGGCATATTGCCAATGATCTCCCACTTGCACTAGAGTCAATCATCTAGTTACATTGTGATGAATCGAACACCCATAGATTTCTGGTGTTGATCATGTTTTGCCCTAGGGAGAGGTTTAGTCAATGGATCTGCCACATTTAGGTCTGTATGTACTTTACAAATGTCTATGTCTCCGTCTTGAACATTTTCACGAATGGAGTTGAAGCGACGCTTGATGTGCCTGGTCTTCTTGTGAAACCTGGGCTCCTTGGCAAGTGAAATAGCTCCAGTGTTGTCACAGAAGAGTGCGATCGGCCCACGCATTGGGTATGACTCCTAGGTCGGTGATGAACTCCTTCACCCAGATTGCTTCATGCGCTGCCTCCCAGGCTGCCATGTATTCCGCTTCACATGTAGATCCCGCCACGACGCTTTGCTTGCAAATCGCACCAGCTTCGCCCCACCATTCAAAATAAACACGTATTTGGTTTGTGACTTAGAGTCATCCAGATCTGTGTCGAAGCTAGCGTCGACGTAACCCTTTACGACGAGCTCTTCCTCACCTCCATAGATGAGAAACATGTCCTTTGTCCTTTTCAGGTACTTCAGGATATTCTTGACCGCTGTCCAGTGTTCCTTGCCGGGATTACTTTGGTACCTTCCTACCAAACTTACGGCAAGGTTTACATCAGTGCGGTACACGGCATGGCATACATAATAGATCCTATGGCTGAGGCATAGGGGATGACACTCATCTCTTCTTTATCTTCTGCCGTGGTCGGGCATTGAGCCGAGCTCAATCTCACACCTTGCAATACAGGCAAGAACCCTTTCTTGGACTGATCCATATTGAACTTCTTCAATATCTTATCAAGGTATGTGCTCTGTGAAAGACCTATGAGGCGTCTCGATCTATCCCTATAGATCTTGATGCCTAATATGTAAGCAGCTTCTCCAAGGTCCTTTATTGAAAAACACTTATTCAAGTAGGCCTTAATGTCAGTACAAAAGTTCTATATCATTTCCCATCAAAAGTATGTCATCTACATATAATATGAGAAATGCTACAGAGCTCCCACTCACTTTCTTGTAAACGCAGGCTTCTCCATAAGTCTGCATAAACCCAAACGCTTTGATCATCTCATCAAAGCGAATGTTCCAACTCCGAGATGCTTGCACCAGCCCATAAATGGATCACTGGAGCTTGCATACCTTGTTAGCATTCTCAGGGTCGACAAAACCTTCCGGCTGCATCATATACAGTTCTTCCTTAAGATGGCCGTTAAGGAATGCCGTTTTGACGTCCATTTACCATATCTCATAATCATAGTATGCGGCAATTGCTAACATGATTCAGACAGACTTTAGCTTCGCTACGGGAGAGAATGTCTCATCGTAGTCAACCCCTTGAACTTGTCGATAACCCTTAGTGACAAGTCGAGCTTTATAGATGGTAACATTACCATCCGCGTCCGTCTTCTTCTTAAAGATCCATTTGTTTTCTATCGTCGCCGATCATTGGGCAAGTCTGTCAAAGTCCATACTTTGTTTTCATACATGGATCCTATCTCGGATTGCATGGCTTCAAGCCATTTGTTGAAATCTGGGCCCGCCGCTGCTTCTTCATAGTTCAAGGTTCACCGTTGTCTAACAACATGATTTCCGTGACAGGGTTGCCATACCACTGTGTGGAACGTGTCCTCGTGGACCCACGAAGTTCAAGAGTAACTTGATCCGAAGTACCTTGATCATCATCATTAATTTCCTCTTCGCTTGGTGTTGGCACCACAGAACATCTTCCTGAGCTGCGCTTACTCACCGGTTCAAGAGGCGATTTCATCAAGTTCCACTTTCCTCCCACTTACTTCTCTCGAGAGAAACTCTTTCTCCGTAAAGGACCCATTCTTGGCAACAAAGATCTTGCCTTCGGATTCGAGGTAGAAGGTATACCCAATGGTTTCCTTAGGGTATCCTATGAAGACGCATTTTTCCGACTTGGGTTCGAGATTTTCAGGTTGAAGTTTCTTGACATAAGCATCGCATCCGCAAACTTTTAGAAACGACAACTTAGGTTTCTTCCCAAACCATAATTCATACGGTGTCGTCTCAACGGATTTAGACGGTGCCCTATTTAAAGTGAATGTAGTTGTATCTAGAGCGTATCCCCAAAATGATAGCGGTAAATCGGTAAGAGACATCATAGATCGCACCATATCCAATAAAGTGCGACATTCTGACGTTCGTACACACCGTTATTACGCGAGGTGTTTCAGCGGCGTGAGTTGTGAAACGATTCCACATTTCCTTAAGTGCGTACCAAATTCGTGACTTAAATATTCTCCTCCACGATCCGATCGTAAGAACTTTATTTTTCGATCACGTTGATTCTCTACCTCATTCTGAAATTCCTTGAACTTTTCAAAGGTCTCGAGACTTGTGTTTCATCAAGTAGACATACCCATATCTACTCAAGTCGTCGGTGAGAGTGAGAACATAACGATATCCTCCAGAGCCTCAACGCTCATTGGACCGCATAACATCAAGATGTATGATTTCCAATAAGTTGGTTGCTCGCTCCATTGTTCCGGAGAACGGCGTCTTGGTCATTTTGCCCATGAGGCATGGTTCGCATGTGTCAAATGATTCATAATCGAGAGACTCTAAAAGTCCATCAGCATGGAGCTTCTTCATGCGCTTGATACCAATGTGACCAAAGGCGGCAAGCCACAAGTATGTAGGACTATCGTTATCAACTTTACATCTTTTGGTATTCACACTATGAATATGTGTAACATCACGTTCGAGATTCATTAATAATAAACCATTGACCATCGGGGCATGACCATAAAACATATCTCTCATATAAATAGAACAACCATTATTCACAGATTTAAATGAGTAGCCATCTCGTATTAAACGAGATCGAAATACAATGTTCGTGCTCAAAGCTGGCATTAAATAACAATTATTGAGGTTTAAAACTAATCTCGTAGGTAAATGTAGAGGTAGCGTGCCGACGGCGATCACATCGACCTTGGAACCATTCCCGACGCGCATCGTCACCTCGTCCTTCGCCAGCCTCCGCTTATTCCGCAGCTCCCGCTTTGAGTTACAAATATGAGCAACGACACCGTATCAAATACCAGAGCTACTACGAGTACTTGGTAAGGTACACATCAATTACATGTATATCTCATATACCTTTAGTGTTGCCGGCCTTCTTGTCCGCTAAGTATTTGGGGCAGTTCCGCTTCCAGTGTCCGCTTCCCTTGTAATAAAAGCACTCAGTTTCAGGCTTGGGTCCATTCTTTGACTTCTTCCCGGCAACAGGCTTACCGGGCACGGCAACTCCCTTGCCGTCCTTCTTGAATTTCTTCTTACCCTTGCCTTTCTTGAACTTAGTGGTTTTATTCACCATCAACACTTGATGTTCCTTCTTGATTTCTACCTCACCGATTTCAGCATTGAATATACCTCAGAATGGTCTTTTCCATCCCTGCATATTGAAGTTCATCACAAAGCTCTTGTAGCTCGGTGGAAGCGATCGGAGGATTCTGTCAATAACCGCTTCATCCGGAGATTAACTCCACCGAGTCAAGCGGTTGTGCAACCCAAACATTTTGAGTATGTGCTCACCGATGTAACTATTTTCCTCCATCTTACAATCAAGAACTTGTCGGAGACTTCATATCTCTCGACCGGGCATGAGCTTGGAAAACCATTTTCAGCTCTTAGAACATCTCATATGCTCCGTGTTGCTCAAAACGCTTTTGGAGCCCCGGTTCTAAATCAGTAAAGCATGCCGACCGAACGAGGGAGTAATCATCAAGACGAGACTGCCAAAGCGTTCATAACGCCTTGGTTCTCTCGATGGGAGCTTCACCTAGCGGTGCTTCTAGGACATAATCTTTCTTTGCAGCTATGAGGATGATCCTCGTGTTAGGACCCAGTCCAGATAGTTGCTCCCATCATCTTTCAGCTTGGTTTTCTAGGAACGCATTGAAGTTGAGGTTGACATGAGCGTTGGCCATTTGATCTACAAGACATATTTGCAAAGGTTTTAGACTAAGTTCATGATAATTAAGTTCATCTAATCAAATTATTTAATGAACTCCCACTCAGATTAGACATCCCTCTAGTCATCTAAGTGATACATGATCCGAGTCGACTAGGCCGTGTCCGATCATCACGTGAGACGGACTAGTCATCATCGGTGAACATCTCCATGTTGATCGTATCTTCCATACGACTCATGTTCGACCTTTCGGTCTCTTGTGTTCCGAGGCCATGTCTGTACATGCTAGGCTCGTCAAGTTGACCTAAGTGTTTATGCGTGTGTAAATCTCTCTTACACCCGTTGTATGTGAACGTTAGGATCTATCACACCCGATCATCACGTGGTGCTTCGAAACTACGAACTTTCGCAACGGCGCACAGTTAGGGGGGAACACTTTCTTGAAATTATTATGAGGGATCATCTTATTTACTACCGTCGTTCTAAGTAAACAAGATGCAAAACATGATAAACATCACATGCAATCAAATAGTAGTGACATGATATGGCCAATATCATATAGCTCCTTTGATCTCCATCTTCGGGGCTCCATGATCATATTTGTCACCGGCATGACACCATGATCTCCATCATCATGATCTCCATCATCGTGTCTCCATGAAGTTGCTCGCCAACTATTACTTCTACTACTATGGCTAACGGTTTAGCAATAAAGTAAAGTAATTACATGGCGTTGAATCAATGACACGCAGGTCATACAGTAATAAAGACAACTCCTATGGCTCCTGCCGGTTGTCATACTCATTGACATGCAAGTCGTGATTCCTATTACAAGAACATGATCTCATACATCACATATATATCATTCATCATTCATCACAACTTTTGGCCATATCACATCACAATCACATGCTGCAAAAACAAGTTAGACGTCCTCTAATTGTTGTTGCATATTTTACGTGGCTGCAATAGGGTTCTAGCAAGAACGTTTTCTTACCTACGTAAAAGCCACAACGTGATTTTTCAACTTCTATTTACCCTTCATAAGGACCCTTTTCATCGAATCCGCTCCAACTAAAGTGGGAGAGATAGACACCCGCTAGCCACCTTATGCAACTAGTGCATGTCAGTCGGTGGAACCTGTCTCACGTAAGCGTACATGTAAGGTCGGTACGGGCCGCTTCATTCCACAATACCGCCGAAGCAAAATAAGACTAGTAGTGGCAATAAAGTTGACAACATCTAGGCCCACAACAAATTTGTGTTCTACTCGTGCAAAGAGAACTACGCATAGACCTAGCTCATGATGCCACTTTGGGGAACGTTGCAGAAAATAAAAAATTTCTACGGTTTCACCATGATCAATCTATGAGTTTATCTAGCAACGAGGGAGAGGAATGCATCTACATACCCTTGTAGATCACGAGCGGAAGCGTTCAAGAGAACGGGGTTGAGGGAGTCGTACTCGTCGTGATCCAAATCACCGGAGATCCTAGTGCTGAACGGACAAGACCTCCGCTGTTCAACACACGTGACGGTTGGGAAGACGCCTCCTCCTTCTTGATCCAGCAAGGGGAAGGAGAGGTTGATGAAGATCCAAAGAAGACGACGGCGTGGTGGTGGATGCAAGAATGATCTCGGCAGGCTTCGCCAAGCGTCTGCATGAGAGGGAGAGGTGTAGCAAGCGGAGAGGAGGCGCCTATAGCATGGGTGCCACCGACCTCCTCCCCCCTCTTTATATAGGCCCCCTAGGGGCGGCCCTGAGATGGGATCTCCAAGGTGGCGGCGGCGGTGGCTTCCCCCAAGCTGTGGAGGCGCCCCCACCCCTAGGGTTTCCCAACCCTAGGCGCAGGGGGGCCAAGGGGGGGGGGCGCACCAGCCCACCAAGGGCTAGTTCCCCTCCCACTTCAGCCCATGGGCCCCTCCGGGATAGGTGGCCCCACCCGGTGGACCCCCGGGACCCTTCCGGTGGTTCCGGTACAATACCGGTGACCCCCGAAACTTTCCCGATGGCCGAAACCTGACTTCCTATATATAATTCTTTACCTCCGGACCATTCCGGACCTCCTCGTGACGTTCGATCTCATCCGGACTCCAACAACTTTCGGGTTACTGCATACTCATATCTCTACAACCCTAGCGCCACCGAACCTTAAGTGTGTAGACCCTACGGGTTCGGGAGACATGCAGACATGACCGAGATGCCTCTCCGGTCAATAACCAACAGAGGGATCTGGATACCCATGTTGGCTCCCACATGATCCTCGATGATCTCATCGGATGAACCACGATGTCGAGGATTCAAGCAACCCCGTATACAATTCCCTTTGTCAATCGGTACGTTACATGCCCGAGATTCAATCGTCGGTATCCAATACCTCATTTAATCTCGTTACCGGCAAGTCACTTTACTCGTACCGTAATGCATGATCCCGTGACCAGACACTTGGTCACATTGAGCTCATTATGATGATGCATTACCGAGTGGGCCCAGAGATACCTCTCCGTCATACGGAGTGACAAATCCAGTCTCGATTCGTGCCAACCCAATGTACACTTTCGGAGATACCGTAGTGTACCTTTATAGTCACCCGATTCGTTGTGACGCTTGGCACACCCAAAGCACTCCTCACGGTATCCGGAGTTTCACAATCTCATGGTCTAAGGAAATGATACTTGACATTTGGAAAAGCTCTAGCTAAACGAACTACACGATCTTTGAGCTATGCTTAGGATTGGTTCTTGTCCATCACATCATTCTCCCAATGATGTGATCCTGTTATCAATGACATCCAATGTCCATAGTCAGGAAACCATGACTATCTGTTGATCAACGAGCTAGTCAACTAGAGGCTCACTAGGGACACATTGTGGTCTATGTATTCACAAGTGTATTATGATTTCCGGATAACACAATTATAGCATGTATAATAGACTATTATCATGAACAAAGAAATATAATAATAACCATTTTATTATTGCCTCTAGGGCATATTTCCAACAAATACTTAGGCTACTGTGCTGCATCACCTTTCCTCTTCAAGGAAATCCAACGCAAGCTCAAGAGGTTGCAGTGCCCCGGTATCCTATCACCATCACACTCCTATCTTTACTGTTTTTCTTAGTTCGATCCTATTAAGTAGTTTCTTGATCTAGTAAAATAAAGTTTTGGTATGATCTAGTTTTGAGTTTTGCTTTATGATCTCTCTATGTAATTGAGTCCGTGAGCTATATAATAAAGATTAGTGTTGAGTCGAGGGCTTGATTATCTTGCTATGATCTTGAGTGAATAAAAGAAAAAAGAAAATAATAAAAAGGAATAAAAAATATCATACTGGTCTTATGGATAGTAATGACTTCAATAGAAAGAGTATGATGATTAAAAGTTGTTGAGAGTTGACAAACATAGCTTTGGTATTCGTTGCAATTAATTGTAAGTAATAAAGAAAGAGAGGTTTCACATATAAATATACTATCTTGGACATCTTTTATGATTGGGAGCACTCATTAAAATATGACATGCTAAAGAGTTGATGTTGGACAAGGAAGACAACGTAATGGGTTATGTTTTCTTATACCTGAGATAAAGTATATTGTCATGGATCATCAAACATGTTGAGCTTGCCTTTCCCCCTCATGCTAGCCAAATTCTTAGCACCAAGTAGAGATACTACTTGTGCTTCCGAATACCCTTAAAACCAGTTTTGCCATAAGAGTCCACCATACCTACCTATGGATTGAGTAAGATCCTTCAAGTAAGTTGTCATCGGTGCAAGCAATAAAAAATGCTCTCTAAATATGTATGATTGATTGGTGTGGAGGAAATAAGCTTTATACGATCTTGTGATGTGGAAGAAATAAAAGCGATGGACTGCATAATAAAGGTCCATATCACAAGTGGCAATATAAAGTGACATTCTTTCACATTAAGACTTTGTGCATCCAACCCTGGAAGCGCATGGCAACCTCTGCTTCCCTCTGCGAAGGGCATATATTTTATTATTTTCTTCTACCTTATGCAAGAGTCATGGTGATCTTCACCTTTCCTTTTTACATTTTATCCTTTGGCAAGCACAGTGTGTTGGAAAGATCCAGACATATATATCTAATTGGATGTAACTCAGCATGAGTTATTATTGTTGACATTACCCTTGAGGTAAAAGGTTGGGAGGCGAAACTATAAGCCCCTATCTTTCTCTGTGTCCGATTAAAATTCCGTAACCACAAGTATTTCGTGAGTGTTAGCAATTATGAAAGACTAAATGATAGTTGAGTATGTGGACTTGCTAGAAAGCTCTGACATAGACTCATTCTGATGTTACGATAAATTGCAATTGCTTCAATGACTGAGATTATAGTTTGTTAGTTCTTAATAAAGTTTCTGATTCATACTTTGCATTGTGAATGGATTATTACTTGAGCATAATAGATCATATGACAATATCCATATATGTTGTTGTTATGAGAATAATCATGATGCCCTCATGTCCGTATTTTATTTTATCGACACCTCTACCTCTAAACATGTGGACATATTTATCGTTATCGGCTTTCGCTTGAGGACAAGCGAGGTCTAAGCTTGGGGGAGTTGATACGTACATTTTGCATCATGCTTTTATATCGATGTTTATTGCATTATGGTCTGTTATTACACATTATGTCACAATACTTATGCCTATTCTCTCTTATTTTACAAGGTTTACATAAGGAGGGAGAATGCCTAAGAATTGGAATTATGGGTCGAAAATGAGCAAATATTAGAGACCTATTCTGCACAACTCCAAAAGTCCTGAAACTCCACGAAAGTTATTTTTGGAAATAATAAAAATATTGAGCGGAAGAAATACGTGGGGGCCTCCACCCGTCCACGAGGGTGGGGGGCGCGCCCCCTGCCTCGTGGGCTCCCTGTTGGCTCTCCGATGCCCATCTTCTGGTATATGAAGTATTTCGTCCGAAGAAAAATCATAAGCAAGCTTTCGGGACGAGACTCACGCCACGAGGCGGAACCTTGGCGGAACCAATCTAGGGCTCCTAGAGTCGCTGTTCTGGGGACACTTCCCTCCGGAGGGGGAAATCATCGCCATCGTCATCACCAACGCCTCCTCTCATCAGAGAGGGCAATCTCCATCAACATCTTCACCAGCACCATCTCCTCTCAAACCCTAGTTCATCTCTTGTATCCAATTCTTGTCTCTAAGTCCGCGATTGGTACCGTGAGGTTGCTAGTAGTGTTGATTACTCCTTGTAGTTGATGCTAGTTGGTTTATTTGGTGGAAGATCATATGTTCAGATCCTTTATGCATATTAATACCCTTTGATTATGAACATGAATATGCTTTGTGAGTAGTTATGTTTGCTCCTGAGGACATGGGAGAAGTCTTGCTATTAGTAGTCATGTGAATTTGGTATTCGTTTGATATTTTGATGAGATGTATGTTGTCTATCCTCTAGTGGTGTCATGTGAACGTCGACTACATAACACTTCACCATTATTTGGGCCTAGAGGAAGGCATTGTAAAGTAATAAGTAGATGATGGGTTGCTAGAGTGACAGAAGTTTAAACCCTAGTTTATGCGTTGCTTCGTAAGGGGCTGATTTGGATCCATATGTTTCATGCTATGGTTAGGTTTACCTAAATACTTTTGTTGTAGTTATGGATGCTTGCAATAGAGGTTAATCATAAGTGGGATGCTTGTTCAAGTAAGAACAACACCCAAGCACCGGTCCACCCACATATCAAATTATCAAAGTACCGAACGCGAATCATATGGACGTGATGAAAACTAGCTTGACGATAATTCCCATGTGTCCTCGGGAGTGATTTTCTTTATATAAGAGTTTGTCCAGGCTTGTCCTTTGCTACAAAAAGGATTGCGCCACCTTGCTGCACTTTATTTACTTTTGTTACTTGTTACTCGTCACCAATTATCTTATCACAAAACTATCTGTTATCTATAATTTCAGTGCTTGCAGAGAATACCTTGCTGAAAACCGTTTATCATTTCCTTCTGTTCCTCGTTGGGTTCGACACTCTTACTCATCGAAAGGACTACGATAGATCCCCTATACTTGTGGGTCATCAACGGCTGGGAGGCTTCCATGGCGGCGAAGTATGGCAAGGAAGATGGACCGGAGCACGTGGTGGTGGGGCAACAGCGACCGGGGAGGGGGGAGGGAGCGGAACAACCGCGTGGAAATTTCCCTCGCGCCAAATCTCGCTGCGGATAGGGGCGAGCTCGGGTCGGCCTTCCACCCCGTGAATCTAAAGGTTGAGGGCGAACTTTTGCCGCGCCCCGCAAAAACTTTTATAGGTCATTTGCGGAGTCTGCTCGGGCAGATTTTTCGCGCCGACCCATATATCAGCGGTTATTTTGCGGGTAAGGGCCTTTTACGGGGTCTGCTAGAGATGCTCTAAGTGCTAGGCACCTCTCTTAGTCGCCGCTAGGTCCTTCACTCAGGTCCCTAGTCCACGATGCCTCAACTTCGATCATGTCGGGAAGGCTTATGAGTTGGGATATTCATCGTCGAAGATGTCTGAGTTCGATAGATCCTTCAAGTCACGGGCAACAACGAGGTGCCTTTTCTCGCGGCAACAAAGAAGTGGGTGTTGCCACCACTTCACGAAGTCTTCCTTAGAGCAACTCCAACAGGGCGACCCATTTCATCAGCTCACGTCTGTTTGGGTTGCCAAGGACAAAAACGTTGGCCCAACGCGCCGACCCATTCCCAAAAAACATCTGCTTCCCGTCCACGCAGTCCCATTTCCACCCCAAAATTGCCCCTGAAATGCGTCGGCGCGGACGTGAAGCGTGTCCCCTCGGTGTCCGCCGCGGCCCCGCATATCGGCCGCCCAACCACCTCAGCGGTCATAATTAATGCGGCCACCAACCGAGGGCCCGCCTGGCAGTGTGCGGAAGGGCCGCATGCACGTCCTTTTTAGTGGACGCGTGCGGCGGGGGCTGGCCTCATCCACTCCGCCCTTCCACATCTGGCCACCTTTGCTCCCTCACCGGCGACCGAAAAACCCTAGCCAGCCAGCCATGGGAATGTTCAGCGGGAAGGGAGGGAAGATGGGGAGTTTCAGTGCCGGAGCGAGCTCTTTCCACGGGTACCCTGCTACATCGCCGCCAGCTAGACGCGGCACGCCACCCTTGAACAGGAGCGGCCGTATCCCGATCCAAGCAGCGCTGGCATCGACAAGACCCGTCTGCGTCAGATTCAGATGTGAACTTGTCGCACGGCTGACATCTAGACCCGCAGCGCATCCCCATCCCGACGGCGCCGCAGTCCGCGCGGGCGCATGCTGAGGAGGTTCACCCGAGGAGGATGTGGAAGGCCAAGTTGACGATGCTGTTTTGAGGTTAATTTAATTGTTTTTTCAAGTGTACAAGCTCATTATATCTGTTTGTCTGCTATGCGCGCCCATTCGTGGTTACGTCGCGTTTGACTTTCTGCAAGTGGCCTAATTGAAAATTGGCTCATTTGCTTCCGACGGCCTCTTCCCATATTGTCACAGCCGTGTGCCCGTGTGGTAGTATTAATCTTTGCCAATATATAATGATGAGTGCACTGCGCAGCTTGCATTTTCTATTCTTCGTGTAGATTTAGCTTTATACTTAAGCTGTTTTTTTGTTCGGACACGGAGGAAAAAGTATGTTGGCAACGCAGCCGCTGGCGGTTGCAACCACCACTAGAAACCTGTCCTCGTAAATCCCAACGTTCCCGTGCCAAAATTCGGTTAGGAATTCTCAGAACGAGATAGTAGCAATGACGACCGACCCATGTTTTGGAACGGATAAAGCTGAAGCGCCAAGCTACACAGGGGGGACAAAGCAACAGCTGCAGCACTCCCATTGATCAATGCATATCCGACGACCGACGGCAACAGAGAAAGCGACAGCGACCGCTCGATGACCATCGATGGAAGCACAGCGCTCCACCATGGAATGCGACGTGTGAGCCGCGAGACGTCCCGGGGAAGAACCGTTAAAAGCAGCGCGGCCGGGGCCCGATTGCTCGCGGCACAGGCGGGTTCTGAAAAAGCCGCCGTGAGAAATCGCCGTCGAACAGCACAACAGCGGGTCGAACACGAGAGAGCAGGAGATACCCCAGTTCTGGGCAGTGGTATGAACGCGAGGGCTCGGCGGTCGCGCCTGCCGCCTGCAATCTGAGAAGCGGCCAAGCCTGCTGCTGTGCACAGGGCGGGGTCCCGGCGCGGCGCTGCACCGATCGCGGCAGGTGACAGCTAACAACTGACCTTGCTAGCCATGGAATCGCGGATCTTTGCCGAGAGAAGCGGCAAAGTCTTCTCTGAACTGCACAGTACCTACCGTCCGCTCAAAAGAAGCAACGCTGGCTGGCCGCCTGGCCCGGGCTCCACTTTGGTGCCTCATTTTTCTTCGGATGCCATCATCATTGTGCCCTGCTGCCCTGTTCTTGTCCTGTTTTTCCCCAGTTATGTGAAACGCCGGGGCGTGGCAGCGACTTGCGCCGGTGGATCCGCCATTTGGACGGCACAGAGGTCGGCATGGCGAACTGGTCACGTGTTGGGTTCATAGTACGTGCACGGCCGCCATTGCATGCGTCTCACGCTCTCTCCTCCAAGAACGATGAGGCTAAGCGAGCTTCACGACCCGGTCATGTGCGTCATAAAGGGGGTCCACTATTCCTGCCGGGGAGATCGGGCAATCCTTGTTGGTTTTACATAGTCAACCTAGCATTCACACACGAGCTATCGCGCCATCGCTGCAGCCGGATTGAATGAGGGCGCGGTGCGGCCCACAGGCCGCCGGCCCGCCGCACAGCAACAGTGGCGGGCCGGCGCCATTTAAGACAACGGACGGACTCGAACGATTGGACCTTGTCCTCCCTGCAGCAATAGGCCACCGTTTCTCTCCATCACGCTGACGCTGCCCGGCCGAGTAGATCGATCGAGCGCAGCAGAAGCAGAACTACAGTGTTGCAGCTCTTCTTGTTGTAGTACTTCTACAAGCTGAATCATGTGGAGGAGCAGAGCCAGCGAGTGGCGTCATGCTGCTGCACAGGTCCTGCACCCGGGCCACCTTGTCACTGTTTGGATTCTCGAGATCTCTGCTCCGACGGCCCGACCACGCACCAGTCTCATTTTCAATTTCATTTTCATCGTTATCCTTGCCACGATAAAAGTAACTTCACAAGACGACGGGAGCGAAATGCAAGGTGAACTGGGAGATTGTTTACCGGCCACTTCAATATGAAGGACTTGGGGTCCTTAGGGCCTGTTCTGAAGTCCTCTAGCTCCACACTTCACAAACTTCACATATGAATTTGTCCCGAACAGTTTTGCTACGAGAAGCTGGCTTCTCGAAGTTTTGCCCGATGGCAGTGCAAAATCCTGGAGCAGCGTCGGCCCAACTCCACCGATGGGAAAAGGTGGAGTTGGCCAGTATTACAACCAAAGTGCCACCGCCAAGTCCAAGCCAGCGAACCGGTACGCTTGCACAAAACATAACGCTCCTCTCGCTCTCCATCGAATCGGTACAGGGCGGCTTCCCTCGATGCCTAGCCCATACTGGGCTGCCTCCAACCGGCCCAATGGCGCTCAATAGGCCCACAACCTCCCAGCTGGGCTGCAGCAATGGGAGAAGCTGCACACGACGCAGAACGCTCGGGGAATTGCCAGATGAAGCGTGAAGCTGCCTAGAGAAGCTAGATTTGTGAAGTTTTGTGAAGTTGGAGGAGATCAGAACAGGCCCTTAACATCAACAAGTTTACATGTGCCCTCTGGTTGCGATTGCCATGGTATGAATGGAAGGAGCCCACCAAGATGTGGGTGGGGATGGGAAACCCATGCGATGAGGAGGATCTAAATTTTTTCTATGCATCCACCACTATCACCATTGGCAACGGTGCGAAGACCCCCTTTTAGGACTCACCTTGGCTCCTTGGGCGCAAGCCGACATTGCCCCGCTCATTCACGAAGTGTCAAAGAGAAAGAATTGGAAGGTGCGGGAGGCCCTCTCACACAATGCATGGATCCACAAGATCAAACCCCCCACCAACATCTCCGCGGAGCACATCACGCAGTTCTTCACTCTTTGGGCGCTTTTGCATGAGATCCAACTTGATGAACTCACCGAGTATGACATTATATGGAAGCATACGGCTAGTGGGACCTGCTCGGCAGCATCTGCTTACAAGACGTAATTCTTAGGGATGGTTCTTACACCTTTGGATAAAATGGTTTGGAAGGCTTGGGCCCCCCAAAGTCAAGTTCTTCGCTTGGCTAGCGTTGCAAGACAGAATTTGGACCGCCGATTGATTGGCCAAACGTGGGTGGCCCAACTGTGATCTCTGCCCCTCTGCCCTCTTTGCAAGAGAGTGCAGGAATGTGGGTCTCATCTCTTCTTCAAATGCCGCTACACACGAAGGCTTTGGTCTTTAATCATTGACAAATACCACATTCACGGTCTTGACACCAACGGTTTGCCCCTCTTCGACTCGTTTGAGGCTTGGTGGGCAAGTACTTGCGACAATGGCACGCCAAACCGCCAAGCCAATGCGTCCCTCACCATGCTTGTTACGTGGACCGTCTGGAATGAGCGAAACGCAAGGGCCTTCAAGCACAAGAGCGCCCCTCCACCTACATTGCTTCACTCCATCGATACTGAGGCCAACCTTTGGGTCATCGCCGGTGCAAAATAATTAGGGTTTCTTATTTTGCGAGAGTGATCTCATGCCGTGTATTGAGTGACTTGTAACAAACTCTTTTCTCTCTTAATTAATGGATGAGGCAAAGCTTTTGCCTCCATTTCAAAAAAAAAATAACTTCAGCAGTAATATTAAGTCTAACTCAGCAAATTTGCTTATATGGCAATGAGTTAATGAGAAAATCGATAGTTTGAGTGACTTAGCTACTTACTGTAACATCACATGTCCCAATGCAATATGAGTCTATAACCTAATAAATGAAGCTTTGCATGTTACCACACTTATGTTACTACCCCTATAAAGATAGTAATATAGTCTATGAATATGTGTATGTTATTAGTGTATATTACTCTTCACTGTGGGTAGTCTTGCCGCAATCTTTGCCACAATGGCAATCTTTTATATTATAAAAAAAGCAACAAGACGGAGGATTGTATCCAAGGGAAGAATACCGACCTCTATGCCGTCCAAATGGCGAATCCACCGGAGAAGAGTAATGAGAATCAGTGCATGTTTGTTGTTTTCTGTTTCTTTACAGGCTCCCCAAGACTAATTTGGAAATTTGTGAGAAAAAAAGACCGAGAATGGAATTGAATACATTAAATTCACAGACCTGCTAATTCTCGTCCACTAGATGAGAATTAGTTATCTCATATCCAAGTCTTCCAATGTCCGATTTGCGTTATCATTAATTTTCACGCACAAGTGATTTGGCATTGTCGCACCTTATCTGAATTGAGTTGCCGCGTCCCGTCATGCCTTATTCTACTTCGTTTTCGTTTCTGTTTTTTTGGACTGTAGTCGCGCGTTGCTTTCAGGGGCGTTGTTTGGATTGTGCCTACCTTCGAGACTTCTATACTACTATTAAACAATCAAACTATTTCTTTCTTAACGCCACACAACAATTGTACCCAGGTTGATTAGCACCGCTAGATTAAACCCACTGAATAAGATTTAATGGTTATAATTAACTTAATCCCGAGTCATGTGTGTAGTTAGCAATTTAGAATGACTGACCGTACTCCACCCGCATAGGAATATTCCACGTGCCGTCTCCCACTAATCCCACCAATCACGCTAATCCATCTGTTAATTCCTCCCCTACCAAAAATCTTTTCCAATCCCACAGGAGGCATGCACGCCCGCCGCACGGAGTCATCACCAACCTCCTCCGCTCCTCTCGCTCCCCACGCCCACGCGATGCCGCCTGGATCGGAGGAATCAGAGGTCGTCGCTTCGCCATGTTTCGTTCAGGAGCCGAAACAAACAGGCACCAATGGCCGCTCCGCAGCCGGAGGCCAACACAGGTGGGCCACACATCCGCCTAGCCGTCGACTCTATCTTTCTCACCGTGCCGCGTCAAGAACACCGCTGTAGTGGCTCTCGGTTTGGTCACGCCTACACCATTGGGTTTCTCTCTCAGTCTGTTGTTCATACGACTCTAATAATTTGCCAACATTGGATTTTATCTACGTATCCAACCAGGGCAGACTGATGCAAGCGAGTTTCTTGACGATTTAGTCAGTCAAACATTCATCTCCTTTTTCTTTTCTCATGTTTCTCTTGGTGTTGTTCGGTGTCGCAGCATTACCCAGGAAGCTCAAGGCCATCGCCACCGGCGTCGGCCGCCCGGTGCAGGAGGAAACATGCACGTGCTCGGGCCTCGGGGACATTGGCGGCGTCGTCCACGTCCAGTCCTCGACGGGTAAGAAAATCAACACAAGGACCGAAGGCCCATCCTGTTTTACTTTCTTCCCTCTTTGTCCATTCTTCGTCTTTGAACTGGATCCCGTCTTGTTTGCTCCAACAACAAGATCCAGCTACCGACAGGATCAATTGTCCAATCATCAAGAGGTTTGGTGCTCAACTCTTGAAGAAGGCCTAGACCGATCCATCCAAGGCACGGATACCATCCCGTTTCTTCTTGCACGCCTTCTAAAGCAATTTCTTGATGATGGATTCTAAATTGCTCTGGTGGTTTTCAGAACGGCGTAGCTGTTCCTCCAGCAGCGCGGGCAGCCCTGCAGCCAGTAAACAAGAAGGTCCCTGTCAAGGCCGCCGCCTCTTGCTGTTACTCGCAGGGGATGGTGAAGAATACAGTTTTTCCTTTTCTTTTTGTACACAAATGAGGCAATGCAGTTGGCATCAACAGCTGCTACTCGCTGGCCACTCCTGGAGCATAGGTCGCCATAGCCATCCGCGGCTTCGACGCTCGGCTGCTGTCCCACGTACGTATTCGCCACACCCCTCAGCCGACGCTACTGCCCTCCACTATGTGGCTATCCTTCAGGCATGATTTTGACGCCCTACCAATACTGGCACCACGACGCCCACGCTAATTTTTCTTTTTTACATGCAGGAAAATTAATTATATGCATGGTTTGTTCTGTTGCCTGATGCCCAGTACTGGTGTTTGCGGGGATAGCACAGCTTAGCCTCTTCAGTAGGTACAATGGCAGTAAAGCTTTTGAGCTCATTTTTAGCATGTACGTGAGCAGTTGACATGCTGGTGTGAAGCAGGTAT
Organism: Aegilops bicornis; assembly: GCA_021605145.1. Classification (NCBI taxonomy): domain Eukaryota; kingdom Viridiplantae; phylum Streptophyta; class Magnoliopsida; order Poales; family Poaceae; genus Aegilops; species Aegilops bicornis. Next base: position 633,505,656 of record CM038671.1, on the reverse strand, counting down.
GTGCCTTGCTTATAAATAAAGCCTTGCATGATTTGCTCTTTAACTGATGGACTGAGGCGGAGGTCAGAGATGTATAACAACCATCTTGATCCAAATGACATGGCTTACCTGCTTACCTATAATTTTACCACACCCTTAGACTTAGAAATCTATACAATGGTAATGACTAGCTGTTTTGTGGTCTACATGTCTGCATGTAGTGTTCAGGTATGATTCTTGCATACTGTTGACAAGGGCACGATGTATTTCCTGAACTTTTTTTTTCATTATGTTGAGCTCGATTTCAACTTCTACCGAGTAGTTGATAAGCAAGCCTGATGCAGATGATTCAGGCAAAAAGCTAGACAGATTAACAAACTTTGTACATGTTGTACTTGAAGCCAGTGATAGCTCGTTCAAGGATGCTGATTATGATTATCCTACTTCAACAACGTGCTTGCCACTCAGGAGTGACAAAGTACAGCATGCTGCTTTTCTTTAAGAAACCCCTTCAACTTATGTATGCAATATGTTGTGGAGAACTATGACAGAGCCTTGTTTATTGTATGCATGTCTTATGTATTTTCATATTGAATAGAGTAATGTACTCTTGCCCCCACATCCCGGCACCGCGTTTGCAATTGTATTCTTGGTTGCGTGTTGCTCAATCAGGTGAGTCTGTTTTTCTCTTATTTTATTTACATTTTTACACGAATATGCCCGTGCATTTGGTCCTATCACTGACAACAATTCGAACCCGTCAATCGGGGAAAGATATGCCCATCATCAGTTCTCTACAGTTGAGATGTTGATATGACAAGTTTAATTTGTGTTTAATCTTCACAGAACTAATTTTGCATACCATGTACTCCCTCCGTCCCGAATTAGTTGATTCAGATCTGTCTAGATACGGATATATCTAGACACATTTTAGTGTTACATACATCCGTATCTAGATAAATCCAAGTCAACTAATTTGGAACGGAGGGAGTATGTCATATAGAAATGTTAAATCCCCTTCATTGTTTTGTCACACTTGTCGCTTTTCTGGTGATGCGAGAAACTCAGGATGGGGGCAAAATGGTCTTGACCACTGGTGAACTCTTCTATCTCACCGACTCCCTTTGTATTCGAGTCCAGCAATTCAACTTATGAAGATAACATGTAGGCTGAACCCAAGAGAGAACAAATTACATGCACCTCTTTTAGTATCTTTAATCAAAGTTTGCATCTCTATCATGTTCACTTGGACAATGACTGTACCTATTATAAGTCCTTTCAAAATTAGATATGCTGCTTACTTTACTATATGACTATGATTTCTTGGTTTGGGATTTCCTTGTCTACTAGAACTTTACATGACATCATCAATAGATAAGTCATGGGGTTTGTATTAAACCTCATGAGACATGGGGATCATCAGACACTACATATATTCTACCCCCACCGCCACCCCTCACCAAAATTTTGGAATATGAATTCAGAATGCGTTGATCAAGACAACATACTTAGCACTCCCTCCATTCACAAATACAAGATATTCTAACTTTTGTACGGACTGAATGTATATAGATACGTTTTAGTGTGTTTGTTCACTCATTTTAGTTTGTATAGTCTATATTGAAATATACAAAACATCTTATATTTTTAAATGAAGGGAGTAGTATACAGTAAGCTTCATTTAGTTTCGTAACATGGAAGTTAATTAATTTCAATATGAATTAAGAATTCAATACCCACATGAATTTTATAGGTTGCTCCCTTCATCTCAGACGTGCGTTGCACGTGCATGCTTACTAGTAGAGATATATAAGGAACTGTACCGATTTGCTTCGACTCCAACCCTCAATCTCTATTTTCCTCTTCCTTGTCTGTTCCATGTTCTCCCATTTCTCGAGTGATGTGATTTCCAAAGGCGAGGTGAACCGGATCTGGTGGGCTTGAGGCGACAGAGATGGCAGGGAACGCCGACAGAGTAAGTGTTCCTCCCCTTTGTCTCCCATTCTTTTTTAGCTTTTCATCACATCTAGGGTTTGTTTGTTTGAGGCAAGAGCATCAAGAATCTGCATATATGTTGGTTTGTGTGATAGTGTCCAGATCCACCGTAATTTTTAGATCACATATAGAGTAGATGAATGTTCTGTTTTATAGTTTTTAGGGGGGAAATGTTTCAACCTTTTTCGTTTTGTTTTGTAGAAGCAGGTGTAGTTTTAGGTTTAGAGAGAACAAATGTAGGTGTTTTTCCAGTGTTCTAGTTTTTTTGTGTTTTGCAGTGAACAAGTCCCAGTACTTTTTCAGGGGGTTCTAAATGAATTTTCTTTTTTGTGTTAGGAGACATGTTCCGAATTTTCATTTTTTACATATGTGGTTTCAACAGCAGTTTGGGTTTGTATAATACCTAGTTAGTAGGAAAAACATGTGTGGTATAATTGTTCTTGCTGATAGATTGGCAGTCGATTTTTATCTAGAGGGAATTGTTGAGTTTGGTATAGTTTTTTTCAGGTTCATGGTGTGTTACGAGAAATGTTTCCTGAATTGTTCAGGTGTTCATTTTTCCAGTTTTTTTGTCTAACTATGATGTTTCTTTCCGATCAACCCGTCCTTAGTTATTAATTTGTTTTTTCAATTCAACGCTAGTAAACGTTTGTTCAGTGTAACAAGGTCATTTAGTGTAACAAGGAAATACATTGAGGCGATGCTGTTGTCCTTATTAGCAGTATCCTTAGTATCTACTCCCATTTTGTGTTCATGTTTTTTACATTTTCAAAAGACTAGTCTTGAGTAAAGCTTAATTTTGTTGGTTTGCAGGTGTCGTGTGTGTGCTTTGTGGGAACTTTTTTCTGGTGCTTCAAGAAGCACATGTTTGCTTTTCTTGTAGGCACAAGTTTACTTCCACGAGAAGTTGTGCTTCTTTAAAATGGATTTTTACGTGCTTTTTCCCTTTTTGGGAAGCACAGCTCTGCTTCTCGTGGAGGCATGGTTTTACTTTCGTGATTGTGCTTCTTGAAAAAGAAAAATATATTTTTATTTCACGAGAAGAAGCACAAATTTGTTTCATGTGGTGGCACAGATTTGCTTCTCGCGGAGGCACAAATTTGCTTCTTGAAGAAGAAAAAATCGTGCTTCCGGCTCCTTTTTTTTCCCGGGTATTTTCATGAAAAAAGATTGATCGAAACTTATTAACATGGGATCTAGTTTGAAAATATTGATGCGAGAAATTCAAGTGAAAATGACTTGGGATTTGGACGCACAATTCAAGAGAGAAACCATTTTGAATAATACGAAAAAAGAAATTCAAGGTTGCGGCAAGTGATACGCATGCAGTGAGCCCATTGTCAGCATGACAAGGTGTGAGTGACTTTGTAAGGTTTTTTTTTAGAAAAAAGAATTTCCCCCGTCCTCTGCATCCGAAAGATGCATGCAGTCATATTATTAAAAAAATATCGTCCAAAACAAAGTTTGATATCTAAAGTATAGCTCGCAACATGAGCACAGAATAAAGCACGTTAAAAATACAAATAAAGCCACAACCAGCTGATGAAGTGGACATCAATGACCTATCCTATTATGCGACCGCCATCCAAACCGATTGAATATAGCCCGTGCTACCATCTCCCATCGGTTGCACCCTGTAGCTAAATGCTCCCTGGACGAGGACTTTGTAAGGGGTACCTTTTAACTTTAAGTTGTGATGATTTCGTCCATTATCTCTATCTTATTTTTTTATGACAAAGTAGTTTATCTTCTGGGCCGGGCCTACCATATCAGTCACGGACAATTCGTCCTGCCCGTTCAGGCCCAAGGGGAGCCAGGTCCGGCGAGCCACACAAAATTCCTAGCATTTCTTGAAAGAAAAAACATAAAATTCCTAGCCTCCTGCGGCGGTCGTCGTCTAGTCCTTTCCTTCTTCCACGCGGAGGACGGAGCAGCGCAGAGCGACGCAGCGAGCACAGCCGCCATGGACCGCGTGCAGCTCGTGCTCCTGGGCCTTCCCATACTCCTCTTCTGCTCCGACGTCGTCACGCTCTTCGCGCCGCAGCCGCCGGCGGCCCCCAAGCCCCACCGCCACCCCCAGCCGGCCTCCGGCGCCTTCCAGCCTGGCGACTCCTCCCCCGACGCCGCTGATTCCGCGCAGGTGGCGGTAAGTCTAGTCTTCTCCTGGATCCAGTGCCAGTTCGGTTCCCGGATCTGCCTGAAGCGGGACGATCTCATCTGCCTTTTCGTAGGAGGCGCTGGTGGATGGACCTGGCTCCGGCACCACCGTCGAGTTGAAGTTCTGCGCATCCTGCTCCTACAAGTAAGTCCACGCATACTCTTGCTTCCGGTGATAAATTCAGAGATCAAATCCAAGAAATTTTGTTACTAGATTTCTTTACCTGGACTGATGGTTATGGACTTGTGGTACACATTGTGGCCGTTGACCATACTGAAACCTACCGTTTCATCACAAATGTCCAAATTGTGAGGCCCCAAAGTAAGCCCATGTGTGTAATTTGGTTAGTGTAGAACACCCATCACATGACAGCCAGTCAACTGAGCTCCACTTTGCTTGACTGATGTTGAGAGCTCAGATCTCAAAATTCCCGTAATGATGGGAACTGGCTACAACTATCACACCTAAGCAATATGAAGGATCTTCAGAATTGAGATCAATATATAGCTAAAATTGTTCACTAGATATTCTGCAGTGTTGGCCTATTTCCTAACTGCACTATTGTAATCCCTAATCTCACGTGATTTATTATTGTACCTGCCTTGTATGTCACACATGTACTCTCTATAGCATGATGGAATAGTTGCATCCGCTTTGCTATTCTCTACCAGCGTCTATGTGGACATCCTCCAACATACTTCGACCTTCGGGTTTTGGGGCTTTCGGCTGCCCGTGGTACCCCAATCTGTCTGCCAGTGCCAACACAAGCTCTCGCATCAATCCACCGCTTGTGTCTTCCTTGGTTATCCTTCCTCGCACAAAGGCTATCACTGCCTCGACCTCTCTATTTCATCTCGCCATTATTTCTTGGCACGTCTACACTGATGAATCTATTTTCTTTTATGCTACCACTCTCGATCTCCACCGACACGAGCGAGTTGCTCTACTTTCTTGTAGACTTTATCAGCACCACTATTTCTGCCCCTCTTGTGCCCTCCTTGATGACTGCTGCTGCTGCTCCTCCAGATCCCCCCCCCCCCCCCCCCGGATGTCAACCGGGTCCCGTTTAATCCCGTTTAAAGTCCACTTATGATATGATAGTTCAAAAAGGTATTTTGTTTGTTTGAGGAAAATGAACTATCAAGCTAGCAAAAACTAACTAGACGGGATTGTGGACGCCATTTATTTGCCACTTACATCTCTAGGCCCCCCGCCCCGACACACACACAGAAGCAGCTGCGCCGGGCCACCTCCCCCTTACCCGCACCATATCTGCTCCTGTCGCTTGCTCTGTTCCTGGTCTTCACCACATGCTTATCTGCGCCGTTGTGTCCACCTCTACCCTTTTCTTCCATTCACTCGAACTACCATAGCGCTCTCCTTGATCCTCTCTGGAAAGAGGCTATGCTTGCGGAGCTCCGTGCTATTCTTGACAACGTGGACACTAGTTTCTCCTCCGGCTGGCACCAGCCTAGAGTGGGTGTGTAAACACATATTCCATTCAGACTGCTCTATCATCCACTACAAGGCTTGTTTGGTCATTCATGGCTACTCCCAGCAGCCCGCCATCTATTATGGCGAGTCCTTCTGCCCCGTCATTGAACTGTCTACCATACATGTCATGATGGGGATCGGTTAGTGAATACTTCGAAATAACTGAATAAATTAGTGTCTGGGGAAAAAACTTTATTGTATCTTCAACTGGAGTGGAGAAGTTTGATGGATGACTTTTCGGGACCGTGCTCGGCTTTTGCACTTAAGTTTGGCCAAAAGTAAGATATTTTGAAGATCATCTCTATTTGGTATTTTGACTTTCAAATGAGCGATGAGGGCCTGGAGATTACTGCCTTGTGTTGTATGTGTGTTTTAAGCGAATAAATAATGTTGAGAGAGAGTACTGCCCATGGAGTTTGAGAAGCTAGTTTTCCTGTTTACTTTGTATGTCTACCAAATTTTCCATGTCCACAGATACACAGTTTAATTATTAAGCCAGAATGCAAATTTTTGACCCATTCATTTGTACTGTTTGGTACCTTGTGAACTTCATATATGTAAGAATTGCAACTTATCAGCATAATCTATCCACTTCAGAATGCTTCCAACTCCTTCCTGACCTTATGTGCAGCCATTTATGCTGTTGGGTCATTATATGCTTTTGAAGGCAGATAAAACAGTAAATCAGTTCCACGACTATTTGTTTGAGAGAAGCAAAAAGATGAAAGAACTATATAAATTTGTGGATTATATCAAAAAATGATTACAGGTGACTTGCATAATATTTCTTTCTGGTCTCCTAATTGCTAATCACAGCTTGTATGTAACTAAAAACTAAAAAGAAATGCAATGAAGATTTGCAATACCTATGCTGGATGTATATTCTTTAGACCTTACAAACGAAGCTAAACCAGCAGTTGTTTCTGTGTATGTCGGAGCAAAAGGTTCTTATCCACATGGTTTAATGAAAATCCTACAGAGTAAAGTCTTTATAATTTCGTTTATGATGTCTATGTAGTCCCTTTAGCATCATACTTTGTTTTTTCTAGCATACTCTATTAATTACTCCTCTGTAACATAATATAAGACTTTTTTTGACACTGTCAGTGTTAAAAACGTCTTATATTGTTATTCTGGAGGGAGTATTTAATGAAATTGTCTTGTGGTCGCTGTTATGAATTAGTATGCAGACAATGGTATAATTTCAAACTAAATTCTGCAGGGGAAATGCGATGACCATGAAGCGCATGCTGGAGACCTCATTTCCTGGGATTCATGTTGTCTTGGAAAACTACCCTCCACCCTTCCCAAAACGCGCCCTCGGCAAAATGGTGCCTTTTGTTCAAGTTGGAGCAATAGCAACATTAATGGCTGGTGATCAGATTTTCCCTAGATTTGGAATGGTACCACCTCCGTGGTACTACTCACTCTTGATGCTAATAGGTTTGGAACCATGGCATCAGTCTGGATGTTTGGCAATTTTGCTCAGTCTCTTCTACAAAGTTCTGGCGCCTTTGAAGTTTACTGCAATGGACAACTGGTATGTTTCTATGATACACCCTTTGTTGCACTTCATTGCCTTGCATTATAAAATTGTGCAACTCATTGGCATTTCGGTTATGGTGTAGTGGTAGAATAAATCAAGCGACCATATTAGATTATTAGGTTACTTAATACTGGAACGCTAAGCCGAGAATGAACTAAGTAGTGGGATCATCTAGTCAGTAATATTCGTATACCAGCCTGCTTTAGAATAAGTGATTGCTTGTATTCCCTAAAAGTGGACCGGAATGGTACTTGTTCCCTGAATATGGATGTACAAATCTTTCTCAGGATTATATTGTACCTATGCTTAATGTGTTGGTCATTCCAGGTTCTTCAGAGCTGATATTCATGTGATAGCCCCCTCTGGATCCATTACGCTAATCCTAGTAAACTACTTTTCACATTTTCAGGTCTTCTCAAAATTATCTGAGCAGAGGTTTCCTAGCGAGTTCGAGCTACGGGAGCTCATTGGCAACAGATTATCAGATTCTCAAATTGGGAAAAATCTGGAAAAAGATCTTGTATTAGACGACGATGTGGAAAGCACCCACGCTGATTTATCTGTATCCACATAGACAGAACCAATTGAAAGTTCCACGTTTTACGGTCAAATCACATGCCTATGTCTTCGATCTTTTTGGATACATGACCTTTTTCTGTTTGTAAATAACATTTTACCGGCACTGAGGGTGTATTACCATGATATGACTGTAAATCTCTCATGACTATCACAGATTACTGTAGCTCCATGATTTGCTTAAAAGTGGAAACTAATTTCAGCTCCTGGTCTCTAGCACAAAACCTTCAGTATTTGTTCCCCTGAGTGTGATGTTTGATTCCAGACTTCAAGTTGATAAGATATTGTGTTAATGCGGCAATCAATAGGTATTAGTATTTTTTTTGTGAAAGATCTATAATATTAGATTAATGGAGGAATAAGCAGCATCCACATTCACTTTGATAGACTAGAAACTGCATTGCAGGTTTAATTGATACAAAGTACAAGCTCCGTTCAGAATTAGCTGTCCATGAAATGAGTAGAAGGTACAACTCTGTTTTCAGTCACATAAGCATTTTTTTTTTAAAGGAGAGTCACATAAGCATTAGAGTGGGCTAAGAAATACAACTTTATTTCAACTCAAAAAGTAAAATAAAACACAACTCTATTTTGACATGTAAAGCGTATGTACCATGTATCACAAGGATTCATACCCCCCCAGCATTCATTCAAATCTTCATGCACATGAAGGCTGAAAACAAAGAAATCCCCCTTGTTCTTACTACTCGTGTCAAACACGTTGGCTTCTTTCCCCTCGTCTTGCTCTTTTTCCTCAGCCTTTTCTTCTTTTGCATTTCTTTTTCTTTCTTCCTTTTCATCGCCTTTTGCCGCCTCTTCTTCTCTGCCTTCTTGTCGTCGTTGAGTGCCACCGCGAACAGCTGCTCTATGTAACACGTGCATAGGGCGAAATTCGCAGACATGTCTAAGGTAGATGCTTTCGTGAAGGTCAGGATTGGGGAAAATGCAGAAGTATTTTCAAGGAAAAAAGTAGGTGGAAGCGAGGAATGGTAGCTGCTCTCCTGTAGTTGAGGAACATGATTCTTCCAGGAAAAAATAAGTGCGAACAAGGAAGCGAAAGAAAGAACAAACTGGAAGAGAGATTTTTTTTTTGCGAATAAACTACGTAGAAGGGAGATTCACTAGTAGGTGAGGCCAGCCATTTTATCCGCGCGACTGCAGAGAGTACTGGTGTTTTGAGGTCACAAGCCGCGAGGGAGGTGGCGCTTGGCTTTATAGCCGGAGAAGTCACACGGTTTTCGCTTTGCTTTAGCTCGAGAAGCGGTGGACCCTTGGTGATTTGTTCTCTCTCTGCGCCCCGGATTTCGGTCGCGAATGGGGACTCGTTCTCGGGGAGATTGTTCGGGAGAAGCTTCCACGAAGCTGCCGCGGCCGCCCCGCGAGGCCCCTCTCTCGCTGCTACGTGGGCCCGGTTGAAACCTCAAAGCGGCCGAGCTCATACTGGCCGGGCGGGGTAACGTGGTGGGAGCCCGGCTGTCTCGGCTCGGCGCGGGAGGCTCGGAGCATCTCCAGCCGTTGGCCCTTCAGCGTAAAAATCGCCTCCGAGGCGGCCGTGTCTGATCGATGTTGGGGGCGGTTTTGCGGCGTTCGTCATGCGATTCGTTCCTAGGCGTCGATATCGGCCCATTTTTCAGCCCCATTTCGGCGAATAAAGGGCCCATGTGGGCGAGAATAGACCCATATTCGGCGTGGTTCGCCGTGGCTCCGCGTTCAATTATTAACATAATTTTTTATCACATATTTCATCACAGAAAAATCAAATACTTCAACAAAATAGTACAACAACAAATAGTTCAATATAAATTATATAGTTCAACAAATAAAAACTCATATTTCATCACCGCGTCGCGCCGGCGTCGCCCTTGAGCCTCCATAGGTGCTCTATCGAGATCTTCTTTGCGATTGATGATGCACCGGTGGGTCTCGGATTTCTGGCCTTATCTTGAGATAGGCGATCCGGGTTGCCGATGGTAGTGATCAACTTCGCTAGAGGACCACACTGTAGTATGGTTCGATGTCAAACACTTTGGGTCTTCTTGCTCGCTCTCGATGATCATGTTGTGCAAGATGACACGACAAGTCATAATCTCCCACATTTGATCTTTCGACCCAGGTCTGGCGAAGTGCGGACAACGACAAATCGAGATTGGAGCACACCAAATGCCGCTCGACATCCTTCACGCAAGCCTCCACGAATCTTCGCAAACTAGACGTTCTTGCCTCCTGGCACAAGGTTTGAGATCGTCTTCACAAATGTCGACCATCTCGGATAGATGCCATCAGCTAGATAGTACCCCTTGTTGTAGTGCCACCCATTGATCTCGAAGTTCACCGGAGGAGAATGACCTTCAACAAGCTTGGTAAAGACAGGAGAGCACTGCAGGTCTGCAGCACGTTGATGTCATTGTGAGTTCCTGGCATACCAAAGAAGGAGTGCCAAATCCAGAGGTCCTGTGTGGCCACCGCCTCAAGTACCACACTACAACCGCCTTTGACGCCTTTGTACATCCCCTGCCAAGCAAATGGGCAATTCTTCCATTCCAATGCATGTAGTCGATGCTTTCAAGCATCCCAGGAAATCCTCTTGCTGCATTCTGTGCTAAGATCCAAGCAGTGTCTTCCACATTGGGTGTTCTCAAGTATTGCGGCCCAAACACTGCCACCACTGCCCGACAGAACTTGTAGAAACACTCTATGCTGGTGGACTCGGCCATGTGCCCATAGTCGTCGAGTGAATCACCGGGAGCTCCGTATGCAAGCATCCTCATCGCTGTCGTGCACTTCTGGATCGAGGTGAATCCAAGTTTGCCGGTGCAATCCATCTTGCACTTGAAGTAGTTGTCAAACTCCCGAATGGAATTCATAATTCTAAGGAAGAGCTTTCGGCTCATCTGATAACGGCGCCGAAATGTTTTGTCGCCGTGAAGTGGAGCATCAGCGAAGTAGTCAGAGTAGAGCATGCAGTAGCCTTCGAGACGATGTCGGTTTTTTACTTTCACCCGCCCCGGCGCCGAGCCACCTCGCCGCGGCTTTTCATTGCTCGCCCGGCCGGGCGAGCGGCGGCGGCTTTCATCGGATGCTCTTCTTCACGGGCGTCGGCCTCGGCTTCCTCCTCCGGTGCGGCAGCGCTTCCTCGTCATCCGAGTCCATCGCCGGCGAGCAAATCGCCGAACACCTTGCGCCCGGTGGGCGTGCACCGCCGCTAAACTTCCCCTCGCGGCGAAGCGCCCGGTTCTTTGTTGGAGAACTGCAGCGGCGAATCTCTGCTATTTTCCGGTGGGAATGGCTATCTAGCGGTGAAGAAGCGTGGCGGCGCGGATATAACTAGTGGCGGCCGAGCGCGGGGTGGAAGGCGTGTCGGGAAGAAAATATTGACTTTTCACTGACGGTGTGGGCCAGCGCTTTTCCCTTGTCTTGAGCCCCGATCGCCCCAGTCTTGCGGGTTGACTGCGACGCCGGGCGGAAAAAAGGGCGAGCGCTTCTCGTCATCTGAAGCGCGGGGCGTTTTTGGCCTTGGCGCCGAAAAAAGTAACTGGGGAGGCTGTTAGAAGCATTTGGAGATGCTCTTAGGTCCTTCAATGCTCAGATCGGAGGAGAAAAAGTTGTTTGAAGGTTTAGAAGAATCTCAAAAATATATATAGGATGTAAAGAGGGAGATGTTCTATTACCATGCAAATTTTTAAGTTCAAACATTTTACGGGATGTGACCTATGCAAAGGATTAAATCAGCATTGAATAGTGCCGAACAGTAAAGTCACTATTCATTGTTGAATTTATCTTTTTCATAACTTGCATCCTGTAATGTGTTTTTACTTGAAATTTCACATGATAATAAAATACCATCCTCTTAACATCCCACATTTTTTTAGTTTTTTTAGAACATTCAAACATGGTTTCTACAAAGTTTTTTTTGAATGTTGGTTTCCGTATGATATTCTCCCGCACGCATGTAATACCCCTGTGCAATGAGCTATAGTAACCCTCTGCGATAAGCTACTCATTTTACTAAACAATGCTTGGTCGTCATTGATCTATATCTCATTTCAAATTCCACTTGAATTCAAATTCAAATTTAAAGTGATATAAATAAATTCATATATCTGAAAACTAAAATGTTAATCATGTGGAAAATAATCCATAACTAATTATGGTGGTGAATCAATATTTTTATAAAGTGTCTAAGTGCCCAAAAGTAATTAAAACTAGGGCTAGAATAATGATTTAAATTATAAAAATTATAAACTATTTTTTAAAATGCTAAACTTAATGTGGCAGTGGACTAATTTAAAATACTAATTTAGGTGCAAGTTTTATATTTTATAAAACTAATTTGTTTTAAAAGAAATGAAAAAAGAAAAGATAACAAAGAAAAACAAAATAAAAGAAAAAGGAAAAGAAAAAGGGCTAAGCAGTTGAGCCACGATGGCGGGCCAGCCCGGCCGGTCCAGCTCTCCCCCGAGTCGCCTTCCACCTTGCTACAGGGGAAGCTGACCAAGCGCGCCCGCGGTCTCCACCGAACCCACCTCGCCGGCCGCGCCGACGAGGGGATAAGGGCGCCGCCCCTCCTCCACGCCTCGAGCTCTCCCCTGCCACCTCTCCACTTCCCCCCTCGCCCCTCTCCCCTCCCTCTCGCCTCGCCAGGTTTGCCCCTCGCCGAGCACCCGAGCGCAACTGTCGCTGTCCACCTCGCCCCGCCGTGGCCACTGTCCTCCCTACACCTCGCTAGCGTGTTCCCGAGCACCGCCTCCGTCGACTACGCCTCCCCGTCAAGTCGCCAGACGCCGGGGAGCACTACAACGCTGCCCTGACCCTTCTTCCTCCTCGGCACCCCGCGTCGTCTCCTTCGACTCCGGCGTCTCTGCTGCTCCCGTTGCTCATCGGGCCTTCGTGCGATCCCCCGGTGAGCCACTGCTCCTCCCTCCCCCTCCTCTAGCTCACACGCACGCCCCCCTAGCTAGTCCCCGCCACGGCTGAATGGCTCCGTCGCCCGCGCTCGTCTCCGGCGTGGCCCTGGTGACCTTTTGGTGTCGTGCGTGCCACCACCGTGTTCACCGCGCCGAGTAGGCCCCGTAGCGCTCCCCCAAGGGCCAAGTAGTGGCCGGGAGTGCAGTCCCCGTCGAGGCTCGAGCTTCGCCGCGGCCTTCCTTGTCCCAGCGGCCGCCTCCGGCCAGCTCAGCTCAAGCCAGTGCCATCGCTCGACGCGACTTGATGGCCCCGTTCGAACGCGATCATCCACGACCGTTTTGACGCCCTGTAGGCGATTCTCGACCCCCTCCCGAGGGCCTCTGCCACTTTTCTGCGTCATCGGCGGCTGAACGCCGGCAGCGCCGACATGGCACCACCTGGGGCCCACCCCGGGCCACCGACTAGTGGGTCCCAGGGGCCCCTTTGACCCAGTTGACCCGGTCAATGGGCTGACTGGTGGGCCCTCATGTATTAACTAAATAACATAATTAAATTATTAGTTTCATTAACCAGACGCTGACATGTGGGCCCAGTTAGTTAATTAGTTGTTTTAGATTAAAATATAACCTTGTTAGTCTTTCTGTCTATGATAGGTGGGGCCCGGTATCGAGTTTGACTGGACCAGGTGGGTTGGTATTGACGTCGACTGACGTCATCTTGTATGATAAAGTTATTTTTTGAATTAATTAAATCTAGTAAATTTCAGAAAACGTTTAAAACTTTGAAAATTAATATGAAATAATCTATAAGTCAGATGAAAATAATTTATATATGAAAATTGCTCAAAAATATCTAACGAATACAATTATGCAATCCTTTCATCTGTCACACCCCTCTAACATTGCAAACATGGGACCTCCCCTCTCTTTCATCTGTCCGCAAAATGCCAAACGCCGGGATAACATCCCCAGATGTTTTTCCTCTTTGTCTGTATCGTGTAGCTTTGCGTTAGGTCACCCCTAGCACTGCTTATTGCCATGTCATGCATCGTGATGCATCTGTTTGCATTATATTTATTGTTTTTTCCCCATCTTCTCTCCGGTAGACATCGAGATTGACGCTGCTGCTGTGTACGACTACGCCCCTGACGTCCAGCCACTCTCACCAGAGCTTCCAGGCAAGAAAACCCCCTTGATCATTCCTATATCGCCCATTTCTTTCTCTCCCATGCTTGCATTAGTTTTGCTGTTGTTGTTAGTTAGCTCCTATCTGATGCATAGTCTGCTTTGTAACGTGCTATTATTACTTACCTATTTATCCTATATGCTTAGTATAGGTTGGTTAGTCTTCCACCAGTGACCCCTCACCTTGTCCCTGTTGCCCCCGCTTTATTACGGATGCTTGATCAACGTGATCGAGGCGAGACCGCACATCACCGATACCCCCCTTAGTGTACGGCTTTGTATAACTACTATCAAGTGCCGAGGGTGATACCTCATAACGCACTTCTGATGATATATGTAGTGTATTTAATCGATCGTGGTCTTCGAGGGTGATTCCTCCTTCACCACTCCTGGTACGACTCTGTCATGCAACACCTCAAGTGTGAACCTCGAGGGAGATTCATCCTAGTTCACCTTGACGGTTACATCGTCAAGGAATCCGTCGAGGGTGACTCCTCGGGTTTCCCCTTGATGTTATAACTACACAATTACTTTGACTAAACTTCAGAATCGTTTTTGTTTCGGGTCGGTCCCGAGGGGTACCCTCGAGAGTTACTGCAGTCGGGTTGACCATGAGGGTACCCATGAGATAATTACGCGGCATGGCCGGGCATTCTTAGCCCTTGCCGTAAGTCCGTGAGACGGGGCGACGAGACCACATATCGTGGGTCATTGATTGTTACCGCGTGCTCCCAAGACACTAACAGTTTGGATATGTGATCCAAGTAGGCCTCTAGCCTTGTCGCACTAACAACCACACATGAATAAGTATGGGCACTCTGCGTCGTACGATTCTCCGAAAGCTCTTCAGACGTTAGTGATTGAGCAGTGCACGCCTGGTTGGACGGTAACCACATGCGCTTGTATAAGGCGGTGGAGTGCGATCCGAGCCACGCACCAGCGTCTTGAGGAGTGCAAAGGGCGATGGGCCCAAGACCCCTGCACGCTTAGGATGTAGACCGACGTACTGGCCTCTTTGTTGAGTCGAGGTAGGACTACGACGTGTCGATTAGCCGAGGCCGGGCATGACCCAGGGAAGTGTGTTCGGTCGGAGTTAATCAGCGTGTTGGGTAAGTTTGAGCACCCCTGCAGGGAAGTTAATCTATTCGAATAGCCGTGCCCACGGTAACGGACGCTCCGAGTTGTATCCCGATCTATACAACTAGAACTAGATACTGGAGATGATGAAATGGATATGTTGGCTCCGGGATTGCTTTCTTGTAGGGAGTCGAGGAAGGATCTCTAGGCGTTACTACAATATGCTTGCTAATTATAATGTGCTAATCTGCACTCTTCTAATGCTGCAAGATGCTAGTCTTTGATAGGCTAGGATTTCCCTTCTCTTCTAGCATTTCTGCAGTTCAGTCCAAAAATATAGCACCATTTCTTTGATATCGATGCATACTTAGCATAGTTCTGATGTAAGACTTGCGAGTACTTTGGATGAGTACTCACGGTTGCTTTGCTACTTCTTTTCCCTATAACCGATTGCTGCGATCACATGACGGATCCTAGGAGCCAGCTGACACCGACGATGACTAGTACTACCCGGCCGGTGCCTACTACTACGTGGAGACCGCCGACGACCAGGAGTAGTTAGGAGGCTCCCAGGCAGGAGGCATTGCCTTTTCGATCGTTGTTGTTTCTTTTGCTAGCCTTCTTAAGGCAGACTTGTTTACTTTATGTCTGTACTTAGATAATGTTGCTTCCGCTGGCTCATTTGTATTCAAGCTTATGCATTCGAGCCCTCCGACTTGTAATATAAAGCTTGTATGGCTTTAATTTGTGTTTAGAGTTGTGTTGTGATATCTTCCCGTGAGTCTCTGATTTTGATCGTGCACATTTGCGTGTATGATTAGTGAACGATCAAGCGGGGGCGTCACAAGTTGGTATCAGAGCCGACTGCCTGTAGGTAGCCCCCTTTCCGACTCCTTGACCGAAGTTGAGTCTAGTCATTGCAAAAAATTTACTAACATTGTTGCCGGTGGGCTGCTAGACCAGCACACATTCATGTAGGTGCCCAAAGAAGAATGTATTGTTGATTGATGTCGAGCTGGTGGACCGGACAGCAGTGCAAAGTGGCGATTGCAGAATGATGCGGATGGACGCTGACTTGACGATGGGGAGAACGTCTTCGAGAAGAGAAAGGTGTAACAGCTCCCGGGTGCCCCTACACCCTCATGAACAGTGAACTCATAAATAAATAAAAAATAAAAAAACCTGAAACTTCCAGGGATCAAAGATGATCAAAGATTTTATGTTCTTGCAAAGTTTTAGGCACAAATAACCTTTGTGGGGCCCTCATGAAAAAAAACAAAATCACTTCTCAAAAGTGCACATAAACTTTTGAACAATGATTTGTTTCTTTAGATGAGGGCTCCCCGAATGTTATTTTTAGCTGAAAATTTACAAGATCGTCAAAAGTTTGTTCATGTTTGATGTTCCAAAGTTTCAGTTTTGTTTATTTTTCAATTTATTTTGTATTTACTGTTCATAGAGGTGTAAAGAACACCAATCTTAAAAAATCTGTCTTCTCGAGAAAGCGATGCGGCCTTGTGCAAAACTACTTGAGCGAACCAACGCGCCTTGAAGCTGTCTAGAGAGCCATCGGGGCAAAGTTTTTGACGGAATACCCACTTCCCGGAGATGATGTTGGCGTCGGGAGGTCGAGGAACGAGTGTACATGTGTGGTTGGCGATGAGTGTGTCGTACTCAGGCTGCATCATGGTTTTCTAGTGCCGGTCGCGGGGCGGACCACACCGGGCACATCACCGGAGAGACCTCGACAGTGGAAGCCATGCTGGTGGAGAGGTTGTGGTAATGCTTGAGGGAGTCCTGGATTAGGGGGTCCCCGGACAGCCGTACTATATACTTTGGCCGGACTGATGGACTATGAAGATACAAGATTGAAGACTTCGTCCCGTGTCCGGATGGGACTCTCCTTGGCGTGGAAGGCAAGCTTGGCAATTCGGATATGTAGATCTCCTCCCTTGTAACCGACTCTGTGTAACCCTAGCCCCCTCCAATGTCTATATAAACCGGAGGGTTTAGTCCGTAGGACAACAACAATCATAATCATAGGCTAGCTTCTAGGGTTTAGCCTCTACGATCTCGTGGTAGATCAACTCTTGTAATACTCATATCATCAAGATCAATCAAGCGAGGAAGTAGGGTATTACCTCCATCGAGAGGGCCCAAACACAGGTAAACATTGTGTCCCCGCCTCCTGTTACCATTAGCCTTAGGCCTGCAGTTGGGACCCCCTACCCGAGATCCGCCGGTTTTGACACCGACATTGGTGCTTTCATTGAGAGTTCCACTGTGCCGTCATCATAAGGCATGATGGCTCCTTCGATCATCGGCAACGATGCGATCTAGGGTGAGGTTTTTCCCCCTGGACGGATCTTCGTATTCGGCGGCCCCGCACTGCGGGCCAACTCGCTTGGCCATCTGGAGCAGATCGAGAGCTACACCCCTGGCTGTCAGGTCAGGTTTGGAAACTTAAACTATACAGTCGACATCCGCGGAGACTTGATCTTCGACGGATTCGAGCCCATGTCGAGTCGCCCGCCTGATCACGACGAGCATGACTTAGCTCTGCCGTCAGACGGTGTTCGGGAGATCACACCTGTGGCTACTCCGGCCCTCAACCCGGAGCAGATTGCGCCGTCCGAGGACGGGTGGATGGACCCCACCACGGAGGCCGCACACTCAGCGCCGATAGAGACGAATACTGATTTCACCTCCTACGATACCTGTGTTGCCGGATCCTTGGATTCGTCCCCGGCCACGGGCTCCGAACCGCCTACGTCCGTGCCTATCGAATCTGATTGGGCGCCGATCATGGAGTTTTCCTCCGCAGATATCTTTCAGCACTCGCCCTTGGGCGATGTACTAAATCCATTAAGGTCTCTCTCCTTGTCAGGAGGCCCTTGGCCGAACTATGTCCGTCTCGAGTGGGAAGCGGGCGACGAAGAAATTCGTTCCCCACCCACCACCCACTTAATAGCCACTGTCGACAACTTAACCGACATGCTCGATTTCGACTCCGAAGACATCGACGATATGGACGACAATACAAGGGAGGAACAGGAACCACCGCCCATAGGGCGCTGGACAGCCACCTCATCACACAATATATACATGGTGGATACACCCAAAGAAAACAACGACGAGGAACGGAAGGATGCAACAAAGGATAGTTCCCTCGAGAAGCAACCAAAGCAACGGCGTAGGCGCCGCTCCAAATCCCGCCTCGGCAAAAACAGCGATAACAGCGCAAGAAAGAATAATACCCCGGGCGACTCCAAAGGAAACGACGACCACATGGACCCAGCGATAGAGCAGGATGAACCAGCGGACAGCGAACATAGTCCGGAGCCGCTGTCCGATCTCGGTGACGCCGAGGGTAAAGCTAATCAACCGGTCTCCGGAGAGGAGAACAGTCCGGACGACGATGCACACATCATCCTGGATGTTGGGGAACGTAGCAGAAATTCAAAATTTTCCTACGTGTCACCAAGATCTATCTATGGAGATACCAGCAATGAGGGGAAGGAGAGTGCATCTACATACCCTTGTAGATCGCTAAGCGGAAGCGTTCAAGAGAATAGGGTTGAAGGAGTCGTACTCGTCGTGATCCAAATCATCGGAGATCCTAGTGCGAGCAGACGGCACCTCCGCGTTCAACACACGTACAGCCCGGTGACGTCTCCCATGCCTTGATCCAGCAAGGAGAGAGGGAGAGGTTGAGGAAGACTCCATCCAGCAGCAGCACAACGGCGTGGTGGTGGTGGAGGAGCGTGGCAATCCTGCAGGGCTTCTCCAAGCACTGCGAGATATGAGGAGAAAGAGAGGTAGGGCTGCGCCAACATGAGAAGAAACTTGTGTTTTTGGGCTGCTCCTATGCCTCCACTATATATAGGGGGAGAGGGGGCTGCGCCCCCACCTAGGTTTCCACCCCCTAGGGGCGGCGGCCAGCCCTAGATCCCATCTAGGGGCGGCCAAGGGGGGGGAGAGAAACTTGCCCCCAAGCAAGGTGGGCGCCTCCCAAACCCTAGGCGCCTTGGGCCCTTGTGGGCGCACCAGCCCTGGGGCTGGTCCCCTACCACACTTGGCCCATGCTGCCCTCCAGGGATGGTGGCCCCACTTGGTGGACCCCCGGGACCCTCCCGGTGGTCCCGGTACGTTACCGATAAAACCCGAAACTTTCCGGTGACCAAAACAGGACTTCCCATATATAAATCTTTACCTCCGGACCATTCCGGAACTCCTCGTGACGTCCGAGATCTCATCCGGGACTCCGAACAACATTCGGTCAACACATAAAAACTTACTTTATAACCCTAAGCGTCGCCAGACCTTAAGTGTGTAGACCCTACGGGTTCGGGAACCATCTTGAACATGGCCAGGGCGTTCTCCGGTCAATAACCAACAGCGGGATCTGGATACCCATGTTGGCTCCCACATGTTCCACGATGATCTCATCGGATGAACCCACGATGTCAAGGACTCAATCGATTCCGTATACAATTCCCTTTGTCTAGCGGTATTGTACTTGCCGAGATTCGATCGTCGGTATCCCGATACCTTGTTCAATCTCGTTACCGAAGTCTCTTTACTCGTTCCGTAACACATCATCTCGTGATCAACCCCTTGGTCACATTGTGCACATTATGATGATGTCCTACCGAGTGGGCCGAGAGATACCTCTTCGTTTTGCGGGTGACAAATCCCGATCTCGATTCGTGCCAACCCAATGAGACACTTTCGGAGATACCAGCAGTGCACCTTTATAGCCACCCGATTACGTTGTGGCGTTTGGTACACCCAAAGCATTCCTACGGTATCCGGGAGTTGCACAATCTCATGGTCTAAGGAAATGATACTTGACATTAGAAAAGCTTTAGCATACGAACTACGATCTTTGTGCTAGGCTTAGGATTGGGTCTTGTCCATCACATCATTCTCCTAATGATGTGATCCCGTTATCAACGACATCCAATGTCCATGGTCAGGAAACCGTAACCATCTATTGATCAACGAGCTAGTCAACTAGAGGCTTACTAGGGACATGGTGTTGTCTATGTACCCACACATGTATCTGAGTTTCCTATCAATACAATTATAGCATGGATAATAAACGATTATCATGAACAAGGAAATATAATAATAACTAATTTATTATTACTTCTAGGGCATATTTCCAACAGTCTCCCACTTGCACTAGAGTCAATAATCTAGTTCACATCGTCATGTGATTAACACTGATAGGTCACATCGCCATGTGACCAACATCCAAAGAGTTTACTAGTGTCTGTAAACTAGTTCACATCATCATGTGATTAAGACTCAATGAATTCTGAGGTTTGATCATGTTTTGCTTGTGAGAGAGGTTTTAGTCAACGGGTCTGCAATATTCAGATCCCTATCTATTTCGCAAAACTTTATGTCATATCATAGATGATGCTACCACGTTCCACTTGGAGCTATTCCAAATTGTTGCTCCATTATACATTTCTGGTATCTCTACTCAGAGCTATCCGGATAGGTAGCTTGCATCGACGCAACTCTTTACGTCGAACTCTTTATCACCTCCATAACCGAGAAACATATCCTTATTCCTCTAAGGATAATTTTGACCACTATCTGGTGATCCACTCCTTGATCACCTTTGTACCCTCTTGCCAGACATGTGGCAAGGCACACATCAGTGCGGTACACGGCCTGACATACTATGGAGCCTATCTCTAAGCATAGGGGACGACCTTCGTCCTTTCTCTCTATTCTGCCGTGGTCGAGTTTTAACTCTTAACGTCATACCTTACAACTCAGGCAAGAACTCCTTCTTTGACTGATCCATCTTGAACACCTTCAAGATTATGTCAAGGTATGTGCTCATTTGGAAGTACCATTAAGCGTTTTTGATCTATCCTTATAGATCTTGATGCTCAATGTTCAAGTAGCTTAATCCAGGTTTCTATTGAAAAACACTTTTCAAACAACCCTATATGCTTTCTAGAAATTCTACATCATTTCTGATCAACAATATGTCAACAACATATACTCATAAAAAATTCTATAGTGCTCCCACTCACTTCTTTGGAAATACAAGTTTCTCATAAACCTTGTATAGACCCAAAATCTTTGATCATCTCATCAAAGCGTACATTCCAACTCCGAGATGCTTACTCCAGTCCTTAGAAGGATTGCTGGAGCTTTGCATACTTGTTAGCGTCTTCGGGATTGTCAAAAACCTTCTGGTTGTATAACATACAACCTTTCCTCAAGAAAACTGTCAAGGAAACAATGTTTTGACATCCTATATGCAAGATTTCATAAATAATGCAATAACTGCTAATCCAATTCCAACAGACTCTTAGCATCGCTACGAGTGAGAAAGCCTCACCGTAGTCAACTCCTTGAACTTGTCGGAAAACATCTTTAACGACAAGTCGAGCTTTCATAATGGTGATTCTTGCCATCATTGTCTGTCTTCCTTTTAAAATCCATTTTTACCCAACGTCCTTACGACCATCAAGTATTTCTTACAAAGTCATGGATCCTCTCTCGGATGTTATGGCCTTGAGCCATTAAATGAATCCGGGCCCACCATCGCTTCTCCATAGCTCGTAGGTTCATCGTTGTCTAGCAACATGACCTCTAAGACAGGATTGCGTACCACTTTGAAGCAGTACATGTCCTTGTCGACCTACGAGGTCCGGTAGTGACTTGATCCAAAGCATCATGATCACTATCATCAGCTTCCACTTCAATTGGTGTAGGTGCCACATGAACAATCTTCCTGTGCCCTGCTACACACTGGTTGAAGGGATGGTTCAATAACCTCATTAAGTCTCCACCATCCTCCCACTCAATTCTTTCGAGAGAAACTTTTCCTCGAGAAAGGACCCGTTTCTAGAAACAATTACTTTTGCTTCCGGATCTGAGATAGGAGGTGTACCCAACTGTTTTTGGGTGTCCTATGAAGATGCATTTTTATCCGCTTTGGGTTCGAGCTCATCAACTGAAACTTTTTCACATAAGCATCGCAGCCCCAAACTTTCAAGAAAGCGACAACTTAGGTTTCTCCAAACCATAGTTCAAAGCGGTGTCGTCTCAACGGAATTACGTGGTGCCCTATTAAAGTGAGTGCGGTTGTCTCTAATGCCTAACCCATGAGCGATAGTGGTAATTCGATAAGAGACATCATGGTGCGCACCATATCCAATAGGGTCCAACTATGATGTTCGGACACACCATCACACTATGGTGTTCCAGGTGGTATTTATTGTGAAACAATTTCCACAATGTCTTAATTGCGTGCCAAAGCTCGTAACTCAGATACTCATCTCTATGTTCATATCATAGACATTTTATCCTCTTGTCACGATGATCTTTAACTTCACTCTGAAATTATTTGAACCATTCAATAATTCAGACTTGTGTTTCATCAAGTAAATATACTCAACATCTACTCGAATCATCTGTGAAGTAAGAACATAACGATATTCCTTTGCATGTCTCGGCACACATTGGGCTGCACACATCAAAATGTGTTACTTCCAACAAGTTGCTATCTTGTTCCATCTTCTTTACGAGGCTTTTCAGTCATCTTGCCCATGTGGTATGATTTGCATATCTCAAGTGTTTCAAAATCAAGTGAGTCCAAACGATCCATCTGTATGGAGTTTCATCATGCGTATACACCAATAGACATGGTTCGCATGTCTCAAACTTTTCAAAAACGAGTGAGTCCAAAGATCCATCAACATGGAGCTTCTTCATGCGTTTTATACCAATATGACTTACATGGCGATTACCACAAGTAAGTGGTACTATCATTACTATCTTATATCTTTTGGCATGAAAATGTGTATCACTACGATCGAGATTCAATAAACCATTCCTTTAGGTGCAAGACCATTGAAGGTATTATTCAAATAAATAGAGTAACCATTATTCTCCTTAAATGAATAACCGTATTGCGATAGACATAATCCAATCATGTCTATGCTCAGCATAAACACCAAATAGCGATTATTCTGGTTTAATACTAATCTTGATGGTAGAGGGAGGCGTGCGATGTTTGATCACATCAAACTTGGAAACACTTCCAACACATATCGTCAGCTCACCTTTAGCTAGTCTTCGTTTATTCCATAGCCTTTTATTTCGAGTTACTAACACTTAGCAACCGAACCGGTATCTAATACCCTGGTGCTACAAGGAGCACTAGTAAAGTACACATTAACATAATGTATATCCAATATACTTCTATCGACCTTGCCATCCTTCTTATCTACCAAGTATCTAGGGTAATTCTGCTCCAGTGGCTGTTCCCCTTATTACAGAAGCACTTAGTCTCGGGTTTGGGTTCAACCTTGGGTTTCTTCACTGGAGCAAGAAGCGATTTGCCGTTTCATGAAGCGCCCCTTCTTGCCCTTGCCCTTCTTGAAACTAGTGGTTTCACTAACCATCAACAATTGATGCTCCTTCTTGATTTCTACTTTCGCGGTGTCAAACATCGTGAATATCTCAAGGATCATCATATCTATCCCTGATTTGTTATAGTTCATCACGAAGCTCTAGCAGCTTGGTGGCAATGACTTTGGATAAACATCACTATCTCATCTGGAAGATAAACTCCCACTCGATTCAAGTGATTGTTGCACTCAGACAATCTGAGCACAAGCTCAACGATTGAGCTTTTCTCCCTTAGTTTGTAGGCTAGAAAATCGTCGGAGGTCTTATACCTATTGACGTGGGCATGAGCCTGAAATCCCAATTTCATCCCTCGAAACATCTCATATGTTCCGCGACATTTCGAAAAAACGTCTTTGGTGCCTCAACTCTAAACCGTTTAACTGAACTATCACGTAGTTATCAAAACGTGTATGTCCGATGTTCGCAACATCCATAGACGACATTTGGGGTTCAGCACACCGAGCGGTGCATTAAGGACATAAGCTTTCTTACATCCGCATAATCGCCATCTCTTGTCAACTTTCAACTATATTTTCTCTAGGAACATATCTAGATAGTGGAACTAAAACGCAGCGAGCTTCGACATAATTTGCAAAGATCTTTTGACTATGTTCAGGATAATTAAGTTCATCTCATGAACTCCCACTCGAATAGACATCCCTCTAGTCATCTAAGTGATTACATGATCCGAGTCAACTAGGCCGTGTCCGATCATCACGTGAGACGGACTAGTCATCATCGGTGAACATCTTCATGTTGATCGTATCCTCCATACGACTCATGCTCGACCTTTCGGTCTCTTGTGTTCGAGGCCATGTGCATACATGCTAGGCTCGTCAAGTTAACCTAAGTGTTTCCCGTGTAAATCTGGCTTACATCCGTTGTATGTGAGCGTAAGAATCTATCACACCCGATCATCACGTGGTGCTTGAAGCAGCGAACTTTCGCATAGCGGTGCACGATTAGGGAACACTTTCTTGAAATTTTAATGAGGATCATCTTATTTACTACCGTCGTTCTAAGCAAATAAGATGCATAAACATGATAAACATCACATGCAATCAAATAGTGACATGATATGGCCATTATCATTTTGCTCCTTTTGATCTCCATCTTGAGGGCTCCATGATCATCATCGTCACGGCATGACACCATGATCTCCATCATCATGATCTCCATCATCGTATCTCCATGAAGTTGTCTCGCCAACTTATTACTTCTACTACTATGGCTACCGGTTAGCAATAAAGTAAAGTAATTATATAGGTCATACAATAAATTAAGACAACTCCTATGGCTCCTGCCGGTTGTCATACTCATCGACATGCAAGTCGTGATTCCTATTACAAGGACATGATCAATCTCATACATCACATATCATTCATCACATTCTTTTTGGCCATATCACATCACATAGCATACCTGCAAAAACAAGTTAGGCGTCCTCTAATTGTTGTTTGCATGTTTTACGTGGCTGCTATGGGTTTCTAGCAAGAACGTTTCTTACCTACATAAAAACCACAACGTGATATGCCAATTGCTATTTACCCTTCATAAGGACCCTTTTCATCGAATCCGTTCGACTAAAGTGGAGAGGCGGCACCCGCTAGCCACCTTATGCACCAAGTGCATGTCGGTCGATGGAACTGTCTCACGTAAATGTAATGCGTGTAAGGTCGGTCCGGCCGCTTCATCCCACAATACCGTCGAAACAAGATTGGACTAGTAACGGTAAGCATATTGAACATCATCAACGCCCACAACTACTTTGTGTTCTACTCATGCAAAGAATCTACGCAATAGACCTAGCTCGATACCCTTTGTTGGGGAGCGTGGCGAAATTCAAAATTTTCCTCGTGTCACCAAGATCTATCTATGGAGATACCAGCAACGAGGGAAGGAGAGTGCATCTACATACCCTTGTAGATCGCTAAGCGGAAGCGTTCAAGAGAACGGGGTTGAAGGAGTCGTACTGCGTCGTGATCCAAATCACCGGAGATCCTAGTGCGAGCAGACGGCACCTCCGCGTTCAACACACGTACAGCCCGGTGACGTCTCCCATGCCTTGATCCAGCAAGGAGAGAGGGAGAGGTTGAGGAAGACTCCATCCAGCAGCAGCACAACGACGTGGTGGTGGTGGAGGAGCGTGGCAATCCTGCAGGGCTTTGCCAAGCATGCGAGATATGAGGAGAAAGAGAGGTAGGGCTCATGCCAGGGAGAAGAAACTTGTGTTTTGGGCTGCTCCTATGCCTCCACTATATATAGGGGAGAGGGGCTGCGCCCCACCTAGGTTTCCACCCCTAGGGGCGGCTAGCCCTAGATCCCATCTAGGGGCGGCCAAGGGGAGGAAACTTGCCCCCAAGCAGGTGGGCGCCTCCCCAAACCCTAGGCGCCTTAGGCCCTTGTGGGGCGCACCAGCCCACAGGGCTGGTCCCTACCACACTTGGCCCATGCTGCCCTCCGGGATGGTGGCCCCACTTGGTGGACCCCGGGACCCTCCGGTGGTCCGTGCGATGCAAATAAAACCCGAAAATTTTCCGATGACCAAAACAGGACTTCCCATATATAAATCTTTACCTCCCGACCATTCCGGAACTCCTCGTGACGTCCGAGATCTCATCCGGGATTCCGAACAACATTCGGTAACCACATACAAACTTCCTTTATAACCTTAGCGTCATCGAACCTTAAGTGTGTAGACCCTACGGGTTCGGGAACCATGCAGATATGACCGAGACGTTCTCCGGTCAATAACCAACAGCGGGATCTGGATACCCATGTTGGCTCCCACATGTTCCACGATGATCTCATCGGATGAACCACGATGTCAAGGACTCAATCGATCCCGTATACAATTCCCTTTGTCTAGCGGTATTGTACTTGCCCGAGAGTCGTCGGTATCCCGATACCTTGTTCAATCTCGTTACCGGCAAGTCTCTTTACTCGTTCCGTAACACATCATCTCGTGATCAACCCCTTGGTCACATTGTGCACATTATGATGATGTCCTACCGAGTGGGCCCAGAGGTACCTCTCCGTTTACACGGAGTGACAAATCTCAGTCTCGATTAGTGCCAACCCAACAGACACTTTCGGAGATACCTGTAGTGCACCTTTATAGCCACCCGATTCACGTTGTGACGTTTGGTACGCCAAAAGCATTCCTATGGTATCCGGGAGTTGCACAATCTCATGGTCTAAGGAAATGATACTTGACATTAGAAAAGCTTTAGCATACGAACTACGATCTTTGTGCTAGGCTTAGGATTGGGTCTTGTCCATCACATCATTCTCCTAATGATGTGATCCCGTTATCAACGACATCCAATGTCCATGGTCGAAACCGTAACCATCTATTGATCAACGAGCTAGTCAACTAGAGGCTTATTAGGGACATGGTGTTGTCTATGTACCCACACATGTATCTGAGTTTCCTATCAATACAATTATAGCATGGATAATAAACGATTATCATGAACAAGGAAATATATTATAATAACTAATTTATTATTGCCTCTAGGGCATATTTCCAACACTGGAAAGGCACTTGGAGCAAGAGAATCCCCATAGAAGGCTTATTTCCACCGCAAGGAGTCTAAAGAAGCAGAAGCAAAGGCTTAAGGCTGCGCAAAATACACTCAACAGTAGATGGAACAAAGTGCTCGACACTGAAGAAAAGTACGGCGGTAGTCGCCACACAAGAAACTATCCAAAGCGCAAGTTGCTTTGCCTGAATTCGATGGCGAGGCTTTAGAGCCTATGCAATTGAAAAATAAAAACGGCCGATCAGCCAAATCGACCACCCAGCGGC
Organism: Aegilops bicornis; assembly: GCA_021605145.1. Classification (NCBI taxonomy): domain Eukaryota; kingdom Viridiplantae; phylum Streptophyta; class Magnoliopsida; order Poales; family Poaceae; genus Aegilops; species Aegilops bicornis. Next base: position 633,478,483 of record CM038671.1, on the reverse strand, counting down.
GCGATAGGGCGACTAACGATGTCGCACATAAGTCAGCTACGATTTACGTGAGGACTTGCACCAAAAAGCGGTATGACCAGGTCCATCTATGGATCTAGGAAGCGGCCTTCGACGCGAATCAAAACCGAACACTACAACCGTCGAATGCCATGACACATCCAAATACTGAGCGCCCGCGCACCCCTATGCTTCACCGATGAGGTCTTTGGAGCACGCAATTTCGGAGGGATTCAAACCCATGAACATAGAGGCATACGACGGAACGACGGACCACAAGTGCGGATTGAGGACTTTATCCTTCATATCCATATGGCTCGTGGAGATGATCTCACGCCATCAAATACTTGCCCCTCAAGTTGAAAGGACCAGCTCGGCCTTTGGTGAAGAGCCTCCCGAAAACTCAATTGGAAGTTGGGAAGAACTTGAGGATGCTTTCGGGCTAATTTTCAAGGGACCTATGTCCGACCTCCGGATCTGAACGATTTAAGTCATATAACTCAACAGCCGGAGAGTCAGCCCGAAAGCTTTGGAACAGATTCCTCACTAAGAAGAATCAAATTGTCATTGCCGGACGCCGAAGCCTTAGCGGCTTTCAAACACAGTGTCCGGGACGAATGGCTCGCCAGACACCTTGGCCAGGAAAAACCGAGGACAATGGCAGCCCTAACAAGCCTTATGACCCGCTTTTTGCGTGGCGAAGATAGTTAGCTGGCACATGGCGGCACCAGCGACCCAAGCACATCCGAAGTTAGGGATGACAATGGAAAACCACGACGCAATAAAAGCAAGCGTCAGAACAATGAGGACATCCCAGACAACACGGCGGTAAACGCCGGATTCAGGGGCTCTCGACCCGATCAGTGGAAAAAGCCATTCAAAGGCAGCAGAGATGGACCGTCCAGCCTAAACAAGATTGTAGACACATTATGTCAGATTCATGGCACCTCTGACAAACCCGCAAATCACACCAACAGAGAATGTTGGGTCTTCAAGTAGGTCGGCAAGCTAAACGCCGAACACAAGGGGAGCGAGACACCAAGTGAAGACGAGGATGAGCCTCGCCAGCAAAACACTGGGGGACAGAAAAAATTCCCACCAGAGGTCAAAACAGTGAACATGATTCACGTAACGAAGAGGAGGAGCAAACACGCACTCCGAGACACATGCGACGTGGAGCCCTTCACCCCCAAGTTCAACCCTTGGTCGGCCTGCCCGATCACTTTTGATCGCAGGGATCACCTGACTAGTACCCGGCACGGAGGATCGACTGCCTTGGTGCTAGACCCAATAATCGACGGATACCATCTCACCCGAGTCCTTATGGGCGGCGACAGTAGTCTTAATCTGATATATCAGGACACAGTCTGCAAAATGGGGATAGACCCAACAAGAATCAATCAAAGCAATACTACCTTTAAAGGAGTAATACCAGGCCCAGAGGTTGTATTCGGTTCTGCCGACAACTTCTGAAGTGAAAAGTTAACCTTCGACATCGCTCCATTCCGAAGCGGCTATCAAGCACTACTCGGAAGAATGACCTTCGCTCGTTTTAATGCAGTACCGCATTACACTTATCTTAAGCTTAAGATGCCCGGTCCACGTGGCATCATCATAGCTAGCGGAAACACAGAGCGTTCCTTATGTACGGAAGAATGTGTGGCGGCTTTAGCAGCCGAACATTGAACGGCCTCCCCAACCAGAATAAGTGATCGATCATCAAGACCGCGGACACGGCTAGACGAGCTCGTCGCACCACTGGCTGTAACAGCTCAGATAAACCTGAGATTGGGTCGATGGATATACCCCCATAGGCGGTGCTAGGGGCTTCTCGCATGTAAAAAGAACAACAGTTCGGCTTGACCTTATTCAGATTGAATTTTAGTAGTTTATTAAGAATAACCAATTTCTCGCACGAAGACTTTCACCTGAGTTTTTCTTTTTTACAGATGATAATCGTGCTACACCCTTCCAGGATACGGCACAACGGAGACACAGGCGCAGACGTGCAGCATGGCCCCGCTCAAAGGTTTCTTTTTAGATTAAGACCCTGTGTAAACCTTTCTTACCGTCTCTTGTTGATTCATACCCTTCGGATACTCAAACACAACCGAGAGGGATGCTGGCGTTATTGGCATTTCGCCATGCGAGACTAATGCACGTACCTGGAAATTCAGGGTTCATTATCAAGGGCGTTACTTAGCCCCGTATATGTTGTAAAGACCGAATACCTTAGGGAGTGTTCATCGTCGCGAGTTTGGCCTTATATGCATTAGCTCCGAATCATGTCTATGGTCAATAGTTGGGTTTGCCCGGCTCCCATGTTTTGCTACCTTACGTTCCGCTCTATCGGCTAAGGTGGCACCGGGAGAACTACTGCGATTGTGCCCTGGTTCATCTGGACGAGCACCTCAGTAGAGAAAGCCAAAACTGACTGTCATGATAAAGCGTGAGACTGGTCAACCACTTGATGACTCAGTGGAATCTTCGCGATTCCTCCGCATTAACAAAGGGCCGGTTTCCCGGTCATGTATGTCTGGCGCCCGTATTCGGATAAGCGCGGAAGTACCAGGGGCTATATAGTAGCCCCACCGTCGAACTCCTATGGCTAAGTGAAAGTGTTAAAGCTATATAGTCTGATTGCCTTGTTCACCGCGCCATCACCTCCTTAATGGACCAAGACGTTGGATCAAGTGCGAATACGCGCTTTTCCGAACACCCCCGCATTATATGCGTGGGGGCTGAAGCCGACGATTGCAAACGTTCAGGTTATATACATACATAAATGGCCGCACAGGAGGCATCATAATACTTTCAGGCACAAGTATAAAACACAGCATTTATAATCCAAATAGCATTGTTTTTACAATTGGGATACATGTCACTCGAACATGATACTCTTCGAGCACCGAGCCTCTATTAAACGAGCACCTTCTAGGACTTCTTCAAAATAGTGCTCGGCCGAGACACAACCTCTGGCGGATCACAGGTTGCAATAGCGGTGGCCTCCATCCCTGCGCAGTATGTCTTAACATGGGCAAGAGCCATCCGCGCACCCTCTATGCATGCCGACCTCTTTATAGCGTCAATACGCGGCACAACACCAAGGAATCATTGCACTAAACCGAAATAACTACTCGGCCTTGGTCCTTCCGGCCAAAGATGATCCACGACAGACCTCATGGCAAGTCTGGCCAGTCTATGGAATTCAGCCCACTCGACCATTTGTTCATTTAACAGCAGCGGACGCGTCGGAGCACTGAACTGCGACCAGAACAACTTTTCCACTTCGTGATCTTTTTGATCCTTGAAAATCTGAGTCGCATCAGCAGCACTCGTTGCCAAGTCCGAATACGCGCCTGCAGCACTCCATAACTGATCCAGAGGGGCATACTTTGGATCTCCAAACTTCGACCGCAACAAAAAGGGCTTCCGAGCCGTGATATCTCCGGCTTGACGAAGCTCCTCCTTCGCCGCTCTGATTTTAGAGCGGGTTCTTTCGCTTGGCTTTCCTTTTCTAGAAGTTCATACCGGTCGGCGGCATCCTTCAGCTCAACAGCCATCTTGGCTATTTTATCTTTGCTCTGGCGATGAGCAGCTTGTTCGGCTCTTAACTCTTTGGCCGCCTTTAGGGCGGACGCATCGCTTCTCCTGGCTTGTTCCTTGGCCCGGGCAAGCTCCGCCCGAAGGGTCTCCACGGCGGCAGCTCCATCTGCAGTCATAGCATATTACAAATACTAGCATCATGCTCCTCTCAATATCTGTTGACCACCGGAGAATACATACCCTGTGCCTCGTCAAGCCGCTTGTTTACAAGCACGATGTCGGCATCTGCCGCATCAAGTTGCCGCCTCAGTTCGGCAAACTCACCAGTCCGGCCAGCCACCGGACCCTCAGCCGCCTGCACATAAAAGCAACATGATCATTACCTGGGACTATGATCATCTGTTTGCCGCCCTTGGACAGCAACCAGAGTCTCAGGGGCTACTATCTGCATAGGGCACACCTAGCGTGTGCGGTACCGTCAATATATATATATATATATATTACTTTGCGTACCTAAAAGCCTCTTAGCAGGCTCATAAAAGCTTCATGCAACCCACTTTTGGCGGATGAAATCCTCTCAACCACCGTAACCATTAAGGTACGATGTGCCTCTGAGATAGCCGCTTGCTCCAGAAGACCCGTCAGTGCGTCCGGTTGTGCACCGGACAGTCCCGGACTCTTTCTGTTGCTCTCCTTAGGAGCCGAATACTCTGTACTTCGGGTGGCCGAAGGGTTACCTTCTGGCCTTGGTAGATCAGGAGAAATCCTACGTGACGACACCTCAGGGTCGTCCGCCTCATGAGGCTGGGAGGCGTTTCGCTCTCCATCATCTCCGGAAGAAGATCCCCCGAAGACGAACTCTGTCGAGAAGGGCTACGATCCGAACTGCAAGACATACGTCTCGGTTATTGTCCTCGGAGATGAAGCAGGATATATTTACTATAAAGTACTCTTGTTCACTTACAACTCGGTGGAGGGCTGATTCCCTTGCGGGCACTGTGCGGTAAGGACACCCCCCGGGGCAGGGCCCCCTGGCGAAGGTTTTTTCCCTCATTTGGAAACTCTTGTTCCCAAGTCTTCAGAGGCGGTCCTTTTCCTTCCTTGGGGAGAAGGAATTTCAGATTCTTCTCCCTGATTATCCTCCTTCACGGAGACGCTAATTCCCCTGGTTTGGATGAGTAATGCGTGAGGCCCGCTTTCGACTTCTTTATTCCCCCCTCTATCTTCCCCTGATGGTGCTCGATAAGGTGCGAGCTCAAGCATCCTGGCTAGTACGGGATCCGGTGAGCCTTCAGGAAGGGGGGCTGAACACCTGATCATTTTCGCCTTTCTTATCCAGTCCTGGCCAAGAGCAATTTTTTCAGAATGATGTTAGGACAAATGAAAAGACAGGGTGTTCGGCCGCAGAATTACTTACATGGGTATCTGGATGATTGCAGTTTAGACCCGCATCCTCGGTGGTGTCCAGACACTTTATTCGTGATCCGAAGAACAATCCATACATCCCTTCCGGGTCGAACTCCCACATACGGAGAGGTCGACGTTGACACGACAGGACCCGGCGAACTAGCATGACTTGCATTACCTTGACAAGGCTGACATCTCTCTTAAGGAGATCTCGGATGCGACTCTACAATGTCGGCACGTCATTAGCTGGCCCCCAGTCCAGCCCCTTGTTGACCCATGACGCCAGTTGTGGCGGGGGGCCCGAACGGAAGGCGGGGGCAGCTACCCACTTGGTACTTCGGGGAGCTGTGATGTAAAACCACTCCCGCTGCCATAAGTCGGACATCTCTAGGAAGGAACCCTTTGGCCATGGAGCATTGGCGCCTTTGCTTATTACGACACCTCCGCATTCTGCGTGTCGCCCGTCGATCATCTTCGGCTTCACATTGAAGGTCTTGAGCCATAAGCCGAAGTGTGGGGTGACGCGGAGGAAGGCCTCACACACGACGATGAACGACGAGATGTGAAGGATGGAATCCGGAGCCAGGTCATGGAAATCGAGCCCGTAATAGAACATAAGCCCTCTAACAAAGGGATCAAGACTAAAGCCTAGCCCTCGGAGGAAGTGGGAAACAAATACGACACTCTCGTTGGGTTCGGGAGTAGGGATGACCTGCCCTTGAGTAGGCAGCCTGTGCGAGATTTCGGCGGTCAGATACCTGGCTTCTCTTAGCTTCTTGATGTCCTCCTCTATCACAGAGGAGGCTATCCACCGGCCTTGAAGGTTGGATCTGGACATAATTGAAGGTCCGAAGCGCTTAGCCTGAGCCTTGGATGTTGGAATTCGACGTGGGGGGAAGGGAAGGATCGAGCGTGAGAAGAAAAGGACAGGCCTTGGCCCCTTTATAAAGAGGGTGAATATCAAGCATCCTCCTCGTGGCTGTTTGGAACTTGCCTAAAATCGAGGAGTCATACCAGCAGGCACGATTGGGTTACCCACACCCGTATTGATGAGAATCCCGTGATAAGGGGAGAACGATCTCTGCTTCGACAAGACGTGCCAACAAAACCTCCTCGCAACACGTGCAGTGGCAGGCTGGGAAAAATGGTTCATAATGACCGGAGCACGGCAGGACGTCACGCTACAAAAAGTTGTCAGCATATTAGATTTGTGGAAATATCATACTCTCTACGGTGGTATGTGGAATTTGTTTTGTAGAGCCGGACATGATCCTTGTGTTCAAAATCTTCTATGGAGTATTCGGAGGAAGAACCCGCCTTGCAATGCCGAAGACAATCTGCGCGCCGGACTCATCATCATTGAAGCCTGGTTCAGGGGCTACTGAGGGAGTCCTGGATTAGGGGGTCCCCGGACAGCCGGACTATATACTTTGGCCGGACTGTTGGACTATGAAGATACAAGATTGAAGACTTCGTCCCGTGTCCGAATGGGACTCTCCTTGGCGTGGAAGGCAAGCTTGGCAATTCGGATATGTAGATCTCCTCCCTTGTAACCGACTCTGTAACCCTAGCCCCCTCCGGTGTCTATATAAACCGGAGGGTTTAGTCCGTAGGACAACAACAATCATAATCATAGGCTAGCTTCTAGAGTTTAGCCTCTACGATCTCGTGGTAGATCAACTCTTGTGATACTCATATCATCAAGATCAATCAAGCAGGAAGTAGGGTATTACCTCCATCGAGAGGGCCCGAACCTGGGTAAACATTGTGTCCCCCGCCTCCTGTTACCATTAGCCTTAGACGCACAGTTCGGGACCCCCTACCCGAGATCCGCCGGTTTTGACACCGACAATGCTGGTTGGGGAGGAAAATCCCAGGCTGGGCATACGTGGTCATCGGGTGAGATGGCGGCGACAGTGGTGGGGTGGCATGGAGGGCGGTGAGGAAGGCGAGGTCCCATGGGGCCACACTGCTCGAAGGAGCACCGTTGGGTGATGCCCGAGGAGTGTCGTAGGGTGATGTCAGGGGAGCACCGTAGGTGAAGCCCGGAGACACGCCGTAGGAGGGTACGACCATCAGTGCATGATGGCGGCAGGGCACGGGCTGAGGGGGCCGGCTGAGGGCATGTGAGGCACCGGCATACCATTGGCATGGATGACGCCTATCCGAGGGTTGAATCCGGACATCCATGGCGGCGGTGGTTGAGGCGCAGGAGCGACGATGAGGCGTGGCGTGTTGGTGTTGCGAGGGGGGCCCATCACGGTCGTGCTTGTGCTGTCGACCATGATTTGGTAAGGGAAATGCCAGGTGGCCGGTTGGCGTCTGATACGTCTCCGTCGTATCTATAATTTTTTGTTGTTCCATGCTAATATTCTATAATTTTTACATACTTTTGGCAACTTTTTATACTATTTTGGGGACTAACATATTGATGCAGTGCCCAGTGCCAGTTCCTATTCGTTGCATGTTTTTGTTTCGCAGAAAATCCATATCAAACAGAGTCCAAAAGGGATAAAAACTGACGGAGATTGTTTTTGGAATATATGTGATTTTTGGGAAAAATAATCAACACAAGATGATGCCCGAGTGGGCCACGAGGCAGGGGGGCGCCCCTAGGGGGTCAGGCGCGCCCTGGGCCCTCGTGGCCACCCTGTAAGGCGGTTGGTGCCCTTCTTTCGCCGCAAGAAAGCCAATATCTAGATAGAAATCGTGTTCAAATTTCAGCCCGATCGGAGTTACAGATCTCCGGGAATATAAGAAACGGTGAAAGGCCAGAATCAGGGAGCACAGAAACAGAGAGACAGATCCAATCTCGGAGGGGCTCTCGCCCCTCCCACTCCATGGAGACCAAGGACCAGAGGGAGAACCCATCTCCCACCTAGGGAGAAGGCGAAGGAAGAAGGAGAAGGAGGGGGGCTCTCTCCCCCTCGCTTCCGATGGCGCCGGAACAGCGCCGGGGCCATCATCATCACCGCAATCTACACCAACACCTCCATCATCTTCATCACCTTCCCCCATCTATCTACAGCGGTCCACTCTCCCGCAACCCGCTGTACCCTCTACTTGAACATGGTGCTTGATGCTTCATATTATTATCCAATGATGTGTTGCCATCCTATGATGTCTGAGTAGATTTTCGTTGTCCTACCGGTAATTGGTGAATTGCTATGATTGGTTTAATTTGCTTGTGGTTATGTTGCTGTCCTTTGGTGCCCATCATATGAGAGCGCGCGTGGATCACACCATAGGGTTAGTTGTATGTTGATAGGACTATGTATTGGATGGTAAGAGTGACAGAAGCTTCAACCTAGCATAGAAATTGATGCATACGGGATTGAAGAGGGACCAATATATCTTAATGCTATGGTTGGGTTTTACCTTAATGAACGTTAGTAGTTGCAGATGCTTGCTAATAGTTCCAATCATAAGTGCATAGAATTCCAAGTTAGGGTTGACATGCTAGCAGTGGCCTCTCCCACATAAAACTTGCTATCGGTCTAGTAAAGTAGTCAATTGCTTAGGGACAATTTCGCAACTCCTACCACCACTTTTCCACACTCGCTATACTAACTTTATTGCTTCTTTAGCTAAACAGCCCCTTGTTTTTATTTACGCACTCTTTATTATCTTTGAAACCCATCCAACAATACCTACAAAGTACTTCTAGTTTTATACTTGTTCTAGGTAAAGCGAACGTTAATCGTGCGTAGAGTTGTATCGATGGTCGATAGAACTTGAGGGAATATTTGTTCTACCTTTAGCTCCTCGTTGGGTTCGACACTCTCACTTATCGAAAGAGGCTACAATTGATCCCCTATACTTGTGGGTTATCAAGACCTTTTTCTTGCGCCGTTGCCCGAGAGTTATAGCGTGGGGTGAATATTCTCGTGTGTGCTTGTTTGCTTTATCACTAAGTAGTTTTTATTTTGTGCTCTTGTTTTCTACCTTTAGTTATGGGTAGGAAACACAAAATACCAAAAACATTAGTGGTACCTACTGAACCAATGGTTGAAGAACCACTCAAAATCTATCACACTACTGAAGCTTTTTACTTGGATCATCTTCGATCCCTATTTGCTCGGGCTGAAACCCCAACTAGCTTAGTTGAGGGAAAATCTTTAGATGGGCATGCTTGTTATGTGCGAAACCGCATATCTGAAAAAGGGAAACTTTTACTGGATCAAATTCATCGTTTGCAATGCTATGCTTGGAATTTACGTGAAATATATGATGTTACTTGTTGTTCTGAAAACCCTAAGAAACACCTTCCTTACCAATGTGAGTTTAGTGATAATGGAATCGTATCTTCGTATGCTAAGGGTGTTTATAATTATTGTGATGTTCAACAAATTGAAGAATTTGTTGCTTTTAAGGGTGCTTGTGAAATTGCTTCTGTAGGACCTTGAAGTATGTCTAGAGGGGGGGGGGGGTGATTAGACTACTTGACCAATTAAAAACTTAGCCTTTTCCCAGTTTTAGAGTTTGGCAGATTTTAGCTATCTTAGGACAAGTCAAGCAATCATCACACAATTCAAGCAAGCATGCAAAGAGTGTATGAGCAGCGGAAATTAAAGCATGCAACTTGCAAGAAAGTAAAGGGAAGGGTTTGGAGGATTCAAACGCAATTGGAGACACGGATGTTTTTGGCGTGGTTCCGATAGGTGGTGCTATCGTACCTCCACGTTGATTGAGACTTCAACCCACGAAGGGTAACTGTTGCGCGAGTCCATGGAGGGATCTACCCACGAAGGGTCCACGAAGTAGCAACGTTGTCTATCCCACCATGGCCGTCGCCCACGAAGGACTTGCCTCACTAGCGGTAGATCTTCACGAAGTAGGCGATCTCCTTGCCCTTACAAACTCCTTGATTCAACTCCACAATCTTGTCGGAGGCTCCCAAGTGACACCTAGCCAATCTAGGAGACACCACTCTCCAAGAAGTAACAAATGGTGCGTTGATGATGAACTCCTTGCTGTTGTGCTTCAAATGATAGTCTCCCCAACACTCAACTCTCTCTCAAAGGATTTGGATCTGGTGGAAAGAAGATTTCAGTGGAAAGCAACTTGGGGAAGGCTAGAGATCAAGATTCATATGGTAGGAATGGAATATCTTGGTCTCAACACATGAGTAGGTGGTTCTCTCTCAGAAATGGTAAGTTGGAATTGTAGGTTTGTTCTGATGGCTCTCTCCACGAATGAAGAGGATGTGGAGGGGTATATATAGCCTCCACACAAAATCTAACCGTTACACACAATTTACCAATCTCGGTGGGACCGAATCAACAAACTCGGTCAGACCGATTTTAGTAAACCTAGTGACCATTAGGGTTTCTTGGGATCGACTTGCATCTCGGTAGGACCGATATGGTTAGGGTTAGGGCATAACGTAATCTCGGTGAGACCGACATACAAACTCGGTGAGACCGATTTTGGTAATTAGCTAACTCTAGAGTTGGTCAGGTAAACTCGGTGGGACCGATTCGCTCTTTTGGTGAGACCGAAACGTTACGAAAGGGAAACAGAAAGTTTACATTGCAATCTCGGTGGGACCGATCCGCTCTTTCAGTGAGACCGAAAAGTTACGAAAAGGAAACAGAGATTATAATCCCATCTCGGTGAGACTGAGATCCCTATCGGTAGAACCGATTTGCCTAGGGTTTGTGGCAGTGGCTATGACATTTGGAATCGGTGGCGCCTGATAGGAAGAATCGGTGAGACCGATTTTGGCTTTAGGTTTAGGTCATATGCGGATGTGAGAAAGTAGCTGAGGATTTTGGATCATATCACTAAGCACATGAAGCAAGAGGCTCATTAAGCAACACCTCATCCCTCCTTGATAGTATTGGCTTTTCCTATAGACTCAATGTGATCTTGAATCACTAAAATATAAAATGAAGAGTCTTGAGCTTTTGAGCTTGAGCCAATCCTTTGTCATTAGCATTTTGAGGGATCCACTTTCATCATCCATGCCATGCCATTCATTGAGCTTTCCTGAAATGTTCATCTTGGAATAGCATTAGCTCAATGAGCTATACGTTGTTATGAATTACCAAAACCACCTAGGGATAGTTGCACTTTCAATCTCCCCTTTTGGTAATTCATGACAACATATAGATCAAAGCTCGACAAATGATAATAAGATTGAAAAACATCGTCGCTTTGAGAAGTATGTGATAAGCAAGAGCTCCCCTAAATTTGTGCATAGTTTACGATTTGCTTTGGACTGCAAATGCACAAGGAATTAGGCTCATGGGTTACTCTTCCATGACACATACATCTTGGTGGAGCGCTCAAAATGATACGGATTGAATACATGCACTCATCACCAAGCACAGTGAATGATCACATAGGATAGATAAGATAATATCATCAAACATGCATAAGTGTAGCTTATGATCAAACACATGATCATCAATGTCTCACAAACATAGTAACTCAAGCAATCAAAAGCAAACAAGTTTAAAAACCACCAAATCAAGAGAGAACAAAAGCAACACTCTCTCTCTCTCTCGAAGCCTATGATCTATACATTTTCTCCCCTTTGGCAACAAGTTACCAAAAAGTTCATAGAAAATGCATAGTGCTAGATCGACTCTCAGGCTTGATCTTCAGGTGGTGGTGTCCGGATAGCGCCGAGGAGGAAAGCTTCAGTTGAAGTAGATGGAGCTGGAGCTGGTGTAGGTGCTGGAGCTGGTGGCACTGAGGCTATAGCTGGTGCAGATGAAGTGGCTCTGGTGTGAGGAACTGACATAACAGATGACCTTTGGGCTCTAGGCACTCTGGCAAATGCATCAGTTGTTGTTTTGCCCTTCCTCTCCTGCATGTCATCCTGTAGTTGCTCCACAAAGAGACTGAATCTCGCCATTTTCGCATCTAAGTCATAGAACTTTTGTTCCATGATTCTTTCCAAGCTCTCCTGATTTTGAGTGAGGGTGGCCAATCCCTTCTCAATCCTCAGTGTTGATGCTATTAAGTATCCAAGCTGCTCCTGCTTGTTCTTCAAGAAATACTCAGATGCCTCCTCTTGAGTTGGAATCCTGGCAGCCTTCTCCTTCCTTGCCTTCTCCTTCTTCTCTTGTGCTTGAACTGATGATGGATCATTCTCATTCATGACAACCTCATTGTCCTCAAAGTCTGGATAAATTGGAAAATGTTCTTTATCCAATAGATATTTGCATGTGCCCTTCTTTGAGTTAATCAACTCCTGGATCTGAGGGGCATATCCACAACTTCTCTTCTGGTCTGCTGCAGTCCTCTTAATGGTTTCAACCATAAGGCTCGTGACTTTGAATTTCTGTGGCACATCAAACAAATGCAACATGTTGATTGCATGCCCTCTAATCATGTTGTGGTCACCAGACATAGGCGAGAGTATGCCTTAGGATGCAGTTGATAGTTGGCAGCCCCGATGTAAGGAAGTGGACTGATCCAAACTTATGTGTCTCAATGGTCAGGTGTCTGGGATCTCCTTGTACATGTGTGCCATGGAATTGTGGTCCATTTTCTTCTTGGCATATACATCCAGGTCATCTTCATTCTCCTTTGGGGCATTTATCAGCTTTGCCCACTCCTCAACAGTTCATCGGTACCTTGTACCTTCGCACATCCACACTATCCTCGCCATCTGGATAAAAGTGTCTTTGTGGAGTAGAACTGCATGATAAGTTCATCGTTCCAATTGGTGAGATTTTGCCCAACGAAGTCTGCAACTCCAACAACAACAAAACTGTCTTGCACTCCAGGATAGTGCTCTACATTTTCTTTCATGTAGGTCCAACCGACCCACCTCATATCACACACTATGGGCTTCTTATCCAACAAAATAGTCTCATAAAAGTCCTGCTGTTCCTTGGTGTGGAACCTGTAGTCCACAACAGTTCTTCTCCTTGTGGCATATGGATCTGTCATCCTCCATAGCCTCAACCCATTGTCTCTTCTGATCTTCATGTCCTCAGCCACAGGATGGGCATCATTGTGGTCTGGTATCTTGGGCTTGAGCTTCCTCAGAACTTGTCCTTCTTCATCTTCTTCATCAAGAACCTCATGCACTTTGGGGCCTTGTTCTTCTCAAGAGTGGAATACTCCTGGTATTCCTCTTTGGTGCAGACTTGGCCTTGGGGGCAGCTTTGGGTGCTTCCTTGGGCTTAGATGTGGCAGCCCTCGATCTTATAGCATCACCCATAAGCTTTGGTGCCTTGGGTCTTTGGTGCAGCAATCTCTTCTTCCTCTTCCATCATGGAAGGCTTCCCAATAACTCGATCGTGGTCTTCTTGACCCTTTCTTTCATTTTCTTTCCTTCAGGAGCACCTGGCTCTTTGGGATCAGGCTTTTCAGGAATTTGAGTTGATGCTCTGACCTTTGGCATAGGTGTCCTCTTGGCAGGAACCTTCCTATTGAGTCCAGGCTTTGTGCTATGTGCTGAGCCATACTCCTTTTTGAGCACTGCCTTCTTGGAGGTTGCCTCATCCTCTTCTGCCCTATAATCCTCATCTTCAGAATCTGAGGTTTTCTTCTTCCTTTGCCTGGTGGCAGCTTTAGGCAAATTGCTTGGGGTGCTCCTGCTGCCTTCATCTGAAGAGCTGGAGGGACTAGTGCCCTCACTCATGTTCACCTGCTCCTCTGACCTGTTCGACATGTCACTTTGGTCCGACATGCTGCAAACACCGATCGCTGACCCCGTGAAGAGTTATAGATGAGGTAGAGTGGATGAGCATCACAAAATGCAGAGATTTTTGCAAAAGAATGACTCAAAAATTCAGTTTTAGTTTTCCACAGAAAGCATTTCGGATCAACGATTT